>OU538800.1:9387500-10012500 GCA_912999815.1 Campaea margaritaria
CCATACATACATAGGTCCGAAATTTGTTTTCCTCCCCGCCCTCTCGAGCAGTCGGCTAATTTCATTACATAAAAACTTACAATAAATAGACGTGTGGAGGTTAAAATATGTGATGTACAAAATAAAACTTAATAAAACATACAAATGTAATACATTTTAAACATAATATTTACAATAAACTATCGCCAATGACTCCATTTTGGTGCATATTTTAAACAGTTTATTAAATAACTGATATCTATTTACTTGGTTACATTTTTTTTATAGCCTGATATAAATAAGTAATGCGTCACGACACATGTGCAAGACGGTGTTGTTCTACTATTAATATACAATCATGGTACATATCTACATATTTAGAAATTAATTCTGTATTCAGTTCACTATTAAGAGTATTGTATTTGAGCTTTTTAAAGCTATCCGTGGATTCAGCCGCCGCACCAGCCTTGTTTTTAGTAAGTACCCGAGAGGCCTGACGACGGCGGTCTACGCAAATCTTACATCAAAACGCACCCATCAATCAAAACATCCCACAATAGGGGCCACCCCATCTCTCATGGAATAAGAGTCACAGTTTCATTATCAATCGTCACGCATAAGGTCACTAAGTTTTAAAATGAAAGCACAGTTGCCCGTAATCGTGACTGAAGTGGCAGGCATCCTTCTTGCAATTTTGCAAGAGATTACTGGACAAGCCGTGGTGACCAAGCAGGTCAAAAGCAGTGTCACACTGGAGGTAAGAAGCATGAGCGTAATGCCGCTGCAATGGAACGCTGATAAATCCATCAGTTTTGTTTCTAAATGTCTGAAACCTGTACTTTATTAGGATTTTCTGCGAAAGACACTTCACACATTTCCAACTCGGAGCCATCGGTGGTCCTCGTTTTGCTAATTGTGCTCTTGATCGTGGACGGCCGAGAGACGGTAGTTCTAGTGCTTTTCGATTTCCAGTCTTGGACAAATTTGATTTGGATTTTAAACCTGAAAAATATTTATTGTATAAGTAGGTAAATTCAACTAAAAGTACAAAATGATTGGTGAAGGAGCAGGAGGCCTACCATGACGTCTTATAGCGATTCAGTTCAGGACCTAAACTGAGCCGCGTCGCATAATCGTACCGTGACGTATTATTTTTTATGTTGCTGCCATTTTCAACCTAAACTGGATATAGGTTAAGTTGAAAATGGCTTATTAGCGACTCAATTTAGGTTGCTACCATTTTCAACCTTAACTGGATCCAGTTTAGGTTGAAAATGGCAGCAACATTAAAAATAAGACGTCACGGTACAATTATGCGACGCGGCTCAGTTTAGGTTCTGAGCTGAATCGCTATAAGACGTCATGGTAGGCCTCCAGGTAGGAACATAAACATCAATTGTTTTTGTATAGGCAGACTTCTTCCGCCACCTTTGTCGTTTACCTACATCCGCCAAACAGTAAGCGAAAACATTACTGTGTTCCGCTTTGAAGGGCATTGTTTTTAGCTAAATGACTGTCCATGTGACTTTAAAATCAAAATCTCAAGGTAACTGGAATAGTGCCGTGAGGGACAAATGCAGCTAAAGTTTAGGCGGCACTGCAATATTATCCTTATCCTTATCCTTACCTATATTATAAATGCGAAAGTAACTCTGTCTGTCTGTTGCTCTTTCACGCCTAAACTACTGAACCGATTGAAATGAAATTTGGTACAGAGATAGTCTAGAGCCTAGGGAAGGACATAGGGTACTTTTTAATGCGATAAAAGAATTGTAAGGGTTTGAAAGTTTGTATGAAAGCTACATTGACAGCGAGTACCATAGGCTATTTTTATCTCCATATTCCCGCGGGAACAGGAACTACGCGGGTGAAACCGCGGGGCGCAGCTAGTACTTGATATTATAGACTTGAAACTTGATTAAACTTACCGTTTGCACAACATGTACAAAGTGGGCATGTTAAAGACAAACATGAAGAAAATGGCCACGCCGATGAAGGTATTGTACAGGCTCAGCATAATATACAACCATACAGCATCTTCCTCTAATATCACTTGTAGCAGCTCCAGAAACCAGGAGATGCCCATCAGCAATGACATTCTTATGTATAAGTGAAACCTGTGTATGATCATGTTTAAATTAGAATAGCTAAATATTCTGTGAATATTTCAAGCGTCTACCTGGTGCCACTGTCAATATCGAGCAAAAATGAGCAAAAAATTCACGTTCCTTGTATGGGAGCCCCCTTAAATATTGATTTTATTCTTATTTTTAGTATTTGTTGTTATAGCCGCCACAGAAATACATAATTGGTGAAAATTTCGACTGTCCAACTATTACGGTTCATGAGATACAGCCTGGTGACAGACGGACAGACAGACAGACAGCGAAGTCTTAGTAATAGGGTCCTATTTTACCCTTTGGGTACGGAACCTTAAAAAAGATTTCCAAATAAATAATAAATCACGCGTCCCGATTACATAGTTCCTGAGCATAGATCCTGAACCCCTAACTAGGACTCCCTTTATCTAGAGAATAAGGAACTACGAATAAAATCTTTTGATTAAGATAAGTAGAGAAAGAGTAGAGACCTCATCTGGTTATTTTTAGTATTGCTGCTGCAGCTGAAGCCCTTGAGGCCTTTGTTGATGAGCCGGATGTTGTCCACGGTCATCAGGAAGAGAACGATGTTTAAGAGCGTCACTGCGCCAATGGGAGCGTAATGGTATCGTAACGTTGCTTCCTCTGAAATATCAAATGAATCTTAATAGAAAAGTGTACATTGATAATAATATCTATAGTATGCTTTTTTTTGTGGTGAGGCCTCTTCTGCAAGAGCCACACCTTTGCCAGATATTCATCCGCCAAGCAGTTGTGTGAGTTGTGTTCCGGTTTGAAGGGCACTGTTTCCAGCGAAATTACTTGGCATATGGGACTTTAGAACCAATGACTCAGGATGACGAGCGCAGTGCAGTGCCGCGCAGGAATATGCAATGCGAAGTTCTAGGTGGCACTGTAAATGTTATTGGTAGGCGTAGCGCTTGTCATCATATGAACGACTTATTCGCTTCGTTACTCCGTTACTCAGTAAAATAGAGAAAGAAATAGTTTTTGTTTGCGAATTTGTATGTGTTGTTGAACTGTCACGATGTGTGATGTCATTGGCTTATGACAAAATTTTTAGAAATTCCAGTCGCCAATGTCAACAGCTTGCGGGCCATCTGGTATGGCCCGATATCCTACATACGGAATATCTTCAGTGTTTGGGTTGGAACCGATTCCTATCCAAACATTGATGATTTGGTGGAATACCGTGGCGTGACGTTTGATAATTATGTTGTTTCTTAAAATTTGCATCATCTTAATTTTACTGTAGATCCTAGAAACTGTTCTTGAGCATGGAAACACTTGGATAGATTCGAATATGTATATTTTGCTGGTTTATGAAGACCAAAAAGAAAAGCTCTCATCTTTTTCGTAATTATTGTTTAACTTGTGTTTTGAAGGAAAAACTAATTGTTAATGCTTATAAAGATAGGTACATAGCTCGTTTATATCATCTCACAATCAAGTTCAAAATCAGTTAGTAATCAGGTTTTTCATTACCTTAAAGTTCTTTTTATTAACAAAGTATAGTTCTTTTTATGTTATTATGTATTTATGTTTGTACTTAGTATGTATGTTTTTATTTATTTATATAAATGGTAAACCACAGTCCCATCTTTTTGTTGCTCCACTCCATGCATGGTTGTCTGGAAGAGATCACTCTCAGCTATAAGACCGCCCATTGTGAAACTAATAATTGTTAAATTTGATTTGTTTTAGTTTTTTGTTTGCTTTGTTCTGTGGTGTTTCAATAAAGAGTTTATCTACTTATCTATATATCTAAACTTTTTTTGTTACCAAAAAAAAATAAATAAGATTTAGTTCTTAAGATCGATAACAGATGGCAGGTGGGCTTGAGAGCCAAATTCCTGCACCGCGCAAGCGTTTCGTTTCGCAAAAACGGCGGTTAATTTAAGTTTTTTTTAATATAATACTCGTATTTTACATCTCGATCTCGTTTGATTTGGGGGGCTTTTTTGGGACCTACAGTAGCGTTAAACGTTTAACGCAACCTTGTTGGAAGTCGCATTAGAAGTTTCACTTCAAAAAATCTTATTGTATATTTAAGGTATAATTATAAAAAAACTTTTTACTCACCGTTATTAAAACACATAGAAAAGGCTGGCTTCAGGATATTAGGCCAATTAGTCAAAGATAAGTTGTCAATAATGACTGCGATTGCAGTCATCGCTGCAGCCACACCCCACGCGTACAATGCGTACCTAAAAAACTTGGCGTTTTCACCATGTCGATGTATCAATCGATTGAGCCTTATACATCTGTAACAACAGCAAATAACATTGCCATTATAACATAATGAGTGTTGTGTTGTAGTGGTAAGCCTCTTCTGCAAGCTTCTCTTTGACTGCCAGATATTCATCCGCCAAGCAGTAGTATGCAAACATTACCACTTTATTTAGGCACATGCCCAGTATGCCCAGTAGGAAAGAGGGGCATACATGTGGTGATGATCCGTGTTTTCGTTTTTTACTCTCACTTTTGTGAGGAGTACTAGGCCATAATCCACCACGGGGCCCAGTCCGGATTTGTGGATAACATACCTACCCCCGAAATAATTCTCGGGTATGTATGTGGGTTTCCTCACGATGTTTTCCTTCACCGAAAAGGGAGTGATAATTACGTACATATGCTTTTTCCATGAACACATTGGTACGTGCCATACGATTGGAACTCACGACCTTCTCCTTGGAAGGCAGACGTTCACCCACCGTTCACTAGGCTACCACTACCAACAGTGGGACTGTTATATAGACTGGGGTCTATATACATAAAAATGTTATGTTGGTTTGTGTACGCTTCAAAAACTCAAAAAGTTCTGCACCGATCGAGCTGAAATTTTAGCATGATATATAATCCGCAACAAGGATTGTTTTTATCTATTTTTTTCATCAGTGACATATCAGCGAATGTGCGAATGTGCCACAGCGAAGCGTGGCAGGGCACAGCTAGTACTATATAAATTGAAATCACAAATGCTCACCTGAAAGTGTACCACATGTCGAAAGACATGATGTTGAGCCACAGGAAGCTCGATTGGAACAAGAAGTAAATTATAGGACCTGAAAATAAAAACATTCACATCAGGGGAAGTCCAAAAGTTACTTATCTAGTGCAACTCAAATCTGTTTCGTCGTGAAGAGAGGTCAACACAGACTAACTTTCGCATATGCTATATATTATATAGCCTATAACCTTTCCTGATAAATGGACTATTCAACACAAAAATAATTTTTCAATTCCAACCAGTAGTTCCTGAGATCCTAGCGTTCAAACAAACAAACAAACAAACTCTTCAGCTTTATATAATAGTGTAGATTATAGATTAGTAAGATGTACATTGTACAGTTTAAATTCAATACTTACAAAGAATCATACATAGTTTTGTATCTATTACTATGAAGTTGAAGATGGCCTTAGTGAGGTAAGCGAGGAGCAGCGTTGCTACGTATGCCATGAGGAGCATCCCCGCTAAGTTCTGCAGCTGTGGAAGCGCGCAGTATACCAGCAGCACCAGAATCAGGAAGAATGAAGATATCATAGTCGCTGCAAAATTAACATAAAAGCAATGAGTTCCCTTGTCTGCCTCCCGTTTTTACCATCAGGGGGGTTATGCAGCACGGTGCGGATGAGCTCTAGTTCTTTTCATTTCAAATCATTTAAAATAATATGCGTTTTTTTTTTTTTTATTTTTATTTTTTTTATAATAAATCCTTCCATAATAACTCTTCGTGTAGTTGTTTGTTCAATAGTGCCAGCCTCTAGTTTCACGTTTTATGTTTTATCAGGCCGTTCAGGAAAGAACCTTAGTTCTCATAAAGAATAAAGAATTGCCAATGACTTACCCACTCTAGTGAACTTTAGCTTTATGTTTTTTTTTTCGATCTCTGTGTGACTCGCCCGCTTTTGCATATAGCGGTACCCGTAAGCGCCCTTATAATTGCCACTGAAATTCCCCACTATGCGCTCCACGCAAAAGTATTGGTGTTGCACGATAGGCCAGCGGTTGCTACTGTGATGCTTCATATCTATCACAAATGAGCCGTTCTAGAAGTTAAATTCAATTTACAGGCTTGCGAGTGTCTCGTGTTTCACATATTCAATTCAATTCATTTATTCACTAATCTTCCACCTGACCACCACCGCCACAGGTGCACAACTTGCTCGTCTTGTCACTCAGTCAAATAAAAAGAATCACATTGTGTTTGAATTAATGTCAATAGTTAACATAAAATAATAATTAAAAAAAACAACTGAATGTAAAAAAAAAACACACTCAACGAATTTGAAGAAAAAAATTAAAAAAAGAATTGATTTATTAGATAGATAATCATTATTTATTGAGACTAAGATGTATGAAACACAAGAAAGACATAAGTAATAATGGGCACAATGGGCGGTCTTATTGCTTAAAGCGATCTCTACCAGACAACCCTTTAGAATTTAGATGGATAAGACAGGTCGACAACCATGATCGGAGATCGGAACAGGGTTGACAACCATGCCATACTAACATACCAACCATACTAACAAAGTTACACAAATAAATGTTTTATAATCTAGTGTTAATATTTGAGACCTAGCTACTATAATCGTAGATGTGGCCGAGATAGAATGTATATAGGTTTACTTACATCTAAAAGATTTGCTTTATACTTTCCCATCCACACTTTACCGCAATTATCATCCACGAGGGCCTTCATTTGCACCACATTGAAGTCTTCCCAAAATTTCAGAGACGATTTCTCCAACTCATTCTTGATGTCAGACTTGTAAAGTGGTATGTCAGAATAATCAAGGGCTATATTTTTCAATTCAAGTTTGAGTTTTATTGAAATTTCCGTGCATGTAAAGGTCTTGGACACAGGATTGTAAATAATTATCTCGTTTATCTCACAGCATTTAGTTATACATGGCTTTGTCGAGCAATATGTTGTGAGTTTTACATCTTCGTTCTTTGCATTTGTAAAGGTTTCGTTACATGATATAGTTTCATTCTGTAAATCAACAGACAGAGCACCGTTCACTATGTAACACAACAGCACTGATATTAATTTGAAATACTTCATGTTTATTTTAAAGGAAACAACACATAGGTTGTCACGGGCTTGAACACTGATTGAGGTCTGAGTAATAAACCGAGATCGCAATATGTAGAATTATTTCTAGTAGTTACATTATAATATCATAATATGGATTTGTCCTTTTTCCGGGAAGTTCCGATATTTATGGGATTGCATAAAATATTATTATGATAATATTGATTTAGCCACTACTTCATTAGAAACGAATGTAAAATGTTTTGAATTGCTTTGTATTTATCTATCGAAAAAAAATATACGTTTTTCTTTGCACCCTATGCGTTTCCATAAAAGCGTGTCTCTCTCGCTCTCTCTTGTTTTAGTCTTGTTCCGTACCTCAAAAGGAAAAAGGAACCCGTATTGGATCACTTTATTGTCCGTCTGTCCGTCTGTCTGCCAATTGTTGACGAAAATTTGTATTCAGAGGAAACAAAAGAACGTGTTGAGGTTTTTGTGTAGTGTGTAACTCGAAACACGCCGTAAAATTCATCTGATTTTTTTGAAGTTTTGATGAGTTGCTGTGGGTAAATTCATGGCATATTCTACACCAGGGGTGGTTGCGGATGCGTGATCAGCGATCCCGTGACCACCCCAACATGCGGAGAGGAGAACACCCCGGGGTTTTTAGTGGGTAAACCCCGTCAGACGCGTCATAGGACGCGTTCTGGCGGGAAAAACCCACATAACCACCCGACCTCCCCCGAAGTCGGGGGTTTGCTTAAAGACATTTTCCCCGGGCAAAAAGAAATGGCATATTCTACACACTTTATCACAAAAATTACTTGAATATTGCTTGCCAAACAAATCATTGATAAAAGAAAGTGTCTAATCGACAGGTACATATAATCATTTTGTTATTGGTACATAGTAATAGATAGTAGTAATAGTTTTGAAGATCCGGAAAAAAAGTCTTAGCGATTTTAAGAAGCCGGAATCCCGGAGGCATGTCCATATTAACATATACGTTTGAGATCGTTGGTCTATGGTAATAACTAAAGGACATCATATCCTAGTATTGACATGAGTCTACAGTACGGATAACCGTAAAAAATATACTTAGTTTAAAAAACTAAAAAATAAAGACTACAAATTAGAAAAAAAAACATGCAGTCCAATTGAGAACCTTTTATGAATTCGGTTTAAATAATAGAAAACGTACGCACTGTTAATATTATTAAAGCCACGCCCCCTTGTGGACCGTGGATTTCAAAACATTTTGAAATCAGCCAATAATTTCGTAATTAGGTAGTAATCCCTACTTCCCTACTTTTATATTATAATTGCGAAAGTAACTTTGTCTGTCTGTCTGCCTGTTGCTCTTTCACGCCTAATCTACTGAACCGATTGAAATGAAATTTGGTACAGAGATATTCTGGAGCCTAAGAAAGGACATAGGGTACTTTTTAATGCGAAAAAAGCATTGTAAGGGTTTGAAATAGGGGATGAAAGTTTGTATGGAAATATGTAAGGTTTCGGCTAAACCACTGCACCGAT
Organism: Campaea margaritaria; assembly: GCA_912999815.1. Taxonomy (NCBI): domain Eukaryota; kingdom Metazoa; phylum Arthropoda; class Insecta; order Lepidoptera; family Geometridae; genus Campaea; species Campaea margaritaria. The sequence goes on from OU538800.1 coordinate 9,396,178, forward strand.
TTAAAAGATTATTTCACTAATGGGAAGCTACATTGACAGCGAGTAACATAGGCTATATTTTATCCCCATATTCCCGCGGGAAAAGGAACTACGCGGGTGAAACCGCGGGGCGCAGCTAGTAGGCTATATTTTAACCCCATATTCCTGCGGGAACAGGAACTACGCGGGTGAAACCGCGGGGCGCAGCTAGTAAAAAATATAAATATAATAATATATCCTACATTTAATGTTAGACGAGGCATGAAAGATAAGATTGAGGATGTATGCGAGATGATGAGTAAAAGACGGATTGATGTTCTTTGTGTGAATGAGGCCAGGCGGAAAGGATGTGACACCACCACGCATGGACCCTACACAGCCTATTGGTCTGAAGTTCCAGAAGCCAGTAGAGGGTGTCACCAAATATTCACCTAATATGTCTTATGCAATGCAAAGTTCTGGGTGGCACTTTAACTGTTATGGGCAGGCGTAGCTCTCACCATTAGATGAGATGTTTTTTTTTTAAATGATAACGATTTGCTGGTCTCGTTACTAAGTCATTTAAAAAAAGACTTATTGCCTTTAGTTTAGCTGTTTTTGCAGGAAAACCACTATTTCCACAATAACATACTTAGATAACTATAGTATTGTTAATAATCATTATGGAGTTATTTTGTTAAAATTATTTCCCTTCTGCCTTTTCCTTGCGACATTTCCTTGTATTTAAAACAAGGCAATATAATGTTTTACATTAACATTAGTATTAACATTAGAAACGAGATCAAACTGAAACCATAATCTGTTAATCATTAGTTCAGTAGTTCATAAAAAGTTCAAAAAAAGAAAAATTAATAAGAAAGAGAGAATCATCTCATCATCTCTCTCTCATCTCATTCCCTATCTCTCTTTTGAGAGAAAATAAATAAATATATAGAATAGGTAGAGATATACATATAACTCTATATTGCCAATAGAAAAATTGGTTGTCTGCAAAGTTGGTTTGTTTACGGACGACATTTTAACGTGAAAAAAATAAATACTTGAAATTATACTAGTAATCAGATCTTTAAAATGAAAGAATAATTTTATTATCCTGTCAAGAAGAGAAGAGAGATAGATGCGACGCAAGCGTACAATGAGCGTAACGGGACTAATGGGACAATTTGTCAACTTTTTCGTGCATGCACGAAAAAGTTGACAGCCGGCGTTCATCGATTTATTAGACGTTGTCACGTCAAAAAGATTTTTTTCTCGTACGATGAATTTTTCGCACAGCTTAGGATGAAAAGCATAGTGTACCACATGGTAGCAAAATTATTTAAACTCGAGCGACTTACTTTGACTCCCTCGGTACGCTTAGGATTCTATTCTAGAATCCCTCGCTACGCTCGGGATTCAAAACATCACTCTCGCCCTAAATACATTATTTTGTTCCCTTGTGATACAATCTACTAATAATAAATAGGTAGGGATAAATATATAGTTAGATAATTCTATTGACAATAATTAGAACAAAAGAAAGGTAAATAATAAGTAAAAAAGGGTGGTGTAATCGCTCATATATGTATAATATGTTAGCACGTACACTCGTTATCATTCCATAGATTGTTTAAGTAACGGGACAATAAAATTGCACTGGTAAAACCGACTGTGTCAACAGGATAAACTGCCATAGCTTGTGCGCATGTGCTGTGTGGAATAAACGGAATATTCGTCATAAATAATCATAATTTTGCTCTACTTCTACAATAATTATTGTTACGATTTACCAACACCATTGATTTGCCTACAACGTGGTAGGTAGGTACTTACCTATTGCGTATTACTATATACTCGCAGCGCCCCGCGGTTTCGCCCGCGTTAACTTTAACCTCACAGGAGTCGTAATTTTTTACGGAATATATATAAAATATCCTATATTATATTCCAGGTCCGAAAGTATTTTATCCAAGGATTGACTGGAAGAGATCTAAAAGCTATCGCTTTTAGCAATAAGTCCGCCTATTACATACAACATTTCTTGTAGGTACACTCCTTTTTTTTATTTGACTGACTGACTAGACAAGCAAGTTGTTGACCTGATGGTAAGCGCTACTGCTAGTTTTTAAGGGATAAAATGTATCCTATGTTCTATTCCAGGAGGTAAAGTATATAATACTAAATTTCATCAAAACCCGTTGAGCAGTTTTGGCGTGAACAGAGGACAAACACACAAACTTTCGTATTTATAATTGTTAGCGCGGCAGCTAAGCTGTATAGGCTGAGCGCGCCTCCAATGGCGGGGGAAGGATGGCTGGTAGAAGAGTAGTACAAAGGAACTTGGCGACTAACCTGGTCTCCATGCAACTGCAATCACCTCGGTTCGGGTCCGTCTCCAAGCTGCTTGTTCCTTCAGGATGTTATGACGTTCGATGTAGTGGACTGTATTTTAGGCGGTTGGTGCGTGTCGGCAAGGAGCGTTTACGCGGCGAGTTTATAGCGGGTGTTGTTTATATTTGCGCGTCGAATTCACGTGGACCACCGCAGAGGAGCAGCAGATCCAGTACTTTGGATTCGGCGAGAGCGGCAGCCGCGAAGGACGAGGGTCGATCGCAGACTACTTGCGGCGGCAAGCAGTTTTCTCGTGGATACCACGATATGAGCGACAGAGATAGTCGCCAAAAAATGATAGGAATAGGAAGGTAGGAAGGTATTATGAGTGCCAATGTAAGTGGCGCGAACATTTGCCCCCGGCCTAAAAACCATTGGTTTTTAAAAGAAAGCGGGAAATAAAAAAAATAAAAATAAGAGTTAAACTCTAAAGCGGTCAACGGGTTAAATATAACATAGCGGTTGACCGGGGAGCAAGGGGTTAAATTATTGGGTAGGTAAGATACATAAACGGACGACGGGTCTCCGGTAGACGCCGGTCGCCGTTTTTACTGACGCTACTCGACAGATGCCATCGCCGCCGACATGAGTGGCCACGACGACGCCGAGAGGCCAGGATAGCGGGGGAATATTATCAGTGATAATAAGAACAATAGAACCTATTGTAATGGGATTCAAAGGTGTATTCCATTTTCCTCTAGATTGAAGTAAGTGAAGATATTCCAACTTCCACCGTTTGGAAAATGATTGTACCATTTGATCCAATAAAGCGTACCGTTTCAATAAGTGTCCAGGTTCATCGGGAACCGTGCAAGCGGGTAAATGCTTCAGCGGTGCGGTCATTAAGAAATGTGAAGCACTCAGCGCGGTCGGCTCAGACGGATCTTCGCTCAATAACGTTACAGGACGAGAATTGATAACGCATTCTATCTGTGTGAGTACGGTTAACATTTCCTCATAGGTGAGTGACTGTGAACCGATCGTCTTATGAAGATGACTTTTAAACGCTTTCACATATATTTCATAATTCCCCCCGAAGTGAGGACTTCGCGGTGGATTGAATTTCCAGTGTATGCGATTAGCTGATAACTCATCTGAGATAGACTTATTATATTCGTCGGAATTTAAAAGATCCGTTAACGCATTTTTCGCATTTTTAACGCATTCCGTTAACGCAGAGACGGGAAGGGAGTCAAGGAGCGCGGGTGAGTAACTAGCCCATTTGACGAGATCGAAGCCCCCGGCCTTGAGCAACTCGCGGAGATCGTCTCTGAGTTGTAAACAAGCAGACAGAGTAGGCATGGAGTAGCACACGTCGTCCATGTATGTGTTGTCGCTGATAAGAGATGCTGCGAGTGGGAAGCGGGCACCGTCGGCGGCGCACAGCTGTCGCAACACTCGCATCGCAAGGAACGGACTGCTACGTAGACCAAAACAAACGCGGTTGAATTGGTAGGTATCAAGCGGAAAAACGGGATCGAATCGATACAGGAATTTTTGATATTTGCGTTGGTCCTTATTTATCAAAATTTGTAGGTACATCTGTTTAATATCGGATGTAAAAGCGATTGGGTAGTGGCGGAAATCCAAGAGGATTGTAAAAAGATCGTTTTGTAAATTATCCCCGGTATATAAAACTTGATTCAAGGAGAGGCCTGAGTCAGTTTCAGCACTGGCGTCCATCACCATACGCCATCGAGTTGTTGTTTTTTGTAGTCTCGCAATGGCGTGGTGTGGCACGTAATATCCAGTAAAAGGACTATCATTGTCGATCAGTGAAATGTAACCCTTCTGAATGTACTCTTTGATTATAGCATCGTACTCTAAGCGCAGAGCAGGTGTCGCGGCGAGCTTGCGTTCGAGATACATGAAGCGTTTTTTAGCGATAGGGTAAGAATTACCCAGAGCGGTCGCGGGATCGCGGGAGAAAGGTAACGCTACAGAATAGCGTCCCGTAGGATCGCGGGAAACGTTATTTGTAAAAATGCGTTCACATTCTATAGCGTCTGGGCTCAAAGTCGGCGTGCATTGCACCTCTTCAAGCTGCCAGAAGCGTTGGACAAGATTATCTAAACGTGGTCCTTCCGTAAAGGTACAGAGGGAAATATGAGAGCGGCATCTATCTTCAACCAAGGGGTCAGTGATAGAAACAACGGTTCCAATATGAGCGGGCGTAACATGAGCGGGAGTAACATGAGCGGGAGTAACGGGAGCGGTCCCGATTACGATAAAACCAAAAATGGTTTCAAAAGCGGTTGGAGTACCAGGCGGACCAGCGGCGCGGCCTGATAGCAATATTTCAGAAAAGAGCGGCGCGCCTATAAGTATGTCGATCTCGGAAGGCGAAGCGAAACTGTCGTCTGCCAGAGGCAGGCAGTTCAGGTATGAAAGGCAGGATACGTCAATTTTCACTGCCGGTAAATTGTCTGTTATGCGGTCGATAACATAGGCGTCAATTGCAATAAAATTATCATTTAGGCGGGAAGATAAAGTAGCAGAAACTGCTCCCTTGATTGGGTTAGATGCGGAACCTATCCCTTTAACAACGGTGTTCGTCACCTTATTGCATTTTAAATTTAATTTAGCGCAACATTTTGAAGTTAAAAAGTTACTTTGGGAAGCCGAATCAATTAAGGCGCGTACTACATGGCGGCGACCATTTAAATCCGTAGCATAAACTTGTACGGTTCCCAGTAAACAAGTAGTGTCATTAGGCTGCGAAGCGGGGCGTATATTACACAGCGACACCTGTTGTTGTGATGACTGATAAGCAGTTGTAGGTAAGTTCGTCAGCTGAGCGCTAGCGGAGCCCGCGACGGGCGGCAGCGATGCCGAAGGCGGCATGTGATCCCCGGCGGCGGAGAAGTTGCCAGTTCGCGCGCGCGGAGGCGGCGCGTGCGCCTGTGACGGAGCGCTAGGGTACGGGCGATTGTCTTCACGGGAAGATGATACTTTGCGGCATAACATAGAATGATGTTTACATCCACAATAACGGCAATTAAATTTAGAATTGCAAGCAGTATTTATATGCGTAGTGCTTAGACAATTAGTGCAACCTTTGCTTTGTTTTACAAAAGTGTACCTGTCGTCGATAGAAAGCTTATCAAATGCAGGGCATCTATATAAGTTAGCGTGATCGGCTTGTTTGCAAAGCGGACAGTGAGTGACGCATGATGCTGCAAAAGACTGCGTAGACCTTGCAGTACCCGGCCTGTTATCACTGCGGCTAAGAGAAACGGTCGTAGTGCGTTCCAATATTTTGCTTTGTTCGCGGATGAATTTTAAAAGTTCATTGTATGTAGGCATAGATTTACCTCGCATGTGCATTTCAAACGACCGTGCAGTACTTGAATCTATTTTCTTCAAAGCGAGCGATAGTAAAATAAAATCAGACACGTTATCGAGCTTGAGAGACTTCAAACTTGACACAGCCGTGCAGAATTTATCTAGGAATAATTCTAAGTTTTTATTCGTCGCGGTGTTAAAAGATTTAAAATCAAGCATTTGATCAAGATAAGCGGAGGCTAGGTTACGTTTGTCGTTATACTTATCGACGAGCGTCTGCCATATGATCGGATAATTATCACCGTTAGGTACGATACCAGAACAAACTGCAAGGGCCCGGCCTGACAATTTATTAATTAAATATTGGACGCGTTCGTGATCAGTGAGATCGGGATTTTCGTGAATCGTGCGTTTGAATGACTCATAAAATATCCTCCAGGTCATCGGATCTCCATTGAAGACCATCAAATCGAGTTCAGGAATTCTGATGGATTTACGTTGCGGGGCAACATTGAAATCAGCGGTTTTTAAAGGCGGGTTAAGTTTATTATAAACAAACTGACAACGGCAAAACATATCTTCGAAGACGTTTATAGATTGGTAGTTTACCGTGTACGAAGCGTTGAGAGTCAACTCGGTGACATTTAATTTGTTCACAATTTCATTGAAATCGGAGCGTAAGCGGTCTAACGAGATCATTCCACATAGAAATAAATCCTTCTCAGTATCATCAGTGAAAGCCTTTAAAGATCGGTTAAAAATATCTTGTAAGCGGGAAAATATAATGTCACGTTTACCTATCAAGGTCAAACGTTCGATCTGTAACGTATCGAGCGCTTTTGCGTCCTCGTATACTTCACTATCTTTGTCTTTTGAACGAGTAGCCATAGCCATCTTAACAAAGTATAAAAAACTAGATAAAGTATGAAATTCCTAATTTACTGCAACTGCCTACAGCATTTACCTGCCACGCGCGCGGCGTATTGAATACCCACGTGGAGACGCACGGGCGGTCGTTAGGAATACCTTCACTTTTTAATAAAAATTAAGAATTACGGAAAAATCGTTATTTTTACTATTTAGGAATGCGGAATACACGAAATAAGTATATAAGAGCGTAGTAGGATAGTACAGGGTACTATCTGAACTGTAATTGCGGGCGGGAACACGATAATTATAGGAAATTATCGTTGGTAAAAATACCAATATAAAATTGCGGGCGGTTATAAAGAGGACTATATGAGGCCTAAGAGGGGCCAGAGAATAGCGGGAGGACCAGAGAAGATCCGGCGGCGGAGGACCAACAATATGTTAGCGCGGCAGCTAAGCTGTATAGGCTGAGCGCGCCTCCAATGGCGGGGGAAGGATGGCTGGTAGAAGAGTAGTACAAAGGAACTTGGCGACTAACCTGGTCTCCATGCAACTGCAATCACCTCGGTTCGGGTCCGTCTCCAAGCTGCTTGTTCCTTCAGGATGTTATGACGTTCGATGTAGTGGACTGTATTTTAGGCGGTTGGTGCGTGTCGGCAAGGAGCGTTTACGCGGCGAGTTTATAGCGGGTGTTGTTTATATTTGCGCGTCGAATTCACGTGGACCACCGCAGAGGAGCAGCAGATCCAGTACTTTGGATTCGGCGAGAGCGGCAGCCGCGAAGGACGAGGGTCGATCGCAGACTACTTGCGGCGGCAAGCAGTTTTCTCGTGGATACCACGATATGAGCGACAGAGATAGTCGCCAAAAAATGATAGGAATAGGAAGGTAGGAAGGTATTATGAGTGCCAATGTAAGTGGCGCGAACAATAATATTAGTGAGATATGTATAATTCTCACCTTTAAACTCTTTGGTATAAAGATGAACGGAAACTCCGTAGTTTTCCCCGCAGCAACGTTGTGTTTTACCGAGACCAAACTAACCAACGGCCAAGTCCAATTACACTACCTTATCAAGCATTGTCAATTAAAATGTAATAATAAAAATAATTATACAATCAAATAAGTACAGGACTCAGGTACTGAGATAACACAGTTTCACGTTAGTCAAAGAATTTAAAGAAATGGAACGGGAGGCTTATTAGCGACTCAATTTAGGTTGCTGCCATTTTCAACCTAAACTGGATCCAATTTCTGTTGAAAATGGCAGCAACATAAAAAATAAGACGTCACGGTACGATTATGCGACGCGGCTCAGTTTAGGTCCTCAACTGAATCGCTATAAGACATCATGGTAGGCCTCCAGGTCTTCAATTAAATCGCTATAAGAGGTCATGGTTGCCTCCAGTACTTCCGGAAACTACCTACGAATTCAGAATCATATTAGTAGTACCCGCATAGTTTAGAAGTATCATAAGTAATTTAGGATTTAAGGAGATAGTTCATAGAAAATAAATAAAAAACCAAATTGAATGAAACATTCTGGCTGCGAGCAAAATTAAATCGTGAAATGCATCAACTTTTCAACTTTGGACTGCAATGCCTAATAATGCATTTCATGATTAAATTTTGTTCACAATCGGGTTTTTTGTATTTTTTTTTATTTTTTACTTTTTTAGGCATTTCTCATTTCACATTTTTGTAAGCCTTTATGTCAACCCTTAACATTAACCATAGCCCTTTATTTTATATTTATTTAGCCATTGTAAAGTATTATATTTTTATATACTCAGTGTAATTCTCACAATTAAGGCGAATCTAACGACACCACAGCTATGAAGCCGTTTTTGGCTACAAGAGGTGCCAAATAAATTGTCTTACTCCCACACACACACATTCACCCGAAAAACATAACTCTCCTCCTGGCGCAGTCGAGTTAAAAAACAAATCGGAAGTCAATATTTGCGACATCTGTAAGCGTGAGATGTAATAGTCCTATAGGGAAAACTAGAAACCCTTCTGGTTTTAGTAATAAGGTATAGTTTTCTATATAAGCGCATAGATGGCGCCGGGGTTGACGACTTGTCCTCACCCCTTAAATAATTATAATAGTACGTGATTACAGTGCCCAAATTAGCACCTCGACGCGGCTCCGCACAAATATCGCGCTGAATACTACAGAAATAAAGCCTAAGTCAGCGCGCACTTCAACGTGGTTGTTACTTCAAATATGTCGTTGAAATAACACGAAATAAGATATTATACTTTTGATAAATGGACACGATTGTCCAATTGAGAAATCATTAGTACAGTTTATTTTATTGATATAAAGTGTATCTATCAATAATTGAGATTGAAATCGAGAAGAAAATAAAACTGTTGTAAAAGGATTGTCTATGGATAGGTTTAAAAAAAAAAAGTATGAGTCTTCTTAAATTTTTTAATTAGCTTCAATGACGGTATATTAAAATATACCGCATTCCATGTCCCGCGCCTTTAACAAAGTTATAAAAATAACTGTATATTATAATTACATACCCTCATTGAGGATGTCCTTGATTTTTGACCAATCAATTAATGATTTTAATATTTTCCTGATCCTTGTGATACCTTGATCCATTTCGCCTCGGTCAACTATATGTATGTTATAAGCCTCTAGCGCCTCTCTGTTATGTTTGTTGTATGGGAAAACACTATGGAGTGTGCAGAGCCGTACAGAGGCGGATACGGGTGGATTATGTGATAATGATGTCTATGGAAACCTATGCGTAGTACTGTTATTAATGATTCTGTCCTTTACTTTTTTTAATAATAAATGTATGCTCGTGCAACACGCACTGGGCCAGCTTTTATTTTGATTGTGTGTTTGGCAAGGCGCTTTAAAGACTTTTCATGACGATTGCTTTTCCTTTGGGGTCGGAGCTGACTTGCTGAGTTTCTTGCGTATCTTGGGTTCCACTGCTATCCGATGTGGAAGTGTTCGTTTCTTTAGAATTGGTATGGTCAGGTTGCCATTGCGATTTCTTGTTGAATCTGCAAAACAATACAAAAGTTAGCATCATCTTGTTTCTAGCAACATAACTGGGCATTCGAGACTTTAAAACTAAGGAATCTCAGGATGATGATGATCGCAGTGCAGTGCCGCGCAAATTTATGCACGGTGAAATTTTGGCACTGTAACTGTTATGGACAACGTAGCGCTTGCCATCAGGTGAATGACTCGCTCGTCTAGTTATTCATTAACATAAAAAAGAGGAAAAGAGCACCAGTTCTTCGTCTATGAACTGTTTTTGGTACTTAACCCTTAATTAGGCGCATCAAGAAAATCACACTATTAATCGCATGGGGTCACTACTGACCCCAAAAAAAATAATGAAAATAGAAAAACGTAGTAAAAAATGTATGTCTAACTGTACAATATTAAAAATATTAGGATTCCTTAAGATAATGAACTGAAATAAACAAAAACATATTTTGGACCTTAAACAATTGAAAAATATAAAAAAGTTCATAATTTATCGTATAGCTGAGACCAATATAGCCTTAAAAAACGTAATTAGTCGCATGGGGCAGCGCCTAAAGGAGCAGCGACACATGCGGTCACGCTATTATTTTTCGATTTGATATAGTCTTGACCCTATTCGTCTAATTAAGGGTTAATACTTTTGCCTCGGCAAACCCTTCTTCGTTCCAATATAATGGAGTACATTATGATGAAGCAATTAAATGCAGGAGTTCTTAGCTCCGTGCTTTCCAATGGTGCTCCACTTGATTTCTACGCTAAACCTTAAAAAGTACCAGTAATATAAACTTACAGTTTTTTAATTTTTCTCAGTATCTTGCGCTTGCACACAAATATAATGAAGATGGATACGCCGATCAGGATATTGTAGAAGTCTGAAATGTACCACACGCTGCTGTTCGGATGGAACGAGCTCAGGACCTCTAGCAGCCAGTTCAGACCCATCACTACGGACAGCTTCAGGTATACCATGAACCTGGAAATATTAATTAATAATAACGCATGACGATCACACACATAGATCCTAACTCCTTACTAGGATTCCCTGTATCTAGGACTGGGGATGGTGATGGTGGTGGTCTTTCTTTGGGTGTTGTCTATATTATATTTTTTTAGTCTTGTGCATCGAATCCTTCTAATCCTACTTTATCTTAACTTATATAAATGCGAATGTGAGTTTGTGATGATGGACGACCGAAGTGTTCTATGGACCTGAACTCCTCGTAACACAGTTAAAATTCTTTTCATTTTTTTACCCGGAGACCAATGCTGGCGGCGCGCAGCCATAAACACAATCATTTTGTAAATAGCTCGAGTTCTATTCCTAGGAATTATATCAGACACTAAGCTACCAATAATTTCAATAGTTTTTATGTTATTCGAAAATAAACAGACAGACAAAACACTGACTTCAAAACTGATGTATAATATTCCAGTTTCACACTTCACACATCACTGTTTTGCAAGTACTTTCAATTATCAAAATCGTTCAAGCTTTTTGTAATATATCTTCAATTTATAGACTGTTCCTCTTTTATTTTTTTAAAGAAGCACAGATAAACAAGTTATAGTGGTAGTAGTTTTTTTATTGTAATGTTGTTGTAATACCTGCGGCGGTTCGTGCGATGAGCCTGCGGCGTGCCGGCGGCCGCTGAGTCCAGCACGGCCGTGCCGCGGCTCAGGCGCCAGATGTTGAACGCCGTCATGAGGTAGAACATCCAGTTGGACAGGATCAGAAACAGCATCGGCACGTACAAGTAAATAAATTGTTCACCAGCTGCACAATGGGAAAGCGTATGAGGTAGATATTAATAATGATAATAATCGCCTTGTAGCGAAGAGCCTCGAACAACATCTTAAGAGGCAGTACTCCTCGACTATATTTTTCCAGACAAGCTTTCTAAAATATGTTGCTGATCAAAATGAGCCCAAACACCTCAAATCCACCAATTGTCACTGTCTCGAGTTTCATTGTTCCGCCTCTATCATCAGATCAGGTAATTTTAACTATAATATTGTATTTATCAATAGTATTCGGCAGGTCTACCAAATTTCAACTCAATAAAACCACGGAAACTGGGTCAAAACAGACTTGTTAGATTTGATCTAAACCCTTAGTTCCTAAAGTGGTCCAGGTGGACCCCCAGGGGCCCATGCGAGACTCAACGGGGGTTTACATTGGCGTGACAAAAAATAATATATGGTAGCAAATGTAACTGCAAGGGGTCCACTGGAACCAGCAAAATTTTTAAAGTGGTCTATGAGAAAAAAAATTCTGGGAACCTCTAATATAAACAAAGGTAAACACCGATACTAACACCACAGCCCAATAAATCCTCTATAGTCTTTATAGAAATACAGTGACTTAAATAAAACTATAAAATAACTTTCCAGAACTATTATCTCATGAATAACAGTGCCTTTAAGCTAACCTTTGAAGAAACATGTGGTCGTGGGTATCTTCGGCGTGATGAACCAAGGGTAGTGGCTCATGTCGCTGCTGTTAAGGATAGCAAGTACGATGGTCATGGCTACCGGCAGCCCCCACGCGTACAGGCAGTACATCAGGAACTTGAAACGCTCCCCGCGCCGGTGGATGGGCCGGGATTTAGCGTAGCCCCTGTAATATGAAGATAGAATAGAGTTCCGAGGCTCTAGCTGCAGTCCCTATACCACCAGCACCAGGAATAAGAAGCTTGATAACTAGCATAACTGTAGCCTTCATTCCTACCAAGCGTCAACCCCTATCGTACCGTGTTGACTGAATATACTTCATGGATGTCTTTGAAACAGAATAGTACCTATAACTAAATAAAAGCTTTTAAAATCGTTAAAAAATTATCATCGGCATTGGTTATTGGTCTTTTGGGGTTATTTAAGAATGGATCTATGAGAGAAACCTGATTAAAGATAGGTAATATGTAGCTCCATATTTATCAGTACCTAAACTAGTGATATTCCCATAACATGGAATCCAATCAGTACAATAATTACCTATTTGTATTAATAGCTACAGTCATTCATCTACGGAAAATGTATAGGAATCTCACTCTCCTTTATTCACACATTTATTTCTGATCACATTAATTCAATCTCATCAAAATATACCTAAGATTCTATGTGTAAAATATAATCAGATATTGCAATGCGTCCAAGCCATTGTTTGGTCGTTCGAAATTTTGTCCAGGAGGCATACCATGACCTCTTATAGCGATTCAATTCAAGACCTAAACTGAACCGCGTCGCATAATCGTACCATGACGTCTTGTTTTTTATGTTGCTGCCATTTTCAATGCCATTTTAAAATGGCAGCAACCTAAATTGAGTCGCTAATAAGACATTTTCAACCTAAACTGGGTTCTTTTTAGTTTGAAAATGGGAGCAACATAAAAAACAAGACGTCATGGTACCATTATGCGACGCGGTTCAGTTTAGATCATCAATTGAATCGCTATAAGATGTCATGGTATGCCTCCTGATTGCAATTTCACAAAACGGTCACAGTTAGAGATCTCGTCGTCTGCTAACATTAATATTACTTAAAGCATTAAGGTAACTTACCTAAAAGTCCACCAAATGTCTACAGACATTACGTTCATCCAGCAGAAACTTGACATGAAGAAAAAATATATTAGGAAAGCTGAAAAATAAAACAAGAAATTAATATCTTTCCACTAAGCAGGAAACAATTGTATTAATTCAGAAGAAACTTGACGTGAAGAAGAAATATATTAGGAAACCTGAAAAATGAAAAAGAAAAATATAAATAAATAAAGAATTAATTGTATGAGTGCACTAATGTTTCTTGCTAACAGCCCATTAGATACGTGTGAATATAAGCCAAATTTACTACTAGTTAGGTAGTTTTGAAATCTCTGATAGAGGCAGCAGCCTAGCTTCGGGTTCTCTTGAATAAAATCAGCAGCTGGATCCAGTCTGCATTACTGTTGGTTCCTGACATGCTATATAACGAATCGAATTCATTTCGACGAGTGAGCCTATACATTATACGATCAAAATTCCAAATGACCAAACTATTATGGCTATTACCGATGTTGAAAAACCGAAGCGGGAAGCGGGTGTTCTTGTTAGCGAAGATACATAAATTATAAAGTGGTTTACTTACAGAGAACAAGGCATGCAGAAGGTTCGTGCCTGCTCATTCGCATTACTGCAAGGAGCAGGAAGGCTCCAAGCAGGCTGGCCACGTATGCTACGAGAATCAAACCGCCTAGTGTCCGCAGCTCCGGCAGCAGACCATACACCACCAGCACTAGAAGAAGGAAGAAGCTCGATACCAGCAAACCTGTAATCATTACGTTTTTTAATCAACTGTATGATCAAAATGAGTCCAACCACTGTATACACTCCAAGTCACTAATGACTTTGGTTGTCTACCTTCCGTCCTTTCAGATTGCGGTTAGAGGTGCGGGAAATAGAATCGCAGGGGGAGGAGAGTGTCCATTCTGTATTATAATGTCAACTATTGTAATGTATAATTTATCATCATCATCATCAACCCATAACGTTCCACTGCTGAGAACGGGTCTCCCCTTACTTTCGTAAGGAGGATTAGGCCACAGTCCACCACGGGGGCCAGGTCCGGATTGGTGGAGGACATAACTAACTCCGAAATAGATCTCGGGTAAATTATAATGAAATTTAGTTCTTTGGACAAATTGATAGATAAATTTTTTGTCTAGTAAATTTCTTAGCATGATGTTGGAGTAATAAAACTAAAGCATTAAAAAGAAAGAAAAACCTTTCAGTGTGTCTGGGCGTGGGACGCTGTCATAACAGAACAGAGTGTCATTATGAGCGTTATTCCAAAGCAGCTACGATCGTTTTTTGCACAAAGTATGTAAATTATGAACAGTGGGAATATATTATTTTCCTCAGTCCTGAAGTGTGACACTCAACGCTATGTAGGGACATAATATTGTGTACTAAAACTTATTAAAAGATTTTTCAGAAATTTATTGTTGACAGCTATAATTTATACTTAGTAAGTTTACTCATTGTATCCTGGTTTATTACTCATAGTACAGAAGCACTGATAAAAGCACCAATGCTTAGAATACAGATTTATGACTATTTAGATTTATTTTAATGAGATTTATTTATGATGATTTATGACAGATTTATGATTTATTTATTTAGTTTTTTTTTATTGGACTGGATGACGAGACGAGCATGTCGTTCACCAGATGGTAAGCGCTACGCGTGCCTATAACAGTTAACGTACCTCCCAGAACTTTGTATTGCATAATCATGCGCGGCACTGTTCTGCGCTCGTCACCCTGAGACATCGGCTCTAAAGTCACATATGCCCAGTAATTTCGCTGGAAACGGTGGCCTTCAAACCGGAACACAGTAATGTTTGCACACTACTGCTTGGCGGATGGAAAGTTCTGGCTGGTACTGTAGCTGTTAAGGGTAGGCGTGGCGCTTACCATTACGGAACGCCTTGCTCGTTTCATTACTTAGTAACGCACAAAAAGAGTTGTTAAGTTGGCTCATTTTGTTGGATAATTTTTTTTTCGCGTCACGTACACATTTTATAAATGCTGACCCGTAGCTAGGATTCAAAATGTGACAAAATGTGACAGAGGGCTCTTTCATTAACACGCAAAAAGAGTAGGTAAGCTTTAAACTCAAATATCAAATCATTTATTGTAAGTAGGCAAAAATATTGCACTTTTACGAGTCAAAAACTTAAATATCTTATACACAGAGAAAAATGAAAACTAAGTCAACATATGATCCACCAAACTAATGATTATCTAATTATGATTTGAGTTCGAAAAAGGACATTTCCTTCTCAAGTGGGGACTCGTGCCTGATCTCGCACAGGAAAAGAAAACTCCATTAACTCTACCAGTGCTTCGGAAAAACGCCCGTCAGCAAATATAGCACCAAGAAACTCTACAGGGATGTAATTTTAACTATTTTCGTCATTCATTTTAGCTAAAATGTACAAGGCAGTATTAATACAACAGCGCAAACGCAGTCAGCGCGAAAACTTATAGCTATTCACTTTTAGCGAGTCAGTGGTGAATGAAACAGTGATCTGGCAGGAATTTAGGGGCACCAAGGATCGCGGGGACCTGGGCACTTGCCCAGTGCAAAAGAGGGGCATGCAGAATGGGCCCTCGCTGGCAACCCTCTTGACCTTCTCACGAAAGTGAGATGAATCTCGTACTCAGCAGTGACCAGATATAGGTTTTATTGTGATGGATTACTGTAAGAAGGAGTAGTCAGCACAAAAATCTCTTACCAGTTGTCATAAGTATGCCGCTGGTGTGTTTGGATTCATCTGGAGTATTCTGGGCCAGAAGCCATATCGCTGGCTTCAGGGTTATAGGTTTGAGTTCCGTGTTGTTCACAATAGTGTATTCCCAGCAATACATGTGGTTTGGGATACGTATCCACCGATCGTAAGCGTTGGGCGTCTCTAGCATTACTTCGCCGTGCTGGAATAACAAACAAAGATTTTGACTGACATCCCTAATAGATCAAAAACGTTACAAAGATCAAAATAATTGTATGTTCTAAAATCCTATAGTATTTTTAACCGTAACAATGTTTCTATGACATATTTCACCGAAAACATAAATTTATAGGAAAGGCACATCGAATTTATTCATACGTGCCTAGCTAAACTTCCTGTATAGGAATGAGACATCGAAAACGTATTAATTAAAAGATGTCGCACGATGCGTTCCTGAGGTGACTTCGACACCTTGGTTAAACAAATTGATGGACTGAAGTGTTCACAGAATGGAAGCCCGGAGAGGCGAGATCAGACTTAGCAGATCATTAGGTAGGACATTGTAAGTGCTAATTGGGTAGATGAAGACGTGTGAGACTTTAGAACCGATGTATCAGGGTGACGAGCGCGTTGCAGTTCTGGATGGCCCTGTCACTGCTATGGGCAGGAGGGTGAAATCCTCAGGCGGTGTCTTGCAGAAGAGGCCACCCACTGCAAACCAGTTCTCTTAGCTCTCGCCTTTGTACGTACCTCATTGAGATGTATATTGAAATAAGAGTCAGTAGTAATATTGATAGCATTTTTCTTAAATGTTTTATTGGCCACGAAAATGCCAGCTTTCTCCTCGTAAACCGACAGGTCAGGTTTGTTATACAATGTGTTATCCAAATTTAGGCTTAATATGTTTCTGGTTTCATTATATTTATCGCAGAACGATTTTATCTTTGTCCACGAACTGTTACTTTTTCTTCTAACAAGCTTATAGTTTAAAACTTCCCCGAATGGACAACACTTCATAACACACTGATCAGTAGTACAAAGACTGTTGTCGGATTTTATATCACCGGTCGAGTTTGATGCTGCACCTCTCGAAGCCAAGACATGGTTTATTTCACTTCCTACTATAAAATAAAGTAAAACTGATTGTAAAAACTTCATTGCGAACGTCTGTTTTATGTCGTAGCACTTTGACGAATAATTAATTATAAATAATAGAAGTATGAACTTATTAATGGTAGCGTCATAGTATTGTGGTCAGGATAATCGAGTCGGATAGCCAGAGGACACAATACTTACGTATAGGTTTAGCAGTAACATGAGTAATTTAAATTAGGCCTAAATTACATAGGCATACTGCACACAATAGCGTGAGATGAAAAACAATGACATCCTCCTAATATTAAAAATGTACAAGCTTGTATGTAAGTGTATTTGTTAGTTTTGTTACCACTCACTTACGGAACGACTAACTATGCATTTCTTCTGCCAAGTAATAGTTTATTATAGTATATTAGTAGTAAATTACTGGGCATATGAGACTTGAGAGCCGATGTCTCAAGGTGACGAGCGCAGTGCAGTGCCGCGCAGGATCATGCAATGCAAAGTTCTGGGTAGCACTGTTACTGTTATGGGCAGGCGTAGCGCTTACCATCAGGTGAACGACTTGCTCGTCTCGTCACTCGGTCAAATAAAATAAAAAAAGATAAAAACATTTGAAAAACACCTAAAGTATATTGTGTGCAGACTGTACAACGGGTAGAAACTGACTGAAATATTCATTAAATATTGATTGAATTTTTGATTACTATGTGTAGGCGGGGCGCGCCGTTTTAGACCATCTATTGGTGGGAAACCGTATCTTATATCGAAGTGAACAAAGGCACGGGTAAAAACTAGCAAATAAATATATGTACACATCGTCAAGCTAAAGCGTGTTTATAGGGAAATAGTCTGTAACTTAACTTGTTCCTGTATGATCTTCCTTATATGTTCCAATTTACATTTTAATGCGAGTTACTGTAAATACATAACTATTTACTGCGAGTGACTAATAAAGCGGTGGTAGCCTAGTAGGAGAATGCCTGCCTTCCAAGTCGTGAGTTCAAATCCCAATGCGGGCACATACCAATGTCTTTATGTAAAAAGCATATGTACGTAATTATCACTTGCTTCGGTGAAGGAAAAAATCGCGAGGAAACCCACATACTTACCTACCCGAGAATTCTGTAGGCCCCCCTGGTGGATTATGGTCTAACCTCCCCATGAAACTGAGGGGAGACCCGTGCTCAGCAGTGGGACGATAATTATGAGTTGTTGATCAACTTCAAGGCTTCCGAATAACTTGAATAATGAACAAAGTAAAATTATGCTAACTTAAAAACGTGGCTATTTTATAATCGTTTATTTTTAATGTTTTAATTTATTTAATTAATGGGCGTATAATATTAGTATGGATTGAAATAAAAAATTATGTAACTTACGAAGTTTTTTAGTTTCAGTTTACGTATATTAAAGGATAACTAACTTAACAATAATCGCTTAAGGTAACTTAATTCTTAAAAATAAAAATAAAAAACCATTCGTTTTTATTTCTTTTTCTTATTTTTAACGGTTAACAGTTAATTGTACTATATATTTAATGTGTTTAATATTATTTCCGCTCGTGACCAAAATGCTGGCCTATATTTCAAACAACGCATTAACCTCGCTATATTAAAGTGTTACAGTGAGGCAATGCCACCAGCATTTTGGGCACTTTTGCACAGCATTTTTGCCGGGCATAAAGGATCGCTTAAACTACCATTCTAATAATTGTTGTCGTTTTTAAACAATGTATTTATGATTTAACAATACAATTCTTAAATGTTATAATGAGTAAAAAGCCATTAATTAAACACATGTATATCTTTGGGTTTCTTTGGTCGTCGTTATAGGTATTTTCAAATACCTCTGGCACAAGATCCATAATTTGTTCCACTAGCTGTTACCCCCGACTTCATACACGGTCGTTTTTTATTACATCGTCCCGAATAAACAGTCTTCCATGTTGAGAAGACAGTTTCCTTTTCAGTATATTATAATAATATACCAGTGACCCGCCAATGAATCAAAAACCTTCGTCTTCCTGTTTCAGACTGTCCCGTTTTTGATTTTATATATATTTATATATTTTGTTTTTACTTCTACTTGGTTATCCTACAGGTTTTAAGAAGATTGTATAATGACAGATATAATAATATGTACATCCTGTACTGATAAAGACTAGAAAACATCCACTTGCAGACATGTCCGGTCCGGTAAAATGCTTCGATTATTACTATTCTATATCCTACTTCAGATCAAGGACGCGTCTTTGCCCTCGACTTTGTTTTAGTCGTACACCTAATAGGAAATTAAATGAAAATTAAAGTTATAATAATCTAGTAAATATGTCAAATCTGGTGGTAAACCCCGTAATGTACATTACATAATATAAAGATGCAAGCTATGCATGGACAAATTGTGTGAAAAACTGGTTATAATCAGGGGGTAACCACGTACTTATTCTTATTCCATGCAGTTCATTTTAAGGCCTTTAACTGGACGGTCTAGATTGGCTCCACACACATATAAATGACAATCGTGACGTGACGGCACTCAAGAATAGACTAAAGAGAATGAGAGAAAAAGAGAATGAGATGGAGCTATGTAAACTTCCCATAAATGCAAACAAATTGTTACGATAACTTTGGATAAATGTCTCTGGTCGACTTAAGAACGCTGAGCGATATTGGCGGTGACAGTTAGCAGGGTAGTTCTGGATGGATTTAACTATTCGTGGTGTGGCCCCATGTCCCGCTTAAAAACTTTTCAGGGGGTATCCTCCTTTGGGGCCCTTGGGGTTGGAGCACACCTGCAGGGTCTGCGTCTCTTGGCTGCTACTACTTTCAGAAGTAGAAGTGCTTCTCGTGGAGTTAGTCATCTGGCCAGAACGCCAGTGCTCCTTCTTCAATCTCAAAAATCTGCAAATTATATAGAATAATTACTCGTAGTTATTTCAAAAGGTTTTTCTAAAAACTTGAGCTTTAAATGTGACCATTCGCAGAACTCAGGCACACGTAAGTGACGCAGGGGTCGACTGGTGCATCATCTGATTCCTCAAATATTTTCGTAGGCGCAGGATAGTATTTATATTTTCTTAGTTTCTCTGTTACCTATAATAATCATTGCTATCAACATTGTTTTATTAAGGGTACGTGCACAGGTGTAATGAATACGGAACTACGACCTATAAGGAATAGTATTAGACAGATAGATAGATAGATAAACTCTTTATTGAAACACCACAGAACAAAGAAAACTTAAAACTAGAACAAAACAAATTTTACAATTATTATTATTATTATTTTTTATTATTATTTATTACCTGCCACAGAACACAAAATGTTGACAAAAATATGGCTAGGTTTTTAAACAGACGAGCTAAGAAAATCGCTAACTGATCGTTCTCAGCGATAATACCGCCCGTTGTGCCACCAATTGTTAAATTTCATTTGTTTTAGTTTAAAAGTTTTCTTTGTTCTGTGGTGTTTCAATAAAAAGTTTATCTATCTATCCGTAACTTAGTTTACTTACAGTTTTGTAAGTTTTCTCAGTATATTGCGCTTGCACACGAATATGAGGAAGATGGATAACCCAATGAGAAGGTTATATAAGTCTGAGACGATCCACAAGCTGGCTCGACTTGGGTACAGGTAGCTCACAACTTCTAGCACCCAGTTGAGTCCCATCACGACTGCTAGCTTCAAGTATACCAGGAACCTGGAAACAAATTTCTTAATTGAAGTTAGAATGTTTCACTATAGCTGGAGCTGTAAATTTGGCAATACAATATTATGGTGACAGCGAGCTGATGTTTGTGATTTGAGCTGATGTAATTCGATTGAGTGACGAGACGAGCACGTCATTCACCTGGTGGTAAGCGCTACGCCTGCCCATAACAGTCTCAGCACCACCCAGAACCCTGCATTGCATATTCCTGCGCGGCACTGCACTGCCCTCGTCACCCTGAGATATCAGCTCTAAAGTCTCATATGCCCAGTAATTTCCCTGGAAACAATGCTTTCAAACCAGAACACAGTAATGTTTGCACATTACTGCTTAGTGGATGAATATCTGGCAAAGGTGTGGGTGGCACTTCCCCAGGCTGTCTCTTGCAGAAAAGGCCTCCTACTACAAAATATTAGTAAATTGATGGTATTTCGTGATCTCCGATGCACGGAGCGATAGAAACCGCACATAACTTATGAAAGTATGTTACTGATGCGGAGATGAGGTCTGAAATCCGGTGTCGTTTAGTTGAGGTAGATTTTGGATCACATCTCAGTAGGTCGATGAGTTGTGTGCTGTTGTCTATATACGCTTGCTTTATTCCGTGTCTGTTCTACGTGATCTAATACGGCAGTTGTTAGTAGACAGAGTAGACAGAGCCTTCCGTGGAGGTGGAGGCGGAGGCGAAGTGGTTCCGGGAGGCAATGACACAGGTCTGCGACGCTTGCATGTCGCGGGCCAAGGCGCTGCCTCCCAAGCATCGGGTGTACTGGTGGTCTCAGGTGATAGCTGAACGCCGCGCGGACTGCGTGGCAGCTAGACGCCGGTACACCAGGAGCCGCCGCCGCCGCCAAAGAAACCTGGAGGCTGAGGGGCAGCTGTACGAGACCTATCGTGAAACGGTCAGGGATCTGCAGCTGTCCATCAGCAACGCCAAGACCCAGGCGAACAAGGAGATGCTGGAGACTCTCGACCGTGATCCGTGGGGGCGCCCGTACAAAATGGTACGGAACAAGCTCCGTCCATGGGCCCCCCCGCTCACGGAGAGTCTCCAGCCGCAGCTGCTGGAGCAGGTGGTGTCCACACTGTTCCCGAGCCGAGCGGAACTCGTGCCTCCGGCAATGGCCCCCCCGGGAACGGAGTCCCGTGTGGGCACCGAAGCCGCAGCGCCTGAGGAAGAGGAAGTGCCGGGAGTGTCAGAGGGTGAACTCGGGGCGGCCGTTCTCAGGCTACGAGCCAAGAACAAGGCCCCGGGTCCGGATGGCATTCCCGGCCGAACCTGGGTCTTGGCGTTGGATGAGCTGGGGGACCGTTTCCGCAGGCTTCTCGACGCTTGCCTGCGGACGGGACGGTTCCCCGCACTGTGGAAGACGGGCAGGCTCGTCCTTTTGAAGAAGGACGGGCGCCCCGCGGAATCTCCCTCAGCCTACCGCCCCATAGTGATGCTGGATGAGGCGGACAAACTATTCGAGCGAGTAATCGCAAATCGCCTCATCCGGCACCTCGGCGAGGTGGGCCCGGATTTGTCCGACGAGCAGTTTGGCTTCCGAGTAGGCCGGTCAACTGTCGACGCAATCTTACGTGTCAAGGCCTACTCGGAGGACGCTGTGGCCCGGGGTGGGGTGGTGCTGGCTGTGTCGCTCGACATTGCCAACGCCTTCAACACCCTGCCCTGGGCGTGCGTTGAGGAGGCACTTAAATACCACGGCGTGCCTCCCTACCTCAGTCGGATAGTCGGAGCCTACCTCTCCGAGCGGTACGTTTCGTACCCGGGGCGAGATGGCCAACTCCATCGGAGGGAGATGTCGTGCGGTGTTCCTCAGGGGTCCGTCTTGGGACCCCTCCTGTGGAACATCGGTTACGACTGGGTTCTGCGGGGTGATCTCCCATCGGGCGCAGGCGTGGCATGCTACGCAGATGACACGCTGGTCATGGCTCGGGGAGACACGTTCGAGGTGGCTGCCCGTCTTGCCACGGAGGCAGTGACACTGGTTGTCGGCAGGATAGGAATGCTGGGACTCAAAGTGGCCCTGAGCAAAACGGAGGCCCTGTGTTTTCATGGGCCCCGTAAAGCCCCGCCGCGAGGGTCCCACATCACTATCGGAGAGGCCCGGGTCGAGGTCGGGTCGAGTATGAAGTACCTGGGACTCGTCCTCGACAGCCGCTGGAACTTCCGCGAGCACTTCACTCGCTTGGTCCCCCGATTGATAGGGGCAGCCGCCGCATTCAGGCGACTGCTTCCGAATCTCGGGGGGCCAAAGGAGAGCACGCGCCGCCTATATCTGGGGGTGGTGCGGTCCATGGCCCTGTATGGGGCTCCCATATGGGCGGGTGCCCTGACAAGGCCGAACATCACCCTGCTGAGGAGAGCTCAGAGGGTGATGGCCGTCGGGGTCATCCGTGGATATCGCACCGTCTCCTGCGAGGCGGCGTGCTTGCTGGCGGGGTCCCCTCCGTGGGACCTGGAGGCGGAAATGCATGCCGACATGTTCGAGTGGCGCATGAACCTCCGCCTCCAAGGCGAAAGCCCCCCGCCAAGGGCGATTGAAGTGTGGAAGTTCCATGCTCGGCAGTCCTTACTCCGGAATTGGTCAGAAAGGCTGGCCGCACCTGGAGCGGGACTAAGGACTGTCGAAGCTGTCCGGCCGGTCCTCCAGGACTGGCTGGACAGGGCTCACGGGTCTCTCACCTTCCGGCTGGTGCAGGTGCTTACGGGGCATGGGTGCTTCGGGAAGTACCTGCACCGCATAGCCGGAAGAGAGCCGACACCCAAGTGTCACCATTGTGGCTGCGACGAAGACACGGCGCAGCATACGCTTGAGGAGTGCCCGGGCTGGGCAAGCGAGCGCCGTGAACTCGTCGCAGCAGTGGGGGCCGACCTCTCGCTCCCGACCTTGATTAAGTCAATGGTCGGGGACGAGAGGTCCTGGCAAGCCGGAGAAACCTTCTGCGAAGAGGTGATGTCGCAGAAGGAGGCTGCGGAGCGGGAACGGGAGATCACCTCCGAACTTCCCCTCCGCAGCCGGCGAGCGGGGCGTCGAAGAAGAGTATTCTTCAACGCCCTGCTCCGGCCCCCATAACAGAGGCTTGGGCGGCGGACCGGGTGTACGTCCGCCGCCCACTCGTATGCCTCGAGGCGGCGCGCGCGGTGTTCCCGCGCGCCACACTCACAAAGTTAGACGGAGTGGAGCACTCCTCTCCACTCCTACCAACGGGATGGGGTTCTCCCTGGAGGACCAACGCCGTCGGGGCTGCGGAAGTCCACTCTCGCACCCGTAGCCCCGACAACAAAGGCGTCCCGGTGGAACACCCTGGGGTTTAGTGGGTATACCCGTCAGACTGGCGGGGGAGTCCCACATAACCACCCGGCCCTCACCCGGGTCTGGTGGTATGCGTAATTGCATTCCCCAGGTAAAAAAAAAAAAAAAAAAAAAAAAAAGACAGAGCCTTGCGTTTAAGTAGGTCATCAACCCATATCGTCCCACTGCTGAACACGGGTCTCTCCCGAGACCTGAGGATTAGGCCATAATCCACCACAGGGGCCAGATCCGGATTGGTAGATCACACACCTACCTCCGAAATAATTCTCGGGTAGATATGTGGGTTTTCTCACGATGTTCCTTCACCGAAAAGCGAGTGATAATTACGTACATATTATGTTTTAGAAGAAACACATTGGTACGTGCTTGCACTGGGATTTAAACTCACGACCAACCGACTTGGAAGGTGGACGTAAGTAAGCAAAGTTACGCGGCGTGAGGGCGGAGCTAAGTAGGTCAGATCTTACCTATTGAAGTGCGTGCGATGAGCCTGCGGCGTGCCGGCGGCTGCTGAGTCCAGCACGGCCGTACCGCGGCTCAGGCGCCAGACGTTGAACGCCGTCATGAGGTAGAACATCCAGTTGCACATTATGAGGATCAGCATCGGTATGTACAAGTAATAGAACTTTTCACCGCCTGCAAATTAACAAAACGGAGAAAATTGAAATCTCTACTCTACGCTAAAGAAGTCAAGAACAAAAAGCATTGAAGAAAATCATCTACTGAACCAACTTACATTTTTTTAAATAGTGTCTGTTTGTCCTTTAACGTAAAAGCGACGGATTCAATTGCAAAAAAACATTCACGTAAATTATAGTTAAAAAAAACTAAAAATCACACTTTACCTACAAGCCCCCGTCATTTTTACTATAAAATGAATTATTTTTCTATGTTTTGGTTCGGCTTGCTTTTAAAGTGTGTTTTTAGTTTTTTTTTTTAACTATAATTTATTTCAATAAAGATAGAATAATAGAGCGACAAACAAGCTGACGGCCCCTCTGATGGTAAACGGTTACCGGCGCTTATGGACATCTGCATTCGGGGCTTTGTCGATGCGTTGCCTACTCTCTAGAGCCTCACCCTTCTTTTAAAGAACCCATACTGACCTTCAATAAAACAGCCAGTTGCAGGTATTTTCGGAGTGATGAACCAAGGCTTGTCACGCATGTCGGTGTTGTTGAGGACTCCCAGGCCAATAGTCATGGCTGCTGGCAGCCCCCATGCGTAGAGGCTGTACATCAGGAACTTGAAGTACTCCCCGCGCCGGTGGATGGGCCGGGCTTTGGCATAGCCCCTGAACATAGAAATTGGAGAATTAGAACTATCTATCTCTGAATAAGGTAATAAAAAAGAGGCACTTGTTGCGTCATTCAACCGTGGGAACTATAATTTGATATGAACGAAAATTAACGAAAATATTTAAAAAAAAAACTGGTGTTTAATTAGAAAATATTATTTAAAGGTACTGTTGACTTTATTTCGTAAATGATGAAGTTTTTTTTTTAGTTTTATCTAACTTTTTTTTGTAAAAACTTTTTAACGCGGGAAAGTTCTTTAAAAAGCGTTTCTGTATCCACAAAAATATAAAGTATGTCCATCAAAATTTACATATTTAACCGTTTGATTAAAGCTAAAAAAGCCTGTGTTAAAGCTAAAGCTGTTACTGAAAAGTTCTTACCGGAAAGTCCACCAAATGTCGTAAGACATTACGTTCATCCAGCAAAAGCTTGCCAGGAAAAGATAATAAATGCCGAGAGCTGAAAATAAGAAAATTAACATATTACTGGTTACATCTCCTTGCTCCTAAAATCCACAGCTCATGGTTCCTATCAATTTAAAATTAATTGGGATGTGCCATCGGTGTTACAAGAATGCATGCAAAGAGCTTGCGTCAATAATTCAATAGGTTATTTCCCTTTCTCTTCAGCTTTTCCCCACCAGTGAGGAATAACGGAGAAATAAACAATTGCAAATCAATTTTTTGTTGAACACAATAATAATTATTTTGTCAGAAGACTTCAGAAAGGCGATGCTATCCTGCTGCTGCAAATGCCATTTAATTCTCACTAAATAGGTACTTGACGGTTTCTCGTAATTATTGCGTTATACCTTACTTCTGAAAAAGTACCTACCAAAGTAAACCCTTTTATATATTTGCTCTTGAAAAGAATGTTTGTAAAAATTACTTACTCATTTTTAATATCATTAAAAATTTTGTGACATTTTTAAAAATTTAAGAAAGTATTGTTTTTTTGTAATAAGTTCTTATAATATTGTACATCCGAAATGGATAAACTGTTGTTTCTAAAAATATACACAATTTACCATCTCTGTATTCACAGTTTAAGCAATAAATATGATTCTGATTCTGATTCAGAGCGGTCATTTCAAAAGAACCTATAAATAAATAAGAGAACCCTAATCTAAATATTAAACCTTACTATGAGGTATGGTGCCGTGATCACTGGCTGCAATTTCGAATTGAATAGCAATATCTAATAATCTTTACATCAGATATTATAAGCAAGCCCTTTATCAACAGCGATGCCAAATAATTAATTAGTACCTGGATGACCGAGCTTTGCTCGGTATTTTTTTTTATGACATTTTCTAAACATGGTTCCTAGCTAGATCGATTTATCGCCCCCGAAACCCCCTATATACTAAATTTCATGAAAATCGTTGGAGCCGATTCCGAGATTCCAATTATTATATATATATATATACGAGAATTGCTCATTTAAAGATATAAGATAAGATAAGATAATATTGTACAAATGTATATCTATACTCTATACTAATATATAAAGCTGAAGAGTTTGTTTGTTTGTTTGAACGCTAGGATCTCAGGAACTACTGGTCCGAATTGAACAATTCTTTTTGTGTTGAATAGTCCATTTATCGAGGAAGGTTATAGGCTACATAACATCACGCTACGACCAATAGGAGCGGAGCAGCAATGAGGAATTTGGCGAAAAACGGGGAAAATATATTGCTTTTAAGAGAGTTATTGCGGGAAAACTTGAATTATGCGGGTGAAACCGCGGGGCGCAGCTAGTAATTGAATAAAGCCTAAACACAAGAAATTATCTCCCGGTAATTTCGCAGGCGTTATTGCAATATCGGGTTTTAGTACATTATGTATCAGAACATGTGCGGTCTTACTAGCGACTAAAATATAATGGCACGCTTATGTACCAGTGACATATTTTTTATAGTAGAAAAAAAATTGTTAATTTATTCTGCCTTTTAAAAAGATTTTAGAAGAAAAACAGAAAAAGGTTATTCTACGTTTGGCTTAAATACTTACTGAGTTTAAGACATACAGTAACTTCTTGCTGTTGCACGCGCATTCCGGCCAGGAGTAGGAACGCTCCCATCAGGCTGGCCACGTATGACATGAGGATCAGGCCGCACAGGTTCCGCAGCTCCGACAGCAGGCTATACACCACCAACACCAGGAAGAGGAAGAAGCACGATACCAGCATAGCTGTAATCATACAATTTTGTTTGAGCTGAGTTCTCACCACCCTGATTCCTCTATCGCTCCATGTCGACTGTACCGTAAATTTCTTGGTTGTCCTTGGAGTTAAGTTGTACAATGTTTTTGTTTTATTTGCAGGAGTAATTTTATAATAGTATTAGCAAACAACTAAAAGGTTTATGAAAATGTTGAATATTCTTCAAGAAGTTAAAAACAATGTACCTTGCGCAAATAGTGCGAAGGCGCGACTACGAGTATAAATAAATAGATAAAAGAAGCGATTAAAGCAGGTGCGTAGTACTTATTTAATGAACTTAATGTTTATTTATCTCAACCATGGTTTTGACCACAAGCAAGGCATGTAATTAATTACAAACATTATTATTAATTACAGTTGTATTATTTTCCTCTGGCTTATAAATGGATTGAAATGCAGATGCAGTCGGACATGGTTCTTTTAATTTCTTTTATAATTATTTCTTTTAACTTACCAGATGTCTGAATTATATTAGTAGTGCGGCCGGTATCTTCTTCATCGTTGTCGGGGAAGAGAACCCAGATACCCGGCACTAGCTTGGTAGTCTGAAGTTGTTTGCTTTTTATGATCGTGTAGTCCCAGCAAAACTGCTCGTTCGTGAGCTTTGTCCATCGGTGGTAAGCGTTTGGCGTCTCAAGGTGTAATTGGGAGTCCTGAAAGAATAATGCTTTACTACTTATGTTGTTTTCAAACAAGCATTTACAACATTTTTTCGCTTTTACGACGATAAAAGCGAAAAATTGTTTTCACATGTCAGATACATCACTACTATTATTATTGTACATGTTTCATAGACATCATAATCTCAATCATGACAACTAATATCCACCCACTGCTGCGGGGCTATGCAGCACGGTGCGGATCAGCTCGAGTTCGTTTCATTTTGACGTTTAATTGCCACAGGACTCGCCATTTCAATACGAATGACGAGTCCCGTGGCAATCATACGTCAAAATGAAACGAACTCGAGCTGATCCGCACCGTGCTGCGTAGCCCCGTTGAGCACGGGTCTTACCTCAGTTTCCTGTAGTGGATTAGTCCATAATCCGCTATGAACGAGGGATAATAATAATTATTTATTATGTTTTACCCTAAACAATTACCTATTATTCATAATGTTCATAGACACATTTATACCAACACGGAGTTTGTAATATTCTACTTACCTAATAAAAGTTTGTTGAGAAAGAGAGATAAGTGGGAGAGAGATTGAGATTGTTTTTTGTTGACTGTTGTTGTTGTTTCTTTGCGGTAAAACGCTCACCTAGTCAGTAATAAAAAAAAAAACATCAACGTTCAAAACAGTCACACTGACACATAATAAATATTCAGGCAATTTGTGACTTGTGACTATAGAATAGAGCCTAAAAACGCACACTTAGTTACACGGGTTTCTTTATAGAAAGGCATGCATTAAATGGGAGTCTTATCCAGCAACAACAACAGCGGTGCCCAGGCATGGGGAGCAGAACTGTGTTCCGGTTTGAAGGGCTTTGTTTCCAGCGAAATTACTGGGCATATGAGACTTTAGAGCAGATGTCTCAGGGTGACGAGCGCAGTGCAGTTCCGCGCAGTATTATGCATTGGAGGGTTCTGGGTGGAGCTGTAACTGCTACGAGCAAGCGTCGCGCTTACCATCAGGTAAAAAAAATTATGACGACGCAGTTGACGAAAGGAACATGACATGGTGGTCTAAAAGATACGAGTATGTACCTTATTGTACCTACCAAAAAAATGCTTTGATTACTTACCACTGTAAGATACACGTTGAAGTCAGATAAGTTGGCGACATTTATAGACTTGGTCTTGAAACTCTCGTTTACCTCGAAGATACCGTATTTTATTTCAAAACCCGAATCGGGATTATTAAAAAATATTTTGTCCAAAATTAAATCAGACATATTCCTTGTTTGGTTGTAATTATCGCAAAATCTCACTGTTTTCATCCTGCGTGGGTTATTTTTATTAACTACTTTTTTACGTTTAATATATGAGCCGAAGGGACAACATTTCATAACACATGACTTCTTATTTGTGCATATCGCAGTTTTGTTATCGGGTGTCAAGAGATTACTGTTCGCGTTACTAATACCATTACTTAAAGTTAACACATAGTTTATTTCACTTATGACTATCACAGAAAATAACACTAATTGTATGAACTTCATCTCGGACGTCCGGTATGTAGACTGGTTGGTTAATTAGTAAGGAATAATACACACCATGCCGTCATCTGCCCTGAGTGTTTCCTTATCATCTTGGTAGAGCATTAATTCCATGGAAATGTAATACAATTATTATTAGCAATAACACTTTACCGCTAATCAAACGTACAACATTATTCTTACTTATATCCTATTATTTTTGTCCTGCCCTACTAATATCTATATATATAAAAATGTTATGTTGGTTTGTGTACGCTTCAAAAACTCAAAAAGTTCCGCACCGATCGAGTTGAAATTTTAGCATGATATATAATCCGCATCAAGGATTGTTTTTATCTATTTTTTTCATCAGTGACATATCAGCGAATGTGCGAATGTGCCACAGCGAAGCGTGGCCGGGTACAGCTGGTAATAAATAAATATAATAAATGCGAAAGCTTGTGTTGTGTTGTGCAAACGCCAAAATAGTTCAACAGACTTTTAAAGGACAATAACAAACATACTTACATACAAACATTGCAAGTTAAATAAAAGCTTTTAAAAAGGGCAATATTTGGGGTGGTCTCACGAATGAGTGCTAAACTGCAAGTGAACGCGAGGAGGGGCTTGTAAATTAATAAATCTTTATATTTATACATATATATACACTACAGTCTGTACATTGAAATATAGCATACACACGTACAGTCACACCTTTCTCCCGTTGGGATAGGCAGGAACTATACCTTTCCACTTGCTGCGATCCCAGCGGGAAGCAGTACACCAACTCCCTGACATCCTCTACTGGTTTCTGGATCTCCAGACCAATAGGCTGTGTAGGGTCCATGTGTGGTGATGTCACATCTTTTCCTCTTGGCCTCATTCACGCAAAGAACATCAATCCGTCTTTTACTCATCATCTCGCATATCTTATCTTTCATGCCTCCTCCAACATTCAACGTAGCAAAGTGGCTTTCTACAGAAATACCGGCTACAGCCGGTTGTCGATTTGCAGGTCACTGCTCTAGCAAAATCACTATCCATATGAAACTTTAGAACCGATGTCTCAGGGTGACGAGCGCAGTGCAGTGCCGCGCAGGATTATGCAATGCAGAGTTCTGGGTGGCACTTTAACTGTTATGGGCAGGCGTATCGCTTAGCATCAGGTGAACGACTTGCACGTCTCGTCACTCAGGGAAATAAAAAAAAAATTGTCATGGTACTTACCGCGGTGAGATGTATGTTGAAGAAATTGTCTAAGTGTGTGATTTCCGTACTATTGATTCGAAACTGCTCATTGACCTCGAAGACCCCGTATTTAACTTCAAAACTGGCATTGGGATACTCGTATAGTATTATCTCCTTAAGAAAAGCCGCTATGTTCCTTATTTGGTTAGATTTCACGCAGTTTTGTACCCTTTTCCTAGATCCATCTTTACGAATTAAGCGTTTAATAACATAAGTACCTGGGGGACAACATTTCATAACACATGATGTCTTGTTTGTGCATATGGCAGTTGTATTATCGGCCTTCGAGAGATTACTATTTGAGTTCATTATCCCATCGCTTGAAGTTAACACATAGCTTATTTCACTTATAACTATTACAGAAAATAACATCAATTGTGTGATCTTCATTGCGGACGTCCAATATGTATAGTTGTTGGTAAAATAATAAGGCATACCAACCACACCGTCATGCATTGGTTATTATTGTTGGAAAATAAAGGCACTAATATTCTAAACTAGCTGCGCCCGCGGTTTTACCTGCGTTAAATATTATCCCGCTAGAACTATTCAGTTTTACTTTAAAAAGTATTTTATATATTAATCCGGGTAATAAACTATATGTATGCCAAATTTCGTCGAAATCCGTTCAGCAGTTTTTGCGTGAAAGAGTAACAAACAACCATCCATCCATATTTACAAACAACATTTTTAATATTAGTAGGATGTGATAAATGTGATATAATAAATAAGAAAGTTTGTATGTTTGTCCCCTCTTCACGCCAAAACGACTCAACAGATTTTGATGAATATAGGATAATTTTTATATCGTAAAAATTAAGCGTTCTTATGGGTTAAGGCCTAATACTTATGGTGGCATGGCTCCATGGTTCAACCGACCGTGTTATTTAGCAACCGACTAGAGATATCGTGATTTTTCATTTACATTACTTACCCGGTATTGCTGAAATACAAAAAAAACTGTTTGTAATTTATATATATGCCGCCCTATGTGAAACGTTCCGCCATAATATATTTGAGTCATACCTTCCACAGTAATCAAAACCGGAAACACATCCTTGATAAACACAGTGATCTAGTTGTAAGTTTTACACGAATATGCGGTTACCAAACTTACAAATTCAAATAACCCAATTTTACAACAACATGAGTTCCTATACCTAGCATTTTACAAAATCATCACAACCTACAACGGTCTACTTATGTAAACTGTAGAGCCCATGTTTCGACTCACTTTCGCGAGGAGCATTAGGGCATACTCTATCGCAGGGCCCCGTTGCTGCTTAATGGATCCAGCCCTCTAAAATGATTCTTGTGCACGAGGGTTTCCTGCGAAAAGCTACAAATAATAACGTACATGTATTTTTGTTTACTAAACACTACACTGGGATTCGAGCTCGCAAGTCTCTGCTTGGTCTCTGTTCTCTGCTTCACTAGGCTATTACTTATACAAATATTTTCAGGTGGTAATCAGCTGTAATAGTATCATGTAATGGGAGGCCTCTTCTGCAAGAGACCGCCCAGATATTCATCCGCCAAGCAGAAGTGTGCAAACATTACTGTGCTCCAGTTTGAAGGGCACTGTTTCCAGCGAAATTAATGGGTATATGAGACTTAATAGCCGATGTCTCAGGGTGACGAGCGCAGTGCAGCGCCGCGCAGAATTTTATAATGCAAAGTTCTCGGTGGAACTTTAACTGTTATGGGTAGGCGTAGCGCTTACCACCGGGTGTACGACTTGCTCGTCTACTCATATCACAATCAAAAAAAATGTGCCCGTTTTCAGTACCCCATACTGCCCCGGATTAGGGGCATGATGGGATATGGTAAGGCGCGAAAAAAAAACATTTTGACGTTGATAAAATTATCAAAAAACCACATACAGTAAATGTTAAATTTTATTTGTTTTAGAGTTCTTTGTCTGTGGTGTTTCATTAAAGAGTTTATTTATCTTTAACCAGTCAAAGAATATTTAAAACTGTAAAAGTAGTGTGATTAGTGATTACTCATCATTATTTCAATTGCGTTTTATATGTTATTGTAAAATTTATGGTATTCCTTAGCGTGCCCGTTTTGCCCCGCCTACCCTACATGCCTGCATGCTTCAACAGCTAATAGCCGTTGACAAACACAGGCGTAGCTGTAAGTAACCTACGAAGGATCAATTTACTAACATTTGTAGAAAAGCTATTTTAGCAAATGACTATTGCAATCCTCTTCGAAACAGTGCGTTAGACACGTTAGTCGCTAGAAGTAGCTATTAGTCATTAACCAAACGTGAAAACAAAGATGACTAGTGTCTACAACTTGGTATATTTTTCTTAGGACTCGTCCACTGTACAATTCACAAATATCATTTTACCTTAAATAGGTAAATACAGAGTAAAATCAACCTTGGCGTAAGCTTATAAGGCCTTATATATAGTCTCATCCTGATGGTCAGTACGGTCGATCGCCGTAGCTATCGCTATTAAAACAGTAACGTGCATTCGGCAACGCACTAGCCGCGTCCGCAAGGTTTTCAGTGCAAACGACCAGCCAAAATGTGCCAGTTTTGAAATATTTGGGATGTGTCATTCTGTTCGTATATTTTACATCTGTCCGTCTGTCCGTCCCATATTTTATTATTTCCTTCCTTCCAATCATGCCGATACCTATATAACATTCACATACATACTTTTTATTTTTATTTTACCCATTACTACTTCCAAAATGAGTAAGTGATATCAATTTATATTGTGTTTAAAATGGCCTCAATTGAATAATTAACACTCACAACTAAGACTCACCACTACGACTTACTGTTAAATATCTTCAAGTAACCACATACCTAAGTAGCCTACTATTACTTTACCTACCAAATCATACTAACAGGCAATTTGTTTCGAAAAAATATCATCATCATTATCATCATCAACCCATAAAGTCCCACTGCTGAGCACGGGTCTCCCCTCACTTTCGTGAGGAGGGTTAGGCCATAATCCACCACGGGGGCCAGATCCGGATTGGTGGATCACCTACCTACCTCTAAAATAATTCTCGGGTAGGTATGTGGGTTTCCTCACGATGTTTTCCTTCACCGAAAAGCGTGTGATAATAACGTACATATGTTTTACAAGAAACACATTGGTACGTGCCTGCACTGGGATAAAATATATTAAGGAAAGTATCCCTTCTGACCATTGATTGATTAATTAATTTATGTTTTGTTGTTGCATTCTATATGATATGGGTCTTAGATTAATATTTTCGATGTCACTATCATGTTTCAATAAGTTAATTGAAATAAAGGGTAAATTATAAATAATTATTAATAATATTATAAATATTTATTATGCATTTTTATTTTTCCTTTCGTTTAAAGTGCGGTTTGGTGGTTAATAAGTAATAGCGGTTACTCCCCGTTTATTACGAATCTCACGACAGGCTTGCGACAGACGTAAATCTAGCGATCATTGCTGTAATACGTCTTGCTGTAATTGTAAAATTTGTTTTGTTCTAGTTTTAAGTTTTCTTTGTTCTGTGGTGTTTCAATAAAGAGTTTATCTATCTATCTATCTATCTACGTCACTTTAAAAAACTGTGGCAGTAGAGCTCTGTGAGGATCGTTGGGGTTGAACTTTAACTAACTGTATTTACATGTCTGTCTGTCATGTGTGTCTGTCGAGTGCTAGAGTGGAGACCGCGTTTGGGCAAACGTAGTGTAGGACGCCCGCCGACAAGGTGGAGTGACGACTTGCGGAAGACGACTGGCAAGGACTGGATGAGGAAAGCCGAAAGATCGGGCTTAGTGGCGTTCATTGGGAGAGGCCTACGTCCAGTGGACGAGTGTGAGCTGATGATGATGACATGTCTATCTGATCAGCGTGTTTCCGGAACACTGGTACATTTAATGAAGGTTCCTTTTTCCGTGTGAGATACAGCCATGAATCAGCACTTTACTGTTTTTCACAGAAATTTCCTGTTTCAAACTCAAACCATAATCAGTTCCGTGCTCATTTATTTATTATAGTTTATCATATTATTTTTTTCCTATCTTTGTTTATGAGCTTACGACTCTTATGGGTTTGACTTGCTAAGAAATGAGCTGCCGAGACCCATCAAACTAATACGAAAACGTAAATGATCATAAATAATCATAGATATGTTACGTATCATAATTTTTTTTACGTATGTTTTTAATAAAATCAGTTAATACGAGGCTGTAAAATAAATCAAAATTGCAGTTATTAATATATTTATTTGTCACAGAAAGTGCAATAATGCAATTATTATAATTACATCTAAACGACTAGAATGTGTATACAGTATATTCATGTACAATAATTAATAATTAATTCATAAAGTAAAATAGTTATTTTCCTTAAAAGTCCATTCGCATTTGGATTAACATCATCTGCTCCTGTTATTTATAACACCGGATCCACATCTACCTACTTCTAGTTTTATAATGGCTACAGTTACTGATTAAATAATAACAAATAACAAAGTTACATACCAACCTAATTCAAGATATAAGTTACGAATTACGTTTAAAATTAATCCTTACATTAATTAGTGAATGACTAAAAAAAATTGCTTGTCTGTAAAGTTGGTTCACGGACGATATTTTAACGTGACAACGTCATAACAAAACATTGACGAAATGATTGCATACTTTTATATAAAATTGAATAACTTTTTAATAATATAAGAATAAATACTTGAAATTATACTAGCAAACAGATTTTTAAAATGCAAGAATAATTAACCTGTCAAGAAGAGAAGAGAGATAGTTGCGGCGCAAGCGAACAATGAGCGTTACGGGACAATGTGTCAACTTTTTCGTGCATGCAGCCGGCGTTCATCGATTTATTAGACGTTGTCACGTTAAAATAATTATTTCGACATGATCTTGGAGTTAATTTTACAACAGAAATAATTAGGTGTATGCACGTAATTATCACTCACTTTTCGGTGAAGAAAAACATCGTGAGGAAACCCACAATAATTTCAGAGTTAAGGATGCTATTCACCAATCCGGACCGAGCCCCTGTGGTGGATTATGGCGTAACTCTCCTCGCGAAAGTGAGGGGAGACTCGTGCTCAGCAGTGGGACGATAATTATTTGCATAATAATATTAAAATAGGGAAAATGTGCCATTTTACATGTAAATAACTTTAACTACCTACTTTAATACAAAAATATACACCTAGATCTAATCAAATATAAAATATCGTTGTATCGTGTCCTTGCAATTTTACAATAATAATATTATTTTTCTTCAGACTGTTGCTTCGTAAACAAATCTATTTTAAATAAGTATATATTATTTATATATTATAGTGTTGTACATTATAATGTTCCTTATACTATAAATTTATTAACACAGTTATAACGAATTGATTATATAAATTAACAGCATTTCTTAAATAACCATAGGCAGGTTAACAGTAATAATTGAGATTGTGCTCATTTCTTATCTCCCCTCAGTCCGTCTTTAGGGGATCGATAAAACCTGACAAGGGTCGGTAAATACATTCAATAGTGCAATTATACATTTACTACGACTGAGGTAGATATCGAGAGCAAATACTTTCATCATTGAGAGAAGTCGGATATTAAAATTGGACTAGCCCTTAAAAATAGTTGCCTAACTTCAAACTGCATGTGAGACAAATTAAATGCATATAAGTTCCTATGCCTAAAAGTGACAATATACGTTACAATAACGCGCACCTTTTTCGCAATTTGTCAGTGAATCAGATTAAAAAGACACGCAGAAATAAGTTACAGAGCTTATAGGCACCAACTTGTATAAAAAAATTGGTTTTTTAAAGGTAAACTTCTGTGCGTCGTGGTCACAGATATCGAGATCTGACGTGACTGACGCGTGGGACAGATCTGCGCGAGATGCCAAATTTAATTTGGCGCTGCTTCCGAGCGCCATACACTTGCATTGTCACCTCGGCCGCGACACACGGCAGTCCACCAATTTGCGGCCGTATCTCGCGTCTAACATCCCTACCTTAAATATGCGGTCTATGGCCAACATCACGAGTAAGTCCTACCAAATATACATTTACGTATTTTATTTTCCTGGGAGGCCTTTAAGGGCCTTTAACCCTCCTCACGCAAGTGAGGAGAGACCCGTGCCCGGCAGTGGGACGTTATGGGTTGATGATGATGATGATGATGAGGCCTTTAAGGCCGGCAATATGCGTCCGATTTGGTTTCCTATGGTCCGATCCGATTATCGGATCAAACGTGTATTGAGTGTTCAAACAAATGTATGTAGCAGGTTCACACTATCGGATAGAAAAATTGGACATATGTTGCCGGTCTAAATCAGCCGTAACTTTTGATGCAAGCGATAGTGAAAAGACTTAGTCTTCTCTTGATTTCACTCTGCTTACTTCGTGTGAGTGAAAAGGATGGCG
This sequence comes from Campaea margaritaria, assembly GCA_912999815.1. Taxonomy (NCBI): domain Eukaryota; kingdom Metazoa; phylum Arthropoda; class Insecta; order Lepidoptera; family Geometridae; genus Campaea; species Campaea margaritaria. The sequence goes on from OU538800.1 coordinate 9,433,437, forward strand.
TCTTCTTTTGTTTTAACCCAGGTTACTTCGTGTTAGTGATGAGACTTGTCTCTTGCCACTTGTGGCTTATTTTGTTTCCGCTCTGTTTACTTCTTGCTCTTCATAGATCCCATCTGTATGTCGTCGTGGCTGGACACCGTTCTATTGGAGGTGGTCGTGGTTTGAGTCCTGGACATGGGTTCCCCTCGCAACTGCTTGTATCTGTGTACACATCAAGTTAGTTACGATAAGCGAAGCGCAGTAACAGGCTTGTAGTGATGACTATATAAATATCTCGAAGTAAATAATATTCTCTACTGTATAAATCAATTAAAATGGAATGGTTTGAAAGAAATATTCCTAGTTTTTGAAATAAGGTGCCATTAAAATGACATTAACCACAATGTGTCAATCAAATAACATTATAGAACCGTAACAATTTATATGTTAGTTATGTCATCGAATTAATGAGTACCGCGATGTTCATTGCATTTATTTAGAGAAAGTAATTTATATTTTTCCTTTTCTAGAAAGTGTCCAGAGTGTGCTGGAAGTTAAGCATTTGGTAGCAGAATAATTTCAACACATTATTTTCTGTTATGTTTTCTTTAATTTATTTAACGATCGACTGCGAACAAAACGGGAAAGAGGTTGGTTACCTTTTTTCAATTATGTTTTCAGTCCGGCTTATTTTTTATAGAAGGTAATTTGTTTTTATTTTTAACTTTGTAGTTTAAAAATAGAAGCAGTTAGTAGTGTATTAGCAAATTATATATTTTTCTGTTTCTATGCATTGTATTACTTCTAGTTTAGGTTATGTTATTTACAATTTTGTAATCGTCTTTATTATATCTTTATTTTAATATCTCTTGAGAAAAAACAAATACGACTCCGATTTAATCTGTAAAGACAGTGGATTCTATGACTACATATGGTAGCTATACAAAATTTAGACAATTAAAAACAAAAATTGTCAGAACCCATGAAGCATGCGTCAAAAAAAACATAAATAAGCGTTTGTAACTCATACAAGTTATTATGGGCAAGCCGGACAAACACAATCCCACTCCCTTGAATTCTGAACATACATCAGCTCTGGCCGTGACCCTTCAGATCTGTCCCATGTAACCTTGGAAGTCTGCTCAGTTTGGTGCCCCAGCCTATAATCATATGAAGTCAGTTATTTCTAAGATTATAATTAGGCTTAAGGTAGACTTTCCTGCGTCGCGGCTCACACGACTGACGCGTGCGACAGATGTGCGCGAGACGTTAAATGTATGGCGCCGCTTCCAAAACCAAACATTTGTATTGTCGCGCATCTGTCACGTGCGTAAGTAGCGTGAGCCGCGATGCACAAAAGTCTACCGTTACTATCACACCATCTCCAAGTTCAAAACATGCATGTGTTAGAAATGGTAAACCTCATGCGTAACCAAAATATTATAACCCTATCACCGGAACGCTGACTCCTAATCAGGTCTGAACACGATAATGTAAAGTGATAAGACAATGCAGCCAGCATTCTAGGCACACACCCCTTCTCAAATAGTCTTACAGATTTTTAAACATGTGTAAAGGTTAGTTAAGTTTTACTTAAATAATATCTGTCTTATAAGTTTTCTCTGTTAATAAATATAACTATTAAATCATATAGATATAAAATTGCATAAATTTAATTAAGTACATTAATTATGGAGTTGACAGCACTCGAACTAACAATATTATATCCAAAATTCGCCTTCAAGCTCTATCTACCCGTCTTATAGGGTCTTATACATTTTGTTATAAATTGATTATAATGTTTGTTATATTTTCATTATCCAATGAAAGTGCATTTACACCAATAAATCAAAAAACTTCAAGGTTAGTCTTAAAAAAACAAACCAAAACAAGAAAACAGACTTCAAACGGTGTTACAAAAATATCTAGTGAAGTAATTTTCATTGAAAAGAAATGCAATGAATGAAACCCGGGAGATTATGATGTGGCACAAAATACACAGACAAATTCAAACCCGTCCGCCTTGAAGTCCGTTTGACAAGAGAATTACCAGTTCTATAGAAATACTTTATTTCAGACCGTGTGGTCCTTAACTTTGTTAGTCTCAACTTATATATAAAGATGCACCGATGAATCTTAGTCCAAACTACTCAAGATGCAGCCAACTGTTAGTTTCCATCGCCATTCCGAAATGATAAAATTCTTTTGTACCTTTGTCACATCTTCTTTTCTGTGTGTATGTTTGTATATCTATTCCAAACCAGCATATTTAGAGCTCTAAATAATCTTTTGTATCTACTAATTCCGGCTGTTCAGTTTTGAGTACCTCTTTTATAATAGGTTTCTCACTATCCAGGTCTTTGAAGATCATTACGATTTGGTCTATCTTATTATTAGTTCCAACAAGCGAGACATCCAGTATCTCTGTCAATGTTTTTGTATGAATTGATTTCCTTTTTACATACAGTGTCAATAACAAAATAATTTTAGGCATTGCCATTACTTTGAGAGTAATCATCATCCGTGCCATCATCAGTATCATGGGTATCATCTCCGTCATCATTATTGTCTTTTAACAAGTAGGTAGAACATTATGACTATTAGGCAATCGTTTTTAATATTTAATTGGCTATAGGTCCATTTTGAATGCTGTCACTATCACAGCCAATTGTAGTTCTAATTGTTTCTTGGCTCGCTCTTTGCTGTTGCGTCTGCCATTGCCTCAAATTTTTGTTTCTCAAATCCGTCAGTTCTCCGAATTCAGATTGAGGCTGGTGAAATTTCTCTTTGATCCTAGACATATAATTTGCATTCTTAGTAGTTACAATAAATAAAACTAGGTATAAATAAATGTTAAGCTATTTACAAGCGCAGTCTTCGATATTCGCAATAAATATTATGTAGTAACGCGAGGTCGTGTCAATCATACATTATTTACAAATCATAAGGCACGATGATTTTGCCTTACAGAAATCTAACAAACTGTTGGAAAATTTGCGTAATCATAATTATTATAGTGTTGCATGCAACGACGCATCCAGTGTTTTGTTTGTAAAGTGAAACATTATTCTTATAGTAATTACAATAAATAAATGCTTTATCATCTCTTATGAAAATATACTTAGAAACTACTAGGGATTTTTACTATATTAGTCTATGCATAAATACATACATGTACTTACATAAATAATTATTATCATACACATGATTCAAATTTTCTTTTTCAAATATTTTTTTATCAGATAGTTTGAAGACTTTAGTGATAGAAAATTTTTATATCTACTGTGTATGTGTGTTATTTAGATTTGAGGTCGTTACTTTCGTTAGTATAACTTATTAACTATTCAACATAACATGAACAAGAGACTATCTCAGCTACGTCAGAGGCCCATGGGCCTGATGAACTGTGACACCAAAGGCTAGCGGTACCTCATTGGACAAACAACATACTAGATTACCTGGCTTAAAATCATTTTTTATATATCTAAACCGCCACGTTCTCGTCGTGAACGAACCTTTTCTTGATGAGCCGGAAGATCTTGCGCTTGCAGACAAAGATGACGAAAATGATCAGGCCGATAAGGACATTGTAGGCGTCGGTGAACTTCCAGAGGTCGTCGATGTTGGGGTAAAGGGCACTAACCACCTCCATGATCCAGTTGATGCCCATGACGGCAAACAGCTTCATGTAGAGAAGTAGCCTGAAATAAAAGAGAGAGACTTCAAAATCTAGGCATCCTCGCATTGACATATAACATGGAAAAAAGGGGAGACATTGTTAATAACTTTCAGAACGCATAATATATAATATGCGCCTGAGTAAAAAAATCATCTAATGTGTAAAGACCCATCTAATAATGAAGACCCAGAATGATATGGGCGAAAAATTCAATTCTTCATCCCGTTTCTTTTCGTAATATCACCACATGACTGAAATTTTAAATATTTTAGGACCACGTTTAGTCTCCAGTTCCGTAGTATGGAACCTCAAAGAAGATCCCAAAGGTTTTCCCAGTAACAATAATACTGTGTGATGATAAGAAATCGATGGCGATGATATAATAAAGAAAGAAAAAGGTTTATTCGGCACAGCGTACACAAGGATACACAAACAAACATAAAGAGAAAAGAAATTACAAAAGAACAATGACCTAGGATTAAAAATGTTGTGTGTGGTGTTAATAGGTACCTTTGCCTATCGTTCCTGTGAGGATCATGGGTGGAGCTTTCCTTGGACTTCAGGACAGAGGTCTGCTTCTTGATCTGAGCTATCTTCACCGCAGTGAGCACGAAGAAGGTCATGTTGGCCAAGCACAGGATTATCATAGGCCCGTACAAGTAGAACAGCTTACTCGTCGCTGGAATATACAGATCGTGGCTTTAGATCGTAGGTTTCTGGATCGTGCCTTTAATGCGTGTGTGTTAGTAAAATGGTTGTCAGCGTCTGGTATCAGATTTTGTCTCAAGAACCTCAGGCGTGGGTTAACGACTGCTAGGAATAAATCACAACCAAGACTATCAGCTTAAACCAGCGAAACAAACACATCAAATAAAATTACAAGTTGAGTATATCTGTGAATAGGTATAAGTATTATTCGTTACTAAAATTTACATGCCTTCATCCTCCCACTGCTGAGTATGGGCCTCTCCTTTACCGTGCCATTTGCCTCAGTCCTGTATCATTCGGATCCAGGTTCCACCCACAGTTCGTAGTTATATCATCGGCCCATGTTGCTGCTGGACGACCGACGCCGACGCTTCGTCTCCCCTGTCTCAGCCACCACTCAATCCCTACCCTACTCCACCTATCGTCACTTCACCTGGCCATGAGCTCTGCCCAGCTCCATTTAAGTTTCATACCTTTAGTACTGACAATTCAAAACTAGATGGCGCTATAAATAATACTGACATACTAGCAGTTTTTCTACTTACAATTAATGAAACATCCTCCATGTCGCAGCATTGGCATGAAGGGATGTGGCGGCAGGCCGGAGAACTCCAGGGAGACCAGTAGGATGGTGAGTACAGTGGGGATGCTGAAGGCATACACCCCATACGCGATGAAGCGTGCTCGTGTGGACAGCTTGCTTGACGGACCCCGCTTGCCACTGAATATAAAGGAAATAAAAGTTGAGTAATGCTTCAAACTGGTTTTGAAAAATTAATCTCTTCTGTATACAATACACTTGCATACACCACAGCTTATACTATACTAGCTGCGCTCTATACTACACTAGTTACACTCCGCATTTACTATTTACCCATAGGATGCGTAATTTTTTGCGTTATAGAAAGTATCCTGTTCAATTCCAGGATCTAATACATGTTTAGACTAAATTTTATTAAAATTTGTTCAGCCGTTGCAGCGTGAAGAGGGGACGAAAACAAACAAACACGGGGAACAGTGTAGTGCTGTGCTACAGATAAATTAGACGCCTCGGGGCGTTGAGGTATTCCCCGAACGCCTCGAAAACTAGGACATGTCTGGAGAAACTCGGACGAATGGCAACCCTAGGGTGAAGCGAGCTTGCATCTTTCTTGATTATAATTACTTCAACTACGCGTCAAATTGGCCCTTAATAATAGCCCAAAGGTATTAAAAAACTAATGGGAACATTTACAAAATTGTATTCAATTAACTAATTGCGACTAACCCATTTCACGAATTTTAAGGATAATCTATTTCACTTACTAGGAAATATTTTGAAACGATGTTCATGCAAATTGTAGTACTGTATCTAGGAAATAGGTAACAGGAAAATTGCCAACAATTAGGGCTCTGTACCCACATGAATAATTACGAACCTGACAAACATGTTTATTGTTTGTGTTCTAAAGATTGCTAAACTATTTTTTATATTAATAGAGGAACAATCTATATATATAAAAATGTTATGTTGGTTTGTGTAGGCTTCAAAAACTCAAAAAGTTCTGCACCGATCGAGCTGAAATATTAGCATGATATATAATCCACATCAAGGATTGTTTTTATCTATTTTTTTCATCAGTGACATATCAGCGAAAGTGCGAATGTGCCACAGCGAAACGTGGCAGGGCACAGCTAGTTGTATATATAGGTGTAGGAAAGGTATTGATGTGAGACCTTTAGGTACTAGCTTGAGATATGACATTGTTTTTAGACATTTTTCTATAGAAACTTCCATGAGCGCGATTAGTATGTTATCATTTTAGTGTGAATGAACGTTTGTCATCAAATCAATTTCCACTCTCATCTCGTCTTCTAGAATATAATTATATTACTATTACATCTTCATTCTTCTTCTTCTTCTTCTCATTCATCCTTATTGCCGTGACATTTGCACGCCTGTCAAGTTCCGATGACGATAAAATCATTTATTATAACGGTGACAGCGAGCTGATGATAAGAGACGGAAGCAGCTAGATAACGGAACTCCAGTGAACAGGAGTAAGGTGTTTAGGCTTATTTTGATCAGCTTGTAGTACCGCGAAAAGTTTGAATTTTATAAAAGCATGTCTGCAATTTCTTTAAAAAAATGACCTGGTTTACGCAACCATAGCAAACGAGTCTTGATTACCCTTGAATAACAGTTGCCCATCTAGGTATACATTTCCGTTATAATGTCAGTTTGACAGTTCGTAATTTGTAAACACTAATGGCTGAGCAATTAATGATGAAACTTGTGAGTAACCCGGACTTGGAATTTGCTTGACACACAAAAATTGAGGTCACTTCGTTCACACAATCGAATAATCCTAAAACTTTGTACCAAAATAGAGTAGAATACAAAAGAAAACGCTTTATTGTATATTAGTTCAACAAGGTAGGTACTAACCACCAAAATTGCAAACGGGACTTGAGCGGTCTATTTATCCAAAAAAGATTCGTCGAAAATGGTTCAGATAAAAAACACACAACACACAAATTGATCGAATTGAGAAGCGCCTACTTTTTTAAATAGCAAAGAAGCGGATTCTCGGCCTGAATACAGACTATGTAAGTACCTTATAAAGGTACCCTTCTACCACATCCTAACTAATTACGTACCTAGTTATACTGTGGGAATTCCCATGATTAGAAAGCCACAAGACTGGCTTGCCTAGAGCAGAAGCGAGAAAACCCAACCTAACATAGTACACAGTTGTACAGTGCCCCTATTACGTACTAACATACTTTTGCTTACACAGTCGCTAGCGAGCACAGTTAACGTTTGTAGAATCCAGTGTGACAACCCTAACGTGTAAAAGTTCAATTTTATTCAAGTTTATTTTTTCAAATGTTTCACTATGCTCGCTAGCGACTGTAGTAAAAAAAACTTGTAATAGGGATAAATTATGTATCTACGTTTGGTTTTTGTCTATAATTTAACAAACTGGAGGCCTACCATGACGTCTTATAGCGATTCAGTTGAGGACCTAAACTGAACCGCGTCGCATAATCGTACCGTGACGTCTTATTTTTTATGTTGCTACAATTTTCAACCTAAACTGAATATAGATTAGGTTGAAAATGGCTTATTAGTGGTAGAAAATTTGCTTTCCTACACTGCGGGGGGGTGCGGGCTGGCCTCAGTGAAAATACGGGCTGTTTCAGCCGGGAATCGGATGGTCTCCTGAGGTTGTCGAGGGGTAGCAGTAATTATGTGTATAAAAATGCGGAAAAAGACTACGTACCAATCTTGCACCTCAAGGGGGTCCGTCTCCAGCTACTGTCCATCCAAGTTATCACCCACAGTTCCGTTTTGCCGGCCGGCACACGTGAAATCACGTCACTGCACTATCGTTGCGGTTTGTTTACACAAGCGAGCGGGGGTGAGTTCGACAAACGAGATTCCTATTATAATAAATGCGGGGGATGAAAACACGACACGTTTAATGTTAAATTACGTCGTCGCGGAGCGGAGCATGTGCGATGCGGCGCGTGTGGATTTCGAACTGACCGTTGGAGTGAGTCAACACGATGCACTTCACTCTTCCGGCACAGATGCGTAAATTGATGCGTTTTGTCTATTAGCCACAGAATATACACATAAAAAGAGCCATCCCCCCGGCCTTCAGGAGTTAAAGAAGACTCCTGAACCAACAAAGAGAGAATGATCACCTAAATTGTGTTATCTAATGTCTAAGGATGCGGAAGCGGATGCGGAAGTAATCCGTCTAATAAAAGATAGGAAAACTTGAAAGATAAAATAAACTATGACTAAAATTGCGGGTGAAAAATGCGGGGAGGGGTTAAGAATGTAGGTTATTGAGAAGGTAAAACACATAGTTTTACAACAGGGCGAACATAGGTACCATTCTTAGTGCGCACCGTTACCACTCTGACGATTCCGTCAGATGAAGGATGTATATCCTCTACTATGCCTAAAGGCCATTGTAACGGTGGTGAATTTTCAGTTTTTAGCACAACGACAGCTCCTTTAGTCACCGGATTAGACTTAGTATTCCATTTGGCGCGTGTTTGTAGGGTATTAAGATATTCTTGTCTCCAACGATTCCAATATCTCTGAACAACCTGGTCAGTCAAATGTTTACTGCGGACTAAATCTGTCAATGTAGGTTTGTAACGTGAGTCATCATGAAATGACTCAAGCGGACCCATAGTCAGAAAGTCAGAAGGACAAAGTGCCTTGGGCTCTGCGGGGTCGGAACTTAAAACAGCGGTTAGCGGACGACTGTTGAGAAGCGATTCAACTTGAGTTAATACAGTAAGCAGCTCCTCATAAGTAAGCAGAACATCACCGATCACGCGCTTTAAAATCAACTTTACACTGCGGACGTTAGTTTCCCAAATGCCACCGAAATGAGGTGCACTGGGCGGGTTCAAATGCCAAGATATGCCTTGAGATATCGTTTCCTCAGCGAAGGAATCACAAAAGGCCTTGGATTTGAGAAAGCCATTCAACTCGTCCAGCTGGGCTTTAGCGCCTAAGAAGTTTCCACCATTGTCTGAGAACAACTCCAGACAATTGGAACGCCTCGAGATGAATCGACGGAAAGCGCGGAAAAATGAGTCCGTACTCAAGTCTACTGCCAATTCCAAATGAACGGCGCGCGTCACTAAACATGTAAACAAACAGATATATGCCTTTTCTTTGCGAGCACCGCGGTATCTGCTTATCAATATGTTTATTGGACCAGCGTAGTCGACGCCCGTTCGTAAGAATGGTTTAGCCTCGGTGACGCGAGAAGCGGGGAGGGGTGCCATGAAAGGCGCCTCATTACGGGGATTTACTTTAAAACATTTATTACAAAGTCGAAAGCGTTGTTTTACTGTAGTGCGTCCGGAAATTATCCAGAATTTTTGTCTCAACAAAGATAGTAATAAATGTGGTCCGGCATGTAAATATTTGCGGTGATAATAATCTATTAAAATGTTAACGATATGAGCCTTTTTAGGAAGCAATATCGGATGTTTAGCGTCAAAACAAAGCGAAGATTTTTCTAAACGTCCCCCGGTGCGAAGCAAATCATTTTTTAAAAATGGTGAAAGCGGGATTAGCGATTTTGAAACCTTGCGATTGTTTGAGAGGGCGTTTATATCGTCTTTGAAATATTGTTGTTGAAGAGATTTTACAATAATATTTTCTGCATATTGTAAGTGTGAAAGTTCGATTCTATTAGAACGCGGAATTTTTCCTAAGAAGCGGTATAAATATACTATAATGCGGAGAAGCTTGGACCAAGACGATACTTTCTTAGCAAGCGAGCATAGAAATTGCGGTTGTTCATCGGTGGTGATGAAAACATTAGCGCGTTTTTTGATTTCCAACAGCTTTTCATCAGCTGTGGAGTCGAAGGTGAAGCGATTAATAGGCCACGTACGTGGATCGTCACGTGCCCAGGGCGGACCGTGGAGCCATAGCGGATGACTCAACAGTTGAGCGGGAGAAAGTCCCCTGCTGATGCAATCACTGGGATTGAGCGTTCCCTCAATGTGGAAGAAATATTTAGGATCAAGATTTTCTTGGACCTGAGCGATGCGGTTGGCGATGAATGTGTCGAAACGATGCGGAGCGGAATGAACCCAATGTAGGGCTACCGTTGAATCGGTGAACGCAAAAAAGTCGTCAATTTGACAGCGAGAAGATATTGTGTCGATAACAAATCGCATGAGTTGAGAAAGTAGTAATAGAGCGCAGAGCTCCAGGCGAGCTAACGATACTACTTTAAGCGGCGCGACTTTGCTTTTAGCGCAGATAAGATTGATCTGATTAGGGCCAGACTCGGTCTGTGTGCACATGTATACTACGGCACCCATAGCCTTTTCACTAGCATCAGAGAAACCGATTAAAATGACGCGGGCGTTAGGTAGGATACCTAAAAAGCGCGGTACTCTAAATCTCTCTAAGGCGGGAAGTTCTCTTAGAAACCGGTTCCATGAGTCGCAGATGTCGTGCGGTGGTTGATCGTCCCAATCGATATTAGCGATCCACAAAGCCTTGATTAAAAGTTTCGCGTACAATATTACAGGCGCACAAAAACCGTTTATGTCCCATAACTTCGCTATTGTGGAAAGCATTAAGCGTTTAGTACATTTTGTTTGCGGATTGAATTTAAGCGCGATGGTAAATTCATCTTCAATCGGGGACCATATCAAGCCGAGCAGTTTCATATTATCCTCTTTGTCAAATTCTATTTTTGAGGACAAGCGGTTTTCTGGCGGAATTTCGTTCAAAACTGTGGGTGAGTTACTCATGAATTTAACCAAGTCGAATCCACCTTGTTTGAATAACTCGATTAAATCGCGGGCTAACTGAACTCCTTCTGAGTCAGTTTGTACCGAAGTGCCTAAGTCATCCATGTAAAGATCATTTGAAGCTACTTTGGAAGCGAGTGGGAAGTCCGCTACGTCCTCCGCCAGCTGTTTGACGGTTCGCATGGCGAGGTAGGGCGAGCAGCGCAAGCCAAAACAAACGCGGTTAAATCGGTATAATCGAATTTCGTGGTCTCTGTCAAATTTATATAAAATATTTAGGAAACGACGGTCATCTTCGCGTATTTCTATTTGTAGAAACATTTGTTTTATATCTGCGGTTAATGCGACGGGAAATAGTCTGAATTTTAAAATGATTGCGGTTAAATCTGCCTGTAAGTTTGGCCCCGAGTGTAGAATGTCGTTTAAAGCTACTTGAGTGCTTGACTTCGCGCTAGGGTCACATACAAGTCGTAGCGGCTTTTCTGGTCGGCAGACTCCATGATGAGGGATTACATAATATTTGTTATCGGTGTTCAAAGCGGGAGCGGGGGAAACAATACCACCTTTTAAATAATCCGTCATTACCTTGTCGTATTCGCTCTTTAATGTTTTGTTAGTCTGGAATTTATGATCAAGATAAGAATAACGGCGCGTGGCTGTCGTCAAGGAATCTCCTAACAAGTGCGGGGATTTCGAAAATGGCAATGCGGTTACATAACGTCCTGAATTAACGTCGCGGTGCGTATTAGAAACATAGAAATGTTCACATTCTTGGTCAGCTGTCGACATATGTTTTTGTGTAGGTACCGACTCGAGCTGCCAAAATTTAGTAACTAAAGCCTCAATTGACTCGTCACTCGATGTAAAGAACGCGCGGTGAGTTTGATTATGTGCGGGTTTATGATTATCGGCGGGCACTGAGGCCGTGGACCCCATTACTATATATCCAAAGGCGGTTTCTAACGCGTCAGGTTGTCCTGCAGGGCCCAGCGATTTTCCAGGCCGCAAGATTTCGACAAAGACCTCGGAACCCAATAAAACGTCGATGGGTCCGGGCGCGTAAAAATGCGGGTCGGCGAGCGGTAGGTCATAAAGGTGCGTGACCGCGGAAGTGTTTAGAGAACAGCTCGGTAAATCTCCAGAGATTGTTTTAATGACTAGCGGTTGAATCTTCAAGCAAAAGTTCGGATCAAGGCGTGAGTACAATGTTAGGTCAGTAATGCCTGATATAGGCTGGGAGGTGTCACCTATTCCCATTACCGATTGATTACTGGAATCATTAAAGACACGGAGACCCAACTGTTTGCAGGCCTGCTTTGTTATAAAATGGTTTTGAGAACCATTATCGATCAAAAAACGAACTTTCCTAACAGATCCATCATTTGATTTTACGTCAGCGAGGGCTGTACCTAGTAGTACATTTTGTGATTTCCGCCCGTGACTAGCATGCGAGTAGGTATTCATACTGCAAAGTGATAAGGTTCTATCGTCTGACTTAGAAGAAGTCGAGTTACGTGAATTTTCCCTTCCGTTAGCTCCCTCACTACAGCGGGAGGTATTTGTATCGAGCTTCGACGATAAGGAATGCGGGTTTGCATAATCGGATTCAAGAAAATGTAACATACTGTGATGTTTTTGTTGACATTGTTTACATGTGTTTATGGATTTACAAGATTGAGCGGTGTGTGTTTTACTAAGGCAATTAATACAGGCGTTACAACTTTTGATGAACTTGAAACGTTCGCGGGGCGACAGTTTTCTAAAGGTCGAACATAAATAGAGATTACTGTGATCAGGTTGTTCACACAAAGAACATTTGTTAGCGGTGTTGTTGTTTACAATAAAAGAACGTACATTAGTTTTTGATGCAATTGTATTCTGGGTCTTAGAACCCGATTGGTCACCAGTACGAGTGAGGACCTTTACGCGGTCGCGGACAAATGAAATTAACCCGTTTAAGTTCGGTAATTCTACACCTCGATTCTCCATTTCAAAAAACCGCGCGGACTCTTTGTCTAACTTTTGCAAAAGGGTGTAAGACACAACAAAGTCGCATAGATCAGGTATGTTTAAGTTATTCAATGCTAAGTAGGCATTGGCGAATTGATCTATGAAAGATTCAAGGTTACTGGCGGTTGCGGAAGCGATCGGTTTAAGAGAGAACATCTGATCTAGGTATGTAACGGCTAGACTGCGTTTATCTTCGTATTTCGATATAAGCGCGCTATAAATCGCGTTGTAGTTTTCGGCGCAAGGAACAATACCTGTGCAGATGGATTTGGCTTTACCACTTAGTCTACCAACCAAATAATACATTCTTTCGGTATTAGTTAAAGATGCATTTAAATGTACAGCGTTATGGAATGTGGCATAAAACAATGGCCACTGAAGCCGATCTCCATTAAATTCTGGCATTTCTATCGGCGCTAACCTAATTAAAGATTTAGCGGGGGTAGGTTTAAATTCTGCTTTTGGCGGTGTAAACATGGATAATTTACGTTTAATGCGGCAATACATGTCTTCGAATGATAACCAGCTTTGAGAGTCAGGTACACTTTCTTTATCTATTTTCAACAAGGTTATATTGTATTCTTTCGCGGTTGATTGGAAGTTAGTTCTTACGTCTTCTAAACTTTCAATGGAGCATAGAAAATTATCCAGGGCTTCTGGATCTTTTAAATCGCAACATGAATAGTCGTAAATTGTTTGAAGGCGTTGGAAAAATAATTCCCGTTGAGATTCTAACAATTTCAACTTCAGTTCATTCGCGGCCATTATTATGTAGGTATGTACCTAATGTTCGTAGTGGCGTACAGAGATATTGAAATTGGAATATGCTTATGTAGGTTAAGTTTTTAGCGAAATATGCGGAAATAAATGTAATGCGGTTGTTATAGGAGCGTAGTTAGTGTTTTTAGTTAAAAATATTAAAGTTTCGAAGAGATTTTAGCGGATGGCAATATGACGCGTGCGCACTAACAAGGGCAAAAAAAAATGGCGGGGGTGTCTAACTTGAAATGTTTGTTAGAAACAGCTAATTTTCACGGAGAATCCGGTTGCTGAAGGACCATAAAATGGTAGAAAATTTGCTTTCCTACACTGCGGGGGGGTGCGGGCTGGCCTCAGTGAAAATACGGGCTGTTTCAGCCGGGAATCGGATGGTCTCCTGAGGTTGTCGAGGGGTAGCAGTAATTATGTGTATAAAAATGCGGAAAAAGACTACGTACCAATCTTGCACCTCAAGGGGGTCCGTCTCCAGCTACTGTCCATCCAAGTTATCACCCACAGTTCCGTTTTGCCGGCCGGCACACGTGAAATCACGTCACTGCACTATCGTTGCGGTTTGTTTACACAAGCGAGCGGGGGTGAGTTCGACAAACGAGATTCCTATTATAATAAATGCGGGGGATGAAAACACGACACGTTTAATGTTAAATTACGTCGTCGCGGAGCGGAGCATGTGCGATGCGGCGCGTGTGGATTTCGAACTGACCGTTGGAGTGAGTCAACACGATGCACTTCACTCTTCCGGCACAGATGCGTAAATTGATGCGTTTTGTCTATTAGCCACAGAATATACACATAAAAAGAGCCAATTAGCGGCTCAATCTAGGTTCCTGCCATTTTCAACCTTAACTGGATCCAGTTTAGGTTGAAAATGGCAGCCACATAAAAAATAAGACGTCAAGGTACGATTATGCGACGCGGCTCAGTTTAGGTCCTCAACTGAATTGCTATAAGACGTCATGGTAGGCCCCCTGTATCCAATATACGAATATATTCCAAACAAACTTTGCACCGCGGGTTTACAGGCGTTATTTTAGAATGTAACAATTGAAGGGTTATTTACAAAAGCAACATATTTTTTCTTTTATGCAAAATATCTCGAATACCATTCAATAACCTGTTCAAACACGAACACGGTGATACCAACCTCAAAATAATAAAAAATCATCAGTTATGTTTTTTTATAAGTAACCTTAATCGTGTTTATTAATTACTGCAAACGTGCGCCACCCACCCTATTATCGAAAAATGTTTTTTAATGTCCATCCAAAGGTTGTCTGGAAGAAATCGCCTTCAGCGATAAGACCGCCCATTGTACTACCCTTGTTTACCTATTGTAATTTTTCTGTACTGTGTTTATTTTTGTTTCTGGTGTACAATAAAGAGTTTTTCTATTCTATTCTATTCTTAATTGAATAAAAAGTGTCGTATGTGTTTGTTACAGGATTTAAAGTATATATGTACCGAACTCCATCAAAAATAGTTCTGCCGAGGCGGCATGAAGAGGGAACAAACACACACAGACTTCACATTTATAATATTAATGGGATAATAGGATATTATTCTGGTGAGATATGTAAACAAAGAGGTTTATAAACAGGCATCTGGTTAACGTTAAAGGTTTCTGAATCAGAGCAACCCATAACAAAGAGATTGGTCAGTAAACCATTAATAGTTTTATTGCAACCTAAGTAGGTCTTAATGCTACGAACGAAATTCAGAATGCATTCACTGCGAAACTCTTTTCCACGAGGGTATATAAATAACAATTATAATATTTAAAATGTTTCCTTCTGTGATTTCAAAATTAATTCCAATAAAGTTAAATCTGATATTTAATACGATACTTAGCTAAGCTATGTCTAAGGAGCTTAGATGTCTAGGCTAACTCTTACGCCAGTGGCTCCCTACCTGATTTTCATTGAATTAATTGAATTAAGATTGAATTAATCTCTGTAACAATTATGGGCAGGCTTAGCGCTTACCATCAGGTGAACGACTTGCTAGTCCCGTCACTCAGGAAAAAAAAAACTATTGTAATAGAAAAGTAGGTGTGTATAGTAAGCCGTGTGTTCTGTGTGTGTTTTGGTCAAGACAGTACAGAAAAAAATTGATATTTTTGGCAATTTGACATGAAAACCTCAAACATTTAATAAAAAATACAGAAAACAGTGTTTTCTGTAGAGGTTTATGTGTAGTGTGTAGACCAAAATACGCGCAGGAGACTGAGCTTTATAGTGACTAACCTGAAGGTCCACCAGATGTCAAACGACATCACGTTAAGCCAAAAGAACGCAGACAACAGCGCGAAGTAGATAATGATGGCTGAAACAAAAAGGATAACATTATGACACTCGTATAAATAGTTTGAGAAACTCATTGGTTTTTTATTTGAATAAATGACGAGATGAGAGAGTCGTTCACCTAATGGTAAGCGCTGCGCGTGCCTATGACAGTTACATTGCCACCCAGAACTTTGCATTGCATAACCCTGCGCGGCACTGCACCCTGAGACATCGGTTCTAAAGTCTCATATGCTCAGTAATTTCGCTGGAAACAATGCCCTCCAAACCGGAACACAGTAATGTTTGCCCACTACAGCGAAGTATTCAAAAAATAATTAACTACGTACATTATTTAAGTGTTTTGGCTTCGGAGACAAAAACCAAAAAAACCTAATGGAATGGAGTTAAAAATAATATAGTCTAGTCGCCTGCTGACAATAATTTTTAAGAGTTTACATCTGTTGGCCGAAATCAAACGTTTGCTCCCGAAATAAACGTGAGTTTACGGGAATGTTGCACGCAATACCAAAACACGCATCCACAATAATTATAAAGACATGTGTTGACACTACGTTTGAAACCACCATTTATTCTAGTTTAGCTTAGTTCGTATCCATATCGGTTACCATCAAAACTTGAGTGTTCCGGACCGGGCTCCCGTAGTGGGTTATGGCTTAATCCCCCTTACAAAAGAGGCTAGACCCGTGCTCAGCAGTGGGCGGATATGGGTTTTGGTGTTAATTATGACGATGTTCCAAAACAATGAAGCATATAATAATTAGATAATTATGTCGTTAGTAAAAGTGCCTTTTATGTGAATTACTTAGGTAACCTACTCTCTTGATTTTTGGAAAATGTTAGTTTGAACAAACTAATGCAATTGACGGATACTTAATACAAAAGCTGAGCAAAGTTAATTAAGGAGTTAAATAACAATTGATCAACCTTTAATAATTCAATGACGCAACTGAAACCTATTAATACAAGATTCTGGGATACAATTTAATTATAAACACGATTTAACATGCAATCTAATCAATTTAATCTTATAAATAATAGATTAAAGACCACATTTTATTTTATATTATAGAGATTAAATCCACACTCGTTCCGGGATCTCGGCCTGGATTCCAAAAGCATCTTAACATAGTTGGCTAAAATGTTAATATATAATATACTAGCTGCGCCCCGCGGTTTCACCCAGGTAGTTCCAGTTCCCGCGGGAATATGGGGATAAAATATAGTCTAAGTTACTCGCTGTCAATGTAGCTTTTCATTAATAAAATAATTTTTTAAATCAGTGCAGTAGTTTAGCCGAATCCTTACATATTTCCATACATACTTTCATCCCCTATATTTATTTTACCCCCGCAAGGGTAAATTTTAACAAACTATGAATGCCAAATTTATTTATATCTAATCAAAAGACTAAAAAATAAATTTCGAGCTTCTAGCTTCAAAAATGACAAAACTTCCATACAAACTTTCATCCCCTATTTCAAACCCTTACAATGCTTTTTTCGCATTAAAAAGTACCCCATGTCCTTTCTTAGGCTCTAGACTATCTCTGTACCAAATTTCATTTCAATCGGTTCAGTAGTTGAGGCGTGAAAGAGCAACAGACAGACAGACAGAGTTACTTTCGCATTTATAATATAAGTAGGGATTGTTATATACCAATCAGGACGAGGAGTTTATAAATATGTATCAACATTCAATAAACAGTTGCAGATAATCACGTACAACTATTAGTTACTAGGAACTGCTCGTACCTAACTGCAGTTGCGACATGATATCGGTTCTGTTCTAATACCTACCACGTTGCCTCATTGTTCAAAGCAGGAAATAAACTTGTATTGTATACAATTATTGTGTATGTTTTCGGATATTTTGACGATCGTGTAGGTTTGAAATCAGGGTCAGGCCGCAAATCGGTGCATTATTTAATTTATGTTAAACTAGCTGTACCCTGCCACGCTTCGCTGTGGCACATTCGCACATTCGCTGATATGTCACTGATGAAAAATATAGATAAAAACAATCCTTGATGCGGATTATATATCATGCTAAAATTTCAGCTCGATCAGTGCAGAACTTTTTGAGTTTTTGAAGCGTACACAAACCAACATATCATTTTTATATATATAGACTAGCGACACGGCCCGGCTTCGCACGGCTAGTAGATTAGGTAGAAAGATAAATTAGTACTTTATTTTTAATATTGTATATAGTATAGTGATTTTTTTGTAGATAATAACATGCTTTCTTAAACTATAGTATACATTATTTTGTTCTATCACCAACAGTGTTCGCACCGCACGCGAAGGAAGGAATTTTATAGGTTATTTCACTTTTCTTACCTAAACAGTCTAAATACTAAGTATTGCCATGTATATATAAGTACCTGAGTGACCGAGCTTTATTCGGTATTTTTTTTTATGACATTTTCTAAAAATGATTCCTAGCTAGATCGATTTATCGCCCCCGAAACCCCCTATATACTAAATTTCATGAAAATCGTTGGAGCCGAATCCGAGATTCCAATTATTATATATATTTATATACAAGAATTGCTCATTTAAAGATATAAGATGTGTCAATTAAACAAGTATTTAAATTAAATAACTGCAAATTATAAATTCAATTATGAACAAGTTAATTATTTTTATATAAATCGTACAAATTATTTTGTGGTGAGTGGGTGGTTCCTGTCGGTAGGTACCATATAAAACCACAAATTAGATATTTTCCTGTACAATCTCATCTTTTGGAGACGATAAGGAAAATTATATGTGATGTGGATATAAAAAAAATTGCAACGACAAGCAAGGTGATTTTCAATAAAATATCAAACCACAAACTTCACAATAAAGAGTTAATCACAATTTAATCTAATTGTGGATTCCGTTTGATAAAATCCCAGGAACCATTAACATTAGACAAAGGTCAGAAGACGCCACTGGAACAAAACTCGACCACGATAAACAAGAAAATAAATAATAATCAACAATCTATAATGATACTGTTTTTAGAAGGCCACTAAAAATCAAGTTACGGGAATTCCATAAATTTTCGCAAGATTCTAAATTTTTCACTTCAAATAATAAGCCTAACTAAGGCGAGTTCCGGATGGTTTTTTTTTCGTTTACGTTACTGGACGATCAAGTCTTTCACCCGATGGTAAGCGCTACACCTACCCATAACAGTTACAGTGCCACACAGAACTTTGCATTGTATAATCCTGCGCGGCACAGAACTGCGCTGTTTACCCTGAGATACCGACGCTGAAATCTCATATGCCTAGTAATTTCGCTAGAAACAGTGCCTTTCAAATCGGAACACAGTAATGTTTACACACTGCTGCTTGGTGGATGAAAATTCAGAAAGGTTGCAAATTAGCACAAAACAGCAAACAATAATTTATAACTTCCGCCCCCTTTCGCGGTCATTTGTTGAGACCATATTTGGATCTCATCAAGCAAAAGTTACGAGAACGTACAATTATGATTAATGTTAATTTGTCCTTTCGTTTTCATTTGTATTCAAACTTTCTCTCTAGCAAGGCCAGCCGATGTCTCATAAAATTTATTAACATGACTCGAAAAAACAAAACTAAAGCATATTATTTATTATTATGACCCCGAAATGTCCCGCTACTGTAGGGAAAACGTCTTCCTACCCTCATTACATGTCTATCCAAAGGCTGTCCCAACTTTCAGGTAGAGTTGAAGATACTCTTGTCAATTACTTTAAGGCCAGCCGCATCACCGTTCCCTATTAACCTATTAACCATATCTATTTTGAAGCCAGCGATCTCTAAAGAATGTTATAACCATCTAATTCCAGAAACTATTTTGAGAGTAGAAGGGCTAACATACGCGCCGCGACATTTTGTCGTGATGCGCAAGAGAAATCATTATTTCTATGAAGATATAATTATTTTGTCTATTTTCCGCACGACGACTATTAAATTAATTAATTATGCGGCGCGTATCCTAGCTCAGTAGACCGATATGCAACTTAGTTCGAATTAAATTTGCATCCGTTTGCTAACAAACATCGACCGTTTTCGTCATTTCTAGCTGATTTTTGCAGCGTAAAGAGAGCAAAAAATTTGAGAAAAACAGCAGCTGAACATAGCCTTCAATTTGCAGCACTGGTGACACCGCAATTATCTACCTATCTACACCATGCCTCTTTATGCCGTTTCTTTATATAACCCACGGTATATTTTTCTTTGGATAAGTGCCACATTTGCAGCAAAACAAGAAGTCGAATTTTCTTTGAATTTAGTTCCAAAAATTGTAGACAACATTGTGTTATATTAAAATAAAATTCAAAGTTGTGAACCGGATATTCCAACTGCGTATTATCAAGGACATGAATAACACCTAATAACAGTAAATTACTATGGAAACAGCTTATATTATTTTTGAATGACTGTTCGCCTCTCGTCTATAGATTCCAATGCTACAGTAGTTAGTAAAAAACTTACTAAAAGTAACGCATGTCATAGGGGAGATGTTGTTAACAACCAACAGGATCTGCATGGAGGCCAAGAACAGGAAAGCCACGAAGAGGCACATGAGGTAGACCATCAGCACCTTCCCGTGGAGGTTCCGTAGCTCCGGCAGCCACCCGTAGACCGCCACTGTTGCCAGGATGAACACGCATGAGATCAGCATACCTGTAAACGTGGAAAGAAAAAGATTTAAAACACATATAAATATCAAAAACACATAAAATAATTTCCAAGAACTACAAAATGTTGGCTTATTAAATGGCTGTGTGTTTTTCAAGGACCTTTGGGATCTGTTTCTTGGTGGAATATTTTGTTGTGTCTAAATTATTTACTCTTCCTTTCACCTGGGATCGAAGAATTTTGATAAGACAACCTACAAGTGTGTCTCTTGCACGTGTTTCGGTCTACACTCTACACAAAAATCTCTAAATAAACATTGTCATTTTTGACAACATAATTTAACTAGCTGAAAAAAAAAATAATAAACAAAAAATTACAATATTTTGTGTAGAGTTTGGTGTGGTGTGTAGACAAAAACACGCGCAGGACACATTACTTACGAACACCAAATATAGGTACCTTACAATTATCATAATAGTGGTTGCATGTTGCACTTCGTGTGAAATAATATTATGTTTTCTTTTGTTTACCGCTGAAGAGAAAAATAACTTCTCAACTGAATTGTAAGAGTCTAGGAACCATTCTATTTCTATTCGAGGCAACTGGACTCTGTCCATCTGCAGCCAGAAAATGGAGTCTAATGAACCCGGAGCTGATAAATTACAGTGTGTGCTGTGCGAAAAGGAGCCGCAGGCTCTACCCAATTATCTATGAAGGTTACAAAAAGCGATCATTTTCGTTTCATAATAAGTAAATGGAGTGTAATATTCCAAAAACCGTTCGGATAACGGTGAGAGAAGCACCGTATATCGCGAACCAATACATAAACCTGTTAATTAATTCTAAGAAATGTATTTCAACATAGTTTACTCGGAATAAGATGTTTATAGTTTTGTTAGCATTTTTATAATCAAGGTCGAACAAAGAAACCACAAACTAAGGATAACGTCTTGGACTTTCGTGATTGTGTGAACAGGTTGACTGCGTATCGCTCTCACTCTCTCTTAAGACTTAATTTTAAAAACGATGATGGTAGATTAAAGCTGGTAATCTGGTAATCCAACAAAATAAGATAAAGTGTAGGTGTTTATGCGTATTTTTGTTCTATAGATCGAAATATACGCTGCATCAATTTTAACTAGCCAATCATTGCTAACATTTAATTTTGTGTACCTACGCTTTATTTAAACTTCTGTCCATATAATAATGCCAAAAATAATATCCACAATTCCCTAATTGTGGATAATCGTCGTTTATGACGTTATTAATCTTGTAATTCCGCTTAGCGTTTGCTAAATAACATCTAAAACAGACCCAGTGGTTCCCAGACTTTTAATCTCATAGACCACTTTAAAATTTAGCTGGTTCCAATGGACCCCCTGCAGTTACATTTGTACCATAATTCTATTTATTTCCTACCATATACTATTTTTTGTCACGCCAACGTAGACCCTCGTCAAGTCTGTCGTGGATCCCTGTGGGTCCACCTGGACCACTTTAGGAACTAAAGGTCTAAAATAAATGTACAATTCGGGGTAAAAGGATACAATATCTTCTTTTTTTCCCTTTTGTGTGTATTTATTAACAAAATACTTACACGTAGCGCTCAAAATATAGTGATGATCGTCTTGTTTTTCAGCGAAGCAGATCAGAGCATCGAGGTGGGTGCTTCTTCCTGTCTCAGGGTCATCAGTCACGAAGGTATCGATACAGTACTGGTCAGGACCGCGGAGCATCCACGGTGGAATGATGTTAGGCAGCTCTATGTACAGTTGCCCGTCCTGAGAACAAAGTATTGCGCGGCTCAAGTGTTTTGTACGTATGATGCATACTGATTTGTGGGATGGTAGGTTTGGGAACAAATTCAGCTTTAACTTAACTCGTGGTGTATTTTTTCTTAGAGTCAAACCTTCTAGCTCAGAATACCGGAGTTACTACGTAAGTTTTACTTAGATTGTTTTAGAAATTGGTAATAATGCTTCACGATATTGTACAAAGTTTCGGATTCCAGAGCCCTAGGAACTTATTCTCTGGAATCTTCACCTATATTAGGAACTTTATGGACCAAGGACCAACACACAGCCAAACTCAGAGCCAACACATGTTGTTCACAGCCTTTTTGCTCAGAGTCAATTAATTTTTCAGTGCTTGCTTGGAAGACTCAGAGCAACTTTCCGCAGCAACCTTTCTATGCTTCACATTCCACTCATCACCATCATAGGCCACGAAGGTTGTCAAATTATATAGCATACTAGCTGTACCCTGCCACGCTTCGCTGTGGCACATTCGCACGTTCGCTGATATGTCACTGATGAAAAAAATAGATAAAAACAATCCTTGATGCGGATTATATATCATGCTAAAATTTCAGCTCGATCGGTGCAGGACTTTTTGAGTTTTTGAAGCGTACACAAACCAACATAAAATTGTATATATATAGATTATACCATCAGGTTCTAGTATTTATTTGTTAATGAATAACCTCTACCTAACATTTAGGTGAGGAAAAATGTTGCACCAGTGGAGCAGAAACTTCAGTTACTAACTCGACAAATATGAATTTGAGAATATCAAAGGTCGCTCGAATAATGACGATATGTTACATTCTTAGAACTACACTTTTGTAACATGTATGCATTTCCCTAGAACTGACTGATATGGGGTGATGGATAACGCTACAATGATAGAGTGCATTAAGCGATTACCAGGTAAGTGAGGGCGTACTACGTTCATTATCACATCCGCTAGTTCTTATGTCATTTACATTCTTACGGTTTACCCGCTTAGTAACAGCTAACAGATTTGAGGACTGCGCTTGCTAGAACAGCTTTAGACTTACGAGTTTTATGTTGTTTATTCGTAACTTATTTACCATCTTTGACCACATAATTACTGGTCAAAGGTTAACTTATAAAAAAGTCACTGATGTTTGCCATTGTATTGATAAGAACCTTGGATGTCTTTTAAATGTCAGAATGAGCAAATACAGCCTTGGTTGCTTTTTCAAGAACAGAATAAATGTTGGTCGTCCAAAAAACATTGCTAAAGCCGGGTGGAAACGTACTACAAGCTGCTAAACTGTGCACAATTTTAAACATCCCAATACCAACAGGCCAAATCAATGATGAGCAGATGAGTAAGTGACTTTTTGAAAATCTGAACACGCTAATGAACTCTTAGCGTGCGGGGTTTCACCAGGTCGTGAGCAAAAACCAGTTGGATATAAATAAAATACCGCGTCTATGGCAACATACTTTGCACTGCATATACGGGTACATTACATTAGTCCGCGTATAACCATCTGACTTTATGTCATAACCCTTATGATTTTAATGAAGAATCTAAGCACTTATTATAATTTTTGGTATTGTAAAGGTCGGGAAAACATCGTGCAAAAGTCGAAAACAAACAAATTTCTTCATTATTTTTTCTAAGTATCATCTAGGGTCGTGTTTATTTTATACTTTAGCACTGAAATTGAATGTGCAAGGACTAAATTCTAGGTTATTTTTTAGCATAATTTACCGGTCATAGTCTACCAGTCATGCAAAGATGGACGGACAAAAATAATGAAAATGATAAAAACAACTATAATGCTTAAATTGTAGAATGGGTGGTTGCAACGTTTAATGAATTTTGAAAAGTGGTTCCAGGTAAGTAGTTTTCGTTGTAAACAAATTCACACAACGTAGGTATGATACATTAATTGCCTCGGACAGCGGTTTCTTTGTCCGTCGACTATGAATGCATTCGTTAGAACCTACGCATTTCACTGAAGCCTATGTTGGCTAAGATAAAAGGTACAATGAACAACAATGAATCAATCATTAATTAGGTCAAATATGCTAATTAGTTTGCGGGTGAATCAGCTTCACGTGGAAGCTAAGACCTCAAAACAACTAAGTTAAGTACAAATCTGTCTATTTTTAACAAATATTTGTGGAAATTTCTATAATCATACGGAAGTTTCAATAAAACAGCCACTAGTTTACTGAATAGTGACGTTAACACTTTCACTGCTGAGCCGATTTTCTTGTTTAGCCACGGGTGCGGCTCTGCACACTCCATAGTGTTTTCCCATACAACAAACACAACAGTTGTGTTTTCCCGCACTCGTGGCAAGTTATGAAAAACAAGACAGTTGTGTTTTCAGCACTGAACGTTATAACTGTGCGAGATGGTTGACTATCTGACTGGCCGGAACATATTTACTATTATCACAGATTATCTATTGTTCTTACGATTAAACTTGTAATATATTTGATACTGGATAAATATACAAACTTCATCAATCAAAAACACAATACTGTGGTTTCGTTTTCAAGGGCACTAGACTGTTTCCAGCCAAATTACCGGGCATATGAGACATTAGAACCAACATCTCAGGGTGACGAGCGCAGCGCAGTGCCGCCCAAGAATATGCAATGCAAAGTTCTAGGTGGCACTGTAACTGTTATAGGCAGGTAGCGCTTACCATCGGGTGAACGATTTGCTCGTCTCGTAACACATTAAAAAAAGGATCTAATAATGACCTTACATTATATTACATCGATGATCTACTCGTGTCTTATCGCTTCCTCCAAAACGGGTGTATAAATCAGAGATTCATATATCTGTACTATTAATATGGGGTTTCTATCAGTTTAAAACAAAGGGAGACAAAGCTTGATCATTCCTCGTATTACGATAACAGACGCGGTTTGCGGTTTGCATAATAATATCGCACAGAATCGCCGTACAGTACAGATGGGCCTTCGTTAAAATGATTACTATGTATTATGAATGCTTCTAAGGAATTAAACTACTCTGTATTCTGAACGATGCATACCTATATAAGGTTTGGTCACTAACATTAGTATAATCTTTGAAAGAGAAACAACACTTGGTAAATGCCACGTTTTCAATATGATATCTATGAAAATGTTAATCTATTTAAAGCACGCCCTTCCTACCAATAGTACCAATACAAGGTGTCACCTGGAATCGCCTGGTTTCCACAATAGGCTCGAAAAGCCTTTTTCATCGGACCACATGATACCCTATTGAAGCAATCTAATAATTTTATATCTTTGTTTTTGTTTGTTTGTATACTTATATGTTTGTAGGTGTGTGTAAAGGGCATAATGATTATATGCTAACAGTGTTTGTATAATATCGGTAATTTTTATGTTGTCAATAATCTTAGACAAGGCTGGACATTGAACCATTACCTATAACCATAATCTCAAATGTTTCATTCATCTTTATGGAAGTACCTACCTAAGGCGAAAAATAGACCAATTCAATGCGGCGTGCGGCCCGCCGCGTTGTTCTGGCAGCTTCATACATTTATACATGAAAATACGGCGCCGCGTGGCGCTGTCGAAATGTGCAAAATGTATCCAACCAAATGACACCGCCACGCCGCGCGGTGCGCCGCCGTACTCCGCGCTGCATTGATGTGTCTTTCACCTAACACTGCGTGGGTTCAACTAGACCACAATAAATATGTTTCAAATGTCAATCATGATCTTGAACACTGAACATGGCCTTTATGGGCCATTAGTCATTACTTATTAGTACGGATGGGCTTCAGTGACATCACACTCAGTGAACAAAGGGACCTTCATTGTTTGTCCTTGGATTATAAAAACAGTAACCTTTTGCCTGTAATGATAATGATTGTAAAATTACTTATAAACAAAATATGTTACGTTTTACAAAATATCCAGTCGGCTTTTGATAGAGCAGAGTATCCTTATACTCTGCGCTATCAAAAGCCGACTTAGCCGAGCCTTAGTCTCGTCAATAGGGTACTTTATAAAGCGAACTTCTCCTTCAAGGCCTGTTTTGAAAATCCCTTAAAAATATATTCGAATTCATCAATTCAAGTACAACAACCGTTCCACCTAGTCATGACCTGCAGTGGCCAATATGGAAATCCCTCAACCGTCTCCGAACCCAGACCGGCCGCTGTGGGCACGATTTGGCCAAATGGTGCTTCATAGACCATTATCTCGAAATAGTAACTGTGGAGCACCGAAACAAACCATGCTTCATCTGCTGTCATCCCTCTCGTGTCCTACATCCTGCACAGTAGATATGAACATTTAAATGCCAATGTGGAATCTGTTCAACCAGTTTTGAAAACCAGATTCGAGGGGAGTTTTCGACTGCATATTTGCTGTATTTACATACATTTAGCAGTCACGTGTCGCATAATATTGAACGACAAAATTTGTATTCTTTTGTACATATTTATTTTTAAATTATAATTTTTAACACTAGAATTTTTTAAACCAAACTAAGTAACCGATTATAAAAAAACTGTGGGACCAATTTTCAAATACAAAAGAATTTTCCAAACAATTATGTTAAGGAGGTCATGTTATACGGAGGTCAAACGTAACAAAAATGAAAAATATAAAAATACTCGTACAACCGAATTAGAACCTCTTCCTTTTTAGAAGTCCTTTAGTGAAGAAATAAAGATTTTTCATGAGTTTGTTCCTTTCCAGGAGGCTTGGTAATTTGTTTTGTTCTAGTTTTTAAGTTTTCTTTGTTCTGTGGTGTTTCAATAAAGAGTTTATCTATCTATCTATCTATCTAATTTCCGTAACTACTGATCTTATTTTGATACAGGGATCATTCCTATAGGTCCACAGCCCTTCGTTGTCGAAAAGAGACCTTCATAAATTAGTTCCCAGGATATCCAAAAGAATTCAAATTAAAATATTAACGGACGCGGAAGTAAGCGGAGAAATGCAGAACACGGAAAGAGAAACTTTGCGACTAGTAAAAGGTTGAATAATAAAACTTTCTCGAAATATCAAGGATTAAGGAAGTATTCTAAAGGATTTTAAATCATTCAATTATAATATACTAAAGCTATCGCATACGGAACCATTTTCTCAAGACTAGGTTGCTTATGGAAAATTACAAATGATTATACTAATTATTCAAATGACAATCCGCCGTTGATTGTGATTAAAATATCAATTTGGAATAACCTATTACTACATAATACTTAACACTTCAGCTATTACGCATAGCCCTCTATTAATAATAATAATAACGTCCCTATTACAGACACTGACATTTTTATGATAATTGTCAGAGATTGATTTACAAATATATTTATGACCACATTAGATTAGTAGATATTGCAGATATCCTAGAAGTATTACATTATTTGAATAAATTAACATAAATAGTTTACTAATTAATGTAACAACATAATTAATTTTGTGTTATCTCTGTAGTATTATGACGAACTGGATTTTACTTCAAGTATTTTTTTTTATTAGGTTGAATGGATAGGTTGAATGGGTAAATCCCAATATGTCCCGTTGCAAATAATTTGTTCTCAGTTGGTACTTGGTAGTGGCATACATAGTGTCCGCGGCGCTGTATAATTTATGCATTTAACAAGCACAGCATCCGTTGCGATAATAATCGAAGAACACGCGCAGATAATTTTCATAATAGATGTGTTATTAAAAGTTGCGTAAGTCATCTTACCGCTCTTAGATGGTAGCCCTTCGTCGCCTGCCCGACTCTTATCCGGGTTTCGTTCACTGTGCAGTTCCTTTTCCCGAACAGGAAATGGAAGGACTCAGTCGCTTTGCGTCCCTCTAGCACCCTGTAGTTATCCCACACCGGAGGGTCGAAGACAGCGCTCGTGTTGACGCATTCTCTTCGATTCTCTTCGTATCCAAAACCGAAGGGACAACACTTGGATATGCACTGCCGCTTCAAGCACACACACCCGCGCTCCACCCCGTTCTCATCCACGAAATATTCCGACTTATCATATCTATCACCGTTGAAGTACACCGCACCGTCTTCGAAGTGGCTCCCCTTAGAAATGTCCACTGTTTCTTTACACACTTCGTTTTCCAACGTCCTTGTTATTGATATTATCAGTAAGATAACGATGGCTTTTGAGTACATTTTATCACTGATTATTTGGAGTCGAGGATCGTCATGTTTTCGACAAGTGACCGGCGTTCGCGGCGGACGGTCTACAACTAGTTTACGTTGCCAATGAAAGGAGTTTCTACGGAGGATTAGTCAATGAGGGAATTCCGCGACCGCACGCCACTTTATTACTTTTTACATGGTAGAACTACCTTTTTACTCACATTAAGAGGTGTCATCTGAGGTGCTACCTATTACGTAATATCCTATACTATTTAACTGAGTTTTTCAGAGTTTTTGTGAAGCAATTAGGGTTATACAGCTGCTAAAATGCCTTCAAGTAAGTAGCTACTTTTTGGTTTTATTAATTTATTTATTTATTTAATACTTTATTGCACAGATTAACTAACTAGTACAAATGGCGGACTTAACACTTAACGGTTTTATGCATATATAGTTGTCCATTTTTAAAACCTTTGAGATTCCAATTATAAGGAGGTCCAAAACACACTGTGATCAAACTGAGTTTCAAACAGAATCAAACATATCTAAGGTTTTTACAAATAAACCGGTTTAGTTGCTTTTTATGTTTTTAATTCCGCTAAATATTAATTATAATTAATAGGCATAATCGTTTCAAGCCACAACACAGTCATGCCAAAAAAATAATTTTTTGCTTGAAATATGGATTTCAGTACAAACAATTCTTCGTACTTTGATCTAAACTCAGCTTCCAGTTAGGGGTTTTCCTTTTTACGAATGACGTAAAAAACACAAATTGATCGAAAATGACGAGGTAAAGTTTTCGTATTCTCCGTGGCGCTGAGTTTTTTTTTTTTTTGCTTCGGCACAGGTTGGTCAACTCTTGACTTTAAAGTGAACAAACTGGTTATCTTTACATGATAATGTTAATAATCTATTTTTATCATTCAATTATAACAAACCGTGACTTGGTGAGTTAGTAATCTAAGTTAATAATAAATGTTGAAAAAATATCTATTGGTTCATAGTCAATAATGTCGGCCTAATGTTTACAGAAATACATTCCAGGTGTAATCACAGTATCTAAAACGTCAGTAGGAGTTGATAAAATTTTATAAGACACAATATTTTCTTGCGATAAAAAAATAATTAATATGTGCCAGAAAAATATGTGGCAGATACTAAGAGGACCGTTTATTCCAACACTACATAATAAATTGATTATTTTTAATTTGGCTAGATAAATGATCTTAGGTTGATGGCTAGATACACATTGACCGCTGAACCCGTTGTTTACCAGCACTGGCGTTGCGTCGTAACTTTAAACTCAGTCAGCTGTGCGCCCACAACTGTTGTGATAAAATTGACAATGCAGCAGTGCCGGCTCGCGCGCCAGGCGTGTTTTCGCTTGCCGTAACATTATAAAAAATAATAACGTGTGTGTTTTCAACAGCCAACTAGTTACCGTTTTTCACAAATTATTTCGAACGTTTCAAAAGCACACTATCGAACTTTAAGACCACGAAGTATCGAAGAGCCTCCGTCCACCGCGTGCTTTCAGATTGAGATATCAAGAGTAACTGGCAATATAAAGTCAGATTACATACATTTTACTCACTATGCGCCCACAGCAGATCATGGTTGAGGTATTTTCGACTTTGTGGTCTTTATTAATAGAATTTTAAATGTCATGCTTATAACTAATGTTAACGATGGCCCTTTCATGAATTAGCTTTATTAAGTACTTAGGCTATCAACGTGGTAATTCTATTGACGTATGTGGTACCTAAAAATCTGTGGTCACAAAATGGCAATTATAATTATTGTGGTAAGTTCAGAGTCGTAAGTAAGTGGAGTTAAGTAGGCGATTAATTTGTCTGCGTTTGCAAAATATCTATCAATATTTATTCAAAATTGAAACTTAATGGTAGGCAGATAGGTAACACAGTGCGACTAACTTTCGTATGTCTCATATATTGCTGCGTCGTGCATTATTTGATATGTGTATCTAGTTCGTAGTCTAATGAATAAGGCTTAACAACTTCAGTGCTGAGAACACAACTGTTGTGTTTTTCATAACTTGCCGCGAGTGCGGGAAAACAACTTTTGTGTTTGTTTTGTGTGGGAAAACACTATGGAGTGTGAAGAGCCGCACCCGTGGCTAGACAAGCAAATCGGCTCAGCAGTCAACGTGTTAAGAGATGTTGCGCTTGCCATGCTAGTTTAATCGCTATAGACGCTAATTATACTGTCTAATTAACATTGAGACTTGAGACTAGTTCTCAGTAACATTACCGTGGAGCTAACAATCCGTAAAGTTATAATAGGCTTCTGCAAAATACCTAGATCCTTATGTGCTGCTATTACTAGGTTAGTAGATAAAAAGATCTGATGCGCGGTTTATTAGGATTATAAATTATGTTCGACTGCTGTTTACTGCGTCCCTCAGCAATAATTTCAGTAGAAAATATCATTAGAATCTGTTCTGCCGTTTTGGCGTAATTGAATAGGTAAAAATGAGTTGGTTATTGAAGCTGAGTTGGTTGAGTTGAAGCGGTGGTAGCATAGTCGCCGCCCTGCGGGCGGTCATCGGAGGGGACCTCTCGCTGCCGGCCATCATTCGCATGATGGTCGGCAGCCCAGAGGCTTGGGAGGCGGTGGTGGCATACGCCGAGCGCGTAGTGCACGAGAAGGAGACGGCGGAAAGGGCGCGGGAGGATGATGTCCTCTCGCTCCCGATCCGCCGCCGCAGGCCAGGTCGCAGGAGGCTGGCGTATGCCCACCACCTGCCACCATAACGGGGACTAGGGGCGGAGGATCGGGGGATCCCTCGCCCCATCACATAGTCCCGAGGCAAGATGCGCTCTGTGATGTTCTCCAGAGCGCATCCAACCTAGGCGAGGCCGAGTGCCCCTAGAGACGTGTCCGCGGCAGTCGCCCGGACGTCCGCAGGGGTGGTCGTGGAAGCGCAATCGCGAGCCCGCGTCCACCCCAACATGCGGAGAGGAGAACATCCCGGGGGGGGGGGGGGGGTAGCATAGTGGGAGAACGTCTTTCAACAAGATGGTCGACTTTAAGCCCCAGTGCGGGCACATACTAATGTGTTTCTTGTAAAACATATGTACGAAATTATCACTCAGTTTTCGGTGAAAGGAAACATGGTGAGGTAACCCACGTACCTACACGAAAATTGTTTCTCAGGTAGGTATGTTATCCATCTATCCGGACCGGGCCTCCATGGCAGATATGCTGAACACGGGTCTCTCCTCACTTTTCGTGAGGAGAGACCCGTGTTCAGCAGTGGGCCATTATGGGTTGATGATATCTATTTTACTTTAAATTAAAAATACACAAACATAATAGGAAAAGTTATACCCAGGGAAAAACCGACAACGGAGCATTGACACGTGGGCATGGGCCAACTTCCTGATTTTTATTTTTTATTCCCTGCCTTTCCTCATTTTCCTTCCTTTACTTCTTACTTCTTAGACCTTAGATTTACGCAGGGTGACCTAATTACCACAATGCTGCTGTAGGTAACTGTAACAATGACTCACGTGTAGGTATTAGCTTAGATTCAATTGTGTTGGGTGACGAATGATGAACTGTAATGCACTTGGTTCACCTATTTAGGTACCTAAATATTTTAAGCAAATCAATCCAAACTCCAATTATGAACAAAGCAAAATACTTGATAAAAGGTAGGTAAGCGCTTTCTTTGTGATCTCACAGCCTAACACATGCATGCCGTTACTCTAATAATTCTACTATAATTATAAATTTGAAAGTTTGGAGGATATAATAGACGGATGTTACAGTCACGCATAACTACTGGACAGATTTAGATGAAATTTGGACAGATGTAGTTCATTACCCGGAGTAACACAGGGTACTTTTTATCCCGAAAAATTAACGGTTCCTATGGGATAATAGACAATAATCACCACAGGTGAAAACGCGGGCTAGTTTACCTTTAAACGTTTTACGTTTAAATACCTTAGTTAAAAAAGCATATTATAAAATTAATGACTATATTAATGACAAAGATGCATGGAGGCAACCTGCTCAAGCGTCTCCTGGCGACCATATTACTTAGTTTTAAAATAAATATAGTTTTAAGATAAATAGACACTAAGAATTAAAAAAAAAAACCAACGAGTTTCTTGCCGATTCTTCTCGTTTGGATGTAATTCCGAATCTGGCGGTCGAGTCAGTGAACTTTCATAAGTGCCCTCTTGGGGCCTATGTGAATAAACATTTTTGACTTTGACTTTGAGTTTAAAGATAATTAATCCACGGTATTATTTTTTGTTGTAAAAATGTTTATCCAGATAATGTTTTAGATACCTACGTAGGTATAAGTTGACTTAAACGTAAGTAGTGCCTACATCTATCCATCCATACATAGTTAGTTTATTCAATAAAATATGAAACCTATGCTAGGAAGTAGTATAATTTTAAAACCACAAAACATTTTACAATAAAAACAAAATTTGCAATAAAACTTAATTACGTACATAAAAATGACGTCATACTACTAAAATCCGACAAATATAAACAGTTGAAACATAAGCGCCTGGAAAATGTTCATAGCAAAGACCTGACGAAAATTGCTCTCATAAAAATGCCAGGCAGTGGACACAGGTAACTTCCGTTGAATTTTAAACAAGTACCATAGAGTCAAAAACAAGTACCCTTTTCCTGCTCTTTATATTGTCTATACAAAGGTTGTCTGCTAGAGATTGCTTTAGGCGATAAGACCGCACATTGTACCTATTATTTGACTATGTTTTTTGTATTGTTTTCTGTACTTGCTATCTATCTATCTAAACCCGTTGCGTGTTTCAATTATGCGGAATATGTTGTGGTGTTTTGTAATTGTGCCCGCGATAGTCGAGGAGTTCAAACACTTTACAGGCAAGTTTTTGTATTTATAATTATTTTGTTTAGGGAAAATCTTGAGAATTTGAAAGGCGATTGCGACCCAGTTCCAATTCAGCATACCTACCTTTCAAGTTCCGCAATACAGTGATAACGTTGACAGCGAGATGATCTGATGATGAAGGTGGAAGTTGGACGATGGAACTCTTCAGCGACAAACAGTATATTTTAAAAAGACTGGTTAAACTTCACTTCCTATCAAACCACCGATAGACCCTTTATTTTAGTTAATGTACAGTGCCGCGCAGGATTATGCAATGCAACGTTCTGGATGGCACGGTAAATGTTATGGACAGGCGTAGCGCTAACCATCAGGTAAACGGCTTGCTTCTCCCGTCACTCAGTCAAAAAAAAACAAATTATATATGCCCAAGTGAAAGAGGGATTCATATTTGTGATATTTGGATTTTTTTCACAATAATCTAAAAAGTTTATCCCAAATCCATGTTATTTGGTGTCTAGTGATACTCTTTAGCTAACCAAATGTTTTTTTTTCATTGTTACTACTGTAATTTTTCTGTCAAGACTTATACAGCACCCTCAACACCTTTTTATTGAGCCAACCCTTAATAAAGATATTTATCAATAGCAAAAAAAACATTTAAGCGCCACCACTTTACTATGTGAAAACGACAGACGTGCGCAAGGAAACTAAGATAGTGAGTTCAAGGACGACCAGGCGCCACAAAATATTTAGGTCGGCGCCAGAAGTCCTGGCAGGAGCCGATCCATAGTTGTGACGTACCTATTCCACGCCATTTTCCTAAAATACCTTAAATTTTCATAGGCAAATAAAATATTATAATGGGGCTTCTCAATACAAAAACTAGAATTTCATGGAACCTGGACATATTGGGACCTGTGGGAAGTAGCCCTATTATCCAGTATAATCTTAAGGAATTCGTGTCCAAAGGAGATTTATCGTCAGTTAACAAAGTGGGACTCTGGCATACGCGACTAATCCGAATTAATGATCTTAATAGGCTATTAGAATGGACCAATGTTATTGATATAATTTATTACGCTCCAAACATCCATTGTTTACATAATACAATAAGAATTTTATTGTATAATATGTAGTTACATCTTCAAAATATTTTTTTATCATCACACCACGTCAATGATCCTCC
Organism: Campaea margaritaria; assembly: GCA_912999815.1. Classification (NCBI taxonomy): domain Eukaryota; kingdom Metazoa; phylum Arthropoda; class Insecta; order Lepidoptera; family Geometridae; genus Campaea; species Campaea margaritaria. The sequence goes on from OU538800.1 coordinate 9,467,760, forward strand.
AATAGCTGTTATTGATAAACGGGGCCAAAGAGTCGGTCGATTCATAAAAATCTCGATAAAATTCACAGATGGTAAGTTTTATAGCCCACGACTGGAGTTGAATAAATAAATGAAGCGTCCATTACGATAAATAGCTAAAACACACACAACACAGTTTAAATAATTATGAAACTATATCTCTATTCGCTAGGTTCCACAAGCCATCTTACCTTTCTGAGGTGGTAGCTGTTTGTTTTCCTTCCGAGCCTCAGCAGCGGGCAGTTCATATTTCCGAACAGCCAATGGAAGGATTCTGTGGCTTTTCGACCCTCCAAAGGTGTATGGTCATCCCACACCGGAGGATCAAAAACTGCCGTCGTGCTAACGCATTCCGTCACCGCTCGTACTTTCCACCATAATTCCGGCTCCACCTTAATCCCGTATCCCATGGGACAACACTTTGTTACACACTGGCGTTTCCAGCACACACACCCTCGCTTCACCCCGCCATCCATATAGTATTCCGAACAACTGTAATTATAACCGTCGAATTGTATTGAACAGTCCTGCAAGTGAGTCCCGTTGGAAATGTCCAGTGTTTTCCTGACGTCGCACACTTGGATCGCCAACGTACTCGATGCTAGTACGATGGTGGCAAATATCTCCTTCGAGTACATGGGTGATGATTCCGAGTCACTGAATTACTATTTAGGGGCAGTTGGGTACTTCCTGACAGGTGTATTCCTAGTTCAGATGTCAGATGTTCAACACAGTAAAAAACAATTGAGATCGTGACGTAACACCTGAAATGTGTTGATGTTCAATGTTTTCTATTGATGTCACGAGTTTTAAGTGACATTGATTTCGGCAGTGTTTCGTAGATGCATTTAAAAAGATACACAAGATTTTAAAACCACATCACCAAATGTAAGTCATGTATTCATGTAACACTTTGTTATACCACAGCCAAATTAAGCCACGTTTTTACACTATGGTTATTCTGTAATACCCGTCAATTAACTTGTGTAATAGACCTAGTTACATAATTAAATGACCAATCAACTATTCGGTTCTAACAAGCTCTAGCTCGGAAGAGATCTCACGCGTTACTGGCAGGCTGCGGTATTTCTGACACTGTGACCATTAATTTTTATTAATAGCACTAGCTCTCCACGCGGCTTCACCAGCATGAGCTATTGACTTGACTAGCTTTCACCCCTCTAGGGGTTGTTATTCCGAAAATCCTTAAAACGAAAGAAAAATGGAACAGTAACATTCAGTCCGATTTGTATGGCAGTTTGCCAGAGCTAAACGGTTTTTCATAGAGAGTTTAAATTTGGCATAGTTAAAGTTTGTAGCGTAGTGGAATGATATGAACATGAATTAATGTGTTGTTTTTATATTAGGGGGTAGAAGGGGGGCTTAAAAAATATATTTGGTACCGCTATTGCTTGACGTATCTGATGAAAGTTAATGACTCAATGTAGATTATATTATCTAGTTTTTTTATTCTTATCTATAACTAAGCGATAAGACCGCCCATTGTGACTCTAATTGTAAAATTTGTTTTGTTCTAATTTTAAGCTTTCTTTGTTCTGTGGTGTTTCAATAAAGAGCTTATCTATCTATCTATCTATCTAACTTTCTTGAAGGAATTATTTTAAATATATTGTTTGGAAGTCCATGCGGGTCTACAACGTCGAAAGGTGTCGGTAGAGGTAGTCGATTTTACAGTATAGTTTAACGTTATTTCACAAAAATATTTCAGAAAACTTTGTTCAAATCTATCCTATACTTTTTGTGTAAACCCATTACAGGCAGACAGACAAAACCAGTGAAATGTGTATTGTTTTATTTACTTATCACTATTTACTGCAAAAAGTTTTTATCTAAATTATCTTCCATGTACAGACATCACTCTCGTCACAGTTTTATTAGTATAGTATGGATATAGTATAGATTACCATAGGGCGTATTTCCAATATCATAAGCATTATGTTAGGGGTGGCCATATGAGACAATCCCTACTTATATTATAAATGCGAAAGTAACTCTGTCTGTCTGTTGTTCTTTCACGCCTAAACTACTAAACTGTTTGTAATGAAATTTGGTACAGAGATAGTCTAAAGCTTAAGAAAGGACATAGGGTACTTTTTATCGCAAAAAAAACATTCAAAGGGTTTGAAATAGGGGATGAAAGTTTGTATGGAAGTTTCAACATTTTTGAAGCTAGAAGCTTGAAATTAATTTTTTAGGCTTTTGATTAAAAATAAATAAATTTGGCATTCAAAGTTTGTAAAAATTTACCCCTGAAGGGGAAAAATAAATATAGGCGATGAAAGTATGTATGGAAATATGTAAGGTTTCGGCTAAACCACAGCACCGATTTAAAAAATTATTTCACTAATAGAAAACTATATTGACAGCAAGTAACATAGGCTATATTTTATCCCCATATTCTTGCGGGAACAGGAACTACGCGGGTGAAACCGCGGGGTGCAGCTGGTATAGTATAATTATAGTGTTTAGCGAAAATTAACTTTATGGTAACAAGTACTTACGCACTACTTTATTTTGATCTATTTTGGATTAGGACTAGGACCAGCGTAAAAACAGAACTTTGCACACTATTCATCCTACTTAACATAGGTATCTTGATTTTGTACATTAAATTCAAGTTTAAACATTTACTGGATTATATTTGTCTTTGGTTTTGTCTTTAACCTTTATCTGGAACTGAACAATAATTATACTTATGAAAATGTAATTATATCAATAAAAGATTTATGATAAACAGAGAAAAGTATATCAGTTTTATTTATTAAAGATAAATAAATACTTCATCGTCATCATCATCAACCCATAACGTCCCACTGCTGGGCACGGGTCTCTCCTCACTTTCGTGAGGAGGGTAAGGCCATAATCCACCACGGGGGCCCAGTCCGGATTGGTGGATCACATACCTACCTCCGAAATAATTCTCGGGTAGGTATGTGGGTTTCCTCACGATGTTCTCCTTCACCGAAAAGCGAGTGATAATTACGTACATATGTTTTACATTGAAGCACATTGGTACGTGCCTGCACTGGGATTTGAACTCACGATCTTCTGATTGGAAGGCGGACGTTCTCCCACTAGAAAAAAACTAAAACTAGAAATAAATACTTACCCACTTGTAAATCTACTTAATCCTACTTTTAATATTATAAATGTGAGAATTTGTGAAGATCGATGGATGTATGTTTACTACTCTTTCACGCAAAAACTACTGAACGGATTTTGATGAAATTTGGCATGCAGGTAGTTTATTACCTGAATTAACATTTAGGCTACTTATTATCTCGTAAAAATTAGAGGTTCCTGTGGGATAATACCCAATGCAGGTGAAACTGCGGGCGCAGCTAGTATAATTTGAAGCCCAACAGTGGTAAATGATGTAAAAAATTATTGCCGCTGCTGTGTTTTAACATACAAACTTGCCGTCTGTAAATTGGACGCCAAGGTTGGTCTATTTGTGACTATCATTATTTAGCAAGTCCAACTCTATATATATCTACGAGTGTATTAGTATATACTCTTAATAAATAATATTAAACAAAAAGGCTATAGATGTTATAATTTTATTTTTAGTGAATAGTTATTTATTGATTAAAAATAGTAATTTAATAACCAATAATCTACCATCTACCATCTACATCAAAATGTTATGTTGGTTTGTGTACGCTTCAAAAACTCAAAAAGTTCTGCACCGATCGAGGTGAAATTTTAGCATGATATATAATCCGCATCAAGGATTGTTTTAATCTATTTTTTTCATCAGTGACATATCAGCGAATGTGCGAATGTGCCACAGCGAAGCGTGGCAGGGTACAGCTAGTTATAGGAGCCCGTTCTCTTGTCACCAGCCGCGTCGCCGTCGGCTAATCGAGGAAAATGGCTTAAGCATTTTTTTAATTGAACTTTTTAATTTTAATTTAAGAAAATAATGTAATTTTAATGAAAAACAATTGATTTATACCTCATTTAACACAGCAAACAGATTTATCAGATTGTGTACAGTGACGTCACCTCAATCATGGACAAATCCCTCTAATATTATGAATGCGAAAGTGTGTGTCTGTTTGTCCCCTCTCCAGGCTCTTAATAAAGGCTTGAAAGATTTTTGAAGTTATACTTCTTTTGGCGCGATGGAGAAAAATGATGAGAGTGAATTTTTACGATGCGCGCGCACACCGACACCTAAATTTAACAGCATGAAGTTAGTTCTAGGTGGTATGAAAATTGATAACTATGTTCAAGTTGTATATTCTAGTATTTTTATATGTAGAACACGTGTTTCGTAAGGGTACAATTAAACAGTGTGAATAAATAAATATTATTTTGGTGTTTTTATTAAATCAATTTCATATACGACGGTGATACTAATAATTTATTATTTATTAGTATATCTATATATATATATATATTGAATATTAGTGATAAAACTGATTTGAATAAACTGTTTTGAGTGCATTTATAGATTTGAGGTTAATTATCGGTATGTATAATTTATTTACATCGTTAATTAAAAATTATTACATTATTATCTAAAAATTATTTTTTTTTCGTTTTGTTTTATTTCTGGTATATTAACAAATTTTATGTATAAATAAAAAAATTTAATAAATTTTCTATACTTGTTTATATTAACCTTAAATGCTGAATGTTTATTTTATCTTTGATCTTAACTATTCGTTAAAATTTGAGAGAAGAAGTAACGAGAAGAATCTACGAATGTAAAATAGTTTATTTGAAATATTTATTAATATATTTGATTCATTGCCTTAATGATAAATGATTGTATATTTTTACTGTGTTGTCATATTTTTAAGTTAATAAAACCTTTTTTATTTAAATAAAATCTTTTTGATTAATTTTAATATTTATCGTTAATCACTACTGCATTTTAGTTATTTTTTTTCCATACGCCAAAGAAGTATAACTTCTAACGCGTGTACATAATAATTACATTTAGATATATACCATAGGACCTGGAATAACCCATTGGATATCCAATAAAAAGTGACTGTTCCTGTGGGTTTTTTTTTATTTGAGTGAGTAACGAGACGAGCAAGTCGTTCACTTAATGGTAAGCGCTACGCCTGCCCGTAACAGTTACAGCACCGCCCAGATCTTTGCATTGCATAATCTTCCGTGGCACTGCACTGCACTCGTCACCCTGAGACATTGGTTCTACAGTCTCATATGCTAAGTAATTTCTCTGGAAACTGCCCTTCAAACCGGAACACAGTAATGTTTGCATACTATTGCTTGGCGGATGAATATCTGGCAGAGGTGTGGTACTTCCCCAGGCGTAGTAGTTTAGGCGTAGGTAGTTTCTTACAGAAGAGGCTTACCACTACAAAAAACATATAGAAAAAGAAACCACCATTTCGATCAGTTTTTAATGACCCTAATATTGTCTTGAGTATTTTAGAATATAATAGAATAGAAAGCTCTTTATTGTACACCAGAAACAAAAATAAACACAGTACAGAAAAATTACAATAGGTAAACAAGGGTAGTACAATGGGCGGTCTTACCGCTGAAAGCGATTTGTTCCAGACAACTTTTGTATGGTCAATAAAAAACATTTTTAGTGTGTTGACCTTCTAATCTTCTTAAGGATCGCTGTATTAAATACGCTGTATTAAATAACCTATCTAAGGTGCGAAAACAATGAACAATTATTTTCCGAAACCGCTAAATGTGAGTTTAGCTCAAATACAGTAGTTATTATTGTTAATTGTATTTATTCATTAATAGTACTACCACAGAATACATAATAGTTGCTTCTCCTAGAGCTCTGAATTTGTACCTGACTGAGCGACGCAAAGGAAGGTATTGTGTTTATAATTCTATGTATGTTTGTCGCTATCTGGCGATCTAGAGAGCTAACGCGTGGGCGGATTTAGAGGTTTTTCATTAAAATAAATTTTTTTTTTTATTACCGGTGTAAAAAAACAGTAAAATTTGTTCAAAATAAAATAAAACCAAAGGTGCATGTGATGAACTTACCTCTATCACAGTCATTGCAGATTCACACTTTAGTGTAGGTAGGTGTTATAGTGGCAGGCCTCTTCTGCAAGAGATCGCCTGGGGAAGTACCACCACAGCTTTGCCATATATTCATCCGCCAATCAGTAGTGTGAAAACAGTACTGTATTCCGGTTTGAAGGGCACTGTTTCCAGCGAAATTACTGGACATACGAGACTTTAAAACCGAAGTCTCAGGGCGACGAGCACAGTTCAGTGCCGCGCAAGATTTTGCAATGCAAAGTTCTAGGTTGCATTGTAACTGTTATGGGCTGGCGTATCGCTTACCATAGAGTGAACGAATTGCTCGTCTCGTCACTAAGTCAGATAAAAAAAAGGTACCATTGCTCATTTTAACTGGTTGGTGACGTGGTTATTGTATGACGTGTGTGGTGACACTGGTGGCTTGAAGCTTAACACGCAGAAGAACTGGTGACGTGGCCTCACAGGTCCAATGTCACCAGGTAAAGGTTGGTAACCTTCAAGCCTTTGGCATTGTATCAGATTTTTGTAAAATGTTTGCCTACCCTGAACTTTGGTGCCGTGGTGTGGTACCGACCAACATCTGTGTCTCCGTGTAAATTTTCTATGCTGGTTATAAAACAGTGACAAGCAAAAAGACTGTACCAAAAAAAATGTCTTGATCGTCTTAAAATACGGTATGTTTTGCTTATACTTGTGCACGATATCGAACACATACTGTACCAATATTATAAATTGAAATGCCAAAAACCACTAGTTTGAGAAAAAAAATAAACAACGTCACATATTTGGTTTTGCGCCAAAAACGCAGTTAGAGCGCGAACTCACGTCGCGGTTTTACCGTGTGATACTTACGAAATCAAGCGTCCTAACTAACATTCACTGGTGAGCCAGTTAGTGGATCCATTAGGAATAGATACCAGAAATACTTGCCCATTACAATTTTTCTCTTAACTTAGACAGCGCGCAAATTATTGCGTCTAAATCTAAACGCTTGCAACTCCCAGAAGAGCCTAGGAAATAGACGCGGAACATGTGGCTGTGTTTTGTTTCTGATCGCACGCTGGCATAAACCGCTCCGTGAGTACATATCACTACATGGGCGGTTCTCCCGCTGCGGGAATCCACCTCTGAATCGCACTAGTATACAATTTAGTACAAAATTTGTATGCTTCATTATACAATACGCGGTTTCCCGTCGCGGTTCACAGGCGGGAAAAAATCGATCTCCGCAATCAGCGTCAAACCGTTGCCGATAACCGCTCCTTCAAATTACACGATGGCGGTTCCCCGTATTTTTTTTAATGGCTTTATTAATATAGGAGCCTCATTGATGAGAACATCAAGATATCATTGGTGGATCCATGTTGAATAATGAACAAAAGACAGCAATAAACCGCATTCTGCTCTGCGGCAGCTTTCAAAAGCGGATTCCCGCGGCGGGAGAACCGCTCGTGTAGTATGGCCCTGAGTGTTGAATGTTTGATTTTGATTTTATTTAATCCGACATGTTCGCGATGCCACGCTAAACAGCAATGTGACAACACACACCAACACACCACCACCACACACACACCACCATACACACTCAAGCAAGATCCTGCGTCTCTAATGAACTAGTGTGAAAGCTCGCCAACATTACGGTATTTAGGTGAAGGGCAGAGTAACGGATTCACCGGTTTTTTGCCATGAATGATACGCAGAAATTATAATAATAATGTCTGGCGTAAGCTTGAGTTCTGCGCGTGAATAATAAAACTCATGTGTGCGAACGAAGAAACAAAACAACGAAAGTTTCAAGGAACTAATAAAATGTTTGGGGAAAATCGCTTATTGTATTTCTGAAAATCCAGTGGCATCTGTTATCGAAGCCCAATTTCAACAGATTCCAGAATAACTCCCGTTCTCTATCTTTATTTTGTTTTTTTCTTTTTGAACTCTACGTTATACATAATGTAATAATTAAAGATAATCTATTGTTCAAAAAGTTTTTAAAAAAGGCAGTAAAAAAACGTGAAAACAATATAACATACTTAGGTACAATGCCAAAAAAAAAAAAAATTGAGACAGAATAATATTATACAATTTAATTATAGTGAATTTACGATCTAGTTACATAAATATAATGCAACCCGTAATTTGGATTCCCGCCATATTTTGAAGAATCGATTTAAATATTTTGAATTTTTTGACAGATTCCGATAATCGATTCATAATTTTTTAGCTGTAAAATTATCTTACATAATGTTACCTCAAAGGTAGAAACACGGTAGGTATGGCAGTAAGGATAGAAATTATGTTATACATTTGTAAGCCTATGAAGATGGCTGGTCCTTTCCATAGGTCCATGATTTAATCACGGCTTTTTGTTTAGGCTTTACATATGAAGGGTATATGTATTATGATTTATTAAAATAATATCAATTACCACTCATAACACTAAGTGCTCCGCCAGTGCACGACCTCTGGTGACCTTCTTCTCGCATCCTGTTATGAACGTTTTACAACCGTTTTGGTTTAAGTGGGATGCGGGATACAGTCAATATCAATCTTGTTCAACCGACTTAAATAACTAAGTATAAGGTTTTTTTTAAACCCGACTCATTTAAACTCATTTAACACGATGATTGCTGTATAGGTTTATTTTTTTGGCATGTTTGCTAATCTTCACGCAACGTGTGCTTACTAGCACTGACGTTGTGTCGTAACTAAACTCAATCAGCTGTGCGGGCGCACACAGCTGGTGTGATAAAATTGTTAGTCGAGCAGTGCGGATTCGTACGTCAGGCGTGTTTTCGCTTGCCGTAAAATTATAAAAACACAAACGTTTGTGTTTTCAGCAGTCAACGTGTTAAGGCGCGTGACCCCGCGTCGGAACACCTTCGATGTAGTTCCTAAGTGAAGAGTTGGGTATCCTCCAGATTCCAGGTCTGTCAAGGTTACCATGTTCTTCCAATATCGATGAATAGGATGATGAGTTTTCTTGCGAGGATTTGGATTATGACAGATGTTTGCACTGGGTCTGGGACCTTAGGCCTAGTTCTCATACCTTAGATACAGGGAGTCCTAGTTAAGGGTCAGAATCTATGTTTGTGATCGTGACGCGTTATTATCCTACTATCCTACTAATAATGAAAATGCGAAAGTTTGTGATGATGGATGGATGGATGTTTGTTCTTCTGATTGGACTGATTGGACTGAACTTCTGATTGGATTTGAATGAAATTTGGAACACAGATCTATTTTATAACCTGGATTGAATAATAGAATACTTTTTATCCCGATATTATGTTCCCGTGGGACAAATCGGGAACTACGCGGGTGAAACCGCTGTGCGCAGCTAGTTATTTATACTATTATTTAACTACGTGTTAAAATAACGCAGGTGGATTGCGGGCCACATGATAATAATAATTATTATGATAGGTTTATGTGATTTCCCATGCTTAGTATGTACAAGGTTGTTCCGCGGTCTAATGCACGTAGTTTAGGTAGTATTTATCTTTTAAAACATCACTTTTCATCGACATATCTTTACCATGATTTAGACAATCTTTATCTAGGATTTTATCAAAGTAATTTAGTCTAGAATTATGCTAAGCACAATCAGTCGCTTGGCATCTTTGGGCCGAGATATTAAAGAGTACGCCAAGGTACAAATGTTTAGCCAAATTGTTTAAAATTGTAGGAACTAAATATCAGTTTTAACACCTCTATAACATATTTATTTCAGCAAAATAACGTATATTGATCAATTGGAAAACTTTTATAAAAATGTTTTGTCGGCTCTATAAGTTCTAGTCCTGTTCATACTGGTACATATATAGGTAAAACTCATATTCCTATATCACTCTCACTTATCGTTCAAAAGGATTATTCCACTTTTCCCCCTGGAAATCCCCCTAAGAGGGAAAACGGGAATCTAAAAGGAAATGTTTAAAAATCCCCCTTAGGGGGGAAATCCGAACCCTAGAAAATCAACACTAATATTATAATGAGGTAAGATTTGCATTTTTTTGTATATTTGTAACGAATAAACTTAAAAACAAGACTTTCACCATAAGAATGGCACATTATCCTTGAATAACATAGGCTTGAGTAACATAGGTTCCTATCTAAACTTTTTTTATATCTCAATAATGTAATGTATCTTGTAAAACAGCGTTAAATAGTTATAAGTTGAAATATATGTAATAATTAGGGTATAGGAAATAAAGAGGCTTTATTATTATTATAACATAGGCTATATTTATTACTTGGAAAAATAGGTATCCCTACTAAAATTTCAACAATGTAGCCCAAGGTATAAAAAAATTTGCCATAAAGCTGTCTTCCATCGCATGTGCTGCGGAAGTTATTGGTGATAGAACAATATAATGTACTACAATTTTAGAAGCACTAGCTGCGCCCCGCGGTTTCACCCGCGAAGTCCCGTTTTGTCCTACGGGAACATGCTATCGGGATAAAGTCCCCATTACTCAATCATGGTTAAAAACTATCTGTGTTACAAATTTCATTAGAAGAAAGAGGAACAAACCATCCATCCATCCATTCCAACAAACTTTCGCATTATTATATTAGTAGAATATCAATATCTACTACAAGAATATGTCCAACTATTATAGTGTCCAAATAAAGAGCTAATTTATCTTTTTATCTACCAACCTGTGCGAAGCCGGGGCGGGTCGCTAATACAAAATAAGAATAATCAACATGGTACAGACCTTAACGTCCCTATCTTTTACCACAGTCAGATAAGAGTTGTTTCTATTTATAATTTACTAGCTGCGCCCAGCGGTTTCACCCGCGTAGTTCCCGCGTAGAATGTCATATTTATTTATATCTAATCAAAAGCCTAAAAAATAAATTTGAAACTTCTATCTTTAAAAATGACGAAACTTCCATACAAACTTTCACCCCCTATTTCAAACCCTTAGATATTTTTTTACGCGATAAAAAGTACCTTATGTCCTTTCCTAGGCTCTAGACTATCTCTGTACCAAATTTCATTTCAATCGGTTCAGTAGTTTAGGCGTGAAAGAGCAACAGACAGACAGAGTTACTTTCGCATTTATAATATAAAGTAGGGATTGTTTTCTGATTCTTTTCATTTACTTGATTTTTATATTTCTTTGGATTTTGATTTTAGTTTGACATTGTAATTATACCTGGTAATTGATGTTAATGGTTATACCGTATGAATTATTATTGTTAATAAAATAAATACAATTAAATAAATAGCAGTTACGGCGGCAAAAAAAAAGAGACAGTTCACGTCCCACTGTCTGTCTATCTGAATGTCAGAGCAATTTGGTTTAAACTATAGCATGGACCTTTTATTATAGTAGCTTAGCTGTACCTACATAATTATTTATAACCACCACATTATGAACTACTTATAAATACTATTATAAATATTATAATACCATCTGCACAACACGATAAGAAATTCAAAAACAAATTAAATACTATGGTAATAGTGGATTGTCTTATCGCTACGATATCAGTACCTACAACAATATTTTTATATCTGAAGCTGAAACAACAGGTTGCTATGTACTTGGAATAAAATCTTTAATTACAATTACTTACCTCTTGTATATACCACTTTTCGTCTTCAAAAAACATTTTCTCGCACGGTTTCTTGTAGACTAACGAAAAATGCTGTTGAATATCCACATTTTTCTTGAACCTGTTGTAGTAAGACAGATTGGCTCCGTTCTGAAGCAACCAGTCGCTACGAGGCTCTTCGATGCACGTCCTGTTATTTATGTAGTAGTAGGATCCCACGGGGCAGCATTTTCTGAAGCAGTTTTTGAACTTGCACAAACACCCGAATGCCTTCATTTCACCACTCACGTTCTTCGCGTAAACATATTGAGGGGGGTAGCTTACACCGTCCTTCACTATCGTCCCGTCCCCAAAAGCTTTGCCCTCACTGATATCCACACTCTCTATATCTTGACATGGTTGTCCACTGGCACTTGTTGAAAATAGAAACAAAATTGCGGAGAGTACTCGTAATAACATTTTTATTGAGACTCTGCCAAAGTTTTTTAGAAGTTTGCAAAAATTCGGCGCGTGGTGCGCTCTCGACCGCTATATGGCCAGTGTGCGGAGGCAAAACTTAAATGTGTTTGTGTGCTCGTCATTCGGTCATTCGTCTTTTATTTGTGTTAACTTTGTAAAGGCTAGGATTCATTTTATGCGGGATTAAAAGCTATTTGTCGGCATACAACGCCGCGTCGCGCCCGGCCTGCGGTGCGGCGGTATTCTATCAACCCAAAGTTACAGGTTTGGTGCCCGCTTTAATAAACCAATAATTTTCCTTATTTAGGCGTAAGTTATTAATAATACAAATAGCGTCATGTATTTGCGTACTTCTGGCACCAGGTGAAAAGTTTGTTACAATTAAATACTGTAAACAATAAAATTTAAACTAGGTTTACAAGTTTTTTAGACGATCTCGTCGAGTACTTGGTAATTATAGACCTTGTAAATGGATTGTATGTACGTGTAGTGCCGAATACGAAAAAAACAGGTCTATATTTAGATTCAATGAGATCTTGACTTGGTATAAATTAGACAAGTATTTTGTACAGTAGGCCTGTCAGTTCATGGGTCAAAGCTACATAGCTCATCGTCATCTAGGTTTCAGCTAGGTTTCATCTTTTTTAGGGTTCCGCACCCAAAGGGTAAAACGGGACCCTATTACTATGGCTCCGCTGTCTGTTTTTTTTAATAACTGATGTGATACGAACATTTACATTATTATGACACAACATTACTTGGGTACAATCGCTACTATTACTGTGTTCGGGTTTGTAGGGCATTGTTTCCAGCAAAATTACTGGGCACATGAGACTTTAGAGCCGATGTCTCAGGGTGACGAGTGCAGTGCAGTGCCGCGCAGGATTATGCAAAGCAGAGTTCTGGGTGGTGCTGTGACTGTTATGGGCAGGCGTAGCGCTTACCATCAGGGAACGACTTGCTCGGCTCATCATACAGTCAAAAAAATCATCATCAGCATCTTTTTTGCAAAAGCAGCCTCCTTTCAGAGAGAGAGAGACATAGAGACGTTATGAATTATAGAGACTCCAGTATACGGTTTGAATGCACGTATTAAAAGTTCTTGGTTATTCTTCTTGTACGCATTATTATTTTGTTTATATTGTGCTCCAGGTTTTAGAAAAGCAATTATAAAATTGCTAACTGGACCAGTCCAGTCTGTAACAAATTTCGACATTTGCTACCTATTTGTTTGTAATTAAGCATTAATACTAAATGGTTAATGTGCTAATAGGTTTTCGGGATATTCCCTGTTTAATTTGTCACTACGGAACAAGGGGTCTTTGGGGAGATATTAATTATTTCGACAATTGGGTTGGTTCACCTGTTTCCTAATTGTAGGAGCTTATTATGAACTCCTGCGACAAATATAGTATAGTAGGTATATAGCAACGTATTTGAAACTAAGTTTACATTACGGACAAGTTTTTTTTTTTAATTTAAGCAAATAGGTTCGCCTTTGATCACTATCTCACTTGCAGTTAGGTGACGATGCGGTCTACGACGGTGCACGCTTACCTAGAAGTAACCTATTCACTCGTGATTTGACGACGTCCAGGTTGTAACTTTCGGGAATTATAGATTTATTATTTATTAAGCGGTGGTAGCCTAGTGGGAGAACGTCTGCCTTCCAAGGAGAAGAACGTGAGTCCAAATCCCAGTGCGGGCACGTGCCAATGTGTTTCCGTAAAAGGTTATGTACGTAATTATCACTCGCTTTTCGGTAAAGGAATATATCTTGAGGAAACCCACATTTCTACCCGATAATTATTACGGAGGTAGGTATGTTATTCACCGATCCGGACGGGGCCCCCGTAGTGGATTATGGCCGAACCCTCCTCACGAGATGAAGAGAGACCCGTGCCCAGCGGTGGGACGATATCGGTTGATTATGATATTAGTAAGCCCTGAACGTCCGTTGTCCCGCAGGAACTCTCTCATTTCCTGGGATAATATGTCAAACCCTCGGGATAATGTCGGTTTCTGCAAGTGAAAGTGCTTTCATATTTGGAAGAGTAGTTGTGGAGATTACCTCATCAAACTTACAAACAAACCTCAACTCCTACTAATATTGATGTAGAAGTGTAGATAGAATAGAATAGAATAGAAAAACTCTTTATTGTACACCAGAAACAAAAATAAACACAGTACAGAAGAATTACAATAGGTAAACAAGGGTAGTACAATGGGCAGTCTTAGATAGGACAGAGGGAAAGCTTCTGTCACTGTCAAGAACGCCTTTGATCCGCATTTTGTAGACTGTATAAGTACTAGGAATTGTATCTCAACTTTGGGTAAAGAATTAACGCTACGGACTGGGTTTTTCCTTGGCCTTGAATTTCTTCGAATGGGTGAATAAGTCTGCTTGTTTTGTGGCGGGGGATTTTCAATACACTTTTTTCACTTCACTTGTAACCGTCTGACTATGTAAGAAATATCGTATATCTAATTCGAATTTGACTCATGTCTATGTCGTACTTATTATTATGCAGATGACAATGAAAAGTAGGTACATTCCGTTTCTAACGTTTTTAACTGTTTCAAATTTTTTAAATCTCGATATTACCTCTCTACATATAAAATGTACACGGAACTTTGTAATTTCAATTTTCTATCACTTAGCTAGGTACTATCAAGTTAATAAACTCGTCGTTTCAATGTAATATCGGTTTTGAAAAGCGTTCAGAATAAGGCTTCGAAAGTTTTTAATTTAAGGGTTACCATAATTTGTTTATTCAGCGGTGGCAATGGTGGGCGTAAAACACTTTACAATAATTAAAATGTGTGTATGTGCCCCTTAGACCCGTCTATTCCGTGTCAGACCTACCTGTCCCTTGCTGTCCCTACTTTTCAGGTATTTTTTAATAGAGTTCAAGGGAAATTGTTGATTTTGTATTCTTTCCTCAAATAAACTTAAATTGTCATTAAGTAGGTTGAGATTATTTATGTATAAAACAGTATTTTTAGTGAACACTGAGATGTGGAAGTCTAGTAATAAATCTTTTTCTTTTTTTCTTTTTCTTTTTTCTTAATGTGAAATATATTGGTAATCATTATAATGAGTGTTCGCGAGAGTGAGCAAATCATACTGACTAAAAAAACGTGACATTATTTCTTCTCTCAAAATCTACAGGAAGATCTCACTGATATTCTAATGCGGAAGTTTGTGTGGATGTGTGAGTGATTTGTTCCCACTTCACACTGACACGGCTACGTATTACGTACATACAAACACGACTAAAAAAGCAAAAGCCTTATCATACCAATTTATCGAATGAGGGCGAAAGCTAAATCCGATCGTTTAGATTATGCCTGCTACCGTAGAGACCAAAATAGTTGTAGATCTTTCAGAGAATTAACTTCACCAAAATAACCGAGGTAAGTAAGTATACCTATATACGGTACTGGATGCGATAGTTTGATATGCGCTTACAAATGCAGCAGCTTTGCTAAAATAATTAATAAGAATAGAATAGAATAGAATATATTTTATTGTAATAACTGTGTACAAAGGTCTTATAAGTAATTTCAATTAGGTATCAACAGTTTTCCTATTTCGGGCGTACAATATTGCTGCAATATTATTAAAGTAAACATTACAGTGGCTTATTATCTAATAGGTATAACTATGCTTATCATTACAGTATTTTTTAGATCAATCTTTCAGATTATTTTTGAATTTTCTTCCTTTTAAAATTTTAATGCGTAGGGGGAGACGATTGTATACTTTTAGCATAATTATCATAATTACCATACCAAAATCCAAAAGGGAGAACGCCCATCGTGACGATTGTAAATTATTATACTAGACCAGTGGTATTTTTCAACTAAATGGAACCCAAACGGGCTGTAAAAATCGTCTTTTGGCGAAACCCAAAACCATTTTAAGAAATAATTGACCACTGTGAACAACACTATCACTGCTGAGAACACAACTGTCGTGTTTTTCACAAGTTGCCGCGAGTGCGGCAAAACACAACTGTTGTGTTTGTTGTATGGGAAAACACTATGGAGCGTGCAGAGCTGCAGCCGCGGTTAGACAAGCAAAACGGCTCAGCAGTGAAAGTGTTAAATAGGGGCGTCCTGCATTTTATAGGTTGACCTTATTATCTAGTATTCTCTCTCTTTATAGTTTTCACGGAAATCAACGCCAGCTAAATTGTTTAGTCACGGTTGTTGTTTATCTTATCAGGACTTTCAGTAGTTAATTTATAACATCCGTTATCTTGTTGAGCTTTGTGGACATGCATGAGTGCACTTTTATACACACACACTCATAAAAATATCGCAATTTTAGTGTGTTTATTTGACAATCAGTAGTTCCTTAGTAGATTGTATCACAAGGGAACAAAATAATGTATTTACGGCGAGAGCGATTTTTTGATTCCAGAGCGAAGCGAAGGATTCTATAGTAGAGTCCTAAGCGTAGCGAGGGAGCCAAAGTACTTCGCTCGGAGTTAAAAAAAATTGTTACCGTGTGGTACACGATACTTTTCATCCTAAGCTATGAGAAAAATTCATCATACGAAAAAAAAACATTTGACGTGACAACGTCTAATAAATCGATGAACGCCGGCACGAAAAAATTGACACATTGTCCCGTAACGCTCATTGTCCCGTTACGCTCATTGTACGCTTGCGCCGCAACTATCTCTCTTCTCTTCTTGACAGGTTAATTATTCTTGCATTATAAAAATCTGATTAATAGTATTTAAGTATTTATTCTTTCATTATTAAAAAATGATTCAATTTTATTCATAAAAGCAATCATTTCATCAATGTTTTGTTATGACGTTGACACGTTAAAATATCGTCCGTAAACCAACTTTACAGACAACCATCCAACTTCTGTGTCCTGTTTAATAGTGCCTTTCTAGATATGTACCTATATTCTACGTACATTTACAACTCCATGTCGTGTAAGCAATCACCTACGGTCACCTACGGTTTATCCGAGTAAGTAAACATGTCTAAAGCCAAATAATCAAGATTGGCTGTGCCATGGTGTTTGTAGTGTTCAGATGAGGCTATAACCACACCCAAATAATAAATCCTATGTAGTCTTTACACGGCGCTATAACGGGGGAGACTGTCCAATAATGGCTGGAAACTCAATAAGCCATATTAATATACAATTACCTACTTACCTACTCATCCTGGAAAAATACAGTTACAAAAGAAAACTTAATAACTAGAACAAAACAAGCGTAACAATTAGTGTACGAATGGATCTCTTCTAGACAACCATATATATATATTTTTATCGGGATATGTGCGCGGGTAAAGTCAGGGACAAAAGTTACTAAATAGTCGTAAATATAGTTGTATTTTTCAGTGCTATTACTGGGCAAGGCGGGGTTTGGCTGAGGCTTATCAGAGTGACGAGCACAGTGCAGTGCCGCGCCAAAGTTTGCAATAGATTGCATCTAAGGCGCACTGCATCTGTTAAGGGCACATAGAGTCAGGTGCACGAACAGCTTCCCCCATTATTCTGTTGTTTAAAAAAGTCCTGACTTTAAAATTTACTTTTTCATGCATAATTATGTACTTATATTAATTTACTGTGTACAATTTGACATCATTATAAGCTATAAGTTGAGCGACTCTTGTCCCTGAATGTATGTACCCACCTAATAAATGTATGCAATTACTCAGTAGATAGTAGAAACTTATAAGTTTTTATATTACAACAGTAGACATTTATATTGCTTTTAGATCAATATTTATAAATAATCATTCACACTAACCATTAACTAAACACATAAGTACGTGCTTCATTATTTTTATGAGCTTTCCTAGATTTATGGCCACAATAAATAAAAATATAATTTACTAACCTCATGTTGCTGCGATTTTTCCATTATCTGAGCTCGTTAGCAGATGTTCGTTTGCAGATCAAATTTTATTGATTCTGTATCATGTTTTGAGGGCAGGAATTAACTGGAGGGAACTGAGATTTGACAAAACAATTCATAACAGGCCGATTTATTTCAACAACTTGTGAATAAAATTAATCGGTCCTCGAGGATTCTAAATCGGATACATCTAAATTCTTATTATAATAAGTACATCCAAAACCATGATATTCATAAGAACAAATGAATTCTACGAATATTTACTGGAAGAAGGTAGAAAGAGGAAGTAATATGGCTCTCTACAACTCCCAGTTCGAGAAAAGATCCGTGTGATGAGTCCCAGCAGTGGCATTGGAAAGGGCGTAGCATCATCGCCATCTGCGATGACGATTAAAATTAAGTAGCCTTTAGGAATGGATGGACGGAGTCAGCATTGGACAAAGAGATCATCCTACACTTTACTTACCTGAAATTGTCGCGCGACTACATCTGTCAGAAGATTTATGAGCATAAATATCACTAGATTAATCCATTTACTTTTTTTAAGCATCTTATAAAAGCTATAACCATCCCACTGCGGCAGTGGTATCGACCTTTGACACAACCTAAATGCATCCTAAAATTCTGCAGTAAATAATAAGTATTTAAAACGACGTACTTACCCTTTGAATATAAAATGGCACATTCGCCTTGTGAAAGTACGTAGGGTTCTTCCCACAATTGATTCCGGATAGAATTGTAAAATCCTTGGAAAAATTAACACTACCGACTTTAATCGCCGTATTATATAAGTCCTGTTCGTGATGCATTATGAAGTCTGGAGCATTTTCGGCGAGGGGCACACATCTCCCTTTAGGACCGATCCTCTTATAAATCATTCCTAAAGGACAACACTTGCTGATGCACTTGGTTTTGCACTGTTTTTCTGGTCTCACTTCCACTTTAAGTTCTATGGTATTATTAACTACGCTCAGAATTGGAGCTACGAGAAATGTCAGTAGCGCCAAACTTTTTGGAAGCATCGCGGTTACCAGATTTTATCTCGCTAGATACGCGCACGATGTATTTTGGCGACGTCTGTAAGTTGAATGACAGGAAATATTGTATTTGTTGACATTTAGCGACCATCGGAGGTGTTCTGTTTACACCACAGTGTTTTTATGAGCTTGTGAACTCCGGTTTCTTATGGGTTCTAAACAAATAGTGCAGCTAATTTCATTAGGTAAGTGGCAGATACGTTTTGTTTTCCAAACTCTTGGTAAATTATATTCGAGAAGTTACGGGTAGTTTTAATAAGTTGCTGTTTACTTGACGAATGAGTAGCACTTTGTAGATGTCAATCTAGGTTTATGAGAGCTTTAAGGTAATAAACTAGGCGACTACGTCACGCTTTTGCCGATAAAACCACTCTGCGATTGATTGCAAAACGTAAAAATCTGGCAGTTAGTGGATCCGTTTATTTACTTACTTCATTTGACGTGAACTTATATGAATAATAACCTTTAGAGTAAGCTGAATGAGATAATTACACGGGAAATATTAAATTATAGTAATTTTATTTAGTACTTCGACTAAGACTAAGTGTGAGAATGCAGAGTTATAACTACTCAGTAAATTTACGTTAAATTTACGTTTGAAGTTAGGATGAGCCCACAGTCGGCTTATCCAAGCCTGAAGTTTCAGGTTCAATCCCGCGCAATTTAAATATTTGTGTAAACCACTAAAGGCTTGACGTTAGTGTATAGTTCATGTTTCCCTAGCTGGATACAGATAATCCAGTTTACTATTAGTTATATTGTGTCCTTTGTTCAGATCTATAAACGTATTATGTGACAATAACTATTAGTTCTGTGTCTCGCAGTGTTGGTAAGTAGGTTCTATTTAAAAAGCTGGCCCCTTTTATCTGGAAGTAGTGAAACCGACCCCTTTAATAAATTAGTACTAGCCTTTCGGGAAAGTAACACAACAGTTAAAGTATAGGTACTTTTAATACTGTTAAAATTCAACAATATAAAACTTAAATGTAGAAACTATACACAGAAAAATAAACTTTAACAAACTATACAATTGTTACGATACGTCTTAAACACAAAATTTGAACAATTAAGTCAAACTGGCCTCTGTCACTGAATTAATATACATTTAGAGAACTTAAAATATAAATGCAATTATTTAAGTACAAAATCATTTACAATACAAAAAGTATATAAAAGCTTAGGCTATGGTTATAGTTGTATAAATTGTTTTGGTGCTACAGCAGAATAATAATAATAAAGTAAGAATAGTACAAGATAACCACAATATCCAATTAAACGTCTTCTCAAATAGACAGCGAGACGAAAACGCGGCGCGAATTTTTTTCGACCCTTATTATTTCGCTTTTGAATTTGCATGTGACAAGATTCAAGTGACTCCTTATACTTAATAACAAATTAAAGACGCTGCTTGGTTCGATGCCTATTTGACAAGGCCTTAAAGGGTCCAACGAACTATAGACGGCGACTGATCAGCAATTTTAGTACCCACTAAGTCGTACTAATACCTAGTACGACTTACCTAGTACGTTTTATAATACAATGATACATTAACATTAGTATTCTCAACTGCATGCTACGATAAGATTCAATTTGAAAGGAACGAAGTGATTATAATTATTGAAGCCAATCTGACATTATGAGAATATAACTCTCTGGTCATATTGGAATGTATAACGTTTATATGCCACATCTTCACCGCTTACAGTTCACTGGATATTCGTCTAGAATAGGTAATATCAATTCCTAGTAATATCGAAAAACGTCTTCATAACTTGATTGATTATTTGTTAACTTACAAACTGTTTAAGAACCTCTCACTTCAGCGGTAAAATTCTAATCTTAGAAAACTAGTTGACTATTTTAGGCATTACTACGATATTCTTCATTCTATTCTGATGCACTATGCGTGCATTAAGCTATCTAATAGCAATATTTTTCACAATAAAACTTGACGTGCGCACTCATGTGGCCAATGTACATGTTCATATCAACTACAGTGAATATGGCATGCACTACATTAATAAATAGCTAAATTAATCAATTTAATAGGTACAATTACACTAATCAGAGATCGCAATTGTCATGTCCTTATTATTCACTTATGCAAGTCTTATTATTTACATATTAAACTTCTACAGCATCGGGGAACACGTGGTCGAGATAAGCTTGGTTTCCATAGCTTTGTAAGGGCTTCGGTCGTTCTTTCTTAAAATTCGCTGATTGGTTATTACTGTTCCTATTGAACCGTGATGCTATTTCTTTCACTTTACCTGGACGCGGTTTGTAATCTTCTCTATCAGGGTCATTTTGTGTCGCGAGTTCTTCAAATGACCTTTCCTTTTCTTTGTTCAAGTCGATTAGTTTGTCTCTCCAACTGCGATTTGATGTTCTTCTGTTATTCATAAAATCTACGTTACTCTCGTTTCTTCTCCCAGAATTGTTTCTTTCGTACATCCGAGAATAACTTCCAGAGTTCCTGTTTTCATTGTGCCTCGAAGTTTGTGCGTTGAATTCAGTGCCTTCATTGTTTTCGATTCTTGTCATACCAAAATATGGATCACGGGAATATTCAATATCATTATTAGTTTTGCAGATTTTATTTTTGCTGTGATTGCTTTTGGTCGATCGTCTTATTTTGGGGGGTCCAGATTTGAAAGTTGAGAATCTATTATCATTATTGTTGACTTCGTTGACGATGTGCTGAGGGTTGAAGGCGTGCGTTCTTTGGTGCGTTAGGGGTTTAGAGAGTGATAAGTATTTAGGCGGCTCTCCGTGCTTGTTAATAGTAATATCGTATTGTATATGGGGGTCTAGAACCGCATATACATTCTCTTTGGCTTCTCTCTCCAGCGACGACAAAGCTGCCTGAAAAATAAATACCACATTTAAAAACTATGTACCCGTAGGTACCGTAAGCTATACAGTACAATGTCAAGGCTGAAAAGTTCCATTACTGATTAAATTGCGGAAACAGGGTCGTAAATGTGTAGCAGGTTGATAGAAAGGGGCTTTCGTTGTAATTAAAGTAACAGAGAGAGGACATGCTGCTTGATGTGCGGCGGTGACTTGTTTATTGCTGTTAGGTTCTGTGAATTAGTTAATTACGACCAAATTACCAATAACCATTGTAATAGACTGAAATACTCTTTATTGTAACACCGTAGAAAATAAGAAAACTTAGGTTAGAACAAGTGTGATTAGTAAGTGTAATATTGTTAGAAACTCGTAAATGTACTATTCATTTTTAATGGAGCGAGGTCAATTTTTTTGTCAAGATGACAATGGAATGGTCTCCCAACAACTATAATGATATTGATAGAAACACAGCTGAACTTGTTGAAGATAATGTAATAACCTTGACTTTTATATTTATTATGGACTGGATGATATATGGACAAAACAGTTAACATGAAGTGTGAGAAAGAGTTCCTTACTAAATGTTATGACAGGTCAAGATTCTTAGTAGCTGAAAATGTGACTCTAAATGAAATGATTAAAAGAAAACTGTTTAAAGGCATGATGACAGCGGCAAAGTCTCGGTGACTTAGACTTTGCCGCTGTCATCCTGCCTTTAAACAGTTTTCTTTTACTCATTTCATAGGCTTTGGTAGGAAAGTGGAATCTATCTTCTAATATAGGTGCTTATCGAAAAAATTCCATCGTAAACGAAGTCACGGGTACCTAACACTAGTTAGAAATGAATCTAGTGTTTGTGCGTATGTATATCTATATATTCCATGGTAATAAACCTCAATAAAAACCCGGGTTGAAGAAGGGTGGAGCTTAACTAGCTGAATTGATACGTCATTACGGTTACACCCACTTGTATCATGAAAGACTAGAGATCAATAAAATATTTGTACCATAGATTTTGTTTTTCCACACTTTCAGTAAATGAGTACCGAATACCGTATTTACTTCCACCATTTACTTTGACACGGCTCCACCATTTACATCAATTATAAAATTAAGTAAGCGGTGGTAGCCTAGTGGGAGAACGTCCGCCTTGCAATCAGAAGGTCGTGAGTTCAAATCACAGTGCAGGCACGTACCAATGTGTTTCTGTAAAACATATGTACGTAATTATCACTCGCTTTTCGGTGAAGGAAAACATCGTGAGGAAACCCACATACCTACCCGAGAATTATTTCAGAGGTAGGTATGTTATCCACCAATCCGGACTGGGCCCCCGTGGTGGATTATGGCCTTACCCTCCTCATGAAAGTGAGGAGAGACCCGTGCCCAGCGGTGGGACGTTATGGGTTGATGATGATGATGATGATAAAATTAAGTTCGTTTATCAAAATTATTTATTATTACAATCGTCATGAAGCCAGATCGTTCCACTGCTGAGCACGGGTCTGCCTTCACTTTCGTGAGGTGGATTCAGCCATAATCCACCTCGGGGCCCTGGTTCGGATTTAATATCATGTTAAAAAATAGTCAACAATGACATTACGAATAGAAATAAATGTATTATCAGAATTTGGTTACGAAACGAAAATATTAAAGCGTGTATTAAATAAATGATAGGTATAACTTATCATCGCCAGCCACCCACGCGACTGTTCTATAATCAGCATGTTCGTTCACATGTTTCTGACATTGATATCATATATTTTAACTCACTAGTTTAAGTGCTCTGAATAAAATTAGATAAAATCATTATTTTTTGCGTTTCAATTTGGCAAAAACAGAAGAGAACTTCATTAATCACCCTATGGTAAACTAGGTATTTAAGAACTTGGTTTATAGCAGTATGAATAAACTTTTTGAAATTAACACTAAAATTATACAGGACGTTACATAATACCCTATAAAGAACCCGGGCAGGGTATTCAGGTATTTCCGGCGCACGCCTTTTCCGACAGGCATGGTTCAATTTTCATACGAGTTTTAGTCTCACAGTCTCCCGTGCATATTATCCCTTGCTCTTGGCCCAGGGCCACTAACCTAGGCAGTCCAATGAGATAAGTGCAGTTATGCTAATAATAGTAAGTCGCACACATGAAGAAGACAATATGTATGCATGCCACACACCCTAGTGTAGGACCACCAAGACCCCCAATTATGACCAACACCCATAATTATAACAGAGTGATGCTAGTGTTAGTCAGTTACACATGAAGAAGACGCAATACGTCAGAAGGCAGTTGGGTATAGCGCACCCGAAGAGTACCATGACGTCATCATGCCCGCGCTCCCAGGACCACTAAGACCCTCAATCGTGACCGACACCCGTAAACATAACAGAGTGATGCTAGTGTTAGTGAGTCACACCTGTGCTAGAAGGCACACGTCACACGGTGGTGGGGGGCTGCAGCACGACGGCGGCGCGGCGCACCTGCAGCGCGCCTGGTGAGTACCGTGACGTCATCGTGCCCGCGCCCGCGGGGGGGCCCGCGCCCCCGCCCACCCCCAGCACGCTGCCGGCGGCGCGGGGCGGCGGGGGCGGCCTCTGGTCCCGCGGGGAGTACACTGCGTCCGCGGGGAGGACAGTCTTCTCGCTGGGAGAAGAAAGTAGAGTCACCTTACTTACAAAAGTCTTCCTTATATACCTAGAGAAATAGCTAAACAGAGTAAGCTAGAGAAATAGCTAAATATAATAGCGAGATAATAGTTGTTTCTTGTACTAAGTTAAATAGGTATCTAGGGCAATTGCTAAACAGAAATAGTTATGATATTATGTCGCTAAATAGCTAAATAGAGATAGTAATTGTTGAAGTAGTTGCTTTTAGGAATATTCACTTACCTATCTAAGTCATCAGTCTTGTATTCGACGCTTTCTGCAAAAAAGTAACCAGATTATTTTAAATACTACCTATAATATTATAGAGCAACCTAACAGGCGCAGGGGTAAATAAACTCACTGCGCTGACGGCCAACATCTAGCAGTAGAGAGGGGGATTAGAAGAAGATAGAGTAACTTTAGCTAATGCTAGAAATTAGTAGCCATTTTTATCGTCAATTGTTTTAGTCTCTACTATCTATGCGGCCTTTAAATTGCCTCTGCAAATCCCCGAGAAAAGGCATAGGAAAATCTTGAACCTCGATAAAGAAAAAGGCAAAATAACAAATAGTGTTTTTGTTGCTTGTCGATTGAAATAGTGCTGGCCTCTAGTGTCAGAGCTTGTCAGCCTGTGAAGTGAAGTAAAGTCGTAATAGATCTTATTCTCACCTCTCCGCCTCCTGCACCGAATGATGAGACAAAGTACAATAACCAGCAACGCCGCGATGACGAGCGCGGCGGCAATCAGCGGAGCCACGTGCGCTGTCTCTGTTAGCGAAAAATTATCTGGTGAAGAAATTAGTATGAGTCAGACATGCAGGTTGATGCTATGGGTGAAGTGCGGGACGGTTATCGAAAGCCGGCGCGGTTACATTTCTAAAACAAATGCCGTTTCAGTACCTAATCGAAACATTGCTGAACCCGTCGAGTGAACCGCGGCCGACGTGGATGACGCGCGTGACCGACGCGCTGCAAAACAAATGTATGGCGGTCGGAAACAGCGCCATACATTTGACATCTCGGGCGCAGCTGTCACGCGCGTCTGTCAGTCGAGTGAGCAGCAACCCACGGAAGTTCAATTATGTACGCGTGCGAGTGAGAGACAATCAACAGGATTATTTTTCAGCTTTAGATAGTCGACCTGTAGTAGAGAAGCTTGGACGATGTTTGGGCAAACTACTGCTGTGATGTTATATTATATATCATGCTAAAATTTCAGCTCGATCGGTGCAGAATTTTTTGAGTTTTTGAAGCGTACACAAACCAACATAACATTTTTATATATATAGATGTATGTAGTTCAAGAGTATCTCTATAGAGAAGATAGTAGACTCTATCTACAGTGTAGTTAGTCCATAAATAAACTCGGAGTTATAAAAAACCAGATCAAGAGTTCATATCGGCATCGAGTTCGTGCTTGATAAATCAAGTTTCACTATGACTTTTATGTTTCGATATCAAAAATAGCATTCTTCACTGTGATTCATACAGCAGTAATGTATTGTTTGTTGAGTATTATATAGCTAACCTAACTCATTTAAATTGCTTTATTGATTTCAAGCAGGTAGACCATTCAAATATCTATGATGGACACTGAAATGGATGTGGCTGATGAGTAGGCACCTAATAACTTACTTCCACTACGGATCTAAGTAAGAGTTAAAATTTCTTTATAGAACTAAAAATATCTACCAGACCAAAAAAAAATTAAAAATAGCTTAAAACAGAACTAAGATGAGAATTAAGTGGAGCAGAACATGCAAAAATGTATTAAGGAACCTATTGATAAGCCATCCATCAGTACAACGCATCAGTCAAAAGACGAAGCTACAGTACGTAACAATTACCTAAAGTTTGAAGACGCTAAAATATTACTAGACGGGATAGTACTTTGGACGAACCGAGATCTTGCTGACTTCAACAGGTGCACGAACGAGCACTTGGCCTAGCACTTCATTATCATCAGCCGGAAGACGTTCATTGCTGAACTTAGGCCTCTCCCTTAGGATGCCACGACGAGCGGTGGCCAACTGTTTGCATTCAGTGGCTTCCGCATTAAGTCGTCGGTTCACCTCGTGGGTTGGCCGTCCGAGCCGTGATCACCACTCGAGAACCTTTCTTCCCTAACAGCTATCAGGTAGTGCACGTACTCGTTAGTCTGTAAAAATATGCGTACTCACCGTGAACAGTAAGCGAAACAGCATGAGACGAGAATCCCCTCTCGTTCTCCACGTGGAGCACGTAGACCCTCGCGTCGGAGACGTCGGTGTTGGAGATCAGCAGGGTGTAGCGGTAGCAGTCGTTGTCGGCGACAGGCTCCAGCGCTCGGTAACGACCTATACACATCAAAAATGAATGGTTGAAACATGGATACGAGTAAGTCTGAAGTCATTTTTCTAGAACCAGCTTCTAATATAATATATGTGATTCTGTTAACCATAAAGTTCTAGTCAACTCTGGATGTGCTCGACAGGAGCCTTCTAAAGTTGTCGCTCTATAATTCTGCAAACGTCCGGCGCAACCTAGGCAACTTGACTGTGTCATCTCATAATGGTAGGTCACTTATGTCATCCAAGTTTCAAAATGTACAGCCCATCCCGGCATCATCATCACAATCCATATTAGTTCATTGCTGAGCAAGGTTTCACCTCATTTTCGTGGGGCATATTAGGTGTAATTCCACCACAGGAAGCTCGGCCCATATTAGTGGATGAAATTCCTGGGGCATGTGGGTTTCCTTACAATATTTCCTTCGCGATAAAGCGAGTAACACTTATGTCTTTACAAGAAATACATTAGACCTTGCTTCTGCATGGAAGCAGGAATTCTCGCAACTAAACTATCGTCGAGTTTTTTTTCCTCATCCTAGAATATCATCAAGTTAAAGAAGTAAGGCATCACCGATACGATTGGGCGTGTCGAGGCGCAGACTGCCCCACAGCCAGGCGGCGGCGCGCGGCGGCGGGTCGGCGCACACGGCGGCCTGCAGGCGCGCCTCGGCGCCGCTCCAGCCGTGCGCCGCGCCCGACTCCGCGCCCACCGGCGGGCCCAGCACGTTCAGCGTTATGGCTTCGGATTGATGTGTCCTGGAAATTGGAGGCAAAAAGTGTTGCATTAGCTCATTTATCACCATATGGCAAAATAATGGAGAACATTATGTTCCCGCAGGAACGCGTTTTTTTCTGAATAAAACATAGATTATTCTAATTTTATGGTGTCACAGTATCTATCGACAACATTGTCTCTCTCCTGTTTACACATCTTCACTTCAGCGTATGGTCGGCTTTTGATCGATGTGAGTCAAAAGTCTTTACAGATATTGTAACATCATAATCATCATCATCAGCCCACACTCGTCCGCTGCTGGACGTAGGCCTCTCGCAATGAACACAACTGAGCCCGATCTTCGGCATTCCTCAAAACCTCTCCTTTTTTTTCGGCTTTCGGATATTGTAACATACCTATCCTCAAGTCCTATCTGGTTGATGGCAACGCAGGTGTACCGGCCGTGCTGGTTGTACGATACGTTGTGCAGCTGCAGCTGAGGCGTCGACGAGATCGGGTACCCGTCGTCTTGCAGGGGGTTGATTCTACCCGATGAGATGGGGCTGGAAAAAAGTAAATACATTTTCTCAAAAAACGAAATCTATATCCACCAAGCGCAAAAGCATAAAGAAAAACATCTCGAGAAAATTGGCATACCAAATAACCTGACAATTCAGTAGATGGTTTCATAAACCAACCTGCATATTATATTCGGTGTGGTGGTTTATGAATATAAGCAAGAAATTTGAGAGGCCTTTGTTCAGTATAGAGCTATTGATATGAATTATTACACCATATCAGAGACCCATGGGCGGCCTGATAAACTTCGGACATCAGAGGCTAGCGCTATCTCTTCGATAAATAGTGCAGCCTGTTAAAAAAAACTGATTTTACTGTTTGTGGTTACTTACTTGAGATACCACTGGTAGCTGGGCGGTGGGTTACCCTCAGCTTTGCACTCTAACGTTACTTGTGAGAAGAGGTTCGCCTCCACAACGGTATCGGGTCCGACCCATGTCACTCTGGGTGGGTCTGAAATCAATTAAATAAGTAAGTAAGTACAAACTATTATATAACTTGAAGTCATTTGCATTTTACTGGTTATAGAACTTACATTTGACGTCAATCTCTATCTTAACGGAGTCCGATGTTCCTAAAGAATTCCTCGCCTGACACCCATAGATTCCTGAAATGTATGAAGTCAAAAGTTACAATAGTTTGCGGAAAGTTTTTACTAAACGACATAATTGTAGTAGAAGAAGAAAATTAGCCTATCGAACAGAATCTCTAAGGTATCCCATGTGATACTAACGGTTATGTTTTTGACTATTGTAGGATCTTTGAATTGAACATACCCGAATGGTTTCTTGTCACTGGTGCAAGGATAAGCTTAGGGCCGTTGCTGGCAATGACCTGTCCGTTCTTCGTCCACCACACGTAGGGGCTAGGGTTGCCATCAGCGCGGCATTCCAGGGTCAGCGCGCTGGAACCTTCCTCGAGGCTTGCGAGCGCGCTGGCGTCTCCGCCCAAGATTGACACTACTGGGACAACTGGAAGTTTGAAGAAAGATTCAGATTAGAGTTTTAAGTTATGCTTCAGACTATCATGGGTTACGAAGTGGTTTAAAGTTCCAGCGTTGATACGGAAATACTTACAAGTAACATCGAGCATGGTGTACGAGTCCCTGTAGTAGGGCGAGGGGTACGAGGGGTGGTGCGCCCTGCAGGCCAGCTGCCTCCCGTGCGCGGACCGTGTAGCTCCAAGCTCCAGCACCGACCTGGCTGCCCACACTCTTGGTCGCTCCACTTCAGAAGCATTGGTCTGACTCCATGCGGTTAGGCGTTCTTTTTCTGGAATTTACAAGGATTATTGCATCAATATAAGTGGCTACATGTCCGAATGGACAAGTGAGCAATTTGGATCAAACATTCATGGTAATTAATTAACTTACAGCATAGGCCAAATTAACTAATTAATCTGTAATTGCAGTTGGCAGCCGAACGACACGTTAATAGGTTATTAGATATCATTACTTAGCACCATAAAAATAGAATTCGATAAAGGTCAAGGTCTTAGCATTGTCTCTGACTGTTTGAATCTTTTAGTATGATTTGGCAGACCAATTGAGCATAATCCACTAGGATTTATCATTGATAAATGGAAAAATCTCACAGTCGGGTCTGGTGTAATAATTACACATAAACGAATTCGCCTTTACCTAAATACCACTCGATATACGCAGGTGGGTTGCCATATCTGGCCTCACAGACGACTGTGGCCCTCGATCCAGCAGGCACTGTGATGTTCTGACCGGGCATCACATGAGTACCGTTGAAGAGTATCCTCGGAGACTGGGGTGGCACCCGAACCGCAAGCGCTGCCGGTGGACTGGACAGAGCATCCTGAAAATTGGTACAGCTACATGAAAAAGATATCTTGCGATTGTGAAGCGGTACAATACGAGGCTCCTTTATTATTTTTATTACGTTTTGGCAACTTGGTAATAGGCGTTTAACCACTATATCAAGGGTCAATGAGGTAGAAGGTGTTTAGGTGGTAAAAACGTTAAGCTTAGGATGATGGGGCTGGCTCTCAAGGACTGATGCCGGAACCCCGAGAGAAGCTTGGCGACAATTTTTTCTGGTTCATAGTAGTACGGCGGACACTCCACATCAAAGTTTGAAATTCAAGGTACTTATAGCAATTATTAGTTTCTTTCTCCAATTTGTAAATTATAGATTCCTGTCACGTCGGCTATAAAGATTTCACTATGACATGTTATGTAATGCCATCCATAATGGCCACTATTTGACAATTCTCTTAACCGTTACCTGGACGTCGTAATTGCTGGCAGTAACCTGGCACTGCCACTGTCCGTCGTCGAGCTGCAGCGTCGCTGCTCGCACCCAAAGAGAGCAGTCCCCTCCCACTGGGCTGTTCTCATTTGCCCACTCGTACTTGCCACGGTAGATGCCCACTGGCTGGAACGGAGAATACATAATTAGGGCTGTCGTCACGGTAGACCTCTAACAATGCCGATTTCCGCCTGGAGACGAGACAAATGCTATTAGTAAACCGTGGTTACTTTGTCTTGACTAGTCTAGACTTTGATGATACAGTTTAGCTGCCCAGCGTTATTATGGTAATTTTCAGACCAGTATTCTTAAACGACGTACTATTTGAATCTTGACTTGCAGTAGATTTGAGTCGAGATCTCGAGCAAACGACACTTAAATCTATGCTAAAGTATGAGATTCACCATCATTCGTTCAGGAATATGAACATAGAGATCGATTTATTCAAACGCTGCTCAGGGAGGCCTACTTTCTCTACCCCTATTTTTTATGTTATGCATACTTTCAGATTAACATAAAAGGCGGTATTTTCCAACTCTGCAATAATAATCTTTAAATCTGAATAATTTAAAGCTCATACCCATAAAGCATTCGCGCCCAATTGTCCGTTAAATCGACGGTTATTGGTAGGTAAGTGCTTGATATTCAAAACAAGGCGCACTCAGTATTCAAAAGACGATTTTTTATTCATAACTTTGCCCTTGACAATAGTAAAGGAATGAAATAGAATACAAAACAGATTAAAAAAAAATAGGTAGGAGCTTTTGTGAATAAGAAACAGGAAGCAAATCTATGGCGATATTATAAACATGGGGTCTTTTAATTATATATAGCCGTTAAATTTGCAATATGAAATGAGGGAGCTTTTTTTCCAAGGGTAGCTGTATTGTTTGGAATCCGGTATTAAAGTCGTTTTATTTTTATTCGATTTTTTTCATTATTTATAAGATGAAAAATATAAGTAACAGGTGTGTATTTATTGAAATCCTTATGAATAGAATAGAAAGAATAGAAAAACTCTTTATTGTACACCAGAAACATTAATAAACACAGTACAGAAGAATTAAAATAGGTAAACAAGGGTATGATTATAGTGTATTAATTATAAAACCATATCACATAGACCTTAGTGGTACTTTTTCAGATAGTTAAACTAGTTTACCTCTAATAGTAAGAACACTTTCAGAAGCAATCTTTTTTAAGTTTGTAAAATGCTAACGCCTAGCGCCTACACACAAAATAATAGCAACCACTGCAAAGGATTGCTATCAGGAAAACGTCAGGCTTTACTTCCATTGACAATGTTCTCGAGAATATCACTTGGTATTTTAATTCACACGCAGAACCTTATAGCGTAGGATTTTAAATCTCATTACATTTAACCAATGGCAATGTTGAAAAAAGAACAATATTGAGTTTGTAAAAGATGTGGTCTGATCTGCACTGGAGTACAAACCACAAGACACCAACACAAGCGCAATATCCTGTGTTATCTTGATAGGGTGAATGCGAGCTCACATAACACACACACACACACACGTCTAGCTGTCATAACCATGAAGATGGGATTACGAGAATGAATGAGACACTGTCTGCCAATGCTGCTCAATAGCTGGACCGGAATCAAATGCAAAGCGGAGATTATCATTTGGAACCCTCTCAGGACTAAATCCTAAACGTCTGCAGTGTGTGAGAAGTTGTATATGGCATTTAATAGACGATCAATTTGTCAATGATTTATCGATAGGCTGACATGACAGGGGGGGGGGGATTAAACAGGAGAGGGGGAGGTAAGGGGAAGGGGTGTGTAAAATTATCGACAAGAAACTACATACCAACGATAGAGATGAAAAATAGAAAAGCTTTCAATTTTGAAGATGCGTAAAGAATTCATTAGAGTAGATCAGTGGTCCTTCATTCAATGTTGGTCAACCTAGTTACCCATTTACTGGATTGATAACATTGGAAACCACATATAAGAATATTGTACGACAAGCCACGGACCGGAAATTAAGCGATGATACCCTGTAAGCTCCAGGGTTAGATTTACGGCTTTGAGGTTACGAGATCACAGCCCGAGACAGATAAACTATCGAGAATTTGAGAACCTATAAACCTAAGGCTTTAGTGGGACGTATAGATGTTTAAATTTTTTTTTTTCTTAATTATATGCTAGGTTTTTGTCTTTGGCTCGGCTTATTTCCGTTGAATGCAACGCAAAAAGTTAAAGTTTTTATGTCAGTTTATAAGCTACCAAACGGCAATATTCACATTGTTGTCATGATAGAATAGAATAGAATAGAAAAACTCTTTATTGTACACTAGAAACAAAAATAAACAAAAAATTACAATAGGTAAACTAGAGTTTACCTATTGTAATTTTTCTGTACTGTGTTTATGTGTTTATCATGATCTTTCATGATCATCATCAACAACCCATATTAGCCCATTTATGAGCACGTGTGTTCCCTCTCTTTCATGAGGAGGATTAGGCCACGATCCACCACGGGGGCCCGGTCCCGATTGGTGGATAACACACCTACCTCCGAAATTCTCAGGTAGATATGTGGGTTTCCTCACGATGTTTTCCTTCACCGAAAAGCGAG
Source organism: Campaea margaritaria (assembly GCA_912999815.1). Classification (NCBI taxonomy): domain Eukaryota; kingdom Metazoa; phylum Arthropoda; class Insecta; order Lepidoptera; family Geometridae; genus Campaea; species Campaea margaritaria. The sequence goes on from OU538800.1 coordinate 9,500,772, forward strand.
TGAATTGTTGTCAGTTCAGTGGCTTATACATGATTCAAAACAAACAGACAGACATCATTTAAAAAAATAATTACCTTTGTGCGGAACTTTTTTTTTAGTATCTTTAGAGTACCTACAGGCTTGTTATCTTCTACTGCTTTAGGGGTATATATAAGTATAGATATAGATAGATTTGATTTTATCGTCGAAGGTCGAATAACTATTAACTAACGCCATAAATTAAGCAGATTTGGCAAAGATAGGAATAGAAACGACTTAATAAAGGCGAAGTTAAAAATTCCTGTAAAAAGGTGGTGTTTAAAAAAGCTGTAAATCTTTTGTTACATCAAGTTTATTGCAGTCTCAAAATAGAACAGTCCAAGTGGGGCTATTTAAGCACGAACTTGCAATAAAACACTCTATTCCTTAAACAATAATTTTCAGTTAAGTTTTAAGAGCGATTTTCAGCCACGACTGCCTATAAAAAATTGCAGTGTCGGGATTTTTTGCTGCAAAGTTTTGCTCGGCATTGCCCTCGTCATCCTAAAACATTAGTTTTAAAGGCTCATAATTGACGGGCAAAATATTGAAGAAAATTCTTAATACTAACACGACAGCACAAAAGTAAAATAGATAAGTAAGTACTTACTTACTGAGTCAAGTTATTTTGACATTTGCGAATTTACTTTAGTCGTTTTGTCTCTTGGTTATAATTGTCTTGGTCACACACAACTAACATATACTGCTATCTTGGTTGCTTGGTAAAGATCACTTTGAGCAATAAGACCGCCCATTGCGACACTAATTGTTAACTTTTTTTTGTACTGTAGTGTTTCAATAAAGGGTTTATCTATCTATCTATCTATCTCTATTGAGCAATAGATAACTTAGAACCTCCACTCTGAAGTCATTGTCAATTCTTATATCTATAATTATAAACAAATGGTTTTGCTACCTCACAGTTTCACTAATCCTAACAACAATGATGAAACCACCATAGTTCAGTGAGCTCTCTATCTATGCCAACGGTTGAAAAACTGAGGTCGGACAATTTGCCGAATTGCGATTCCAGCGAATGCGTAGAGAGAAATCCATCAGGCTTGCTGTACTACGTACGTGCGGGCTTAAAATATGGACGTACTTTGCCTAGTCTAGTGCACTGCGACAAGGAAGATTAGTGACGGTTAGTGTTCACTGACAAACGGTAAAGGTCTGCACACACTATACAACCTGCGGGGGGTGTTTCTACGTATCGATTATTATGTAGAAACGCCTGGCTTTAAACGTATCGTAGGTATATGTCTAAAATGGATAAACTGTTTTACGATCTTGTTCATGACTAGCATTTTATATCTCTCTTCTAAATTTTCTAATTCTTATTCTAGTAACTTGTACTCTTTGGATTTTTAAAGTTATGGCTTCAAATGATTTAATAAAAAAAAAACATGCAGCCTTTGTGTTGAAGTTTGTTCTGACTGCGGAGCGTGAAGTAGTCGGTTTGAATCCCGTACAGGGCAATGAATTGTGTTAACCACAAGTGATTGCTCTGATTGAGTGTTCGAAGCAAGCACTCCTCTCATAGTTCTTGTAGGAATAGGAAAACGTAGGGAGCGGGGTTAGTATCGTGTCCGTAAAAGGAAAGAAATTGTTTGCGGATAACATTTCAGTTCTTACAGACCACCTGTGATCCAGCATCTACTTTGGAACCACTGACCTAGTGAGATGTAGATGCGATCGACAACAGCGTTTGCACACCACGATTACCTGCCGCCTAACAAGCCGTGACGGCATTTTCGGCAAAGCAAACAGTACAGAGACAGTTTGACTAATAATCACAAGAACAATACCGTGTTAAGTTCGCGCAACATCCGCTAGGAGGCGTGTCTGCTTTATGGAGCGTACTGTCGAACATCTGTTCGGATTTACTTTCGATTGAACTACTCATGAGGACTGACTGTCCTTCAGTTTTTTTGACGGGACAACGTCTAATAAATCGATGAACGCCGGCTGCATGCACGAAAATGTTGACACATTGTCCCGTTATGCTCATTGTACGCTTACGCCGCATCTATCTCTCTTCTCTTCTTGATGAGTTAATTATTCTTGCATTATAAAAATCTGATTACTAGTATAATTTCAAGTATTTATTCTTTTATTATTAAAAAAATGATTCAATTTTGTTCATAAAAGTATGCAATCGTTTCATCGATGTTTTGTTATGATGTTATCACGTTAAAATATCGTCCGTATACCAACTTTACAGACAACCAATTTTTTTTGTCGATAAATAGAATACAATAGAATAGAATAGAAAAACTCTTTATTGTACACCAGAAACAAAAATAAACACAGTACAGAAGAATTACAATAGGTAAACAAGGGTAGTACAATGGGCGGTCTTATCGCTGAAAGCGATTTCTTCCAGACAACCTTCAAGATAAATAGGTTCGCGTTCACCAATATCTCACCTGATCTTAAGTGACAACGCGGTCTACGATGGTGCGCGCTTACCTAGAAGTAACCTATTCACTCGTGACTTAAAAACTCCCAGGTTGTAACTATCGGGAAACACAGACTCCGGCAAGGAGTTCCACTCTTTAGCGGTACGTACAATAAATGTGGAGGCGATTAATTTTGGTCGAAGTGTTATTTTTGTATTTTGTCAAACTTGTTGTTTTATATGATATTGGTGGAATATCTTTTGAGTTCATGATAACAAGTGTGGACAAACAATATCGACACAAAAAACCTGACCCTGTTTTTTTTATTAATTTTAGTATCCAAACTTTGACCATCATTGACCATAGATGTAACGAGCAGTATTTGAGGAAGTCGCTCTACCAACTTGGGTTTAGGACGTTTTTCAGTAAGGTACTTCCTTAAGTAGTTAAAGTACTTCGGATAGTCAAACATTTTCTATCACAAACTTCTTCTCAGCGGTCGGCGGAGTTAAGGAGATTTGACCGGGCCATTTCCACACTCTTGACAAATTTTACGGCTCCCAAAAAGTTCTAGTTGAGCATAACTTCGTCAAATCAAAATGGCGGCCCTATAGTCTGTTAATAATCACTTCTGAAAATTGAACTTTGAGTTCAAAAGCTGGAGAGAATGGCGGGAAAATATTCATGGACTCCTCTATAAAAAAAGGTTTGAAATGTGTTGAACATTTAGATTGCTTTTGTTAAAGAAAAAATCTCTCCGCTGAATACTTACGAGGTGTCAATTGACGGTTCCAAATTGAAATATTTCTCCTAAAGAGAATGCTACTTTATATTAAACACAAGTTACGTTTTGTGTAATATTAAACAATATTACTTTTACAATAAAAAACGATGATCTTGCCTTGGCAACAATATCTTACTAATATTATAAAGGCCTATGTGTGTTTGTCCTCAATTCACGCCGAAACGGCAGAACGGATTTTGATGAAATTTACTATACTGATACTTTAGGTCCTGGAATAGAATATAGAATACTATTTATTCCGTAAAAATTTGCATTTCGCAGTTCTGTGGGTTAGTTGTTAAAGCGGGTGAAACTTGCTGCCGACTGCGAGTGATTAAATATAACAATTAATTATTAAATTAAATTATTTTTAGCAATTTATATTTTGGTGAATTTTTTATTTAACTGAGGTGACGAGACGAGCAAGTCGTTCACCTGATGGTAAGCGCTACGCCTGCCCATAACAGTCACAGCACCACCCAGAACCCTGCATTGTATAATCCTGCGCGGCACTACACTGTGCTCATCACCCTGAGACATCGGCTCTAAAGTCTCATATGCCCAGTAATTTCGCTGGAAACAGTGCCCAGTGCAGTGTGCAATTAAATATCCTCTTGAGGCAATATTTTGATAGATTTTAACCAATTATTGTTCGTGGAGTGCCTAGTGTAACAATTCCGAAACCTAAATTAAGACCCTTTCATTTTTAAAAGCTTTGAAAGTGACAACAAAGTGTTTCAAATGTTTGCCAACAGAAATAACGCCATGGGCCACTTACCTATAGTTCCTTTTGAAACAACAGAGTAGCGAATCTGCCTAGATATAAATAAAAATAAAGCAATCACGAAAAATAACTGAGACAAAGAGCGGCCGTAATTATATCAACTTTGAATAATGGCTTCGTCCCAAAATAATCATGATTGCGTTATTTTAGGAAACTAAATAGAGCAATTTATCTACCCTTATACTATACAACAAACAACAAGATATTGTTGACAGAACGCCATGTTCACACACTCATCAATGTCTAATACAATACAAACATAAACAGAGATGTAGATTACACAACTATACCTTGACATATTCGTAGTATTCGTCCGTAACGTACCTGTACGTACCGCTAAAGACCTGTTCAAAATTACGATAACTCACGCGGAGGTTCATCTTTCATTTGAGTTACGTCACTCATGGGATAGCTTCGGTGTAGGAGTCAGGTGTCGGTTTAAGTAAGATGTTTTTTTCTCTCAAGTATCAAGAAAGTAGTCAAAAAGTTGAGTCCCAGTCAATAAATCTAGTCAAGCGGTGGTCAACGACACGATTCGCTAAAGTGGTGAACTCTTTACTGAAATTTTCTTCGCCATTTCGGAGAGAACACGAAACTGCGACTGTTTTTCTTTTGTCGACTTGTGTCTTTTGCCTACACTTACGAAAACTGACGACATCTTGATTACACATTAACAAACGTAGAAACAGAAGTTTTAGAAAAAAAAACAAAGTCACGTTTATAATTTCGCGTCAAAAACCAAGTGTTTAGTTTAGTTGCCGCGTAGAATATTGAAAGCAAGAGCGATGATATGCAAATCAGACCGACAGAGAGAAAAAGTACACTTTACTTTACACATCTAAAGCCATAACTAAAACACAAACAATAATTGGGATAGGGTTCTGGGAATTATCTTGAAGGTAAACAACGACAACGACGCTGACACAGACGCCTACTCCGATTTCAGTTAAAATGCATGTCAGTTAAAGAGATACAAAGCTCCCTACCTATACACGGCATTCATGCGAACACATCGAATTATGTCTCGCACGCATCCGAGCGCAAATCATCGCTTTCATCATTATTAATTGCTCACGAATATCGTAATGGGGTGGTGCTAGCCTTCGGTACCGCACGACAGTGACAAATGCCCGGGAGGATTTTTAAATTAATGAGCATCAGTCTTTTACATTCCCACTACTGAGACACACCATGCGACAGAGTGAGAGGGCGAGTAGGATCCTAATTAATTAAAATTCGAATCCTAGTTCGTCAGTAATTCACGTCAGTTCAAAAACTCACAAAAATGCGTAATACTTATCATTATCATCAACACATATCAGCCCACTGCTGAGCATGGATCTCCCCTAACTTTCATGTGGAGGATTACGCCATAGGCCGCCACGGCAGCCCGGTCCAGACTGGCGGACCACGTACCTCCGAAATGATTCTCGAGTATAGATTGATAGATAAACTCTTTATTGAAACACCACAGAACAAAGAAAACTTAAAAACTATAAAATCCCTTCCTCTTCCCTCCTCTAATTCTTGTTATCGGATGCAATATATGATTGAAATTTCAATTTTCAAGAGCAATATCACACTACTACGAGCTACTGCAATTCTGCACAGGAATAACTGATATTGGGAATGGGCTTTCCAAACTCCATCAATGGGTTTGAACTGTCACATTACAGTAGCAACTGCCGGAAGCAATAAGATCTCTTGCCAAATATTAGGAGCTATGCCTAGAGTAAATCTAATCAAGTGGCTATGTAAATAATCAAACGGCATTGCAGACATGGAGTTATGCTAATGAGAAATCAACCAAAATCAGTATGTAAGTAGGTACTCCTACATATGTATACGTGGGTACTTCGGTCCAACGTAATTACGTACTTATATTATACTGTTGCTTTTCTAAGCCAGTTGGTACTAAGGATTCCTATAGAATACAGACTTACTTACTTAATTCCTCATCTCAATTTTTGTTGAGGACAAAATTAATCGGTAAGTATTCCTTTGGAAATATTTGAAAATCCTTAATTGAAAATTCTCGTCTCTATCAGCGAAATTAAAATTGTTAGGAGCTTTTCGATATTTGCGATGTAAATACGTAATAAAGGTATACTTCTTAAGTATGCTTGTATTTATGATTTTAATAATGAAGCAAAAAACTGCCCGCTAATGTATTTACCTACTCTATCTTTCAAATTGCTGACCTCACTGAACTATTAACTTCAGTGATTCGACATAAACCAGTAAGCTCCAATTGATACGGACATTGGCGACGCGATGTTCTGAAAATTGTACTGCAAACGATATGACTATAGATAGGACGAAAACGATAGGACAAAACTAGTTATGCTTTAAAGCATAAGATCATTTGAAAATTCATTACTGTCATGTCTGATACATTAGATACAAGCCTTCTTCCCAGAGTTTCAAGATAGTACGAAAGAAGATGCGGTTAGTAATTGAGGATAGTACCTCAGGCGGTACCTGCGGCGGCGTAGGCGGTATTGAATAACAATGCGCCATTAAGGTCGCGTTTTATATTCAAAATACTCGGGCCTCTAATGTTCGACATATGTTAATACGAAGGTTGACAAAAGTGGATAATTGACTGTGCTGCCATGTTTATAAGGAAACTAATACGACTGTCATTGAACGTACGAAATCAACAACGTTTACTATGGATATTGAATTATGCCCACACACATCGATCGTCAAGCCGAAACAATAATAGATTTGGGGAGATTTCATTTCAAAATAATTAAAAAAAAAAATTCAACCGATTTCAAAAAGCACAAAAAGGCACTACACTAAAAACCGAATAAAATAAAATAATTTAATTGGTATATGCTATCTACTGATTGGTCTGAAATCGCCCCATTTATTGATGTAGGGTATAAATGATGTAAATCCGATAAGTTCTGTATTAAAATCTATTGAGTTGAACCCTCAATACTCTTATCAATTAATTAATAACTAGGATTCCGAGCAATTTATTCTATCAAATAAAAGAATCTGGGTTTCAGAACACTCGTAAAATTTTCCTCATATATTTTACCCACAAAGTCTCCCAAAGCACTAAAACATTTAGTGGTAAACTTTACCGCTTTTTACGCATGTTCTACCGAATTTAGTGCCAGAATCAATCAAGTGCCATCCATCACTGATAAATCCAGTTTGACTAAAGCACTTCGAGATCCCAATTTGGGCCGTAAACTCACCTCGAAGTTACTGAGGCTTACGTAATTGTTTGTCTCCATTCAGACGTCAATAGTGTCCGATGTTTTTCTATTTTAATGTTTTATGGAAAACAAACATACTATTTATACGGTCATTTTATCGTTATTCATTACCATTTATGGTAATATTATTATGATAAACCGAAGTCTATGTTTATTGACCATACAAGCTTCAACATTATGTTTTGTTTTTGGCTTTTTCGGTAAGAATGTGCGAACTCGAATATTGAGAATCCGCTATAAATTCCCTTTTAGAGATTATTGACTTTAGACAGTACAAAGTCACCTTATCATCATCAACCCATATCGGCCCACTGCTGAGAATGGGTCTCCCTTCAATTTCGTGGGGAGGGCTAGGCTATAATCCACCACGGGGGCCCGTTCCAGATTGGTGGATAACATACCTACCTCCTGCAAAGTCACCTAAATATACAAAATACATAAATTTTTATAGAGAGTGCTCGAAGTCTCTCTGCGACGCGGAAACGTAACCTACTCTATCCTTCTTTTCGTTCCGTTCCATTTCATCGCTTGTCATTTTAATGCGCACCAAACTGGTTCAAACAATTACCTACCTCAATCATTATCAATGACCTAAATCTGCACCATTGCTTTTTTATTTTACGACATCCTGCATGGGTCCTTGGCACAGCAACACATGGAGAGCCGAGTCGCCTCGCCGCAACAATGGTGGGAGAGGCTTAGAGAATACCAACATAGGTACCTTGCGGATTCAGTGCAGTATGTACCGATCCATTGACTCGCTGATCTATAGGATGTTATGCCAAGGTCCGTGGGTGGAGGCATCTGTGCCTCGGAGCCATTATACGAGTATTTGCTTGGTTAAATACCAGGTTTATAACAGTGGCAGATTTTATGTCAGAACTAAATGTCTACTACGACTAACCTTTCTTTTCAGTTTATCTTGTAACACTTTGGTCCAATACATTTATTCAAAGTTATGGAGTACTAATGGAATATTTTCGTTTTTATTCGATACACATTTTATAAACAGTTTTCTGGATGTCAACCTACTGTAACTCGTATGGCAATATTAATTTGTAGTCGGATAACTTTTTAACAAATTTAGAAAGACAATATCACATTTAATCATCTTTCTAAACAAAACCCCCAATTCCTACGTTAATATTTTACCCGTTTTATATTACACGTATTTTCAAGTAAACATCAGTACAATACATAGCGAAACTGAACACGAACAAATTGAAATTCGACCGGCGCTTTTTGACGTGGAAATAAAAAGAAAAACTCGACGCTATCGGCACCCGCATGCGGTCTTTCATCTCAACATACACCTACTCACCTATCTCGCCGACCGTATGCCTATATGACAAACGAATAAGCCTGTATTCATTATTCAGGTTGAATCGCATCGTAACCGTCTCTGAGCACTTTGAAGTCTACCCATTCATACAGCGAGACGCTCAATTCGAAAGGATCGATTATGAGCACGACTATCGTATATTAACATCGCTAATGTACTCGAGAGACGAGGAACAGAAAGGCCCTTTATTCATAACCAGCCGGGGGAGCAATGAAAGCAATAAGTAGAGCTTAAAATAAAGGGTACGGAGTACATAGGGGACGTCAACCGACGTTGAAAAGGTACAAGCATGCCGCGTCACGGCCGATTGCACTTCTGTGTAGTGTTTGGATTAAGAGGCGAATTGTAAGCAATAAAACGATGCAGACAGGGATTTTAATACGGCAGGCAAATAGGATTATGTCTCTGCCATGAATGTTTGGAAACGAGGGTTGAATGGCAGAGGGTTTCGTCTACAAAGCGGCATTTGAATCATAACATTTATAGCCATGTCTGAAGTTTGTAAGCCACGGAGCCACGGCTGTGCAATATCGATGTATCAGCGCGTGGCAACGCGTCGTGCAGACTGCTTGAGAATATTAAAACGTATAAGTCACGAAAGCCGAATTATCGTGACTGTGTGTATGAGACATCGCCACTACAAATTAGCTTCGAGGAGTGTGTGGTCTGCACACCTATAATTTGCGATTGCGAATCCTCGGAACTTAATTTGCCTCCACTGGTTGGTCATTTAATTGGTATAATTTTATAAATTATTACAATAAAAACAATTAGTTTTAAATGAATACACGATTGCTATTCCATTAAATCGGTTATCTTAATACGTTTCTTAATAATGACTATCATTTTAATGTTTTTAGATAGAGTCGCCGGGCGTTCATAGAGTTAGTTTCTTCCCACTGCAATTGAGATAATTGAGTTGCTTTAACGAAAGCATGACTTAGTTTAAACATGGTCTAATCTCAGGATTGAACACAATTCAACGGCTGCGTCGTAAATTCAATCTAATTATATGATACATCCATTCTACTAATCCTACTAATATAATAAATGCAAAAGTCTAGTTGTTTGTTTGTTACTCCAAATCATGTCAGGTATTTTAATAAATATTGGCATAACCTTTTTTTTTATTTGACTGTATGACTAGATGAGCAGGTCGTTCACTTGATGTTAAGCGCTACGCCTACCCATAACAGTAACAGTCCCACCCAGAATTCCATAATCTTCCGCGGCACAGCACTGCGCTCGTCACCCTAAGACATTGGTTCTAAAGTCTTACGCCCAGTAATTAGATAGAATAGATTATATTTCGGGTAGATAGGGTAACTTATATTTAAAAAATCTAGCTTAGAATCTGATATCTCATTTGAATGGATTCAGAGCTGTTGATAACAAAAAACTGTACGTAAAAGCGCACTGCGCCGGTATAAACCACTGGGTTTCGGTGGGAATTGTGGAAAATTGACTTCTTGATAAAAATTGTTTGTCTGTAAAGTTGGTTTACAGACGATAGTTTAACGTGACAACGTCATAACAAAACATTGATGAAATGATTGCATACTTTTATTAATAAAATTGACTAATATTTTAATAATAAAAGAATAAATACTTGAAATTATACTAGTAATTAGATTTTTAAAATGCAAGAATAATTAACCTGTAAAGAAGAGAGGAGAGATAAATGCGGCGCAAGCGTACAATGAGCGTTACGGGACTATGTGTCAACTTTTTCGTGCATGCAGCCGGCGTTCATCGATTTATTAGACGTTGTCACGTCAAAAATACCACTATACACGAAGTCGCAGGTATATTTCATACCGTAAAACAAACTACACGCAAATTACAATCCCAGTCATCGCCAATCTCCATAACTCTAATAAGGTTAATTCTCGATCGTTATGTGGTTGTTACCACCTGATACCCGGATTGAGACATCGGCGATTACCCAGAAATGTGGTAAACTATCCCCAACTTCGAATATATATCAATAAGTTTTGACTACCACTTTAATGGGAAAAGTTTGGAAAAGTAACGCTATTTTGTTAAGTGAAAATAAGTTCGGATACGCTTAGCAAGTTTAGGCAACGTTACTAATATGATTGATGAATCGCTGATAAAGTTAAGAACTAGCTCCAAAAGTATTATAATTTTTCATTTGGAAACACATCATTCTCACTGTTTAATACTAGATGATTTTGGGAAATAAATAAATAAAATAATTCTCAGTGGTATTTTTTTTTCATTGATTTAAGAAGACAGTTAGTTTCCTACCAAAGCCTGTTGGCGACAGTATTTTTTATCATTTTTAAGTCAAAATCTAAGCTACCAAACAATATAAATTGTAGTGATGCATAAATAAACATACACACAAACAAACACCGTTTTAAAAAAAAAAACAATTTTCAATACAATATTTTTGAAGTTTTATAGACTATTTTCTTTTCACAAAAGTTTTAATGAACAAACTTTATATCCTTTACCGCTTTATTATAAGGCTTGTTCCCATAGGTCCACAGCCCATACCAACTGCAGATTAAAATCAAAAGACCCTGCTCAACATCAATTAGAGCAAAGCATTCTTGAACTTCAACCGTCCAGATATCCAGATGAATATCAGTGACTCGCTTATTCTGAACTCATCGGCTCACCTTTATCGAACGAAGTATCGATAACTTTTCCATTGGGAGTATGCAAAAAGACAGGTGACTCAGCAGAGATGCGGTCTTACGGACCTTATCAGATCGTTATGACTAATGGGCTAGTAATATATGGGAACGCAGTGACCACGCAAGACTATTGTTAGCCTAATTGCCTAAGGTTCCAACGTCCCTTCGAGATTTAAGATAAGGTAAAAAAGGCTTTTGTTCGGATTTTATTGGCGAATACGTCATCGAGTTGTCGACATAATGGGTCGCACGCTCCGTATGTTTGGGATAAAGAGGCTTGAAGGGGGATGAAGCAAAGCAAAGCGCTCTTGTGCCTTCAAGCGCTTTGAGGGATCGTCGGCGACGGCCGAGTTCTTTGTTGATTCGAGGACGCTCGCTTTAAAATGTCAAATATTTCTTAAAATATCTTGACTATGCCATTCCTTTTTATGTTTATCTTTCAGTTGAATAGCTATAGCTACAAATTGAATATCAATATGTAAGCTTACTGTAGAAATTCAGCAATCACGTGGGATTGAAAGGATATATTTTGTAGTAGTTTGTGAATGCAGTAGCAAACGTTTAGATTTTACAATACTCATATCATAAGTATAGGTCACAAAATAAAATAATATTATATTTACAGTGCAAATAAAATGCTTGGCACTTTTAGGTTTGCGTGGTTCAATAAAAATAAATTAAGCATACCTCCACGTATTATGCAGCAATGAGGTTTTCGATTGAATGCTTTCAAAATGTGCTTGAACTGCACTAGAACGTGAAAAACGTTTTTCACGAGCCAAATAAAGTCATCAACTTTAATATTCGCAATCCAAATCGCTTGCACGGCAAAAAAATACCGTAGTACGGCAGTTGATTTGGGCAGGTAGAGGAATTAATCTCGGTAAAATGGTAAAAAACCTGTAAAAATGCGGCTAGGAGTGTAAAATGTGAGTTTTTACCGGCGTCACACACGAGCTCGGACGTGCGAGGCCCGAAATGTCAGGCACATGGCAGTGGAAGCGCTTTTTGGTGTGGCCTAATTGAAAGTCCGTTGGCGGTCGTGATTACAATTTAAATCAGAACGTTTTATTTTGGAAAGTATTTTATTTTTTCATTGCATATCTGACCATTTGCTAATAAATAAAATCCATTCACCACAAAAAGTTAACCTTATTAACCTTATTTAATTTATTGAAGGATTTTTTTATTGCAGTGCATTTTGTGGTGTGACCGTGAGTCGAGACTGCCTGTGATTGTGCCATAGGCCTGTCATTGCCATTACCAATTGCAATATGGTAGCGAGTTCTCTCCAAAACTTCCATAAAGTTTTAAAAAAGCATCCACCACTTTGCTGAATCGTTCGTTACTGAGTTACTGTCGGAAGTTACTGAGGCGGAGGAACAATAAAAGGCCGAGTCGAAGACAGCTTATGTACAAGTCATGTGTGTCTCGGTTTGAAGGGCGCTGTTTCCAGCGAAATTAGGGCATATGAGACTTTAGAGCCGATGTCTCAGGATGACGAGCGCAGTGTAGTGCCGCGCAAGATTGTGCAATGCAGAGTTCGAGGTGGCACTGTAACTGTTATAGGCAGGCGTAGCGCTTACCATAGGGTGACCGACCTGGTCGTCTCGTCAATCAGACGAATAAAAAAAAAAAAAAGACTAAAAAATGCGATATGGAAATATCTATCAACCTTTGCCTCTCGCTACTTGTCCCAAACCACACAGCATAGAACAATGCAGTGCATTTCACGGCATGACCGCGAGGCGTGACTGCCTGTGACTGTGCCCCGCGGCTGCCATTGCCCCGTTGTTAGCGAGTGCGATATGGATGTATAATTACGTCACCTGAAGTACTCAAACAGCACGAATAGAATGTTATTTTTACTCCGCTGCAGTGAGAGAATTAACAGTTGAGACGTATATGTAATGCGCGTTCGTAATGAACTAATGAAATCCGGTGTCGAATGCTCGCTAAAGCCTCGTGTTAATTAAAGTCAGAGTTGCACGAGATACGATAATTTAATAATGCTACATTGTGTGGTTCCGTTCATGCGAGGTCGTTATCCCGGTTTCAGGGTTTTTGATGACAAGCACTAAAGGGAAGCGCACTTGTAGATTCGTTACGATCTCCCTTTGACGGTACTATTGTGGAAACCTTTTACGTTTTACTATATTATTAAAGGTTTAGTACTCATATCGTGCGTCATATCGTATTCATATTCATGTTATTAAAAGCTTATAATATTTTATTATAATACAACTTAAATAACAATATAAATAAAAGGAAAACAAACTAAAACTACAACTTAAAAATCTAACAAAAGAGGGTGTCCATGAGGGAAAAGCTAATTTACGATATCTACCTATAATAGAATATTGTACGATTGACAACAAATCAGTTTACCGCAATTCACGTCTTCCATAAATCATGACTAAATTAGGGATGCCAATTAACTACATTACCAACAACTTATCGTAGACTGTTTGGTATTCCAAATTATACCCCTCAGTAAACGGTACACTTTACACCGTTCACGCTTTACTACGAACTTTATTGATAACTTCCGGAAAGTTCCCACAGGAAGGAAATAAACTTAATTACCGGTCACTAGCTAACAACTCAGTCCGTGCAGTCAATTTAAATATTAAACCAATGATTGGCAGCCGAGCGTCTGGCGATCAAAAGCCAGGCTATAATCTGCCTAGTCGACTATTATTTGCCGTTCGATCGTCATTAGTTGTCACTATGACATGGATTCCCTATTATTTCTCAGGCGTCGAACTCGAGAATGCTCGGGGGCATCACCCAGGCGGGCTGCCAACTTTCCCAGGGCTAGGGTTGTCAGCTGTCAGAATGTAAGGACGTAAGGATCTTCTCCATTACACATTCCACGCAATAGGTTTAGACAGAGTTATATTTAGGTTGTTGATTTTATATTTTTGTCTACATGCAAATCTTCAATCTTTGCAGGACCCTAAAAGGAGCCAAATTGTAAAGAATTTCGGACGTGAACATGGCATGGCAACCCTACTTAGGAGTCTCAGGACATATAGAAATGAATCACGAGTGCTAGGCTCGTGACCCGCCTAGCAAAACTAAACCTTTTGCCCAGGGGTTTGTTGTATATCGACAGAAATAAATTCCCTAACAATAGAATTCATGTCAAACGTCAGCGCCGTAAAGATTGTGATCGCTTACACGTAGTAAAGGGATGAATTTCAATTAGACAATTTATATGGAACATACAGGACAATGTGGGAACAAATGGGACTAAATGTGTGGTTCAAAGGAGATTTGGAAACAAAGAGAAAATAAAACCAATACGTTACAAAGCGAGGTAACTAGGTCGGCGTGGGTAAACAAATATATGAAAACGAGTGTGGATGCCTTTGATAAGTTTCAGTTATACATTATTTATATTATATACTTAGTACTTATTTGTTTCGGTATTGTTATTTTTGTTCTGATTTGTTTAGGCAGACAAAGCTAAGATGCCTTTCGATTAGATAAGCAACTATCAGAGATCGCTCTGAGCGATAAGACCGCCCATTGTGACACTAATTGTAAAATTTGTTTTGTTCTAGTTTTAAGTTTTCTTTGTTCTGTGGTGTTTCAATAAAGAGTTTATCTATCTATCTATCAACGCAAGTACAGGCAGTCCTAGGACAAATTTCTAAGCATAGTGGAACGTGAGAGAGGCTATGTATAGCTGGTACTAATAGTGCTGATGATGATGATGAACTTTAGTATTGTTATGATCATGGTGATGAGTATGATGATTTGTAAATTTTAAATTAATTTCTCCCAGGCTAAGGTCCCAGTTTGCCAGTTTTAACTTCTCGCCGAAGTAGATCGGAAAATTCGCGTTTCCTTTGAAATTAAAATAAAAGGCTACCTTCCTTCCTTCCTCGTTGCTTCCTTTGTAATTTCCTACTTAATTATATTCTTAAGTAAAGTCTGAGTTCAACCAAACATTATCAGTATGATCTGTACATTAATATTTTATCACATTTAATTTTAAGTTCACCTTATCTCAAAATTATAATTTTTAAATAGTATAATTTGGTCTTACATCAGATAACCATTAAAATCTGTGAGATAGAGCCGTTTTGGATCTAAATGGTAATGAGACTGTCCAGACCCACCACGTAGCGACAATGGCTGGCTTTAAACAAAGTGGAGGCCGAATAAGGACCTCATTACCATAATTAGAGACACGGATAAAAGAGACGAAAATCGTAAGGTAGAGGGATAGTCAGTAGTTGATCTTGGGACAAAAACTCTCGAGTGCAGTTTAGCGTCTTGAAATTTATATAGTTTGCAGAAAGAGTGATCCAAGATTAACTTCACCTTATAATAGGCGACATAGATAAACGAGACGATTATCGTGGGGTAATAAATTAGTTACTAGCTGATCTCACCAAATTTTATATGGGTATGGGTAGAGTTTTCAAATAGTTTGGTGATAAATTCAGTCTCAAGTATACATTTTTACCCAATTTCAATTTGGTACAATGACTACGACTTCATTTATATTTACTAGACTAGTTTCGGTTTTCATTAATAGGAAATTCATGTCCAGATAATAATTTTGTCTAATTCTCCAAACATAAGGTACTGCGTTGCACTGCGGTCCTCTACAACAGTTTAAAATATTTTTACTTTTGACCCTGCATTGAACCATAAAGAGAAACGTAAAGATAAAGCGTATTCGTGATAAAGTTTCTAACATGATTTTTTATTTTTATAATAATTTGTGTATGGTTTTAGCACCATCACTCTGTGACCATTAAAACCCGTGTGTGACGGAAATGGCAATTTTGAATCATTTTTATGTGTGAAATATCATATCGCGGGTTAGTTATGCGTGATCATAAATTCCGTGACTTTTACTAGCTTTTACTTGTTTAATGTATAAAAAAAAGTTATACTAAAGGGGTTTTTTGCAAATACGCTTGCATTATTCGTTACCATATATTGAAGTTAAAGTGCATTATATAATATAATATTATATTTTTGTTTTCGCTCAGTAATAGATTATTTTATAATTTACGTAACTGGTGTATATTACTGTTGGTGATACAGTTACTCCTTTTATGTTTTTTTTTTCATTTGTTTATTTAAGTGATACTGTTGTCCTGTTTTTTTTTTATTTTAAATAAATAAATTACAAATAACGGTAAAGGAGGAATGTTAGAAATGACAAAATGGGTTTACCTCACTAGTCTTACTTTGTTGAATGTTTCTATTATTGAGCTTCCTACATAAAGTAAAGTAATAATATATATATTAAAAAAAATATATAAATTGAATTTTTTTTTTTTAATATTATAAATTGAAAATTGTATTAAGTTTTCAATTTACGCAAACCCCTGACGCGTCCACTGCGTTACGTCAAGTACGTAATTGATATGCTTTATTACTGTTACTTTAGAACCCTGAGATTTCTAAATCGATGTTTTTCGTATGAATAATATTTTTAGGCAATTTCTTGACACTAGTGAATTACCTACAGCTTATACTCATAAATTATATATAGGGTTAGATAACATTAACAACGTTACAGTTATGTCACTTATAAATTTAGTTTTTCAGCTATGAATCAACCAACAGGGCCTTAGAGATCGCGTGCGATTTTACCAACAACGATTTAGCAAACGACGACGATGGTGACACCCACCCTATTATTGCCGCTGCGATAAAATCTATCGTTATTTCGCATCATTTCGGTAGAGGCATTAGAGAGCTCTATTTTTCGATCCATTAAAATTGTAATTCAAAGTTAGGTAACTTCCAGAGCGGTTCCGTGACCGTGTAATACGACCCGTAACTAAGTATATTTGCACATGGTACGCAATACAAACTTTCAGGCTTTACCCTGGAATTAAATAGTTTTCTATCTACAGCGGAGCGCGAAGTACACAAACACTTTAACACTTTGTCACAATAACTTGATTTCGGAATTTGAGAACGAAACCGTTGAGCTTTAACTTTATTTCACTGCCACAGGGTGTCGAAGTGGTTATATACAGATTTTATAACGATGCAGAAATGTAAATCCTAGGTGGAAACGTTAGTGTTAAAGTCCAGACACGAACTTTACTTGGTTTTTAACGTTAACAATCGTGACTAAGCCTATTTAAGATTCAAATCGCGTATTCTACCGCGATTGTTCATACTAACTGCAGCCTAACGCCCGACAGATAAACGTAACGTAAACGGACGCGTTAGCGTTTAGTTTAGTATTTTATTTGGGGCGCGTGTCTTTTTTTACAGCACGCATGCGGATATTGCGGCGAACCTCTTACTACTTTAGTGTTTTACTAAAAATTGATATTTACGAGTGCTCAATTTTCTATTTCCTGTGGGTAAAGTCTGATCATCTCAGGGACAGGTCGCGCCCAAAATAAAAGAAAGAAAGAAAGAAAAAACATTTATTCTGACACAACTGCACACAACAGCGAACAACGTACTTATTTAGAGACAAGACAAAAAAATGAAAACACACGATGAACATAATAGCGTACGCAGATAGCCGGCGCGCAGTGATGTCAGACAAGGCCTGAGCTCAGCATAATGCTGTGGTCAAACCACAACGCTGATTTTCAGCTCTTGCCTAAACAAAAAAATAAAAAAAAAAAACCTAAATGCCTAAATCATTAAACGTCCCCCCCCCCACTTTCAATTAAGTGTTACTTTCCACAAATACACTTTTGCATTTAATATACTAGCTGTGCCTTGCCGTTTTTTCCTGCGTTGACCTTTTATCCTACATAAACTATTCTATATGCTATTTTTTTTTATGCTATTACGGTAACAAAACTACAACTACTACTAATTTGGTTATATACCAAATTTAATCGAAATCCGTACAGCCGTTGCGGCGTGAAGAGGCAACAAACACAGACACAGACACACACAGGCTTTCATCATAAATATTAAGGGAATTAGTAGTAACTATCGCCAGAGAATAACTTATAGTACAGTATGCTTACAATATCTTCAAAGTGTACCGTCCGCGTCGCCGACCGTCCAATACGCTCGATGAAATTCTGATCGTGCCTGATAAATAATAATAAATCAATACACGAGGGAAGTCACGAATCCCAAATTTCTTTCCGCGGAGATCTAGATACGGGCTTATATTTCCGACCCTACAATATCATTGTTTTTCCCAGTAGACGTGTCATAAAAGAACCCTCTTATTTTCTGTGGAAAATATAGTGAAATATTTTTAGAGACTGAGAGACTGCATTCTATTTGGATGGAGGTTTCTATGACAGCCTTTACTGTGGTTGAGGTCAAATCTTGCATATCAATTCCGAGTCGACTCCAGCCGTTCCACTGAATTGAAACTTTGCTATCTGATGGTTACCCAATATTATGGTGACACAAGCTGATTTGATGGAGACGAAAGGTGTTTGGGCCGATTTTGATCAGCTTACAATACCGAAAATCAACTCTAATTACGAAGCTTTTATGTAAAGATTCAACCATAGATCCTTAAAAAAACAGTTATGTGTTCACAATAAATGTGCGGCACGTTTCAAATGCCATAAAAGACAAAACTAATTAAGAACTCCCAAACCACTTAATTAAATATTTACTTGTTACTATAATTCGCTGCAAAGTAAACCTTGAAGCTAACGGATGTCACGAAAGATAAACGGAACAAACGACAAACCTAACGAGGTCGTTACCTGCATGTCTTTAGGATAACATGATTAATGCTTCTTAGAACAAACTGACGGCTAGTGATGGGCTTGTTTCGATTGTTCAAACATCTCGATTATTTTGTCTCGCAGTCGAATTTCACTGAATCCTAGAGTAGTATAATACCGAACACTGACTGATAAGACCGCCCTATGACTGATTATCTATTGTAATTTAAAAAAAAACTTTTTTATTCCATTCTATTCTATAAGTAAATAATCACGATTGGTGCGACTAACTGCGATTTTTTCGAGTTAAACCTCACATGACATGGCGCGGCGCGAAAAATAGCTTACGAAGAATGTAGCGGCGAGTCATTCGACGTGGAACAATCGAAAAACATCTCGATTGTTCAGCGGAGTGAGATGTTTATGCACTCGATTGTAATTTTTGCTTGGGATGCTTTCGATTGTCTGAACATCTCGGGTACGTCCATCACTACTGATGGTGATACCATTTTATCCTGGTCGTAATGTTTGAAGCTAACTGAAAATGTATGCAAATGCCACGGGATATGTAAAAGTATGGATGCTGGTACGACTACAGTGATGATATGTGCTGGTACGATTAAAATTGGCTGAATTCAGCAAGACGTCTCACAGGCTTAGTACTCTAGATAATGTTAAACGTTTTATGTTTCTTTTTATCCTGAACCTTCGTGGCGAATAAGATGGTGTGCCCTTGAGATAAGGTTCGGAATAATCGCATA
Source organism: Campaea margaritaria (assembly GCA_912999815.1). Classification (NCBI taxonomy): domain Eukaryota; kingdom Metazoa; phylum Arthropoda; class Insecta; order Lepidoptera; family Geometridae; genus Campaea; species Campaea margaritaria. The sequence continues at coordinate 9,520,411 of OU538800.1, forward strand.
GCTCTACATGCTTATATAGAATTCTTTTCCAGATGATAAGTTGGGTCTAGATATGGGTTATAATGGTTAAGCTCTAAGTCTAAGCAGTAAGGTTCAAATACGTTCAAAATGTATTTTTTATGTTTTTATTTTTATAAGAGGTTTGTTAGATATAATGTGTGGTGTCGGGTGTCCTATCTGGAAGCTTTATAGTCAGCTAAAGGTGGACATTATATTATGACTTGAAATATAGTTTATCGTATAATATAAAATTGTGATGTAGGAACCTATTTCCTTTTTATCAGGCTCGTGAGTTCCGATCTAGCTACGGCTAGAATGCCCTGTATCTAAGGAATCAGGAACTACGAGGACCATGGGCCTACAAACACCCAGACTCAGATATCTACTGTCGCATTAATTTAATTATATAAATAAATAAAGTAACTCGCGCATGTCTATTTTATTTTTTATTACAATCACAGATGTTTGAAACTGTACGCGTGACACTCGAGGAGTTAAGAATATTAATTATGTACCCAATATATTTTCTAATCACCTCATCAAAAGCAGGTGGGTGCTTACAAAATAATGTTTAATATGAATTTCTATAGTAAATCATTTTCATAAAATCCTGCTATTTCACGCTCTGTCGGCATGGAGACAGGGTGTCACCTCCAGAGCCCGTAGATCTAACAAAGCGGTCCAAAATGAAGTGACAGCTCAGTTACCTACTGTCACTAAGCTCAAAATAAATAAATCCACTTATTTGTGTCAGGTGTTGATGTAGGACCATGGCCCTTGTAGTTCCCGATAGCTAAGATAGAGGAAATGAATAAATAATAATGTGAAAGTAAAGTGTACGTGTAGATGAAGGCAGGTATGGTTTTTTGGATTAGGATTATTATATAAGACTCGTTGAGGGCTTTTCGTCTCCCCAAATCCATTCGCCCAATTATGGGACAAAACACATAATGGCATATTATCATCATCTATATAATTCGAGTCTGTATAATCTGTATAATTAGTAGCGGTGGTAGCCTAGTGGGAGAATGTCCGCCTTCCAATCAGAAGGTCATGAGTTCAAATCCCAGTGCGGGCACGTACCAATGTGTTTCTATAAAACATATGTACGTAATTATCACTCGCTATTCGGTGAAGGAAAACATCGTGAGGAAACCCACATACCTACCCGAGAATTATTTCGGAGGTAGGTATGTTATCTTCCAATCCGGACTGGGCCCCCGTGGTGGATTATGGCCTAACCCTCCTCACGAAAGTGAGGAGAGACCCGTGCCCAGCAGTGGGACGTTATGGGTTGATGATTATGATGATGATATAATTCATTTTTGAAGTATGCGAGATGATGAGTAAAAGACGGATTGATGTTTTTTGTTTTAATGAGACCAGGCGGAAAGGACATGACACTATGCATGGGCCGTACACAGCCTATTAGTCTGGAGTTCCAGAAACCAGTAAAGGGTGTCAGGGAGTTGGTGTACTGCCTGCCGCTGGGATCGTAGCATGTGGAAAGATATAGTTTCTGCTTATCTCAACGGGAGAAAGGCGTGACTTTTTGTGTGTATAATTTCAGTCCATACCAATCAATCCACAGCTGGACACAGGCTGTGCACTATTCACAGTCCAGCGCTGTTTTAATCTGGTGATCCAGAACAGCTGGCGATCTCCCTATTCAATAACGTCTTCTAATTATGTTCTAGATTGTCGACCTTAAAGTCGTTTATAAAAACATACCTTGTTATCCTTCTGCCACGAACAAACGCCTTTCTTGTCTGATATTCTGCACTTGAGCAGGGCATCTTCACCGGGGTTAACCTCTGTATACGTTGGCATCTCCACGAACCTCTGGACGGCACCTGGAGAAGAAATTACCTCTTGAGATGGATTGGTATAGTCGAGATAAAATCTGATCTAGTCTGACCCGCGAATCTAGTCGAGTAAAATTTTTTGCCTCCACTCCAACCCCACAAGTGTGCTTTGGTACTTTCAGACGTTAAAATTTCCTCAATTCGAGTTTTTGCTCGACAAAATTCTCATACGAGAGAAACAAACCATCTGTCATGTCAAAGTACCTCGTGATCTACCTTGAGAATTCCTCGAACCCGCGTCTACAATTATATTCAATGCACCTGATGGTAAGTGCTACGCCTGCTCATTATATATTTCCACTTGTATTTACTGCAGAACATAGAAATCAATCTGGATTTGCTTACCACCGTTCCGGTAGCATTCCTAGAAACAAAGTGTCATGCTGGGCTTAGCCATGTTTGTCATGCCCTTTGTTCTTTTTACCTTACTCTACACTTCACTAGCTATTCTGTGGCTTCTACACATATTTCAAAGAAAATTTGAACAAGAACCAGTTTTGAAGATAACAATCCTTCTCAACACTGCATGAACTGGCTACACTTTCAACAATTTTACAAATGCAACACCTCTAAAGCTATTTGGAGAGTGCCCAATATTTCTAGAGAAAAATAAAACTATATTTCTAACAAAAGTAATAAGTGCTTAATATTTTTCTGGCTACTGCGCCAGCCGGCTCCGCTAAATAATTGCAATGTCTAGTAAAAATTACGGAATTGCAGCGTGCTCCATCTGCATGCATATTTGAAGATTTCATTACCGATACGAGCAGTTGCTGTTTCGGTCGGTTTGATTCTTGGCTACTGACTGCTGGGTGAAACTTACTTTCATGTGCTATTAGGTAACTATTGCACCAATTTTACGTATGTGAGCATATATTACATTTTTATTACAAGCTTTATTTCAACAACACTGGTTAGGTAGTACATTTGGGGCACATATAGGAGTTGAAATTGTAAAGGCCTGTCCGACTCTGATGGCAATTCAATATCATTGTGACATTAAGCTGGTTGTATGATATACATGGAAAGACGACAACGTTACTCCTCAGAGGCTAACAGTATAGGTTGATGATGTTGGGACTCTTTTTGTTCAACTAGCAGTACGAAACAAGTATTTTTTAAAAGCTTGTCTGGAAAAATATATATTTTAACATAGAACTTTGTCACTGCCCAAAAAGACTCTAATCGTTAATTTACCAACAGTTTTTGTTTCGGGGCCAAAAATGCAGCACTACTTTTTAAAGACTGAAAATTTGTCAAAAGATGTTTTAAGAGCTTCTCAAATTGCATCGACTCTAAATAGGGAGACACTGTAAACGGTTTTGCATATTAACCTCTTAAGAAACAGAGTCAAAAGTATAATGAAACTCACTTTATAACTACACAGACAAGATATAATTTGGACTGGCAAATTCTGTTCTAAAATTTTCCAAAATGTGGGCAGAATATTGTTCATGAATTCTGCCCTGCCATAGCTCCTTGGGTATTATCTTGCGCGATAGTGACAAGCTGACAGCACCGACCGGGTTTTAACACTTCGCTACCTTTGAGATTACAAGTTAAGCTTGCAATCTACTTGTGTAAATGAGAAATGTTTCATTTTTCTCGAGGTGGAAGTGCCTTGCGCATTGCAATGTGTTGCAAAAAGTTCACTACGAATAATCCTTCTTTGGAACCAAGACAATGTACAAAATGTGTGAGTATAAAAATAACAAGTACTTTAATTTTTAAATGATTTTTATATGAAATTAATTAGTGAGGAGTAAGATAATAGGTATATTAAGCCGAGGCAAATTGGAACAAGTGGTGGTAGTAAACCAAATTGAATCGAATCATCAATTAGACATTCGGTCATATTTCAATATCCCCAACAAACTTAATAAAACCAATCGATCTACCTGACGCGCCGAGAATGATTTAGCTTGACGTTAACTCACGGGTCATTCTGGGCGACGCGTCCCATAGGACCGCCCGTTTCGTAAAAAGTGATCCGGATCGCTTCGGTTTACGATATTTACTTATTGAACGACCAATAATTTAGCTACCCATTAGCAAACTAAAAGTTGGTTACCCAAGCAACTAAGAAAGTTAACACAAAGTAGTTAAAAGTTACTATAGAAACTTTTGCCGTTGAAACCAAATGTACCGCATGTTCTAGTAAATCGGAAAAGTGTCTCTATAAATGTTTATTATTACTATTTTCTCATTAAAATCGTTAAATGGCCCATGGAGCGTAAACGATGGTAGGAACACGAGAAAGTTCTTGCGGTTTCAACCTCTCGTCAACTCAACTCGTTTCTATAGTGAACATTTGGCTTCCTTTTCGAAACAGTTAGTCTTTTATTAGAGAACATTAACTTTGAACGAGATAAACACTTCAAAACTATCGACCATAATTATGTTAATGTCCGGCAGTGGACGGAGAAACTTTGGCATGCATGAACTTTAGAATATGATTTAGGTTACATTTTTTTTTTTGTTACAAGCGTTTATAAAACACGTATTCGGTCAGAGGCTGATTAAAATTATCGAAAACACGACCAATCTACTGTAAATCACTGAAGAGTTCCACCGTCTACCTTCCGTCTGTATCAGATCTCGCTGTCACCATAATTTGCCATTGTTGTCGAAACATGACCAGCACGCAAAATTTCCACGCAAACCAGTCAAAATAGACTTACAAAAGTAGACCTAAACAAACATCCATACTAACTAACACAAATAAAAGCTTATAAAAACGAGGTTTACCCACGTACGAGCGCATGCGAACTAAGCGTATTTGAATCACGTCATGCTGAAATATCGTCTCGCTTTCGTACGTCTCGAATCGAATCGCTGAACCCGTAGACACTGCTGTTTAGTCTCCCGAAAAGCATTACTTAACATTTAGTCTCCCGTGACTAATGCCTTCCGTGTAAATCCGCATAATGTCGCAATCGTATGGCACATGTCTGGGTCAGATTCATGCGCAAGTCAGCTCTTTGAGCTATCGCGAACCCTTTGAACTAAACCTTTGAAGTGATGCAATTGGCCCCTTTGATCTAGGTGAGGCGGGACATTAATTCGGGGCAAGCCTGCTATAAAACGGTATTTATTTTATCTATTAATTGGGCTTCCCAGGGCATTCTCATTTGCAAGGTAGCGTTTAAGAGGATTAGCGTCAGGGACAGATTTGTCTTGATTTGTGACGAGGTCCCGAAATTCGACTATGTTGCCGGGCTTTCTGGAGTTCTATGGAATTTATTCATCTATACTCATAGGAGACTTGATGACAAATGTTACGTAGCTAACGTTGCAGTAATATGATACTCACCCAAGAATATGTTAAGTGCTGAGAGTGTGTGACAAAATAATTAAGTAGATAAGGCTTGAATATGTGACAGTTTCCAAATGAGTGTTACCGAGAATTATCTCATATACAGGGTGCTATGTATAAGCTAAAACATTTCCTTAAATTAGTTATAAGAAAAGTACCTAACCCGAGTTCAAAGTAAAGGCATTTAAAGAAAATAAATCCATACAGAAAAAGCGAAAAATCTTTTATCTTTTCAAACTTCGCAACTGTAAAATCGTAACTTTTCAAAGCACTTCAATAACGTATTTAATAGGATATTCTGCACGTCAACATCAAATAAAATTAAGTAGTGTTTGATCTAGATCTTTACAGTGGGTTTTCCTTTGGGAAGGTACACTTTGAAATCGACTTTGAGCAGCCTTATGAAAGTTTAGAGATGTGGAAGTTGGAAGTTATGTCGGAATTGCTACCTCGTGTGTTTCAAGATGCCTTATAGTTATGACGCATCCGTTAACGCAAGGCCTCCTTCAATATGACATGCTTCATCAGTAACTTAAACATTTGGTTTGAGGCCATTGTAGAAAAGCTACAATCAGCCGATATCGTGTCTCTATGCGGAATGTTTAAACTATACGCATGGCACTCAAAGAGTCTAACACAACGTGGCCATTTTCACCCATTTTCACCATTTTAGCCCCGGGCATGTTGTGATCGGATCCAGAGCCTCACCACGAACAGTTAAATCCATCCAGGTTAAGGACTAAAACTGAACTGCCCTGCTAACTGTCACCGCCAATACCGCTAAGCGTTCATAAGTCGATAAGAGACATTTATCCAAAGAGATCGTAACAATTTGTTTGCATTTACGGGAGTTTATATAGCTCTTCAGTCTATTTTTGAGTGACGTCGCGTCACGTTTGTCATTAATGAGTGTGTGGTGCCAATCTAGGCCGTTCAGTTTAAGGCCTTGAAATGAACTACATGGAATAAGTACGTGGTGACACCCCTTCTAGTATCAAAAACATGCCCAGATGAAACTAAAGTTGAAAGCCCATGAAGAACCGCAGGAGCGAGATGAAAACGTTCTTTCACCGCTAAAACAAAACCGAATACAATTTATGCGGCATAACGAACGATCCGACCTCATTTTATTTACCAGAAAAAGTTAAAAATGAAAACCTACGCACTGGATAGTGAACTCTGATGTGAATAAATTATAGCGGTTTGCTGCTTTTATTTTTCCATGTGGTGGGTATATTTTTTATTTATTCAGAGTCTAATAAAATAATATAATAAGGTTTTGTGGAAAAATATTTTTTTCTAGACAATCTTTCCAACTCAATAATTTAACAACGGAAAGTTGGTTGAATTTAACTTGCACGGTTAGACCGAAGCAAACCTTCATAGAGCATTTTATCTAATGCGAAGCTTAGCTTTTTAGCTTCAATACAAATAAGTTAAATTTTCTATTATAACCCTTTCCCTCCTTGTTTAGTTAGGTACCCATTGTAATTTGTTTGGTGTACACAATAAAAAGTTTACTATTCTATTCCATTCTATAAAAACCTGTATGTACCTAGTAATATTCCTAAATTGTTTATAGGGATTAACTGGGCTAACAATTCGCAGTGCGTAACTGGTCGGACTGAAGTGACCGGAAATCCTTTCACTATCAAAAACTGTAGAAACCCTTTACCTATTAGCTAACATACCCAATTTCCACGTGAACAGAAACTTTTCCTATTAATATAAATGTTCAGGTCCTTTTGTATCTCTGTGATTCGGATCTGTTCGAGTCCCTAGTGTGGGGAACCAAATTGTACCATGTTCTAACTTTTGATGGTCGAGGTCGCGTGTTTTTAACGAATTATCACTTTTTGAAAATGTAGCACTGATGAATACAACTGGATCAATTTTCAAAGAAGGTAAGTTTTAGGTAAGCTGTATTTTTTTTTTTTATAGTACTCGTATAATATTTTTTTTGTGTATCTTCTATATATATATAAATGTTATGTTGGTTTGTGTACGCTTCAAAAACTCAAAAAGTTCTGCACCGATCGAGCTGAAATTTTAGCATGATATATAATCCGTATCAAGGATTGTTTTTATCTATTTTTTTCATTAGTGACATATCAGCGAATGTGCGAATGTGCCACAGTGAAGCGTGGCAGGGTACAGCTGGTAGTATAATATGTACGTATTTATCACTGGCTTTTCGGCGAAGGAAAACATCGTGAGGAAACCCCATACCTTTCCGAGAATTAATTCAGAGTTAGGTATGTTATCCACTAATCCGGACCGGGCCTCCGTGGTGGATTATGGCCTAACCCTCCTCACGAAAGCGAGGAGACACCCGTGCTCAGCAGTAAGACAATAAGATGATGATGATAAAGATAGTATAACCTGTTACTCTGATGAACAGATTTGGATGACTTTTTTTTTTATTTCAAAAGTTCATAATGTAAAGTGGCACCGCACGTGGAAGTGGCTTAGGCAGTTTTAAAAAATAAATTTAAAATATTTTTTTATGGTATTTTATATAATTCTTTTGAAGACCTATATTTTGTCGTTCATAGATGTATTTAGTGTGTACTGGGTACAGCTATTGCATCAATTTTTAGTAACCATAACCTATTAGTATTAAGAAGTGCATTTTACTTTATTTTCTTTTATTTATTTTTTTAACAGACGCTGCTAAAGGTGTGTACTTAATACTTATGCTATTGTGTGTACCTACTGTGCTATGTGTACAACGATTTTCGTGCCTGATCAGCGATGATTTACCCACCGCCCCTTGTTAAACTGCGGCTAAACTTTGGCCATAATATATCATCCCTAAATACTAACAGGGTGAAGAACTGGCAGGTGGCCACCTGATGGCAAAAGCCTCATGGATGTCGAAATGAAAACAAGAAAAAAAATACTACTTATTTTCTTTGACATGGGTGAAGACTGGCAGGCTGAAGTGGGATTGGGCGGGCTATATCTTCAGGACCCATCCAGCAAAGTGGGCCAACGCTGTTCAGTGGATGCCAGAAACCAGACGACGTCGCCGAGGAAGCCCCAGAAAGTGGTAGCGAGACGATTTGAATGCTTTCTTGAGCGACAGGCCACAAACATTAATAGAGCGAGATCAGTGGAAGGAGACGAGGGAGACCTTTGCCCAGACGTGGGATCAGACAGGTTAATAAAAAAATCAAAAATAAAAGATAGACAAACCCTTATGGCGACTAGGCCGAAAATCCTTATTGCCTCAATTTTTATAATTTGAGATTTAGGGCTAGATGCCTTAATTTTCTTTAATCTTTCTTTTTTTATGTAATTAATTTCGTTCAAAATAGAATTTATTTTATCTTGCCCCCGCATTGCACCGTAGACAAATCTCGTATTTTTGCTGTTTTTAGATTTGGATATGTATACACGAAGAAGGTTCATAAAGCTCGTACCTTTTGTAACTATCGTACCTATTCTGTAGACAACCCTAGTCTGCGTATTACACCTGGAAAGATGCCCAAAACATCAGCAATTCAGTACGTACCTACCTTAATAAAAGATATTCTGAAAACGGTACACAACGCTTTCTGAATTTGTTGCTACTGCGGGCGTTATTTCATTTTAGGATTTTTTCTTTGTTTTAGTACAGGACGCCTACCATGTCATCTTATAGCGATTCAATTGAAGACCTAAACTGAACCGCGTCGCATAATCGTACCGTGACGTCTTATTTTTTATGTTGCTGCCATTTTCAACCTAATCTGGATCCGGTTTAGGTTGAAAATGGCAGCAACCTAAATTGAGTCACTAATAAGCCATTTGCAACCTAAATTGGGTCCATTTTAGGTTGAAAATGGCAGCAACCTAAAAAATAAGACGTCACGGTACGATTATGCGACGCGGTTCGGTTTAGGTATTCAAAATGAATCGCTAATAAGAGGTCATGGTAGGCCTCCTGTAGGTATAAAATGACATACAAGTAATTCACATTTCGAACAAAAAAAAAACAGAAACAAAATCGATTCATCCGTTTGGGAGCTGTGATGCCACAGGCAGACACACACACACACATACAGACACGCCATTCATAGGAACCAGTCGTTTTTGCATCGGGGGCTACAAAGAAATAAAAAAAACCATGACAAAATCAAGTTTGTTTTGAACACTAAAGTTTCATGTCATCAATCATGGTATTCATGATCGATAAGTAGTTAATGAGTACGCACCCTTATGGTGGTAGTGTTATAATAATTATTGTGTGCCTATCGATAGCGTGAATTCTGTTATCAGATTTAATCGATTTCAAATAATAGTAACAGGCTATGTAAGGGCCTCGATTACAATCAATCGATAACAAACAAGAACAACAGTCTTATCATCCCATCTGAAGCACGGAAGTACCTACTCTACTCAGATGATTAAGCCACTAAACGGTCACCCATCGAAGTGTGTGCCACTAAGGACGTAGAATAACTTTGGTGATCGATCAAACTTCCGAGATCAAACTGTTATGCCAACGAGCGCTTCAGATTAATATTCTCAAATGACTCGTTACCACTTTCTAACTCTATGAAAATTATAGAGATGACAACCATTTAAGATTTAGACCTGTCTAATTTAGTTTCGTATTGGAAACGTTGACACTTTTGGTTCCCCCAAGGCATTTTCGTTACCTACAATAACAAGATTTGGAGGAAAAGCGATAGATATGTTATCATCTCTCATAACATAAGGCATCGCAGAAAGTTCAGCGAGCTAAAAGTTTTAGGCCCTAATGCTAAGCCATTCCCAACGTTATGAGGGGAGCACAAGGTCGCTAGTCATACGTGTCAATTCTAGAATTTCCCGGAAAGTGGAGTCAGGTGGAGTCTATTCAAACACCGTGAAGATCCGGTGATAAGCAGCGCTAATACAGGGTGAGTTTTTTTTTAACGGGATCTCTATGGCTTAAAAATAGGAGGATATAAAGTCATAATTTTTTTCAATCGTATCTATTAAATATAAATTAAAGAATTTTAGAATACTTTTTTTTCATGAAATGTATTCACAAGTAATTTTTTTTATGTAGGTACAGTATAACGAGAACACTGTAATGTCTTCACACTACTGTATAGCGGATGAATATCTGGCAAAGGTGTCCCAGGCGGACTCTGGCAGAGGAGCCCTATTGTAAGAAACAAAAAGTTATTCAAATGTATTTTTATTAACCTGCCACATATTAATTTGAATTTAATACACCCTATACATAAAGATTAGAAACACAATTTAAGAGTTAATCTACGTAAAAAAACCTATTGTGAATCGTTAATGCTGACATCGTTAAAAATCTGATACTATTAAAAAACTAATATAGCACGCAATATTTATATTACTGTACTAGCTGTACCCTGCCGCTGATGATATGTCACTGATGAAAAAATAGATAAAAACAATCCTTGATGCGGATTATATATCATGGTAAAATTTCAGCTCGATCGGTGCAGAACTTTTTGAGTTTTTGAAGCGTACACAAACCAACATAACATTTTTATATATATAGATTGCCATCGGTTCAAAACTCGAGTGCAAATATTTCAAGTGAAAATTACATTAAAAGATTCCGTTACATATTATAGATAGATAGATACAGGTGAAGCGAAAAAAAAGTGTTTAATAAAAACTCATTCTGTATAATACTTACTCGGTATTGCGCTATGCATGTTCTGTGTCATACCGGTGGTGACTAATTAGGTAGGTACTTGGGCAAATGCCTCATTTGCTACGCGATACGGAAAATGTAAAATAAAAATACCAAGAAAAATAATGTTGCATTTGACAGGCTCAGTGAGATGTCAGGTGAAACGTTTTAATGTTGTGAACTTTGAGCAGGCTTTTTTTTTATTTTGACTTCGCACAATTTGTGCATTTGCTGGCCAAGGTTGTGTAAGTACTTAAAGTGTAAGTGTGTGTGTGTCAGTGCCTGGTGAGCGACTTGCTTGTCTCGTCACTAATTCAAATAAAAAAACTGCCAAAGTACGTGTCGGACTCGCGCACGAAGGGTTCCGTGCCATTATCTATAAAAACGGCAACGTTATTTTAATTTCATTATCTATTTAATTTCATTAAAGTGAATATATCAATATTCTGTTAATATTTCAAGCGTCTACCCATTGCCGCTATCAATATCGAGCAAAAACGAGCAAAACAAATCCCGTTTGTTTTATGGGAGCCCCCTTAAATATTTATTTTCTTCTATTTATTAGTATTTGTTGTTACAGCGGCAACAGAAATACATCACCTGTGAAAATTTCAACTGTCTAACTATCATGGTTCATGAAATACAGCCTGATGACATAGGGACAGACAGACAGACAGCGGAGTCTCAGTAATAGGGTTCCGTTTTACACTTTGGGTACAGAACCCTTAAAAAAATATTGATAACCAAGATGCACAGCCTAAGATGAAACCACCCATTATAAAAATAAGTAGGTACTCTTCTACAAGTAAAATGAACCCCTACGTGTGAAAGAGAGATGTATAGGCGTACAAAACCTCGGGTAACTGCTAATAATTACTTGCTTAAGATTTCATTACACACTCACATAGTAATTTAGCTCATAATTATTATGATAATTGCATCACACGAAACCGACTTGAAAACGGTCGAAACACGCTCACTGGCTTGTAAAGTTGATACCGTGATGTTGTTCAGTTAGGGACTTAGCTCGGTATCTTTTTACAGCGTTAATTCTTAGGAACCTAACAAATCGACAGCGACACGCAAATTGCGAACATTAGCACTACAAACGCTAAGTGTCCAACATGAAGGAAAAGCACGACATCTTCGCTTCCTGATACTACCAAATCTTCTTTAATTAACGAGGCGAGCCAGTCGTTCACCTGATTGTAAGCGCCACACCTGCCCATAACAGTTGTATTGGTAGGCCTCTTCTGCAAGAGACCGCTTGGAGACCCGGCCTTTGCATGCGGGCATATGAGACTTTAGAGCCGACGTCTCAGGGTGAAGAGCACAGCGCAGTGCCGCACCAGATTATGCAATACAAAGTCCTGAGTGATACTGTCACTGTTGCTGTTGCTGGTCTTGTTACTCGGTAACATAAGATATAAAATTATCTATACTAATATATAAAGCTGAAGAGTTTGTTTGTTTGTTTGTTTGTTTGAACGCTAGGATCTCAGGAACAACTGGTTTGAATTGAACAATTCTTTTTGTGTTGAATAGTCCATTTATCGAGGAAGATTATAGGCTATATAACATCAAGCTACGACCAATAGGAGCGGAGCAAATGAAGAATGTGGCAAAAACGGGGAAAATATATTGCTTTTAAGAGAGTTATTGCCTGAAAACTTGAATTATGCGGGTGAAACTGCAGGGCGCAGCTAGTAATAATATAAATCTTATTCGTATACCATTTTCAACAGGACTTACATGGCCAAATATGAAACTGAGAAACGTCATAGATCGATAAAATAACATTTAAAAGTTATTTTAGGTCTACTATAGATAGGTAAACTACTAGGTAGGTCGTGAGTAAACCCACATACTTACCCGAGAATTATTTCGGAGGTAGGTATGTTATCCACCAATCCGGACTGGGCCCCCGTGGTGGATTACAGCCTAATCCTCCTCACAAAAGTGATGGGAGACCCGTGCCCAGCAGTGGGACGTTTTGGGTTGTTCATGATGATGATGATAGATAGGTAGTCAAGTTTTCTGTTCGTTTTGAATGTGTTTTAGTCACGTAGAATAGGTTATTAGACCCACACCCACGCTTACAATTATTATTATTGTGTAATTAACGTTGAGAAGATGAAGTTGAGCCTTATGAGATTCCCGGAGCAATTTGAGTGAACTATAATCTCTAGATTACGAGGCAAAGTAAACTTCTACCAAAAGCCCTAATAATATCTAGGGCGGCATCTGAATCGTAATTAAACCACAGTTAACTTGTATAATTTCAATGTACGAAAAGTCATCATCATCATCATCATCAACCCATAACGTCCCACTGCTGGGCACGGGTCTCCCCTCACTTTCGTGAGGAGGGTTAGGCCATAATCCACCACGGGGGCCAGATTCGGATTGGTGGATAACATAACTACCTCCGAAATAATTCTCGGGTAGGTACGTGGGTTCCCTCACGATATTTTCCTTCACCGAAAAGCGAGTGATAATAACGTACATATGTTTTACAAGAAACACATTGGTACGTGCCTGCACTGGGATTTGAACTCACGACCTTCTGATTGGAAGACGGACGTTCTACCACTATGCTACCACCGCTTCGATACGATAAGGACAAAGGTATAATTTTTTTAACAACCATGGTAAGCCCCCATGGCTTTACAGTAGGTAATCTCCAGCTATCTTCCCGGTGTTACCACTATCGCTGCGCCCGTTTCCACTAAGTATAAACTTTCCCCGGCACTCTACAATCATTCGTATGCTAAATAACCGTACCTGTACACAAACGCAGTACGTATACACATGCAGTAGGAAAACTTGCCCGCTTTTAGAGTTATTCTCACCATAATCCAAGAAAAATGGCGGGAAAAAAACGAGCAGGAGGAGGTATGCCTGGTTGCAGAACCTTCAAGGGTGATTTGACTGCTGCTTCGGTCTTAAGGGCAGCTGTTTTAGAAGTCACAATGTTGTCCAACCTCTGATAAAAGCAGAATCAAAGAAGATGTGAAATAAATAAATAGCCTAAACTTAACCGTCGTTATTACATAATGCCAACCCACAGCTACAATTCTATTGGTACCTTCGCCCTTGATGGACGTTTTTTTTAATGATAGATTGGCAAGCAAGCTTACTTCCCGTCTGTAAGTAAACGGCTACCGCCGCCTATTGACATCTGCAACATTCAGGTCGTCGTCGATGCGTTGACCAGTCTCTAGAGCTCTTTGAGAAACGTGACATCATTTGTTCGCAGTTTCGTGCCTAGACTCCTTACTGCGACTTTATGTAAGCGAATCATTTCCATACGAATCAAGCCGACCCACATGTGTGCCGGTGCTTTACCAAACGCTATTGCGACCAACTCCGGCGAAATGGTATCGAGACGTAAATCTGGAGGTGTACTTAGATACGAGGGAGGCGCAATTACCTCCAGTCACAATAAATTCCCTGGCAACATTATGCTGGGAGTGCTCTTTACGGTAAGGTTCTCGTTTACGTTATCTGTTATTTATAGAACATCTTAACGCAATTAGGTGCGCTCGGCTTACGTGTCAAGAGTTACTAACTTTGGTTAATCGACGGTTAAGTTGAGATTAATAGTGATTTAAAATTGTAATATCGATTTCGCGTTTTAGTCAAAAATAATAAATTAAAACCAAGCTATCTCAAATCAAATATCCTTGAGAACTGCGGTGAAGGACGTGTTCATCTCGTTACCCAGTAAAATAAAATAAAAAAACATTGAAAAGAACCGGTAAGAAACTCTAGAAATAAAAATTTCAGTTTCGCTCCCTTTATCAGTACTAAAATTAAATTAAGAGTGTGTATATTGGAGCCATATTAAAACAACGTACAGCAACAACTTTTAAAGACTCAATAAAATTGGACGGTGATTAAATATCCAATACTGAAACCTTACAAAAATCCATTAGCTTAATTAAAACGTAGCAACAACAACCTTAGAAATACTACCTATCAGTACTCTTTATTTTTTTTCTAGCTATGGGGTACAATTTTTTTTTATATACTTAATGTGTTTTTTTTTCTATTCTACCTGTAATCCTGGCGCTTGCAACATTGCTAAAATATCGGGATCAAAACAATCAAAATTAATGGTAAATATCCCATTTACAATAATAACACAAATATGCACATACATAGCTAATTATTTTATTTAGCTATTATGCTTACAAACTACAAATTTCTAGGACCATTTAATCTTAGTTTAATTAGTTTGTGAGATAACAGAACTGATACTGGTATCCCGTTCTTCCCCAACAAATATTTGTTCAAAACCTCGCCTCGCGCCACTGTTGTAGTAAAACCAAAGCATCCACATTCAATTACGGCGAAATGACGCTTGGGAAAACCTCCAAACGGCAATATGGGCAATATGGACAATCATAAACGCAAACAATGTTCATTTTATGTTCATTTTTCTAAGCGACAGACAATAAGGGCTCCATCAATCACCTGCAACAAAAGGCGGCATAGACAACTGCCCAGAGGCCTGATTACTTTTTCTATTTGGTTACTGTGGCAAAGTTACAACTGCGGTTGAGATTGGTGCCGTGTCTATTTTTTCTTAATTTTTAGTTTTGCTCATGATTTCGCTACGTTTTATCACAGAATGCTAATGTAGGTAGGCTTTGATATTTTTATAGCGCGTTATAATTGTGTTGTTATAGGTTTTTTTATTTAGTTCGGTATAGGTACTTTAAAAGAGGTTTCATTTTTAAAAACACGATTCTTAAAAAAATCTATCGCGTCATGTGTTATTATAGTTTTTTTTTTTATATAGTATATAGTTAGTAGTAGGTATATAGTTTTAGTTATATAGTTTCAGTACATTTTATCTGTGGTTACATTTTTTTTTAAAGAATCTTAATAAAAAGCTATATTTATGGTCGATAATTTTATACTTCCGAAGAGCTTATAAGGTTGCAGGATAATTACTAAAGTATGAGGATTTTGTGACGTAAAAAATAAATTCAGACAACACCGGTTTACTGTTGCTTTTTCTACAGCAGTCCAAATTTCGTAGACCCCACATGCCCCAGTCAGACCATTGATCGACAGATCAAGTTATTTCTTTAAACTGTCAGAAAGTGGTCAGAGAAATATATAAATCTGGTGAGTATTTTTCCGTACGCATTCCTAACGTGGTAATAACGACTCAACATAATACAGTCCGTGGGAAGTGTACCAAGTGTATTGAATGATCATTTTTTGGGCTGCTAATGGTTTTCATTGGTTTTTAGTTGCAACATTTGTTAATGGTCATGCGAATGTATGTGTAAAGGATTTACTTATCTCTATTGCGGGTTTTGATCTTGTGCTTAATTGCTTTTGGTTTTAACTTTTTACGTAGTCTTTATTTTGTTTTCACAGGCCTTATTTTAAGATCTTTTAGTTTAGCTTTTTGACGTGACAATGTCTAATAAATCGATGAACGCCGGCTGCATGCACGAAACAGTTGACACATTGTCCCGTAACGCTCGTTGTACGCTTGTGCCGCATCTATCTCTCATTTCTTCTTGACAGGTTAATTAATCTTGCACTTTAAAAATCTGATTACTAGTACAATTCCAAGTATTTATTCTTTTATTATTAGAAAATGATTTATTTTATTCATAAAAGTATGCAATCATTTATTCAATGTTTTGTTATGACGTTGTCACGTTAAAATATCGTCCGCTAACCAACTTTACAGACAATCAATTATTTTTTTAATTGTTATTGGCATCAGAAGCATAAAAATAAAGTACAAAATCTGTAGATATGGGTTAAGTCGAGTTGAAAACCTTTTGTTTCCTGAATTTGGTTAAATTTATATACAAAACAAATAAGTACATTGCCCTACTGCGCCAAGTAAACAGTGGGCCAACTATGGTGGCCATTAAACTACATTTGGCTCTACATCAGTACGACAAATCACAATAGGCCAACTTTCAACAGAACCACAAAATAGGCAAACAATAGAATTATAACAAAAAATATAAGTAGAAGCAATAAAAATGTAAATGAGCCCAATTGAGTTCTACCCCAGCCGAATCTATGTAAAAACATGCATCGGGTATGCAATAAATATATAGGCATGTTTTATTCAAAGGAGCTCCGAAACAATATAGAACCGAGACGCTTATTGAATAGAATGAAACATGAAACTTTTATGAAATAAAAATTCATATCGCCAATGTTGTACGAGAGGACGATTCGTTCAGATTGTTTACCGTGAGACATCGAGATCTTTGCTTAACACGTTCACTGCTGGAAACACAACTGTTGTGTTTGTTGTATGGGAAAACACTATGGCGCGAGCAGAGCCGCACCCGTGGTGAGACAAGCAAAACGGCTCAGCAGTCAAATTGTTAACAATAAAAATCTATTCCATCAAAATAGTAAACAAGAATACGACCTTACGGCTTTGAGCCACTGTATCATACAAAAAAGAGTTTTTACATCTCTTTAAACGATTTTGTCTTTACTACTTTTTCAGTATTTCTATTTGCCGTCCAATTTCCTTGAATAATATTAGTTTTTTATTGATCTGCTTACTTTGAAGTTGAAATCAGAGTTATTCGCGTGGGGTAACTTAGTTCACGGAGCATCACTTGGCATTCCGCTTTGGAGTAGAATTTATGATGAACACTATTTGCTGGAGAGTTATGCTAAACTAAGTTGTATTCGCTGTCTCGTGGGTAGGGCATGGAAAATATTCACTTTACTTAAACATAATATGCGTATTACTTAATAATTTAATAGCTGCGCTTTATAACTTAGCTGTAACTTACAGCGGTATCTATTTATAGTAAAGAGGAGAGCCATCCCTTTTAAATAATAGATGCGTTGTAACCACAGCAACATTAGTACCTAACATTTAATAGATTAACAATTATGTACCTATAATTAATTCATGTTAAAACAATTGATTGATACAACCAGCTATTAATAGGTTGGGATGGCTAGGGGGCGCATAATTATAATGTTTAAACATAAATTATTTTTGATTCGTATTCGTTTTACCACAGAATATTGAATGTAGAGGTTTAACTTTCTTTATTGGGGTTTGTAGTGACCATGACGGAGCACGCAATTTGTTCGGTGTAACTACGGATTCGTCTTACCCACTGATACTCAAGGTCAGTCTCCAAATTTAATTACATATTACCTACCACATTTATTCATCATCATCAATCCATTTTATCCCACTGCTGAGCACGGAACTCCCTCGTCGCACTTTTGTGAGGAGGATTAGGTCATAATCCACCACCGGGGCCCGGTCCGGTCCGATCCACATTTATTAATAATTAAATATTACGCCAAAAAGCGTAGGCAAAATGGGCAAAGAGTAACATTAAGCAAAAATCACTTCTAAAGTAATAACAACATCGATCGTGCCCGATCAATTGCCCTCATTTCATAACTTCAATAACGTTATTAGAAACCTGAAGAGTTTCATCAATTTAAGTACCTGAAGTACCCAAAAGAGCCGTAAAAGCTTCACCTGCTTTACCCGGGAATGTATAACTACCTATACAAATTACTTTGAGAAGAATTACACGAGCTATAGGTAGGTTACTTACCCACATCATTCACAAAGCATAGTGTATTGTAAGTGGATAGTAGTACGGTACATGTATCATATTTCCAAAATAACGATCGATTCGTAGCTCCCTCGCTCAACGGTGAAAGTACATTCTACTTCTTCGAAACAGGCAGCTCTTTCGTATCATCACCGAAGTCTATAGACATCGATCGTAAGGTTCTAATGTATTTTTAATAGCTGCCAGCATACAATCAATTATAGCTAGAGATGCGCACCGAGCTTATTTTGGCAACAGCTTCGCAAACTGGTGGCCGCTGTTTATCACGCAAAAAATGCCGCAAAACTGTTTATAATTGGCATAAAATCCCGCTAATGCAACCGTAAATAGATACAAACTTGCTGTGAAATCTTTTGTACTCGACCGAAGAATTTGAGGGTTAACAGTTCTAAGAAATCTATAGACTCCGGAACGGCCAGAAAACAATAAAAAGAAACATGTGTGAAACACATTTAGACGGTCCAAAACTGCATTGTCAGAGTCACGTCGGGATCGTCCCGCACAGCCATTACCGATACTCGAAGTACTCACAGCTCAATATTAGCTTTACAAAAAGAAAAATATACGACAAAAAGCGTCCGATGTCACGCCCATGCAGTTCCGAAGGTTCTCACGCGATCCCGAGCAAACAGAACTCTCACCGTGTCATTGCAACTTCGACCTTCGGCGCTTACTTTCTTACGCTGCGGACCACCACTTCTTAGATACGGAACCTGTCGACACGAATGGAAGAAAGGTAGCGATGGACGCGGGATAAAGACTTCGTGCGGTAAGGATGCAGCGCAAGGCTTCGTAACAAGGCTGACCGCAGTGCGGCCCGCTGCGAGCCTAATGTTACAATAAGATGAGCGCAAACAGCCGCGGGCTTCGACACGTTTGTATGTAAGTTACAAATTCTCCCATCCCGTGGGAACTGACCGCGGGCGATGTGATAAATGCTCAGTTTGGCTAAAGTACTAAGCAGACCTTCGCGGGACTAATACACACCGTAATTATAGGGCTGGCGGAGCCGGGGAAGTGTAGGGATGGGACCGATCATAGGTCCCGGATATGAATTATCGAAATGATAGGGACTTATGTGGGTGAGACTAATGATACGTCTCAGTGGTTTTTGGAATTCGGAACTTTTATGAACATGATTTATTGAAACTGTTGGGGTTGGTGCCCTTATTTTACGTTTAACGCGTTTATAAATGTTTGTCTTTTCGATTTTATTAGCAAAGGTTCACAATTTAATAACTAGCTTGAATTTAACTAAAATTATAGACATTACAGATACATCTATAACTATTTATTATTATAGATAGATAGATAAACTATTTATTGAAACACCACAGAACAAAGAAAACTTAAAACTAGAACAAAACAAATTTTACAATTAGTGTCACAATGGGCGGTCTTATTATACTACTGTGTGTAATAATATTCATCTGCAGATATTAATAGTATTCAATATAATAATAATAATAATTAATGTTCAACTATCTTACATGACATCTACCAACCTTTTGTTAGCATTTCTTCATGCCTATATCTACTTGGATAAGTAGAAACATTTCCAGCTGTCAAAATTCATAAATTATACAACAGCATTCTTTAAATACACACGAACATTTAACAAAACAGGGTCTAATGTGTTCGAATAAACATTTCAAGTAGATGATTAGTAATAGGAGGATATATATAGTAAAGATAGAGATCATTATTAATAACAGTGTGTCTAACAAGAAAATTAATCAGGAAGCCAAATAATCAGGCGAGTGTTTATCCTATACAGAATTGGATCGGTTTCCTGTACCCGCGCCGGCGCTGCTAGAGCAGCTACAAAGAAAACAAACCGTAGAGGCGAAACATAAGGAGAAATTATTGAAACAATTCGAAAAAAGTGAAAAGGAGGACGCGTATGTGAACTGATACCTTCAAATAATGTGTAAAGTACAAATTTTACTTGGACTTCGTATGACAACTATACCGAGTGGAATTTTCTCTTTGCAATTACTGTTTTCTTGTAAGAATATGTTTCCTGAAGCGACTCATAGTCCAACAAGTTTATTTTAAAATCTTGTAACGGTTTCTTGCTTCATTTTAAACCTACAAAAAAGGTTAAAAAATGGAAAAAATTAAACCATTGTATATTTGTATAGTAGATAATTTCGGTATTGGTTTAGCTGACTATTAGGGCGATTTCACTGATGTATTGGCGGTGTGAAATAATAGCTCCTGCTTTGTACGCTCAGTTAGTGTACTGCTAAGTATTCTGTGGCCGCAGAAGATGCACTGAAGCAAGACCGCTCCACGTAGGTCGGATCTTGTAAAAACAAATATTTGTTGTACGACCGACGTTTTTGTCGATGTGATCAGCTATACATTCCTTTTTGGAATCATCTGGGTTAGGTGCGAAGGCGCTAAGTGGAACTAACTGGAATGCGGTTCTGTAATTTGCCTTTTACACCTTTTAATTTAAAAGTTGCTTGTGTGTTGTATGTGTTGTTGTGTGTGTTGTCTGATTCCCAGATATGGCGAATTTTAGGGATCAGACTCCATGTATGTATGTCATCAGGTCACTTTTTTTTTTAAACTTAGCATATATTATATATGTTAATTCAGGCTACCTCCGAATCAAGTCTATGGACTAAACTAAAATGATGATGTTGCAGACTTCTAGATTCAAATCCTCTTTCATGAGTAACTCAGGAATCCTATCTTTTTTTTTTTATCAAATAAGTGACCCAAGTCGTATACCTGTCTAGCCTTTGGCTTTCTCTATTTTCTACTCACAGAACACAGGGTAAAAGGCCGCGAGGCGCGACGGCTGGCTCAGCGATGCGATACCTCCAGTGCAAGAGTACCTATGATTTATCCACCATGTCCCTACATTTACCCGTTCAGCTTGCGAAGCAAATCGTTCAATGATATGCAGTCAAAGGGGCCTCAATTCTGCTAAATTGTCTATTTGATACGGTGACAAATCGTATTCTAACTGAAGAGTATCAAAAACAACGATTCCGATAACATTGAAAGGTTCCAACATACTTAGTTCGGCAAAATTGAAAGAAAATAAAGAAATAACATTAATTGAAGGTATCAAATCTCCTAGGTCACATTTTATTTCCTCGTTTCTTTGTATTGGGGGATTACGAATGACTACTCTAAATCGCTGACTAAACTTACCTGCTATTTTTTTGGGTCATACATATGGTATTATACCTTAATTCAATAAAAATATGGCTCGGACGAGCAAAACATAAAAAGTGTTCGAGCTGCGATGCGACCCTATTACACTAATACTCGCCCCTGATCGTTCGATACCCCTATATTTTCAATGGAGGGTATGCGACCTTCCTTATCGATAAAACTTTCAAGTTCCATGAGCACAGATAGTTATCTATAGTCGTACTTTGTAGCCGCACTACCAATGGTAGGCATTTGTACTACAAACTGCTCGAAGAGGTCGTTTGGTAACATGTTACGCATTAAAAAGCTATTATTTTTGCTATTATTATAGGTTTATCTTTATCTTCGTCTTGTGGTTACCTTTGAGGTTGTAACTCTCTAGTGTTCTGACACTAGAGAGTTACAACCTCAAAGGTAACCCCTCTGGGGTTTTTAGGCCACCAAGGATCTCAAAACTGCTTTGAATTGGTGACAAATGAGTTTTTACCAAAAGCCAGAAATGAAAATATTGTTATGCCAGTATCCGGTCATTTATCTGATAATTACGTTGCAACTTTAAATTGAAATAACTTTTAGGTTCTTTGCTCTACCCTTTCGAGTTTTTTGAGCATACAAGCATAATTTGAATCCTAGATATACCTATTAGTACTTTGGACTTCTTCATCATCATCGAAACCCACATCCGTCTACTGCCATGCTGTTTGTAGTGAGTTTCTTTACTGTCTGTGGTAGTAGTTGCTATTTACTTTCCAATCCATCGAAGCTATCCCGATAAGGACGTCTTTATCACAATCTGTTTGAAGTGGGATATCCGAAATATACGTAATGGTGCGTGCTTCGATAATCGGGCGGACAAATATTGGTTAGGAATATCAACTGCACACATAAATCGATTAAGGAAAAAGACAGATAACTTGGACGAAAAATGGTACACAAACTTTTATCACGAATTATTATAAATATGTTTTTTTTTGTTTGTCACTGTTGTACTCGTACCGACAGTCTTTTTTGTAGAGGTAGGCCTTTTCTAGAGGAGTTAACTTTGCCAGATATTCAACCACCCAGTAGTAGCATGCAAACATTACTGTGTTCCAGATGGTTTCGATTTGAAGGGCACTGTTTCCCGCTAAATTAACTGGGCATAGCGTAAGAATTTTCAATACAATGTACTAGGGGACACTGCATTCAACTGTTATTCCACGCGTGGCGCTTACTAGTAACGACCTGCTCATCTAGTGGCGTTTGTAATATAAAAAAGACATGTTAAAATGCAGAGTATGCAGTATTGAAAGCCATGGATCTGGTTATAACAAAATTATAGACGTATGGGAACGAGCTATAGGAAGGATAGGTTCAGCAACGTTTGTCGCAGACTGTACCAACGCGACATCATTCTTTATGCCTTTAACATAATTATTTTTTATACAATATAATAGAGTTAATTTTATTTTTTGTAGCATACACAAGAAACGTGCGAGGTAATTTGTATTCGTGCCTTATCGCATCGGTTGCCACTTGCTGACTAATAGAATATTAAGTATATACTATACTATGTTAATATAAGCATGTAATTTTATTAGGTATCCCTCTATGTAAGAGTATTTAACTAAAAGTACGCAAGTAAGTTTAAATCACTTTCCCACGCTGCTACCGAGCGATTGATTAAATTTGCGGAGCTAGCTACCTTTTTGCATGTTCCAGTTAAAGCCACATGTTACATATTTTTTCTAAGCTTCCTTTGCTCGGCTTAATCTCCGAGCATCCCAGCCCCAATATAAGTGTGCAGTGCATCCTTCCGGTCCAATATTCTGCATGTCTCGGGGCCGCACCGTTTTTAGGTCGACGGCAAGCGACAAACTCAAAAATCTGTGTGCATTCGTGAACTGGTCTACAATCGTAAGAATAGTAATGGAACATCTTAGCGTCTTTGTTTCCCGAAAAGTTTAAGGTGGTTCGTTTCTGTTGGCGGGAAATTTAAATTTCAAACAGTTTTTTTCGTTTTTAGAGCTACACCGGGTCACTAATATTAACGAGACTGTATTTAAAAAAAAAATAATCCATAACACCTAGGGGTAGGTTAGGTATCCACTTATCTATAACAGGATTGTACAATTATTTACATAATAATACGCATGTAAAGAAATTATATTCATGTCATCCATTATCGCGTTTGTCAACACTAGAAAATCAAATAATCGATAAACGAACCGACATCAATATTGAATTTAAATGCATTTCCGGTCGTACATACCTTTCCTGATAATGGTAGGTGGTCCGACACGATAATAAAGGTTGTCACACACTTAGCTATAATTTATATAAATAAGTAAAACATAGAAAGACTTCCATCTTATATATATAAAAATGTTATGTTGGTTTGTGTACGCTTCAAAAACTCAAAAAGTTCTGCACCGATCGAGCTGAAATTTTAGCATGATATATAATCCGTATCAAGGATTGTTTTTATCTATTTTTTTCATCAGTGACATATCAACGAATGTGCGAATGTGCCACGGCGAAGCGTGGCAGGGCAGGGCTAGTTTATAAATAATAATAAAAATTATAATCACAAATTACTAGATTTAAGTATCATTTAGCCATCGATGTGCTTATTATCCAACTGATAATTTACTCATAACTGGTAATAACTGAAAATCCAACTAGCAGCGCCTCACGGTTTCACCCGCGTTATCTATTATCCCACAGGAACCGTTAATTTTTACGGGATAAAAAGTATCCTATGTCCTACATCAATACCTAAGATATCTATGTATACACTAAATTTCATCGAAATCCATTAAGCCGTTGCGGCGTGAAGAACGGACAAACACACAAACATTCACATTTACAATATTAATAAGTATCTATTCAATTTTTATCCTTCTTGAACTGTATAATGATCGATACTTTGGCATATTTTTAATTATAATTATCCACAATATTTATACTATGGCTACATGTGTGACGCTCTTTATTAGACTTTATAATTAAAAGACATGTCCTCATTAACGTTTATTTGTTTGTATGTGCTTGTTTCCTTGTGGGGATTATTGTCATTAGCTATGCTTTTCCGGCTTCCGAATTCACCATTTTCGTAAACATTATTTTGGCGAAATAGAGCCCGAATTAGAATATTAATTCTGTCCTATCCGTCATTCTTAATCTGCGTATAAATGGAGAAACCTTGTTTAAGTCATTGTTGGTTGTTATGTTACTTATGTTAGATGTGACATTTTTACTTCAGTGTATACTGCGCCTTAGTGTAAATGTTATTTGTAGAAGATGTATATTACTATCAATATTTAAAGTATTCTGGAGATTTCTTGCATAGATTTAGGTTTCCAATTTTGTATTTTTATTCGTATTATAACTTATAAGTTTATCTTTGACGGAAATGAATATAGATATATTTTCTTTAACTTTTTTAGTACCTATTTCCATTTACGCTTGTGTTTGTTACCAGTACTGCTTGCTATGACTACTGGCTAGGCCGATTTTGATAAAATAATGTGTTGTATGCCGTAGAATTCAATTCAATGTTATAAGGCAATGTGACGTCAAGTAATTGGCATCAGATTTATTTTATTACTATGTAACATTTGACTTTTTTTTTTTTAGTCTTCATAATACTATTTTTAAATTATCTATATGCCTTGAGAATGTTTGTACATGTTTGTACATAATTTTAAATTATAATTATAACATTTTGTAAGAATACATTTTAATATATTATTATACTGCATAGGTACTAAAAACATTACCTACGTTTACGCTATGGAAGTAGGTAAGTATCTAACTATAGCTGGTTTGTAGTTACTTCAATAAATAGCGATTTTCTTTGCTAAAACGAGGCGAAATGAAACGAAGCTAAATGAGTTCTTTCGCAGATTGAAATCGCTATTGAAGCGGGTTCTAAAGGCTTCTCTACATGCTTTTATTTGGCTTTACCAACTAAGTTCTCCTACACTGTAACTTTTATAGACGTTACATGCGAACGAGTCTTTAGACTTGGTGTTGGTGGTGTAGTTTCTCTAAGACTATCCAAACGTATTTATATAATTTAACAATATCATAATCTCTAATTAAGTAAGGGAAGAGAGGGAAATATCCATTTTCAAACTCAAACCGTAACTAGATAATAATCATTAGTTTCGTAGATCATAATATTTTGACAATTTTTTTTTTGTATTTCTATACTTATGTATAAGATATTATTTTTGACGTGTAAAAGTGCAATATTTTGCCTATTTACAACAAATTTGAGTTTTGAGTTTTGAATTAGAATCATTATAATTACTCGTCACACCTGCCAGCGTGTTGTGTTTTTTTTTTATTGCAGAATAGGTAAGCATTTGACCGCAGTCTCACCTGCTGGTAAGTGTCGACACGGTCGAGGATGGGGCATGTTTGCCTAGAACATACCAATTCACTCTCGACTTGAAGACTTTCAGAGACAGGGGAAACACAGACGCTGGCAAGGTGTTCCACTCCTTTGTTGTTCGGATTATAAATGTGGATGCAAATTGCTTCGCGCGGATCGGAGGCATATCAACCATAAACAAATGCCGTGTTTCCGTGCGTGTTTGTGTAGGTATGTTGCGTGTGTGCTGGTTTGCCTGGGATCAGGCTTGCAGGATCTCTGTGTGTGATCGATTATGAACGAATACCCCGAAGATCTCTTACATTTAGCATCTTAGCAGTCTTGAAAATCAATAGTGGCCGAAGTTTCATCGAAACTTCGAGTGACCACTTAATTCCGCTTGTTTTAGTGGCTATCTGCTGGCGGAATGCAAATCAGATTCAAAAGTTCGCGGTTGCTTGGCGGATGAATGTTTTTATAGGATCGATTTACTGAACATACATTATATTCGTAAATATGCAACTATTAGTTTTATTTTTGTTACTAAAACCTGATTGTAAGTGCATTGTTATTATATTCTTCCTCGCTTATGAACTATAGGCGCCTAATTTGAATTCCATCCATGGCGGTACGCAATGTTAATAAGTATTTTTAATTGCTACTGCCTGTCCTTTTAACAAACTTTGCTCCCGATGGAACACTTTTGCTAATTAATAATTTAAAAAAAAATCTTACAGGCTCCCAGACATTTTTTAGAGTCCAAGTTGGAGCACCAGTGGAATGATTTATTCTAGTGGACTAGCATAATTTAATCCACTATTGCGCAGAGTTACGGAGGTGGTTCAAGCGGAACTGAAGTCGGAGTCGGAGTTTTTAAATTTGGTTTGACGGAATCAGATTCAGAGTCGGAGTCGCAGTCGGAGGTGGTGGCAGAGGAGATATGTGTTAAGGGTCAGACCTCATAAAGTAGAATGGTATTGACATTATTGAGTTCGCCTGTTTAAGTTCAATCAAACAATAATAAACATACAAAATAATCATGTTTTCAATAGCTGTTAGCAAATTAAATCAAATGAATCGACTCCCGAAGTAGCAAGACCTCCGATTAAAACATCCGATTTAAAAGTGTCGGCGCAGAAGTCGGAACCAGAGGTGTAATATCCATTAGAAGTTCCGACTTATCGGAGTCGGAGTCGTAGTAGAATCTTCGTAAAATCCTTAATTTTAGAAACATGTCTAATGTCTAAACGTCGCAACTTACTAATACCCATTCTTCCTCGTTCTCATCCCTCGATGCCGTTAACCAGTCAATTAGTGAGAGCTATTTTAGACACGTACTTACATCAATTCTTCCATTTTCGTGTCAGGATTTAAAGGTAGGTTTTATGAGCAACGTCATGTACTAAAAACCTATTTGTCAAGTTTCCATTACCATAAACAGTAGAAACATTCGATTCAATTAGACCTATTCAATGAATTTTTATATTTCTATGATGTATCTAGTACCGGTATACTTGGAGGACTTGGTTAATTAATGAGCTGTCAAAAGTTCGATCACTTCGTTCACTTCTCAAGGCTGTGGATGGATATTGCAACAGCCATATAACTACGACATAATTCCTTTATCTTTGTTCTAATAGTCACTTAATTACATGTCTTCTGCTTCAATTTTATTAAAACCTATTCTACCCCGTTTGGCAATATTCAACAAAGTTCAAAATCAAACGAACACCACACCAATAATTCGTTCACCAGTCTCCTCAAATTTGTCACTAAAAGTCACCTTTACTTACGTACCGCCTAGTATTTTATCTGTGCGATACTAAAACCCATTCTGGCGCGTTCCTGGCAACATTCGACAAAGCTCCATTAAGTGGGCGCTATTTTAGATTTAGCCGCGGCTAGGGAGCCGTCAATCTTACTCCCATAATTAACGCATTCCAATCCACACAGTTCTACCGCGATTGTAGGAGAATAACTCCCTGATTCTCCGGAAATTGGGGAGTTTCGATCACATGGAGGTACACTTAAGAGAATTCGCTTTTTTTTGGGATACTAAAATCACATAGAGAAATAGTATTGACGCTATTTTACTTAGGTGACACGAAAGGCTACTCTGAACCAAGCAATACCGAATTACCTACTCGTTGTATGACAATGTACTGGGGGCGTAACTCAGAATGTTGAAAAGAATTCTCTCAAGAAAATAACATGACCACTACAGCAGGACATCTGTTTTTATTTGTCCGAGAAATTGTAGTGGTCTAGGTACTAGTACTTCGTGCCCAAAATTACAATTAGGTAGCGCTCCATTACCTACTTTAGGAGACACACTTAGTTTATTGCAAAGGCCAGCTTTTTGCGAAAGATCTTGTAAAGTAATGGAACACTAATTATTGACATGCTCGGACACTGAACTATAGGCAGAACAATACCGATTTGGTAATTTCGAGTCTAAACATCTAATGAAAACAGGCGACCTGTTTTTGTTATGGACATTCGAGATAGCCAAAGCCCTGACCTATCAACCAGTGGTTGGCGCACCATTGCATGCACCATGGTGGAATGCGTACCACGAATTGCAAATTCACAAGGCTAATTTTTCGCATTCCGATTTCCGAGAGTCCTTGCGATATTCGCAGTGTACTGGTTTGGCCGATGGATCCAATTTCAATCCTATGCAAATATTTGCTTAGTGTTTGCGTGTTGGAGAAACATAGCCCCCGTAGGTATAGAGACCGAGTTAGGGTTCTGAACCTGTTTAGTTGTTTTGTGATTGTTTGCTATACGTTATTTATCCCCCAGAGGTACAGACTAACCGATAGGGCTATTAACGCAACTTTGATTGCAATAAATTTCAATGTAAACTAATTGAAATTGGCCATAGATAAGTTCAAAGTTACTACGTTTTGACGACTAAATACTATGGTTTATCGACAGCCCATTATTTATGGTTTAAGGGAAATTGCAATCAAAGCTGCGTAATCACTATCATTCCATAGATACAGAGGGCATGACTGATTTTCGATCGAGGGTAGTGATCCTTCATTCACCGGATAGGTATTTTCGGAGTGTGTAGCGTTATATTTCAACAATCAATCAGTTCTGCCGGAAATGAGAATCTGTTGTTGCCAACTCGGGGTAATTATTATTATCCATATGGTTAATAGCGGGATTTCTCCCGAGATTTCGGCTGGAATCAAGAAATATTTTACCTGAAAGGTTTTTGATTGGGGAACGATCCCGTTATTTTGTGTTTATTGTAATGACAGATAGGAAATATAAATGCGTGCGTCGTGGAGATTTTTTGTTGGTGGTATGGTATTTATGATGTAGTGAAATATAGTCAATGCTCTCTCCGGTGTCCCACCAGTTAGAACGTAATGGAATGCTGATGATAATGAAGTATTAAATTTTCGATATTTTCTCAGCATTTTGAGAATTTACCACAAGTATTTGCTCTGAGACTGGGTGTTTGTAGGACCATGTTCGACGTAGTTCCTTATTCCCTAGATACAGGGAATCGTAGTTAGGAGTCAGGATTTATGTATGTGATCGTGATGAGTTATTTATTATGGTTATTATCTATTTGTGAGCTAAGGAAAGTGTACCTGTCTAATCCCAATCTCTATAGTTATACTAACTTCTCTCTAAGCTGTGACGCTGCGCCCGAGCACTGGGCCAGAGTGTGGTATGCAAACATAAGATGTATTGTCCATACACACCTACACTTGTGAGCTACCATTGTTATTGTTAAGCGATACTGACAGTTGCTGAACAAGGTAACCCGTGTGAACGTTCTCGAGTACATACTTGAGTTATTGAGCATATTATGTCGATGATAAAATGTTTGGGAGTTAGGTATTTAATGGCTTTTGTTGTGTTCATGGGAATCGTTCGAATGTTGCAGTTTGTTGAATGAGGTATAATTAGGGTTGGGGTGCGGGCCAGGTAACCTCCACGAGTGCCCGGCTGTTGTTCGTCCCTCTTGATGCGTTGCATCCGGAGGGAAGGGCAGCAGCTGGGACGGTGCACCCTGGGGTTCGGTCAGCAATTCTCCTAGGGGAATTGGTGGCCGTAGCAAATAACCTGGCGAGAAGAGGTCCTTCGCGTGTCCCTCTGATCAGCAGAGGGCACAGCGAGGGACCAATAACGGGGACTTTTGGGCCGCGGATCGGGGGTCCAACGCCCAAGTTAGAAGTCCCGAGCTGAGGTGCGGCCCGTGTGTTCCGGGACGCACCCAGCGGAGAAAGAGGCCCAAGCCTCACGTGGCGAGCCCGGGAGGGCGCCCGCAGAGGTGGTCGCGGAAGCGCCGTGCGAACCCGTGACCACCTCCATAATGCGGAGAGGAGAACACCCCGGGGTTTTAGTGGGTAAACCCCGCCAGACCAGCTGGCGGGGGAGTCCCACATAACCACCCCCCCGCCCCCGGGGGCCGGGTGGTATGCCTAATGCATTTCCCCGGGAAAAAAAAAAAAAAAAAAAAAAAAAAAAAAAAAAGGTATAATTAGGGTTACCAGATCAAAAAAAAAGTTTTCCTGGAAAAATCCCTGCCTTAGAAATAAATTTCCTGACATTTCAGCAGCAAAAGTATCTTATTTTAAAAACTCGCGGGTAAGCTTGAATGTGCGTGTGGGATTAGAGTACGAGGTTCAGGTGAATAATTAATAAATAATCAATTAATTGATGTTAATTCAATGTTCAGGTCACTTTATCAAACAGTTATAGAGCATTTTAACGCTATTGAGCGTTCATGGATACTGATTTTCTAAAGCCTTACTATAGGGAGCTTATAAAGCTGTGATAACTTTTTATGAATAAAACCGTTAGTAGGTATTTAAATTCAATAATAATATAGCTTCTACACATAAGCGACGAGTTAGTCTGTCAAAGCCTATATGCCCCTATTACTAACTGAATAATTCATTACTCCAAGATAGGTTGGCAGTTGGTACCAATCTCTGCGCTTCACTTAGTGCACTTAATAGTTACTTACGTGGTTAATGAGTATCCAGGAGTCTGGGCTTCCACGGTACGTTGACTTGAATAATAGATTGATAGTTTCACAGCGGTTTCACAGTAATCTAGTCATTGTAGGTTTCATTTTGAGAGTCGCAAATTAAGCAAGTTGAACAAATTATAGTTACAACTAGCTGCGCCCCGCGGTTTCACCCGCGTAGTTCCCGCGTAGAATGTCATATTTATTTATATCTAATCAAAAGCCTAAAAAATAAATTTGAAGCTTCTATCTTTAAAAATGACGAAACTTCCATACAAACTTTCACCCCCTATTTCAAACCCTTAGAATATTTTTTTCATGATAAAAAGTACCCTATGTCCTTTCTCAGGCTCTACACTATCTCTGTACCAAATTTTATTTCAATCGGTTCAGTAGTTTAGGCGTGAAAGAGCAACAGACAGACAGAGTTACTTTCGCATTTATAATATAAGTAGGGATTGGATGGTATTTAGATAAGGATGTTTGAATTTTCATGAACAAATAAATGCCAAGTTTGAAGGGGACGCGTTTAATTATGTTTTTTTTTTTATAATTAAATTAATTTTACACGTGAAACTGTTTCAACTGCGTAATAATTAGTGGAGTGACACTGATTGTAACAAAAATATCAGTTAGAAGGTATGTAGGTAGTTCGACCATAATCGCCAAATGCAAGCCTGCGTCTGTTTTTCCATACCTACCTTTGTTATTTTACTGAGTGACGAGACGAGCAAGTCGTTCACCTGATGGTATGCGCTACGCCTGCTCATAACGGTTACAATTCCACCCAGAACTTTGCATTGCATAATCTTGCGCGGCACTGCACTGCGCTAGTCACCCTGAAACATCAGCTCTAAAGTCTCATATGGCTAGTAATTTCACTGGAAACAGTGCCCTTCAAATTGGAACATAGTAATATTTGCACACTACTGCTTGGCGGATTAATATCTGGCAAAGGTGTGGTACTTGCCCAGGCGGTATCTTGCAGAAGAGGCCTCCCACTACAAAACACAGACTCACGCTTTACCCAATTTCAAAGGACAACACACTTTTTCCTTATAAAAGGAAAACAATTCCAAAGTAAACAGTAAACACTGACCTGTCACGACAAATTTTCAAGAGAAAATATTCAAATGTAACATTTAGATCCCCACAGACTTGGCACGACTCGACAAATTAATATTCCTGCCGGGTCCCTTGCCGGATTAGCTCGGCAGGTACGGCCGGTGTGAAAACAGCTTAAAAAAGACTTACGCTCATATTTTAAAAATAATACTACCAAATCTTTCTAAGTAGGTGTGTACGTGCATGCTTTACGTGATCATTTTACTAATCTATACTTATAATAAAGCTGAAAGGGGCAAAAAGACTGCGTACTATATCCACACTAACAATATAATTGAAGTGTGTGTCTGTGAATTCAAAATTAATGCCAAATATTTAAGTGAAAGCTCCTATTTCACGGGGCCTAAACATAAACATTTTAGAATATTTGACAGTCTGAAAGTTTGTTTCGAATAGGCTCCGAAACGGCTCAACGGTTTTCAATGAAAATTTCAAGCATTAAAACAGGAACTTTAACTTAAATTTTCATGTATGTTCCATTTCGATATCTTGTAGGGGTAATATGAATATGGGACATATTTGTAAGCGTGACCGAAGTCGCGAACGAAAATTCTTGAAAATATACTAAAACAACTTTGGCGATGTCCTATTGTTTTTGCATCAGATCTAAATGACGGAACCGCTTGCGGTACGTTTTTCATTATTTAGTGTCTTAGAATTTGCAAGCATCTGACTGTAGTTATTTAAAAAATCTCCAACATGTAGAAATCTGTTTATGGAGGCCGGCGCGCTGTAGGCCACCGGGATTTGGTGGGAAAGTTTAGAAGCCAAACTAAAAATAAATACCACCGTGAAAGAAGTCACGGGCCGCGGCTAGTAAATTAATATTACAATGTCATAGAATTCCAATGTGATGATTCTCATTGAATTTCCAATGAGTTAGGTTCCCTTGTACGAGTACCTATTCAGAAATAATAATATGATAATTGTAAGGTGTGTTTAGACAGCTCTTGGGTTCTTAATAATAAATAATATAGAGTTTATGATAATAAAGACTAATTATGTGTGGTGGAGTAGATATGTATCTCAATTTGTTTTTTTTTTATTATATCTGTATTTTGGTTAGATGATGTATCATTCGAAATTGTATATCTTAATGTTTTGGTAGGTATTAGGTAGGTATATGGTATATTATAGTAGCAATGGTAATCTTAACAAAAGTTGTATTTAACACTGTATCGAAATTATTGCTATAATTTTTCGACAGACTTGTAAATAAATTGAAAATCGACCTACTCCGACTAAATATTATATTTACTTACTAAACAGGAACATGTAAGAAAACATGCTTTTCCACTATCACTCTCTTCTGAAATACTTTTACTGTCTGTTATTCTCATATACGTACGAATATTTTATTATGATTTAGTTTGCACTCGTCCCCGGAACTTGGGCTTCATACCAAAAAATATTATACGAGAGGACTTAGCTATAGTATACTAGGCAAGTATTATATAGCTAGAGGTCGATCCTTCCCATAAAATATTTTTACTTAGCTAGGTATAATAAATACCTAAGCATTTATTAAAAGACATAAAAGGATACTATGTTACCAACAAGATAATACCTCCCTAAAAGCTTTTGTCTACAAGGACGACATCGTACTAACTCAAATTAAGTATAATATATGTATCTACTTAAACTAACTATATTATATAAAATGCTTTATGTAGATAGTAGGTGTGTAACTTAATGGATACAAAAGTTGTGTAGTTTTAGATGGAAAAAGTCTGGTTATTGCCAATTTACCTGTCTGTTCAGTCATCGACAAAGTAACCTAGGTATTAAGAACGTAGTTTTTACTTGGCTAGTTTATGATTGAAAAAATACGGTATACAGCCGCATTTCCAAAGCCGTATCAAAATCATCATCAACCCATAACGTCCCACTGCTGGGCACGGGTCTCTCCTCACTTTGGTGAGGGGGGTTAGGCCATAATCCACCACGGGGGCCCAGTCCGGATTGGTGGATAACATACCTACCTCCGAAATAATTCTCGGGTAGGCGTATATTACTTATGGCAGTGTTCAAATTATTGTTCCTCGAATTACGGCAATTTTAGGTTTTAATTATAGCAACACAATATTTAGTAGGAACGTTTAGTACAACCTATTTTTGGTCACGTGAGATTCCCAATAACTATTTCGATGATACTTCATTATAAGTTTACCGTAGCGTACGGCAATTGTAACGATAATAGATGGATAACGATAGAAGCAATATTATTTTGTGATGTAACCTAATTATTTTGTAAACTTTCGCTATTAAGTATTAATAATTCTGTTGTTCTGGGGCTTTATTGCCGGTATTCGATGAACGATCGAAATATCTGGCCAAGATTCTGCCTGAATTCTAAAATATTAAAGCACATATGAAAATGAGATTCGTTGGACGTTTTAAGTATGGTCAAAATGACAAATTAATCCGATTTTCATTTATTTCATTTTATACGCCTGGAATTAATAGCATACCTGACATGTAATATATATACAGGTATTGACCAAAATGAAGCGAGTTTGAATTTCCAGTTGAACACTTTTAATAACTAACTTCGTCACATATTTTTTGTTTTATGTTTAGGCTCCGCATCTTAGTGCATTTAGCCAGTTATCAAGTCTCTATTATATTTCAACAAGGAACTTTATCTTTCAATAAAGTATAAACTTACTTATTTAGTAGTCTAATTTATTTATTAGTGACATAAGCTGCTAAACGTACCTCTGCCATTTTAGTTTTAGACACGTAGAATGAATTTCGACACGAATGAAGACGTACGGAAACACACTAAGCGATTTGCATCCACATTTATAATCCGAACAGCGAAGGAGTGGAACACCTTGCCAGCGTCTGAGTTTCCCGAAAACTATAATCTGAGAGTCTTCAATTCGAGAGTGAATAGTTATCTTCTAGGTAAGCATGCCCCATCCTCGGCCGTGTCGATACTTACCAACAGGTGAGACTGCGGTCAAATGCTAGCCTATTATACAATAATAATAAAAAAAACTATCACTGAGTTTTGCCGTTAACTGTACGTATAAAGGTACACACACATCACATCTGAAAAGAGTGCACAATAAATACAAGCGACCCCCCTTGTATACAAGGTACTACGCATTTTTCTTCACGCTTTGAGTGCCATTTGTGGTAGGCAGTGAGCATGGCACACCGATTAATCTAACGTGACATACGACTCTCGTTTCTCCAGCATTCATCAATCGTCTCCACATTTGTAACTCGTTTGTAAACGCCCTAAATTGGATAAAGGTACTTAGAAGGATTTTATTTGAAAACTTTTGAAAGGACTATCTGTGGTTTTATTAAAAACTAGCTGCGCCCCGCGGTTTCACCCGCGTAGTTCCTGTTCCCGCGGGAATATGGCGATAAAATATAGCCTATGATACTCGATGTCAAAAAAAAAATACGTAAAAAAATTACACATTAAAAAATACCCTATGTCCTTTCTTAGGCTCTAGATTATCTCTGTATCAAATTTCATTTCAATCGGTTCAGTAGTTTGGGCGTGAAAGAGCAACAGACAGACAGAGTTACTTTCGCATTTATAATATAAGTAGGCATTGGGTTTTTTTTTTCAACATCGTACTATTTTACTTTTACTTGTTTTACTTTTACAAGTCAAAAACTTAAATCTCTTATACATAGACAAAAATAAAAAATAAATTAAAAAACGATATACTAAACTAATGATTTACTAATTATCTAATTATGGTGTGAGTTTGAAAAAGGAAATTTCCCTTTTAAGCGGGTGACTCATGCCTGAATCTCGGACAGGAAAAGGAAACTCCATTAACGCTACCAGTGCTTCGGAAATACGCCCGGCAGAGAAGATAGCACCAAGAAACTCTACGGGGATGTCATTTTTATTTTTTTTATGCCATAATATCTATATATATAAAAATGTTATGTTGGTTTGTGTACGCTTCAAAAACTCAAAAAGTTCTGCACGGATCGAGCTGAAATTTTAACATGATATATAATCCGCATCAAGGATTGTTTTTATCTATTTTTTTCATCTGTGACATATCAGAGAATGTGCCACAGCGAAGCGTGGCAGGGTACAGCTAGTACAATATAAAAATAATCTATTCTAATTATCTTACTAAATTATTCTATAAGATGTACCTACCTACATAATAAAGCTCTCTGAAGGAAGAAGTTGACGTCTAACAGTAAGTACATAAATTATGTTACCTATCTTTACTTAAGGTAAGTTTGCGTATGACTAGTAAGAAACTAGGGATCTCACGCATGATCAAAGACTTTATTGGTTGGTTCGTTTAAGGTGGTACGTTTCGCTTTTAGTGGGTTTCAGTTTTCAAATTTCAATCAGTTTCAGTTCTATTTATTTTCATTTTTGTAACTAAACCGGGTAACTGTAGAAATTTATAATGGAATACGCGATAATCCCAGATTATTGTTCATTTTGTATAGATATTTGATACCTATGGTCATATGATATGACCCCGATTACTTGAAAAGGACAATAAGCACTGCAATCATCAGTTTAACTGTTTACTGGCTTATATGAGCAATCGGTGCATTAGTGCTAAATATTTCCCCGAAATAACGTAAAGAATGATCTATGATTGTCGCGAATTATACTTTCATTTACATTTCTTACCAAGTCTAGCTCCATAAACGAAAAACTTCCTGAATTTTAAATTTCCCGCCATAAGCGAAACGAACCACCTTAAGCTCATGTTGGAATGGGTTTTAATTATGTTTTTAGAGTAGAACCTATTTGGTTTATAATAAAAAACTAACTACATAGGTACCTGATACATTCACTAAAAGTGCAAAAAGGTGTTATATTTACCTAGTGTCCAGTAAGTTAAGCTGGTGCCTAGACTCTCTAAAACAAGTTTCAATCATTTAAAAAACTAAAATGGTTTGCAAATTACACCAATCAACAAAATATTTCTTACTTGCAACCCAGCTAGTCAAGCATAACAGATTATGTTCCAGCAAAAACTTACAAAAGAATAAACAGCTAAAGCATTAACTATTTACGTGATACCATCTCCAAATGCACCAAGTAGCCAGTGTTGCAATATGCAAAATTACAAACGCATTAACCATAGTTTCCCTTTCATTATTCTGTAGATTGTAATCACAAAATTGGCAAACGTGAAACAATGACTGTTAACATTAAAGTTACGCACATTAAATTTACCTATACGAGTACTAAATTAGTTTATGGAATGTAAATTTTAATTCCATAAATATCGGTACTAAAGTTAGCGAAATGCATGTAAATTTTATTAGCGATGTGAATACATCGACCTGCATGATCAGCCACCGTGTTCGGTATTAATGCCCTGTTCCATATTATGCAAAATGTATTAATGTAAACGAACCGTAGTCGAAATTTTAAGCAGACAGTGTGGACGCAGCGTTATATTTATCGGGGCTTTGCGCAATGCGCTTTTAATATAACTTAATTTATGATTTAGTATTGGCAGTAAAACGTAAAATATCGCATTTAAATTATACTTACCTTAATTTTAAATATTAATGAGATTATCCAAATGTAAAAGGCGTCTTATTAAAAGCCTCGTAGGAGTAGTATTTATTGTTTTTTTTTTTCGTAAAAAAGTAAATTGTCTGATGGTAAACGGTTACCGACACCTGCAACACTTGGGGCGTTGTCGATGCGTTGCCTACTTTGAAGCGAAGCAAAGTCTTCAGCGGCACACGCTACTTTGGAAGGAAAAATCGTCGGTCTCGGCTGTTACCGATTAATAGCAGTCGTTAAGTCTTTTCAAAAGCCCTTGAATGGCCTAAAATTGACCCCAGAAAACGCCACTTCATTCGAAATAAATCTTCACTAACTTTATACAATAAACTTATTCTATTCTATAAGAAGACATTCTACTATTCTAATATCTAATAAATGATACATAATATGTAAGTATATAATTATTATTGTTTAAGAATCTACATTGTTCCAAGAATAAAAAACGGGAAAATAAATATTTTCTAATATCGTGCATTGAAACGCATGCGTTCCCAAGAAAACTTATAATCTATAAAATATCATAAATACTTACTTACCAAACAGTAAGTAGGTGCCTAGAAACTGAATAAGAATATGAAAAAAGTTTTTGAATGATTTATGTACATAAAAAAGTAATAAAGCATGCGAATAGAACATACAAAAACAATTTTCCAAATGGACAGGCATAACAAATCACTTACCAACTTTCGCCGTAGTAACGAAGAAAAATAAGAAAAGAGTGCCCCACCGCATTTTCCTCGTAATTATATTACTCAGTTCACAAAACCATAACACAACGTCAACATAGCGTAATACACATTCTTCCAATGTTTACAAACTCATGTGCCGCAATTAATTACCGCATAAAATTATTAATTTAACCGATTTAAAGCAATCGCACTTCACTCTCAAGAAAATTTTAATCGATTTTAAAAGTTCAAAATTGTAACTGGCAGTCAACAATAAAAATAAAAAGTTTAAAATACGTAAAGAATTTTGGCGCGAAGCGTGCGTTCTGCGTTCACGGTAAAGTTTCGAATGGCGCGTAAAGGCTCAAACACACTACGCAGCGATGTGATCGACCCCACCGGAACCACAGTCGGTAGGCGCGCGACTGCCGAGTACATGTGCACCACACCGAAACGTGCCTCTGCCGAACTTACACTAACCTCTCCTTCGCCTTTAATTCTTACATCTTAAAGTTCAAAGTCGTTTGACATTGTAAGGCTTCAATTCTAATGATAATGTTCATAGTTTTTAGACCGTACGCGCATTGAAAGCATGTCCCTATTGAAGCCATTGTAACGGAAGGTGATCGGAAAAACAATGTGTTTTTGGCAAAAAAATTAATAGCGCTAAAGACAGGCTGTTACGCAGAACTTTGGAATGTCTTTGCCACAATAAGAAAAATAATAATTAGGGACTACTTAGAATTTGTAAAAAAAGAGGACTAATGAAGCAGGACGAATTGTACTAACATACATTTTACAATACAAATTTGGTTGATTTACATGTACTTATTTATTTATGGATATTTTTGATAGATCTTAGTTCCTTAGTAATAGAACCCATATCAATTACCTACAAAAAAATAAAAATTAAAAAAATGGCTGTATAATATAAGTGAGTCTGTAATTGGACAACTTACATATAATATTTTACATTTATAGTTACTAGAAATTCAAATAGGAAAAATAAAAGATGTCATTTTCATTTTAGGGGAATCAACATAGATAATATAAAAATTACGCGCGGAGCCGCAGAGCACAGCTAGCGAAGGGACTAATAATCATGGTGCTCAGTAGCGCACAGTTCCGCCGAACTAAATCGGTCTCCCTATATTTCTATACTTTATAGGTAGGCGGCTTGAAGCCGAAGTGCGGGCGTACCAAGGTCTGTACGTCATTTAGAATTATTGAAATGTCGTATATCCCCAATGCGCTATTTCCTCATGTATATGCCCCCTTAAATGGCAAGCGAGAAAGTATGTAGCATCGAAATGGGCGAACTAAAAAGAAAGCTAGAGAAGGTCGTATATTATATTGGTAGACCTTATCTGTAGGAACGTAAAGTTCTTTTTTACTACGTTAAAATAATTTATTTATCTATTTTATTTATTAAGATTTTTTTTTATAGTGAACCTATTCTGGTTGAATGCACTAACCGTGCGAAGCCATAAACAAAACTTGTTTTTTAATTGTTAATGTCGACTCTTTTCGGCATTTCTGATAATTTGGTTGTTATTAGCGTGTTTGTATGTTTGATTGGGTTGTTCCGTGGTGTAGAAAACTAAACCCTTAGTAGAATAGAATAGAATCAATTGCGGTTGCATAAATAAGGTATTTAATAAAATAATTGTTATTATGATATAATAATAAGGTTGTTGTACTTCGATATACAGATTTATTTACATAACATATTATGATGTCAACGCCACTATTAAAATTATATTTAACATACATGATAAATTAAAACTTTGCAGCAGTTAACATTTACAAAAATAAACATTGCAATTATAATAAAAATCAGAAAACATTCTTTCCCAATACTTTTTTCCTAATAAAACATCAAACTACCTAAATTATTATGACTAAGCACTTTGACTGCTGAGCCGTTTTGCTTGTCTAGCCGCGGGTGCGGCTCTGCGCGCGCCAAAGTGTTTTCCCACACAACAAACACAACAGTTGTGTTTTGCCGTACTCGCGGCAAGTTATGAAAAACACTACAGCTGTTTTAAGCAGTGACCGTGTTAAAGAAAAAAATATACGAATGGGCCAGCTGATAGGGGTCGACGTTGGCGAAAGTACCACAATCAAACCAAGGATATTATTAAGTATGGTCAAAGTAATTATAGCTCGTGAGCATGTATGAAGGGACTCGTGAAAATGGAAGAACCGAAAGCGGTTTGTGAGGATCGTAGCATGTGGAAAGCAGCTCCAAAGTTATCGGCATCCCTTTCCTTTCCTGCTGATTGAAAAGTGACAACTAATCATATGACAGGACTAAACTAAAATTATCACTAGTTTGCATTCGTTTTAATTAGACCAATATTACATTAGTTTTCTTGGAAAAACGGTTTGTAATAAGGTTCAAACTCGTGTGAAAAACATGGACCGTATTGTTTTTAGTATATTCCGATCCTGCCCGCGCGGGTTTGCTCGGGCCTTTTGCTTACCTTACTTAGACTTTGTTAACTCACAGCTTAACCCACAAAGGCTTAAGTTTTAATCCGAATTTAAATCACGTCGAGTGTAATAAGTGACTAATCAAGTGGAACAAACTTACAAAGATTTAGCCTCTTGGATAAGCAGCGAATTTGCGATGGTTTCTCAACACTTGAGCAAGGAATGGTAGAGTGGCAGTAGTCTGTACGCTTTACGATCTAACTACACTGGGTTCGAAACCTCGGCCTCGCACTATTATCTTTATTTCAAAGTTATGTGCGGAATTCGGTCGCTCGATGCTTCGGAGGGTACGTTAAGCCATCAGTTCCAGTTAATATCAATGAATGGGACGTTGGATATGTGTCAACGATATTTTGATATTTACCTAAGTACCTATCGCTTTGATCATAATAATAATAGTTTTATAATTAAGGGGCTACAACCAGCAAATACTCTTTACTTGAATGCATTTTTAGTTAAACCATCGATTGAAAAAAATGAAATCACCCCTTAAAAAGTATCTGATTTAAATATCTCTACTTGATTTGTTCTAGTGTTTAAGTTTTCTTTGTTCTGTGGTATTTCAATAAAGATTTTATCTATCTATCCATCTATCTCTATAATAATAAAAACATACTTGTTTATTATTTTTCAATAATACACCACCATTTTATTTAATTAACTTAAGAAACTTTCCATTCGAGTTGAACCACAGATTAAATAATAGTAACAACGGTTAAAAGACGCTTCAGGCGCCGCCATATTGTTGTTTTTACGTCATTACCTCTAAAAGTTAAGCTAAGTTTGAAGTTTTGTTTTGGAGATATAGCCACTTTTAAAGCCCACCCCTCACAGACGCGTTATGAGTCGATAATATCGCAGGGTTTTGCGATTTCCCTTTTTAGAACATTTTGTATTAGAACGCGTGCGATTACACATTGCTGCGGTAGTACCACCGTGATAAAAGTGGGATGCGGGACGCATTATCGGAATAACACTGCGATATTATCAAACAATAATAATCTTTATGCTAATGGCTTTACTGTTCACTTTTAATCACACATTAGTCTTTCACAGTGGCACGTTTACACGCTCATGTTCAAAGGCCTGAGGTTCCGATGATTCTGGAGACAGCGGACGGAGCAAAACTGATAGCTGTTGTATTCGAACGGTGCTTTGGGCAGAGCGCCGCCGCATAAGAAACATCTCTTCTCTTCTGCTTTTGCCTGTAAAGGAGCGTTAGTATTGTATTGTTGAAATTTTTGTCTGGCATTTTTTATTAGTCAAAAATTACTGCATTTGCAAGTGAAATTTAGAAACTTAAACGATTGTTTTGGACTACAAATTGGTGCTCTACGTTGGGCGCCAACTTATGATACTTGGAACTACTTTGGCGCCACATGTTGGGCACCAATTTATAACACCCTTTTGTACTATTTTGGTCCTCCACGTTGGGCACCAACTTGCAATTTTTTATGTTACTGATTAGCGAGACGAGCACGATCAAGCATGGGGTTGTAATACTTCGAACTATAAATTGACGTTCCACGTTGGGCGCCAACATATCATACTTACGACTAAATAACGCCCCATGTCGGGCGCAAAGTTAAAATTTACAAGTTCAGCAATAGATCAAAACAGATCGAAAGGATCACAATCTTGATACAAACGGATGTTGACTCACCTTCTGATCATCAGTAAGTTGCACAAACTTGTTGCTTTTCAACTTTTCTACTTGCTTCTCTTTCTCTCGCTGTCTTTTCGCGCGTTTCTGCTGCGCCTTCTTCTCTTTCTCTTGTTCTAGAAGCTCTGGAGTCAGCGGACCCGGAATTTGTGACTGTGAATGAAGTTCATCTTAGACTCTGCTATATGTTTTGCGCCACAACTTCTATGGGTCGCAGCCGATACGCCTGACACGGGCGACAGATGCGCGCAATAATAGAAATGTATGACACCCGGTTACGGCGCCAAACATTTATATAATAACGGGTATCTGATAGTTTGGTAAACTAAAATAAATAGTAAACTTCAATACTAATAGTAGTTAGTGTTGTGTCGTGACAGTTATGTTTTACAAGATTAAATGTGGGTAGCTGCAAGCTACACTTACGGCTCTCGACGGTGATACCCGTTTTCATCTATTTAATATTAGTATAGATTTTATTGCCGTCACGTCAAATCGCATCGCGTCGCGTTGTCGCTCGCCTGCAATGCATGAGACGTCGCGACATACGGCCGCAGTTGGTTGTTTTTGGTGCCGTGACCAGGATGTGCATAGTATGCATATAGTAGTCCCACCTTTGCATAGTTGTATCTGTCAGGGAAATTCGCCTGGAACAGCCGGAAGGCAACGCGCGTATCCGCGTGAGGCGTCGCGGCGTATGGCGTCTGCAGTTGATGGTTTTTGACGCACGGATCGCCGCCCGCACCCAAGATTTGGCTGTTAACATTGCACATGATTAAATGTTTTATTTTTAAGTGCCGGCTTCGCACGATTGGTCCATCTAGCTAATGTCAAGTCGGTTTTTTCAAGTTTTTTGTTAAA
The DNA here is from genome assembly GCA_912999815.1 of Campaea margaritaria. Lineage (NCBI taxonomy): Eukaryota > Metazoa > Arthropoda > Insecta > Lepidoptera > Geometridae > Campaea > Campaea margaritaria. The sequence continues at coordinate 9,563,737 of OU538800.1, forward strand.
TATGTTAAAATATTCAAAACCTTGAGTCTCTATCAGTCAGGTAGTCAGTAGTCAAGTCAAGTTAGCCAATGTCACGATTCAGTAAAGTGATGGTTGATTTACTGAAACATTCTAGAAGTTTTGGAGAGAACATGAAACGTAAACTATATAATATAATGAACGTAAACGATTCGTTTTTGGGTTTGTATCATTCGCCCACTGTTAATTTTCGACGTGCACGAGCACGCACGCACGAGCTGGAGTTTTGGGAGAAGCCCAAATAATTCCACTTTTTTGCTATAATTTATTTCTGATATTGATGATCCTTAAGAAGTTCAGCCGAATACTCACGTGACCATATCCGGTTTGGCAGCGATAGCGGCTTTGTGCAGAGCCGTGTTCCCGTCCGCCGGGTCGGGCGTGTTGCATGCCACTTCCAAATCGCCCTCCCACGCTTCGAGAATAATCTCCAACGAGTGTTCTTCCTTGGTAGATATAACTGACCAGAACTGATTTAAATAAAAAAGCGGAAATTTAGATTTTGTTTTCAAGATGGCAAGAATTTAATTAAACACTGATAGACAGCCTAGCATAGAAATGTAACATCAATGATGTATGTTTTCTGATATCTAAAATAAATGAAATAACTCTTACCTAATACAGCTTAAAATTAGGTAAATGAAATAACATCATACCTTTTTTATATTAGCTGGCACTTTAACCACTGGCGGCGGAGGAGGCACTTTAACCACTTGCGGTAGAGGAGGCGCTTTTTTGCCTACGTCCTGCTTATCTTGCTTCAGCTTGTCTTTAACTTCTTTCTTTTTCTTTCGTTCTACTTTCTTTTCTTCAGTGTCACTCTCCGAGCAGACCGAGCTGGCTACCGAGCAGTCGTTGATCTCCTTAATAAGGTCTTTCTTGGAGTTGGTGATGACACCATTACTGCTTTGCTCCATGAGGGTTTTGATCCAATCCTTTGGGGTTTCGGAATCGATGTAGCAAGGGCCTTCGTCTTCGCTGGACATTTGGGTGGTTGGTAATTCCCGGGGTGCGCGCTCCCTGATAAAATTAAATCAATTTAGTGGATATTAAAGCTTTTTTTATGGTCCTGTGTATTGAGATGTGCAGATTGTTCACCTGATGGTATGTGCCATCCTGGCTTTAACAGTTTCAGTGATACCTAGAACTTTACATTGCAAAATCTTGTGAGGCATTGCACTGCTCTTATCACCTTAAGGCATTGGTTCTGAGCTGAAGTCCCATATTATGCCCAGTAATTTAGCTGGAATCAGTGCCATGTAATACTGCTTGGCGGATGAAAATCTGGCAAAGGTGTGGTAGTTCCCCAGGCGGACTCTTGCAGATGAGGCCTACCATTAGCATAGTATTACCTGGATTTCGCCCTATCAATAGGTTTGCCAGCAGGACTGATCTTTTGAGGCTTTTTCTTAGGTTCCATATTCGTCTCCGAGCCTGACTTACTGGCTGGCTTAGCGAACGATCCTATAAGTGCCTTCTGGAATAACTCCATCGAGTCTGGAACCAAAAAAATTTGAGAAAAGTTGACATCACATGTTTCACTTTAGTCAATGTTGTTTTTGTTCATTCCAGGCACAGGCTAAATAAACATTCATCCAGTCTTTTTCTCAATTATGTCGTTGAACGAAGTATTGCAACTTACAATTCGTAGGATTTGTCTTTATTTTATTTTTAGAAAAAATTAACGGGCCTTAGCAAACATTGACTGTAACTGTGTTAACTTTAATGTAATTTTATGTTCATTCGGAGCGAGTGAATGATGCTGAATAACGGGATCAAACATCATTGAAATCCTTCACTAATGAATGCATTCGTCATTGCGATTCCTAACATTGTGAAACACTGAATGCTGAATAAAAGACAGCAATGAACAAAAACTGATATTACATTAGGGCCAATTTGAGGTCATCTCTACATGGCAGACATACATAAGTAAAATTATAGTTACCATAGACTTCTAAACTGGACACAGTCTCGTGTACCCGCTGCACCTCTTTATAGGTAGGTTTGCGTGTCGGAAAGGGCAGGACGCGCAGCCTCGTGTCCTCCTTGCTCAAGGGAGAGTTCTTCCCGAAGATGGCAGCTTGGTTCATGGAGCCCACGGCGCGGTACAGGATGAGGGAACAACCGAGCAAGTCTTCTGACCAGCTGGAGATTATTTCTTGAACATGCTGCAGATGGAAACTTAGATTTCATACCCTGCTGTAGTTTAAATAAAGCAATAGGTATTGACCTTAAGCCACTTTCACACAGGCGGGATAATATCGGTCGACAATATCGAATATCGTTGCGTTATTCCGACAGTGTGTCGCTTATTATTGTTATGACTCACCTCCAAGAACTTAGCCTGGTTGTGACGTCTTAGGCTGGCGCCAGCCGAGCGCGGCGAGTTGCCGTGGTTGTCTCTAGTCGCCTGCGCTTGTCCTTGCCCTCTCCTAGAAGTGTACGAGTGAAATGTCTTGTGTAACACTGCTGCACCTCCTGAAAAAAAAAGGCAACTTTAGTCTATTTTGACAGGGTCTTTTACGGGTGATGTTTGGTCATGACCAAGTCTAGTTGAAAGTAATTGTAGCCACAGATTGGCAAAAATTTTATGATGTAGATTCTATGCAGTTGTAAAAGTCTGTTTAGCCATTTCACTATCAGTTATTTCAAGTAGTCTTAATATTTTATTTCCAAAAGTACTGAAATTAGTGAATTAACTGAAAATACGAGTTTTAAAAGTGTTGTCTAAGATGAAAGTTACAAAGTAAGATTTATGAGTTAAATTACAACTATTTTATCAGTAACATTAAAATTATCAGTAAAGACCTGAAAATATCGCCCCAGCAAAGTGTCCACCGGAGACCATGACAACGGCCCAGCGCTGAGAGCCGGGCGCTGTGAGTCGTTTGCAACGATTCACCCATGCACTGCCATCTCCATCTGTAGACAGCTCCTCCTGGAAATTGTCCAGGAATTTAACATTACAGGTAAGTCAAATCACACAGATTACACCAGCAGATATCCATGCACTGCTGAGCATGGGTCTTAGTTTACTTCCGTGAGGAGAATTAACATGTCCACTGCTTTACGCAGGTGCGGGAAAACACACCTGTTGTGTTAGCACAGCTTACGTGTCGGCTGTGCGGCGAAAAACAGACGTGTATTTAACGGGGCGCTACTACAGTGCGGCTCACACAGACGGCACGCCATTGCTGGAAAACACACACGGTCCGTAACGGTGCCCAAATGTACAAACCGGCCACCACAAGGCACAGTTTGGATTGGTCGATATCTGAACTAGTGAAAAGCTTGTGATAATTACGTACGAATGTGTTTACAACTAACATATATACCTTCCTGTTAACATTACTTACATAATATAACATCAATGATTGTTTTTAAGTCTCACCTTTTTATGATGCAGGATACATCTGTAGATGCACATCACTTGCCCGGCCTTGTTTGTGAAGAAAGCTTTACAGTGCCTTGTGGCAGCTGCAAACAGGTCAGTTGAGGGTGTGTTTGCAGTGCTTTCACCCTCCGAGTCACTGCCTGAGACACTGGAGTCATCATCTGGAATATTTAACAGAAAAACTGATAGTTTGGGATCCTGTATGAGATTTTTTAAGAGGTGAAAGGGGAGGCTCATGTAAGTAAAGATTTTCTTGCCTAGCCATGGATGCGGCTCTGCACACTCCATAGTGTTTTCGCATACAACAAACACGACAGTTGTGTTTTCCCGCACTCGCGGCAAGTTCTGAAAAACACAACAGTTGTGTTTCCAGCACTGAATCTGCCAGTTCATGCATTGCAGTCAATACTCACACCTGCTACTTAAAGAAAGAGATTGTCGAATATAAATCATACTTGTACGTAAAACTTGTCATGTTGGTAGCCATGTAATAACGTCTGCTTTCTAAACAGAGGGTTGTGAGTTCAAATCCCAGTGCGGGCATGTACCAATGTTTCTTGTAAAACATATGTACATGATTAACACTCGCTTTTCGGTGAAGGAAAACATTGTGAGGAAACCCACATAACTATCGGAGAATTGTTTCAGAGGTAGGTATGTTATGCACTAAACCAGACCAGGCCCCCATAGTGAATTATGGCATAACCCTCCTCAAAAAAGTGTTGGGAGACCTTGGCTCAGCAGTGGTGCCGATGTGGGTTGATGATGATGATTAACTTAAAATGTTCACAAGTACCTAATCTAGAATTAAACTGGCCTAAGGAAAGTGGTTGCTTTCCAAACAGTTTCCTCTTCAGGTTGTGCGTATGCCAGTGCTGTTTGTAGTGAGCCGTTTGATGAGCCCTGCTCTCAAACGGACCGATGCCGCAGCAGGAGCAAGCACTACCGTCACTTGGGCCGTTGAGCGTCAGGGCCCTGAGACGTTTCATTACACTTTTCTCATCCACTGAAACAGATATAAAACTTATAAATCATTGTAACAAACACACAATTATTGCTTCAAATCACGCAATAGTAGTAATATTGATTGTAAAAGCAAGGTAATTTAATTTTATTACTTGATAAAATGGAGTAATATTAAACTAAGATTTGATTTCGAGAAATGCATCAAAAGATTTGGATGGTAACTACATATGGCATCACTGAAGGACAGAAACAATGCATGATACGTACTTATTATACTTTTTTTAAATCGGTATATGTGACAGAAATAATAAAGTCCTTACTGCCCTAAAAATAGGGCTCTAAACGAACACTTAATGTCTTAGGTTAGAAGTTATCATACATAAGGTTTGTAACATATTATGGAATGTAAAGCGACTTACCAACATTGTGAGATTCAGATATCATGCATGCTGCTATCTTTAGTCCATTCATGAGCTTCTCAAACTCATCTAAATCGTAAACTTTCGCAGTTTTTGGTTTTATGTTATCAGTTTTCGACATATTGTTTGTTTACTTCACATTTATTTAAAAACTTAATGCACGTACCGAGATGGTAAGAGATGGTAAGTTAGGAAATAATATAACAGAGAAGTGAGGTCTTGTAAATTATTGTGCAATATCAAATATCAAACCAATTTAATTTGAAAAATTCAAACAAAATCGTAAGCCTGACAGGCTGACAGGCTGCTAGCTGACTCAGCTGACTGACACTGACAGCTTGACTGACTGACGTGCGTGATGTATTCGTGCGTGCGTGACATTGACATTTAAATCATTATGTCAATGTCACTAAACCGACCTAAATTTTTTAATGAAAATATGAAAAGTTCCAATCTTTATTTAACTTTTTAAAACAACGCCACCTACTATTTTTAATGTAACTAAAAATTCACCATATATAAGCTGCTTCAAGTTATAGAATCATTTTTATTTCCTTGAAATGATACAGCTACTCCACACCAGGTGGCGGTAGTAGTAACATAAAAATAACAACCACACTTTCTCAATGTTTGGTTCATAAATTCTTTTCTCTCGTTTCCAACTACTTATAATAGATGGCGTTAATTGAAGACACTACAATTTTTTGCTTAGGAAAATACATAAGATTACCATTTAATTAATAACATACTTATAACAAATGCTGGATCGCATATAAAAAAATGTATAGTCCAATATAGCATGCATAAAAAACGCGTCATGATCAGCTATCTAGTAGATAAAATCTGACCTTTAAGTAATTAGTCCAGTAGCGTAGCGTGCCAAGATTTCTAACAAAAGAAACAATTGACTTTTATCATTACTAAAGTGGAAACTCTATAGGCACGCATGACAGTTTTTATGTTTTTTTTTTTACCGGGAAGCACGAGTTTAAGTGATATTGTGGATAACATTTTACTAATTTTTGCTTCCACACGTTAGGGGCCCCTGTAGCCCGGGCCCCGTATCATTGATACGGCTGATACAGCAGTAGCTACGCCCCTATAACTACGAGCGAGCGAGCGGAAAGGAGGTCATGAGTGCGACCGAACCGAACGTTAACGACAATTTAAAACGCGCGGATTTGAAATTGCTTTAACGTTCGTGCGCTCGTTTTTTTTTTTGACGGTCGTCTCTGGTACGCCCCTAGACGGAATGCCCTAAGCAATTGCATAAATAGCTTAAGGCTAATCCAGGACTGTCAGCGTCTCTCTTCGGCCGGGGTAGTGTTGTTAAGGGTTTTTGAGTGGTGGAAGTGAGAGTTAATAAAGTTTCCTTTTCCTGTGCCAGATTCAGACATGAGTCACGATTTGAAATGTCCTTTTCCAAACTCAAACCATAATTAGATACCTTATCATTAGTTAAGTAGATCATATTTGATTTAGTTTTATGTTTTTCTCTTATGTATATGACACGTGTTGACTTGTAAAAGGGCATTATTTTTGTCTACTTGCAAATAATGATTTGAGTTTTGAGTTTTTAAGTTTTACTAAAATTATTTGCTTACTAAAAACTTATAATAAATCAGTATAGGTTAACTTATAGTTATTAGGTATAACAAAAATTGCAATGCAAAGTTTGGGTGGCACTAGAATAGAATAGAATAGAATATGTTTATTGTTAAAAACTGTGTAGGTACAAAACAATATTGTGGTCTTAAAATTTAAAAAAAAGGTCCAACGGCCTGTCCATTTCGAACATACAATAATTATTTTAAGCATGTGGTTACATTATACAATATTAATTTACAGTTAGGCCAAAGTAGCAATAACTTCTTTAAATTCTTAATAAATACAAACTATTATAACATATTAAATAATGTTAAAATATTCATCTAAATTATAAAAAGTCTGGGTTAATAAATATTGTAACTGTTATGTGCAGGCGTAGCGCTTACCATCAGTTGAACGACTTGTTCGTCTCGTCGCTCAGTCAAATAAACTAAAAATAACATTAATCTTTTGTGTTTTAGAATAAACCAATCCCCAGGAAACTAGACAAGTGAAAACCAAGCTACAATTTTAAAATAACCATTTTTACCGAAATTTCACAAAAACGAACCTTAATCCATAGTTTTGCATAACTAATCAACGCGGTCAAAAAATTAACTGAATATGCGACTTATTTCGCAATTTCACAATTTTATTTCCATAAAGAAAATGAACAGAGTACTCTGTAACCCCGTTTATATAAACAGTTTATTTCCTGAATTGAATTTTCAACAGAACGCTATGCAAAGGTAAAGGAGCGTAAGGCAATTTGTTGGATTTATACTTTACTTCAGAGGAACGGAAGCTGTCTGGCACACTCAATTTGATTTGAAACGTCCGCGTCCCCGCTTGGTAGTTGGTAGCTTTTTTAAACAACTATAGTTACTTAGGTATAGATAAAAAAGTACGTCACAAATATTTTAAAGGGAAGAAAATGAAATTAGTTTAATCAATAGAAACAAATTCGAATATGTAAGACTACAAATTTTGATGATATTTAGTATAATCAACGTATGCAGATAAGTCGTTCTTGAAAAAGAAAACACAATGCAGGTGGATAGATAGATTATGAGGAAAACAAAATGGAGGGAAGGTATCCAGCTACCGGAAGAGTCAGCAAGTCACAGAAGCTACTAGAATACGTAGATATTTAAATATATCGACGTAAAATACGACGACGCCTTTACGGATCTAGGCCAACTTGAACACATGCCCTTGGAAAGTTTGCGCATGCACAGTCACGAAGAAATGTTTTAGTGTGCCTTGCCTTTTTCTCAGTAGGTGGGAAATAGTGGGAAATGCCAGGCGACCAACTCTAACTGTCCAAATCCTAACTTGCTTCCAAAATGCGAATACTTTCTATGTCCTAAGTAGACACGCTACTACGTAAAAACCCACTTTTTTATTTGAATGGTGACGAGGCGAGCAAGTCGTTCACCTGATAGTAAGCGCCCTGCCAGCCCTTAACAGTTACAGGGTGACCCAGAACTTTGCATTGTATAATCCTGCTCGGCACCCTTTGACATCGGCTCTAAAGTCTCATAATGCCCAGTAAGTTCCCACTATAGCGTAGTAAAATGAGTTCTTCATTGATTTATGGTCCAGACTTATATTTTTAGAAACAATAATAATTACAATAATATTATCATCTGCAATTATTGTAATAATTAATAATACATATTTCATATAGTGGAATGATTTTACATGTAAAGCACTTAGTCTTACCAAGAAAATAATAAATTGAAAAAAATATCATCTAGGCCTGGATATTCGCTTTTTCTTGTAACTTGTGCACGCGCCACAGAGCCGTCGGACGCGGCCGAGGCGCTAATTGAGCCCACTTTGTTCTTTGTCAAGTTTAGTGATTCAAATGAATAAAACACCAAATGATAGCCCAAGTTTATTTGAATATATTGTTAAAATCACATCCGATTAGGGTGCCAAAAGTTCTCTCGATTTTCTTCATTGTGCCGCTATTCAAAGAATTCGAACTTCGGGTAACTTATTTTATTATCAGAGGAAAACTAACGGCTAAGTACAATGCTACCTACTAGTAAAAAGTATAGAAGGTAAATTAAGGTAATTAAGGTAAGGTTTCAAGGTAAATTTTCACTCGCTCCCATTTACTTATTTTTTTTTTTTTTTTTTTTATTTTTTTTTTTTTTTTTACCTGGGGAATGCAATTACGCATACCACCAGACCCGGGTGAGGGCCGGGTGGTTATGTGGGACTCCCCCGCCAGTCTGACGGGTATACCCACTAAACCCCAGGGTGTTCCACCGGGACGCCTTTGTTGTCGGGGCTACGGGTGCGAGAGTGGACTTCCGCGGCCCCGACGGCGTTGGTCCCATTTACTTCTAGTCTAACCTACACTACTACTAACTAACTTACTACTTAAGTATATTATTACAAACCTTAATTAACTTAATCTAGTACACAAACGAGTACCAAGAATCGCTCAATTATTCGTAAATTTCCTTTGAAGTTTTCGTTTGTCTACTCTACGTTGCGGCGCACCACGGGGAGCCGCGGTGCGCCGCGATTTCGAGTAGGGAGAGATCTAACCCCCAGTCCATTCAATTACCTTTCTATGTCCTCTTTTTAATATTATGAAAAGCCTTCAAGAGCCCGTCTAACTTAAAGTGTACCTAATAATAGCTTCTACCGATCTCTTGTACAAGTAGATGGAATCAAAAAGGTGCCTTTACACGGGAGATTAGCTGAAATCACTATAGAGTACAGTAATTTCAGGTAATATTCTAGACAGTACCTATAAAAAATGTACAGAATAGTCTTTAATAAAATAAAATACAAAAAAAAATACAATAAAATACTTTTCACTTGACTGTAATAATAATTTAATAATACTTTCCTTACTTATATTATAAATGCGAAAGTAACTCTGTCTGTCTGTTGCTCTTTCACGCCTGAACTACTGAACCGATTGAAACGAAATTTGGTACAGAGATAGTCTAGAGCCTAGGGAAGGACATAGGGTACTTTTTATCGCATAAAATGCATTGTAAGGGTTTGAAATAGGGGATGAAAGTTTGTATGGAAGTATCGTCATTTTTGAAGCTAGAAGCTTGAAATTTATTTTTTAGGCTTTTGATTAGATATAAATAAATTTGACATTCAAAGTTTGTAAAACTTTACCCTTGAGGGGTAAAATAAATATAGGGGATGAAAGTATGTATAGGAATATGTAAAGTTTCGGCTTAATTTTCTCTAATGGAAAGCTACATTGACAGCGAGTAACATAGGCTATATTTTATCCCCATATTCCTGCGGGAACAGGAACTACGCGGGTGAAACCGCGGGGCACAGCTAGTTCCATATGAGCCGCGTATAACTTTTTACCCTTCGTCCTACGCGTCACTCTTCCAATTACCAAGTGCAATGGTGGCTGAGTGGATACTCTGTGAGCTTTGGAATCCAACTACACCCGATTTGAATTCTCGCCCGTGCCACTGTGCATCCGTGATTTTGTTTCAGAAGTAAGGTGGGGATTTCCATCACTCTGGGCCTCAGAGGGCACGTACAATAAGCCGCCGGTCCCAGTTAATATCGATTAATAGCACTGGGTGGCCAGACAAACTCTGATTATTGTATATATTAAGTTTTTCTATCATGTCGCCAATCCAGACTGTGATTTGTTTGCGGATGGATGGAAGAGTGTTTTGTCGGAGTGTTTGGATTATTGTAAGAAGAATGAATGATTGTGTGAAATTGTGTACTGTATTTTACTATTATATGTAAATAATTAATGTAATTGGTCTAAACCGTTTTAAATATATAAATAAATAAATAAATAAATGTTACTATGTATTTATGTTTGTTCTTAGTATGTTCATATTTATTTATATAAACGGAAAACCACCGTCCGATCTTCTGGTTACCTGCTCTCCATGCATGGTTGTCTGGAAGAGATCGCTCTCAGCGATAAGACTACCCATTGTGACTCTACTTTTTAAAATATGCTTTGTTCTAGTTGAAGTAAAACTTCTTTACGCACACTTGACTAAGGAAGTAAGCTGGTGAATGCGTTACGAAAAATGTGATCGGGCAAGGCGGACGGAAGTTGAGCGGGAGATATAAGTTAGTGAAGATAGAAAGAGAGAGAGAGAGTTACGTTTCGTATTTTTTTTTAAATCTTTTATAAAAAAAAAATTAAGTAATTTTTAGTTGAAGTTTTTTTTTTCTACTATGTGTCCTAGCACATATTGTTTTTTTAAGTTTTCTTTGTTTTGTGGTGTTTCAATAAATACTTTATCTAACTATATATCTAGCAACAGAGACCAAAACCGTCTCATTCGACTAGCAAACAACAAACATTGCCGTATGGTACTCATCCTGACTTTTAATGTCACTCATTTTACCACCTCATATTACGCAGGTGGATACCATATAATAAAATAGTTTTACAAGCGTAATCATCATCATCATCAACCCATAACGTCCCACTGCTGAGCACGGGTCTCCCCTTACTTTCGCGAGGAGGGTTAGGCCATTAACCACCACGGGGGCCCGGTCCGGATTGGTGGATAACACACCTACCTCCGAAATACAAGCGTCATAGCTCTATAGAATTATATTATATATTTTAGTAAAATCTTACAATGTGATGCTTACGCTTTAGAACTGTGTTTTCTTAGAAACAAAACAAAGACCGCTACGGATCCTAAAATAATTTCAAATTGTTGCCATATTTAATTAATTGTTCATGAAACTCATTTGTAATGGTTATGCTACCTTGCTAATAAGGGAAAGAATGGAATCGTTCGAGTAGAGATTTCTGTGACAGTTTCGTGACAATCTGTCTGCGCTATCGTTGTTGTAACGCTTTTAAGCCGCTTAGCATTAAGCCCTCCGTTAGGTACTAGACGCATAGAAACTATTGTAACGTATGAGGAGAGGTCTACAGCGCTTTAAATTCACTGGATACTTAGTATTCTATCAAAACATTATTATTTTCACAGTAAATTCTAGAACAGTCTTGGAAATATGCAGTAAATTCTGAAGAGCACTTCAACTGTATCGTGAGTTCAGGCATTACAAATTTTATTGAAGCGGTATTCAAATACGTTAAGAGGCATTGTTATCGAAGTCTACAAACAAAGGATTTTATAGAATGCTAATTGCTGACAAAGAATTGTATTCTTTGAGATGTGAGATTCTTTGAGTTAATTTAAGAGATCGCTCTTAAAATTTTCAGAATAACGATCATGGTATCTACAAAACAAATTAAGATATAATGTGTTTACCACTATAGAGCAGGGGTGTTGCCGATATTCGCACTAACTAAGACATCTGCATCCGCATCCGCATCTACATCAATTAATACGGAGCTTTCACGGATGCGGATTATCAACAAGGCTCAACAAGCAAGTAATGACATGTAAAGAAAGTGGCCGGAGCCCAAGTGACGTGTGTCTCGCGCGTGTTTACTCAATGCTCTCTTCATTCGCTACTTGACCAATAGGAAGTAGATATAATACACCAATTTTCAAATTTGATTATTATACTATGTATTCAAAAAGTTAAACTGAAAACTGTTTTAGTTTGTTTGTTTCCTTCGATTAATTATTCAAGAAAACATTACTATTAAATCGACTTTCATTTATTTATGAACTTAAAATTGAAATAGAATTTTATTAAGTATTGAAATCCGCATCCGCATCAGTGGATTTGTTGCGAATGCATAAAGCATTCGCAACAACCCTGCTCTAGAGTACCCACTACAACAGAGAGCTTATTGTGAGGTGAGTTCACGCGCTGTGTAACCAGGTAGGTATGTTTATTTCCACGTTCCGTCCCGAAACTCACCCCTCTGTGATTTATCTACCTCTAGCTATGATTCTCAAAACGTCTGGCGCACTTTGGAAATTGATTTCGTCGTCACAGTGTACTCGTGCTATGTCTAGCCAATATTTTCACTACGGTGCGCGATATTTCAATTTTACTTCTTTCGTTTCATTCCAACTGCATCTGGAATTTATTAGCAAGTCCTTCTTTTATGATAAAAGTCATTAAAATTACGAAGGAACTCTTTTCTCTTCCTTTTTCTTTTTTATCGTAGACATTTTATTTTACATTAAATGGGATTGATGTGAATGACAATGACAAATGACAGCTTTTCATGAAAGATAGCTGTGAAAGATAGTGTTTGGTGTGCACATAATATTATGTGTTTATGCAATGTAGCCTGATACGAATCTTGTCGACATGTTTTTTTTTCATCAAAACAATGTTTTGTTATTTCTTTTAAAACTAGCGGTACCACTGGTTCAGTGTAAGCCATTTGAGATCAAGTGACTAGTTTACTTTTGTAAAAATTGATAGGGTTCTTAAAATACATTGAATAACTAATAAATTATTATTTGGACGATTGGACCGGTGTAGCTACAAAGTTACACATTAAAGTTCCAGTCAGGAATAATGTCGCAGAAAGTTCACTACCGAATCAGTTGGCTATATTTGGAAACTATGGGCCAAGAACTCCTTGCCTAAGTCTGTTTCCCAATTAAAAAAAAGTTACAACAGGGAGTCTTCAAGTCACGAGTGAATAGGTTACTGCTAGTTAAGCGTGCACCGTCATCGACCGCGTCGTCACTTAACATCAAGTGAGAACTTTTTTGAAGTGTAACTTCTTGTAAGGAGTAAGCTGGTGAATGCGTTACGAAAAATGTGATCGGGCGAGGCAAATGGAAGTTGAGAGTTAAATAATAAATAATATTGAATGATATATCGACAAAATACAAAAAAGAAGTTTTAATTCGGTCGTGTGGCCTAAAGCGCACTGGTTTTTTGTTTTTTATCAAACTGATAGTTTAGGGTAAGTATTGAGAACAGCCAGTAATGGATGCACACTTATGTTCATTTACAGATGCTAATTATATTGCACGCGGCTCTGACCCCAGTTGGGGATCCGATTACTCATGCCCATGAGCGATTCTCCTAATTAGAATGGGGTGCATTAAGTGCAAGGGCACATTGCGCCACTAAACGCGACCGTCGGTGGCCGCCACAAGTTGTAGACGGAATTTTCGTCCATCTTGTATGAATCTTGAATCAGCGGACACTGAGCGTTCGAGTGGCCGCTTCCGAGACACAAGTTGTGTGGGCTGCGCTCGTTACTTCTGACAGATAAACACAAGTCCGCCAGCTTTAAAGGTTGCTTCAAATACAGTGCATCAGAAATTTGGAATAACATACCACCTCCTGTGAAGGAAAATATTGGGTTCGGTTTATTTATAAACAAATACAAGCTTCTTCTGTGGCAGTAATCAAAAAAAAAATTTGCAGTTAACCTTTACAACAAATTTAAAAATAAAATTCATACGCCTCAGTCCCTCTTAGTACTGGATACTTGTAGCCACTAGTGGCTGCACTTGATGGTCGCCTCAAGTGGCTCGGCTTGGCCACCGGTGGCGACCACTATTAGTCGCGTCTAGTGGCTCGGTTTGGCCACCGGTGGCGACCACCAGTAGTCGCGGGGTTCATGTGCGCTTGCACTAATAGATTGATGAGTCAGCTTTTCATGCCTATTGATTCGCACTTAATTGGTAAAGCGAGAATGTTACTCCAATTAGCGTGATAGTAGAACATGTGCTTTAGTTGTCTATTTGTTGTTATGTTGTTTTTATATTTTTTGTTGTGTTGTTTTAGTTGTGTTGTTAGGGATCAAAATCCATGTGTCAGTGCGCTATCAGTTTGTTAGGTCTGATTTATTGCCACTGAAGTGTTATACTTGTTGTAACCCAGTGGTAATGTTTGCACGTTGCGAAACGAAACGACAGCGGGTTCGAACACTCAGCCTCGCACCAATGATTTTCTTTTATAAGTTACACACACAATAACTAGACATTTTTACGGGATAAAAAGTATTCGATGTGTTAATCCGGGTAATAAACTATTTGGGTGCCAAATCTCACTAAAATCTGTCTAGTCGTCCTTGCGTGAAAGAGTTCATCTATCCATCTATAATAATAGTAGTAGAAAGGATAATATTCGTAGGATGTACTAGACTGTCAGTAAATAATGGTTAGGTAGGGACTGCTATCCAGATATTAATTACTTTAAAATGTTTGTTAATCTATAATAAAAACTAATAAATGTATGTTTTCTTTTGAATGCTTTAAGACGCTTGCCCTTGTGAATGACATTTCACGCTTTTAGTTTTCGAGGCGTCACCGCGTCACTTTTCCAAGTGTTCCATTGTCAAACGCAACGCAAAGAATAAGAAATTCAATCGGACTGCAGTAAGGACATAGCAGTACCGTACAGTTTATAACCTAACTTTAGCTAGGCTTGCTCAAAGCAATATTGCCATGCATAAGTGCTTATTATCATGAAGCTAAATAATAGCACTCAATGGGCTTTGGGTGGTTTGATAAACTCTTGTCTCCAGAGACCAGCACTTTCTCATACGACAAGCAAGGTATCTGCGAAAAATTAATTGTAAAAATCAATGAAATTCTCTACTAATTATAAATGTTCTCACATACGTACCTAATAAGTTAAAAGCTTTCTCCGGTTGTAAAGACTTCAAAAATGTTCCCTTCACTGAAAAGGTACAATATCTATATTTAGTAAACTAAAAACTATTGCAAGCGCTTTCAGATGTCTGGAGTCTAGAAAGTGTAGTGTGAATTGTGAATTACTGGGCATATGAGACTTTAGAGCCGATGTCTCAGGGTGACGAGCGCAGTGCAGCGCCGCGCAGGATTATGCAATGCAAAGTTCTGAGTGGCACTGTAACTGTTATGGGCAGGCGTAGCGCTTACCATCAGGCGAACGACTTGCTAGTCTCGTCACTCAATCAAATAAAAACTTGTAGTTATTACAACCCCCAGCACACATCGATGCGAACCATTCAAGACGTCCGAGGGCCCTCGCGCACGGGGATGCTTAGGAATGGTTTTCTCCGGTGACCTTATAAAGTGAGGGGTCCGAAATCAGTGGGTGCCGCGCCCTTGCCGTGACAGCTTGGTTTATTTATTATGACGCGCGCGTTTTTGTATTATTTATTCTGAATTTGTCTACTTATTATAAAAAAAAAAAAAAAAAAAAAAAAAAAAAACAGTAGTATATTGTGTTCTACGCGGTTGTTTCCTACGAATAAAATCATTCCAGATTGATCATTGTTGTCGCTGCCAAAGGAAACTGAAAGGTGAGATTTTTGCTAGTTATAATTATGTATAGTTACATAAATTAAACTCTAGCCATATAAACGTATCCTATCTACCTACCTGTCTACCTTATATAAT
Organism: Campaea margaritaria; assembly: GCA_912999815.1. Taxonomy (NCBI): domain Eukaryota; kingdom Metazoa; phylum Arthropoda; class Insecta; order Lepidoptera; family Geometridae; genus Campaea; species Campaea margaritaria. Next base: position 9,579,393 of record OU538800.1, read on the forward strand.
TATTACCTAGGTAGGATAGCGTAATTATAATGGCGAACACACGACGTAGCGTAATCGTAATAGTAGGTTTCTGCGGGACGTATTGTAATTATTGTAATCGTGACTTCGCGACGTAGCGTAATCGTTATGGTAACTACGCGACGTAGCATAATCGTAATTGCGACTACATGACGTAGCGTAAACATAATGGTGACTACGCGACGTAGCGTAATCGTTATGGTAACTACGCGACGTAGCATAATCGTAATTGCGACTACATGACGTAGCGTAATCATAATGGTGACTACGCGACGTAGCGTAATCGTTATGGTAACTACGCGACGTAGCATAATTGCACTCGAAAAAATATAATTAAAAGAAAAAAATAATAACTATCGCATGGAGCATGTGGGTTTTTGCAATTTTAACTTTACTTCATCATCATCGTCGTCATTATCGACAAATATCGGCCCACTGCTGGGCACGGGTCTCGCAGTCTCATTTCACTTTCGTGGGAAGGATAATCCGTAATCCACCACGAGGGCCCGGCCCGGATAAGTGGATAATATACCTACCTCCGAAATAAATCTTGGGTAGGTATATACGTCAGGGAAACAGGGACCGCGCGGCTTTATCCGCGTAGATGACAAAAAGTAGTATAAAAAATAATCTCATTCATCACTGCCATGTGTTTTGCTAATGAAATAAAAGCTTCCATGCTAGTGATGCAATATCCAATGTCTATTATTAAATCCTGCCGAGCTTTCATCCCCATTCGCCACCTGCCACCCTCGTAAGCCTCTTTGGACATTAGCAGGATCAAATTCGCTTTTGCACGTATTTTACAACTAGTGCCGCAATAATATAATAGTTTAAATGTTTGTTTGTTCGGTACCTAAATGGTAGAATAGATTTTAATGTAATTTTGTACATAATGGTTTATGTAAAGTTGTAATATACTGTACTTACTATGTATTCGAAAAATCTGAGACAGATTTTTGTCCACTGTCCTTTTGTGTTTTTTTATTATTATTTGAATGACGCGACGAGCAAGTCGTTCGCCTGATGGTAAGCGCTACGCCTGCCCATAATAGTAACAGTGCTAACCAGAACTGTTCATCCCTTCATGCTCAAGATTTTTTTATCCTGTTACCAGTGTACCTGTTATATACATATACGAGAGTTTAGAAGTTTAACGCCAAAAAAGCTGAATAGATTTTAATAAATTTAGTATTAATACAGTCTACATTTAAGGCTGCTACTCAGTGTACTAATTATTCCAAAAATCCGTTCTTAAAGGGGTGAAATGGGGTGTAAAAGTTAATATGTAAAACCAGAAAATCTCGAATGAAACTGCGTTCGGCAGCTTATGATTGGTATTGATATTAAACGTTTGGGGCTTATGCTGGATGACGTCACCCCTCTTCAAAAAGGGTTTCGCGAACAAAATAGGGTGGCAGACGAACTGGGGCTCCAATATTGATTTTACTTAATCATATGTGCATAGATTTCTAATGAACTGTCGCATGTTTGTCACGTTTGCTATTAAGCGTACATCATTATTTGATCATTATGCCCGAGTTAAGCCAATGGACTTTTTTTTTTTTTATTTGTCTGAGTGACTAGACGTGCAAGTCGTTCACCTGATGGTAAGCGCTACGCCTGCCCATAACAGTTACAGTGCCACCCAGAACTTTGCAATACTTAATCGTGTCGGGCACTGCACTGCGGTCGTCACCCTGATACACCATCTCTAAAGCCCAGTAATTTCGCTGGAAACAATGCCCTTCAAACCGGGACACAATAATTTAGTTTTCCTCCTGAGGACGTCTCGTGTAGAGACGAAACACGTTTGATGGGAATTTGGGAAGGAGTAAGTCTGGGTTTTTTTCTTCTGTGTAGGTAGATAGGTAGGAGTAAAATAAGAAGATAAGGCCGGAGGCCGTGTCTATTTATTTTACGTTAGGTCAATTTAAGTACGGGGTGACACGTCAGGGTTGTTTCGGTCTTCAGATAAATTAAAGGTTGCGTAGGGATTTAGATTTTTAGACGGATAGATTTGTAATAGGGGTTAGGTCATCCAACAAAGTCCTATCATACATTCATCAGACTACTTAGGCGGAATTAAAACTATATATTTCTACATTATCTTATTAATTTAGTTTTCGGAAAATATTCTGCCATGGTTGTTTAGCGTACGATTGAATAAACGACATGGATTAAAATTCCAGTTTTCGAATACTATTTTTGTCTATAGTACAATTCTTAAACTAGACAATTCTGGATTTAGCAAGATATGCTAGTCACAATTAAAATTAAGTTTCCCTTGCAACTATAACTTACAACTATACTTTCGCTTTCAGCGATAAGACCGCCCATTGTACTACCCTTGTTTACCTATCGTAATTTTTCTGTACTGTGTTTATTTTTGTTTCTGGTGTACAATAAAGAGTTTTCTATTCTATTCTATTCTATAATTCGTTCTGCTTTATAATTAGGAGAATTAGGGCCCTGTGTTCATACATAACCTATAAACTATATTATGCTAGAATCTAAGCCTGTGGATATCTGAACAGTCACGTACTGCATTAAGGAGAGGTCAGGACTGATGGATGGGATTAATCCGGTAAACAACGATTTGCAAATAAGGGGCAGCATAATGCGTTTATTAAGCGGGCAAGTGCATTTACAAAACGGTTGAAGGGCCCATATAGGTATTGGTTAACTCGAAGTAAAGTCTTGTTGGCACTTGTTAATATGATGTTATAATGTTGGCATTAGAATAGATTATTTTTATATTGTAACTTGTAGCATAAAAATATAATAACGAAAATTGAAAAAATTCTAATCCCGTAGAGTTTCTTAGTTTCATCTAATAGAGAAAAACAAAAAATAAGTCAAATGTGATCTACTAAACTAATGATAGGGGCGGTGGTAGCCTAGTGGGAGAACGTCCGCCTTCCAATCTGAAGGTCGTGAGTTCAAATCCCAGTGCGGGCACGTACCAATGTGTTTCTGTAAAACATATGTATGTAATTATCACTCGCTTTTCGGTGAAGGAAAACATCGTGAGGAAACCCACATACCTACCCGAGAATTATTTCGGAGGTAGGTATGTTATCCAACAATCCAGACCCAGCAGTGGGACGTTATTGGTTGATAATGAATGATGAGTTAATTCTGAAATCTTAAAATAAAAATCCTAAGTATCCAAAATAAGAAAAAAATAGAATCAAAGTTAAAAAGTATAAGCAAGGAAAGGTCACATTGAAAGTATTGAAACCTAAGTTTTTCATTCGACTCGGAGTCTAAAGCCCCTGATTATTTTTTCTTGATTATTCCACAGAATTTTATTTTGTAAATATGATATCCCCAGATTTTTTTACTTCATAAATGTACCTGTAATAAAACGAGAAGCCTTATTAACAAAAGCTGGGCTGGATCAGTTCACGTGGATTCAATTACCGATAGAGCTTTCAATATTTCCCTGAATTAATTTGCTGGAAATATACGAGAGCAAAATAATACCGCGGATAACTGGAATTCACAGTTTACAATCTCCGAACTAGGGCAGTCCGCGCGGACGTCATACTTATCACAATCTGGATCGATAAGCTCCAAACGTATGGATGTTCGGATGTTCCAAAAGTTCCACTCCTTCCAAAGTATTCTGACCGGTTCATCTTCAATAGATTTATTCCAAATCCAGTGGTGGAGTCAGGTAACTTTCACGCGTGCTCTCTTGGGACCATATGAATGTGAACAAAGATATTTGAACTGAATATTGCCCTGGATTATTAGATTCACTGTAAAATTTTGAGAATACCTTACTAAAATATGTGAACGATGCGGGTGACAAAAGGGGTTCAAATCCATAACTTGATTTATATGTGATTTTGACAATATCGAATTTACAAGAGACGAAATTTCAGTTGAACTGTCTCCGTCTATCCGTAGATAATCATTTCTGGAATAATTATTACATTGGTTTGTCAATACTATTTTAAATTCCAAGGTTTATTAAATTCTGCTAAAACGAAAAATTTAGTGGTGATAGATAGATAAACTAATTATCGAAACACCACAGAACAAAGAAAATAATCGTCTTGTGATTGAATTTTTTTCACAGCAGCGTGCTAAACTTTCGTTTGTATTTGACAGCAATATCACTGGCCATCACTCTTCATCAAATAAAATCTTGATCAAATAACAAGCTATTATGATAAGATCATTGATGTTCCGGTTAAAGGGGAGCGTTGTAAGCCCCGGGAATCCGGGAGGTGAGAACAAAGAGGTATCGCAAAGCCAAAATGAGCTTTAAATGTCCCGTTGTAGGGCGCAGAATCCAACAAACAATAGATTCATGAGTGTAAGCCTATGTAGACCTAGGGTGAGTAATTCTCGGCCGATGTCAACATTTCGAATCAAAATTTAAGTCGTATTCGTTGATTTTTTCTTGTAATCTATATCTATATAAATATAAAAATGTTATGTTGGTTTGTGTACGCTTCAAAAACTCAATAAGTTCTGCACTCAATAAGTTCGAGCTAAAATTTTAGCATGATATATAATCCGCATCAAGGATTGTTTTTATCTATTTTTTTCATCAGTGACATATCAGCGAATGTGCGAATGTGCCACAGCGAAGCGTGGCAGGGTACAGCTAGTTATTAATAAGCCTCATGGAAAAAAATAACGTTTAAGGGGAAATCTATCAATATCTACTTTCTATTTATTGTTAGTTTAATTTTGGTACGGGGCGATATGTTTGGGTTTTCAGATAGATATGGGATCGCTAAAAAGGGTTGGAGAGAGAAGGGGTGTGTTTCTAAGGTAGCGGGTGACGGATTTCTATATTTAACGTAAAGGGTTAAATAAGGGATTAGGTCTTCTTTCAAAAATTCTAGCTTACATTCATCAGACAACTTAGGCGAAATAAAGCTTTCCACTTCTTTTTGTTTTATATTATTGCATTTTTTACTTTCATAAGTAGTTTACAAAATTGTGTAGTACAAAACCGACTTATCCCTGTGGTTAAACTAAAGTGGAATGAACTCTACTGAGAGTCAATTTTGAAAATATTGAAGCAATTAATGTATTTTCTTACTGCGACTAACTTCAATGAAATAAAACCGCAGATTTTTAAATTTATTTTCTACCTATTTCATATTAGCAGTTCGAATTCCACTTTATTAACGAAGCTTACCAATCTGCCTGGTTCTAAGTGAAATCCAAAAGCCGATTATCGTTCGCACGATGAAATGAAAGGATTCCGAGTTCGTAAAGTTTGGCTGCTCCTGTCATTTGCTCTTTGAGAAATACTTCGTGTTCGCATCGAAATTTTCCGCTAAGTGGTAATCAGATTCTAAAAACTTTATCACAGAGGACGTGGTTTTGAGAAATGCAGCCGCATTCTTTAAAGATGGATTCTTGTTAATACTCTACTCGTATATATGTTTATATTTTTGCGACAAGCGTTATGAAATACTAGCTCCGCTCCGCGGTTTACCCCACAGGGACTGTTAATTTTTACGGGATAAATAGTATCTTAAGTATGTAGGTAGGTAAGAAACTATCTGTGTCCCAAATATTATCCAAATCCGTTAAAAAGTTGAAAAAAGTTAAACGTTTTTACGAGGAAATTTTTTAAGCAATTATTTCCTCGTTTAGTCGACGCCGCTGGTGACAAGAGGGCTGGCTCATTTCTCGCACAGAGAATAGCTATTGCTATTCAACGTGGAAATGCAGTCAGTGTTCTTGGCACCATGCCTCATGGACACCCTCTTTTGTAAGATTTTTAAGTTTTTAGTTTTAGTTAGTTTTCCTTTTAATTATTTTGATAATCCGTTAAGTAATTTTAGCGTGAAATAGTAACAAATATCCATACATCCATCCTCACAAACGTTCACATTTATAATATTAGTAGGAAGTAGAATAGGAATTATTGGGCACCTCCTGCAAACTGAATAAAAATAGCTCAAACACTATCAATCTACTGTTGGTCACTGAAGACTCCTCTGTGAAGAGCTCCGTTGTCTACCTCTATCTGTATAATCGGCTCAGCACTTTGTAACCATAACATTTTACTGTCATCAGAATGTGATAAGCATGTGTTATTTCGACTCAATTTCACAACTGGAGCAGGTTAAAAATTGACATCTATCCACCGTCTACGGCAAGATTTGACCAAAACAAACTTTCATCCCAGTTACTTAATCAAGGAAATGTCGTAGGGTGGCTTTGAATCGGGAACGCCGCCCGCTCATGTCTGCGCCGCTTCCGTCTGCTTACGACATAATAAGTTAAATAAAAGCTTATAAAATAAACATTTTGCATTGTACACGAGAAGATTTCCATTTGATTAGAATTACCTTTAGTTCAATAAAGCAATATTGCAGCGCTGAAATTCATGGTGTTAGTGAACTATACACTCTAGTTAATTGTCTCCGGCTTGTCTCCGATAGTGTTAATTGGTACAGATTTTGACTATACCTTATCATCATCATCATCATGGACCCATATCGTCTCACTGCTGAGCACTGGTCTCCCCCCACTTTTGTGAGGAGGGTTAGGCCATAATCCATCACGGGGGACTTTCGATATGTCAACATATTATTATTTATTGTGTAAACGTAAGAATGGAGAATGGATGTTGCAAATGGTGTTTCATTTTCACTTAACTTTTTTATACGTTATTAGTATTGTAACATAACACATATTGTAATAAAAAATTTTCATGAAAACAAATGCATTTTTCATTGTGTTTTTCAAACAGACAGCTTTTCAATTCCTACTTTTTTTGGATTATTTTCTGTCCTCTTCCACACAATAAACGCATTTCTAATAAAGTTTTTAACAAAGACTTTCGAGCGGCATGTTCGTGGATGTTCATTTTATTTCGGAGTTAATCCTTTTTGTCTATTTTGTGTACCTGCGAACAATGGTGCCGGGCTGCACAAAGAACGCACCTACGCCGAATAATCCAATAAAGGTTTGGAATTCCTATTGTTTACCCAACTGCGGCGAAACGCGGGAATGGTTCAATATTTTACAGTCTATCTATATTTGTTAATCCATCACGTAGGTAAATCAGTCCCGCTAGCGTTCACGGGATTGTATCGATCAGGGACTACGAGGACCATGGTCCCGGAAACACCAAGATTCAGAGCAAATACTTGTAGTATGAGACTTTAGAGCTGATGTCTCAGGGTGCCAAGCGCAGTGCAATGCCACATAGGATTTAGCAATGCAAAGTTTTAGGTGGCACTGTAACTGTTACGGGCAGGTGAGCGCTTACCATCAGGTGAACGACTTGCTCGTTTCGTCATTGAGTCAAATAAAAAAAGTTCTCTTAAAGTTTTGCAGCGCACGGGAATCGAACGAGCGCCCACATTATTTGCAGTCAGTTCATCACCACCTTACGCCACGGAGGCCGGTAGAATGTCCGTGTCGGTTGTAGTTCCGTACAGACTGATTTATATTTTCCTTTACGCCGTCCTTTACAGAGAAACGTTGAATAGCTTCACAGAATAAAATAATATACTACTGCATGAATTTTCTGCAGGAATACCTACAGCTATTCCTAGAAACTCTTTTATAAAATATTTGATGAAAATAATTTTCATTCCTGCCGGGAGGCGTTGGGGTGGTGTAGGGTGGCGGGTGGCGAAGGGCTGGATGCACGGTTGATTAATTCGCCAAAAGCAAAATATGCTTCGTAAATTATTAAAGTGAATTTAATTTATTTTTGCGTCCTGCCAATTTATTCCTTTCTGACATGCTCATCCGTAACTGTGCTCTAGTAAATACGTAATAATTGTGCTTTGCTTTTTTCGTATGTTGAAGGCATATATGCTTAATTTATTCTTCCTTTATTTACTTTTAATTGGTATAACTACTCATTGTCGACTACTTTTTTTAATTTGACTGAGTAACGAGACGAGTAAGTCGTTCATCTGATGGTAAGCGCTCCGCCTGCCCATAACAGTTACAATGCCACCCAGAACTTTGCATCGCATAATCTTACGCGGCACTACACTGCGCTCGTCACCCTGAGACATCGTCCTAAAGTCGCGTATGCCCAGTAATTTTGATGGCAGTGCCCTTCAAACCGGAACACAGTAATGCTTGCACACTACTGCTTGGCGGATGAATATCTGGCAAAGGTGTGGTACTTCTCGAGGCGGTCTCTTGCAGAAGAGGCTCCCACTACAAAACACTTACATGAACTCTTTATGTGCTTAATTTCTATCACTTCGTGCTTCGAAAGACACAATTGATAGCTTTCGTTAGGCCTCGTCAAAGGGCTTCGGATGGCCTGACTAACTCTGCCACTTATGGTCGATACCACATTCGAAAAACAAACCAACGTAAATGAAAGAAAACTAACTAAAACTTAAACTTAAAAATCTAACAAATGAGGGTGTCCATGAGGCATGATGCCAAGAACACTGGCTGCATTTCCCATTTCTTGGCATCATGCCTCATGTACATTGGACACCCTCTTTTGTTAGATTTTTAAGTTTTAGTTGTAGTTAGTTTTCTTTTAATTTATTTGTATAGTATTTATTTATTTTTAAATTGGATTTGTTTTAGTTTTTAAGTTTCCTTTGTTCTGTGGTGCTACGTAAATGTAATATTGATGTAAGTGCCTATTTAATCTCTTTTCTATACCGATACTAAGCCCATCGGCTCAAGTCACCACTATCAACCCATATCGGCCCACTGTTAAGTACGGGTCTCCCTTCACTTGTGAGGAGGATTAGGACATACTCCACCACGGGGGCCCGGTCCAGATTGCTGTATCACATACCTCCAAAATGATTCTCGCTAACATATTCTAAATCATCTTTACACCCGTATGGACTTTTAACCTCGCATTCAATCACCAGAGCTACCTTCATTGGATTACGTATGCAGATTGAAAAATTTAATTACGCTGAACCTGAGAGTGAAATCCAGGGGTGCGCCGTGTGACATGCTAATTGGTGCCCGAGGGCTAACCCTAATTGAATTTAGGCGAGCGTATCCGCGTCGACAGCGCTGCACCGTGAAATTGACCAATCAAATTATAATAAGTTTCATACCTTTAGGGTCATTGTAGGTGGACGGACTGGCGACACAGAGTTGATAATAAACTCATGCTTGATCGCGCTGCACTTGTAACCCTCAGTTTGATTTTAGTCTATACCAATAGCAGTCGTATGTCAAATCCAATTAAATCCAATTTGAATTGTTACTCAATTAGTCGCTTCGCCGCCCCACTCCGTGTCTATGTTGACCCTTACACTAAAGCTGAATTAGAAACTATCGTATAGCACATAGCTAAATGATAGATAGACGTTACTAATCTCATGCTAAGGTAAAATATAATTATGCTTGGAGTAATTCTAAATGACTTCGTTCCTTACTTTATTAAAAACAAAACAAATTAAAATAAAAAGTTGATTAGCTTAAAAACCTATAAAATTCACACTGCTCTAGTAAAATTTTGTTCCTTTGTTGTTTTGAACATTATTTTTGGTATATAATTAGTAAGAATTGTGTTGAGTGCTTTGGCTAAGATAACTACATATTTGTATTTTTATAGACAGCTAGTTTTGCTACCTGCTTGCGCAAAATAAACAATCTACGTAAGTCACATGGTAGTTTTTAAGATGGTTAGCAAACAAACAAAATGTAATATAAACTAAGCTCGCGTTGCAACAAACTAACAGTAAAAATTTCCCATTACACCCTACAATTTCAAAAATGGACGGCCTAAAATCGTCAGCTTTATAAACACGGTCGATCTCTTTTTATTCACATAGGCAGTCAACATGAGCACCAAAGGTTTCAAAAACATTGATATTCCTTTGCACGTACCACTCAGTTTTGAACAAAGCAAACATTTTACCAGCGTCCAGTAACTAAATACGTCCGTAAATCCGGACCTTTAAAGCGCTTGTTCAAATATTGATAGGTTCACGTGCAGCTCAAATGGATCAGTATACTACTATCTACCTACGTATAGTACGTACTACGTACTACTAACGAACCTAGTACCTACGTATTCATACGTACTGCAAGCGGCGCAACAGGCTCACGATTGTCCTAGGTAAGTTATAATCGGGGCGAAGCGACGCGACGCGACACAAAACTTATATGTGGGAGAAAATACGTTACATTATAATAATTTGGTGATTTCCCATTGAGTTCTGTTTTTAACCTCCGACGCAAAAACGACGGGGTGTTATAAGTTTGACGTGTCTGTGTGTGTGTCTGTCTGTGGCATCGTAGCTCCCGAACGGATGAACCGATTTTTTTTTCTTTTTAAGGTGAATTAGCTGGATGTGTAGGAGTGTTCTTATTATACTGTGGTGAATTTGACTACTGAATTGTCTTCACCGGTTATCAGGTTGTATTACATTTATTATTGCTGTCTTATTATTATGCCCAATTTTATTAATTAATATAATAATATTTATTAAATAGTATAATGGTTTTCCTACTTTTATATTGCGTTACATTTTATATCGACTATAGACCTCTTCACCAGCAGACCTACTTTAATTAACCAAGCGTTTTTCAAAAGTGAATGTCTACGAATTGTGTACTCATGGTAATCGAGCTTATATTTGTAAGCTTAATATTTTCTTATCTATTTTTGTATGTAAGTATACTTTTATTGACTATACGTGAAGGATTTTCTTATTTTATTATGTATTTTTTATTGTAATGATAGCTTTAAGCAATAAAATAAAATAACAAAATTGATATAAACATATTATTTATTCTGTGTTTTTGAATTCTATACCCCGATCTCCCACAAATATATCAAATAGGTACGCCTACTCGTGGCCATGTCTCGCGTCATCGTCATCAGCTAGTGCTCGAGTCACAGTCATAGTCACAGCTGATCTTGAACTAATTGATAAAAATTATATCACCGGTCACTTTTACTCGTAAATCACTAAATAAAGTCGCTTTGAAATACTGCTTCAAGTGTATCGCATCGCATCGTGATTAACAATTTTCGATCACATAGGGCAATGGCTGTGTGTAAATGAACAAAATCTGTATGTGAGCTCTCAACAATAGGGTACTCACCCTCGCCTCGTACCGTTCATCAGGATTTCAAACTTCGAAGTTCCGAAATTCTGTAATTAAATGTCAGCCACATTGTCTGGCCCTAGGTCGTTGTCACGCTATGATAGGTATACATATATAGGTATATCTGTGTATTGTGACGCGGCGGCGTCGTGAACGTAGGGCAGGGGTCGATTTATTTAATCCCACCGGGTGATAAAATTTTACCAAAATACCTAGCCGATTTTCTTCATGAAATCGGTGAGAGTTGACCATTTTGTCACCGGGTGTGATTCTAAAAGAAGCTACTGAAAGTCTTATTTAAAAAAAAATAGAAGCGAGGGCTAATTTTATTTTGCATGGATCTTCCCTTTATTTAAATGAAAATGAAACCTTTTTTAAGAAAAGAATAAAAATAAATAATAAAGAATAAAATTACATTAAATAAAATGAGATTAAAATTATAAGAAAAGAAATTAGGTCTAAGAGATCGTGACGATTTGAAAACGAAACGACCCCAAAGACACGACAGTGGTTAAGTACAAATTGTTATCGTGTTGTATCTTTGTACCTACCCTTGACTTCCCACCACCAAAGTTTCCAAAGTAATAACTCATCATTATCCTTCCATATTAATTAACTTTACATTTTGTCTCGAAACTTGGAGTCTTGTCAGACTCTGTATAATATACTAGTAGAACGCAAAGGTAGGAGCCTCCCCAATCGATCTCAATAATTACAAAATGGCGGACCCTAGGCTGCAGCGGCCTTTATGTTGCTACAGTGTAAAAACTATGGATGATTTATTAGGCTGTGATGTAACTGTTTATTGGCAGTATCGTCTGATGTTATGTGACAACTCAGTCGACGGTGGTGCAGGTTTGCCTAGAAGATATCGATATGTCACGATAATCACGACGATTTCATATTGGAAATCAATCATTTTAGTGAAATTTTGGCATTCTGTGAGATTAAAAAATAAACCCCTTGTTATCACGATGTTCCAACCGAAATAGCCCATTGGAAGGTACAAAAATGGTTGAAACATCGGCACAATTTTGTGCCGATGTTTCAACCATTTTGACCAGTTTCTTCTTTTAAAGAAGAAAACTGGTCTTTACCAACTAAAGAAAGAAGTAGAAAAGAAAGAAGAAAAAAGAAGCACCAAACTATAATAAAAAGTTATTGTTACAAAATATATTTTTCCAAAGAAGCTTTCATAAAATACATATTCGGTCCTGCATGCTTCAAAATGTCTGAGCACAAACACCATCAATCTGCTGTTAGTCACTAAAAATCCGTTATCTACCATACGTCTTTACCATCGAATGATGTGTCTGTCACCATAATATTGTATTGTCATCGGAACTTAACAGACATGCAAAATTTCAACTCAATTGAATAAGAAGAACAGAGTTAAAATTACTTATATTTACAAGATATGGACATTAAAAAACGGCCGTCCATTATAATAACAAAGATAAATAAAGCATTGGAAAAAAAGTGCACTTATAGACTATAAATTAGCAAGTATAATCTGTGGTTTTCATAAAAAGGTTCAATTGAATAAATGCAACACAAAAGACCGCGAGCCATTTAGATGATACCACTCGGCACTCGAACCCCTTTTAACAAATTGCTATCAGATTCCGTAACCGCAGTCCATAATGGCAGCGAACAGCAGAATATCCGATTTAATTGGGATTTACCGTACCTACATACGTTGCAATAATTATAGCACTTCCATTTCTATAGGTAGGAGGCAACGTAATACCGCAACCAGTTCGGACATCAAAGGGGCCGTCAAAGCCAATGCAAATTGACATGTAGAGGTACCTACCTAGTAACGCAATGATTGAGTTTCGGTTGCAGTACACTCGCGTGCTAAAATTGTATGTTGTTTGGACACGTTTATCCAACTGAGTGAAATGATACTTTAAGGTGGCCTTACACTGCATCGACTCTACAGTCTACACTAACTTGACAACGTAATAAAACACTATAATGTCAAAGTAAAACAAAAACTCAAATGAAAAAAAGAGCTAACGAAGTTTTACTTTAGTCGTGTGGTCTAAAGCAAACCCGTTTAGTTATTTTCTTTAAAAACTTGCATATAATATTAATTAATTTAAAGCCAATTCGTGCGCGACTGTGTTACATGCATACGTGTGTCCGGTTGCCACCCTTCCTCGCCGCCTGACGTCCGCGGGAAATTGATGCGTGGCTATAGACCGACACATATAGGTAAGTTATCAAAGCCTTTGATGTATGCAGTGTGTTGTGCACTGCGAACGGAAAAGAGACAGTGGAGCGGGTAATATGCCATGAGTGTGTTCATCAACGCCGACACTAAAAAAACGAGTAGGAAAAAGAAATGTCCCTAAAAAACGGAGGATTGAAATGATATGTCAGTAGAAATGGTGAGGGGACAACGAACGCTTTAATTAATACCAGTGCAGTGGGGACGTTGTGGGGATGTGAAGTAGCCAATTTCGAGATATAGATTTAAATTGTGTTATGTCTGTCTCGGAGTTGGTAAAACTGGAACGGTGCTACAAAATATTTTATTTTTCGTAGCGTTTTCGTAGCATCAAATCTTAGCGAAAAACTCATTTTAAAAACCTTTTAAATGTTTAACTAATAAAATGGTACCACTACTAATAGCTATAGTATGATATAGTAATATGAGAATGGAATAGAATAGAAAATACTTTGTTGTACACCACGTACTTATTCTTATTCCATGCAGTTAATTGTAAGGCTTTAAAATTAACCTAAAATGAGCCTAGATTGGCACCACACACTCACAATGATAAATGACAAAAGTGACGTGATTTCACCCAAAAATAGACTGAACCCCCATGAATGCAAACAAATTGTTACAATCTCTTTGGATAAATATCTCTACTCATGAAGGCTTAGCGATTTTGGTGGTGACAATTAGCAGGCCAGTTCAGTTTAAGGCCTTAATCTGGATGGATTTAACTGTTCGTGGTGAGGCCCCAGCTCAGAACTACACAAGGTACATAAAGAATAGAACTTTTTAAAACAAATATAGTACATTGTAAGAATATGGCTCAAGCACTCAGTAACATTAATCCCGGGTATTATATTAAAGTATTAAGAGAACATAATAGAATAGAATAGAAACTCTTTATTGTCCACCAAAAAATAAACACAGTACAGAAAAATACTAAATTTATACTTCTTCATTGTCTGACAACTTTAAGTGCAGCTGTATATTGATTGCGACTGAATATCGAAACCAAAGCAAAGAAAGCTCCTGTTTACAAAACAACCAAGGGGTTATATTACGTTCGAACTCGTGCGTTCGGCCGCCGGCCGCCCTCACCCTCACCCCTGCTCTGTTTATTGGCCCCAGGGTGTAAGCTGAGGTGATCTAAAATTTAGCCGCGTCGAACGGAAAACTTTGGATATAGTAAACTTTTAATTTGCATGGATGGACGGGCTTAATCATTTTACGTTTTTACCTAGGGCGATTTATCCTCATGTCCTTCTATTGGGGCATGTGGGTTTTTGCAATTTTAACTTTACTTCATCATCATCGTCGTCATTATCGACAAATATCGGCCCACTGCTGAGGACGGGTCTCGCAGTCTCATTTCACTTTCGTGGGAAGGATAATCCGTAATCCACCACGGTGTCCGGTCCGGATTGGTGGATAACACACCTACCTCCGAAATAATTCTCGGGTAGGTATATGGGTTTCCTCACGATATTTTCCTTCACCGAAAAGTAAGTGATAATAATTACGTACATATGTTTAACAGAATCACATTGGTAGCTGCCCTGGGATTTGAACTCACGTCTTTCTCCTTGGAAGGCGGAGGTTCTCCCACTAGGCTACCACCGCTTCTTACTTGTGTTAGTAAATGTAACATATTAGCCATACAAATATTATTACATATATTATATTTTGCCCATTTTACTACCCTTGTTTGGAAGCGGTGGTAGCCTAGTGGGAGAACGTCCGCCTTCCAATCAGAAGGTCGTGAGTTCAAATCCCAGTGTAGGCACGTACCAATGTGTTTCTGTTAAACATATGTACGTAATTATCACTCGCTATTCGGTGAAGGAAAACATCGTGAGGAAACCCACATACCTACCCGAGAATTATTTCGGAAGTAGGTATGTGATCCACTAATCCGGATCTGGCCCCCGTGGTGTATTATGGCCTAATCCTCCTCACGAAAGTGAGGGGAAACCCGTGCCCAGCTGTAGGACG
Source organism: Campaea margaritaria (assembly GCA_912999815.1). Lineage (NCBI taxonomy): Eukaryota > Metazoa > Arthropoda > Insecta > Lepidoptera > Geometridae > Campaea > Campaea margaritaria. The sequence continues at coordinate 9,594,685 of OU538800.1, forward strand.
TTATGGGTTGATGATGACTACCCTTGTTTACCTAATGTAATTTTTCTGTACTGTGTCTATTTTTGTTTCTGGTGTACAATAAAGAGTTTTCTATTCTATTCTATTCTATTCGAGTCAATTTAGCCTACGTATAATCAAATTACAATGAACGTGAAAGCTAGGTAAATTTTAGAGTGCATGGTTCCAACTTTCGTTAACAAAATGCAGGTTCCCCAAATATTCACAATAGCTCACAGAATATATCAGTTACAATCCGAGTCACAGACCAGCTAATAGTTCTTGTCTAGCCCCGGGCATGTTGTGATCGGATCCAGGGCCTCACCACGAACAGTTAAATCCATCCAGTTTAAGGACTAAAACTGAACTGCCCTGCTAACTGTCAGACCAATATCGCGAAGCGTTCATAAGTCAACCAGAGGCATTTATCCAAAGAGATCGTAACAATTTGTTTGCATTTATGGGAGTTTATATAGCTCCATCTCATTCTCTTTCTCTCTCATTCTCTTCAGTCTATTTTTGAGTGACGTCACGTCACGTTTTACATTAATGAGTGTGTGGTGCCAATTTAGACCGTTAAGTTTAAGGCCTTAAAATGAACTGCATGGAATAAGAATAAGTACGTGGTTACCCCCCAAGTTCCCAGAATATTCACAATAGCTCACAGAATATACCAGTTACAAGCCGAGTCAAAGATCAGCTAATAGTTCTTTTCTAACCCCGGGCATGTTGTGATCGATTCCAGGTAGTCTGTTCACACCCCTGTGTGCAGCTCACTTGTGCTGCCGGTGGCAATGAGGCTAAGAGCCCTAGATCCCCGGGCGCTGCACGCCAGTCGCCAGTCGAACGACGGATGGTCTGACGTGATCGAATGGTGGATCTGAACATGTTCTCAAATAATTATTTGCGCCAGCAATTATACACACCATTTAATTTTACAATGCTTGAATAGTTTGATACGTGCCTGCCTGAAGATAAGTATAATATTTCGTTGTAAGTTTAGAGATACCGTCACATTAGCTAACGAACTCTTTAGGCAAATAAATTTATTATTCTTATTCTAAATTACAAATTAGGATTCCGTCTTTTAAAAAGCAGAAGGTTCCATGTTCGGCTGTGCATGCGTTTTTTATGATGTCACTATTTGATTAAAGTAAATAGACTTAAAATAGATGGCTGAGTCTATTCGTACGTACGAACAATTTAATATTATTCGTCCAGCACCCGTAAGAATAGTGACTTCGAAAATAGATTAGTAAAAAACAATTACTATTTTTAAGTCTTAGCAGGACTTACTCGTCACATAATATAAGAGGTATATTAGCTTTAATAATTATAGTAACAAGTTTTTCACAATTACCACCCACACATCAATTAATCCAGAATAAAACACTCGTTACACAACACCAATAACATTTATTAAACAGATGCGAACGAAAATCGCTCTTATTACGTTTTTATCGTAACTGAGCGATCTACTACACTCATATTGTATACCTATTATCTTTGACTAAGAGCTAGCACTAGATGAGTCCGAGATATTAAGACAATCAAAAGAACAACATTCGGTGCGAAACTACAATCGCCTCGATAAATGTCTCGAATATCTCGGTACTCAACCATCGAGATGTTTTTCAATTGTTCTGAATCGACTGGCTCACTGCTGGCTCAGTTGCTCTTGCTCGTGTCGTGACGTGCGCGGTCTAAACTCGAAACGATTGCAATCAGTGGCACTGACCCCGACTATTTTCTTTTCGATGTTTAAAACCAACTCGTATTCAGATTAATTCAATCACGAGTAAAAAGTATCGAATACCAGCGAGACGTTTGAACATTTGAAACCATTTTCTTTATCTAACATCTCGGAGTCACCTATTGCTACCAAGAAAATTGAATTAATTTAATTTAATTTACCTTACGAAAATTGTGGAATATATATAATAATGTTTTTTTAACACGTTGACTGCTGAACCGGTTTTTACATGTTGACACCGTTGCAGGCCGTGTGTGTTTTCCAGCAATGGCGTGCCGTCTGTGTTTTGCGCACTGTAGTAGCGCCGGGTTAAACACATACGTGTGTTTCGCCGAACAGACGGCACGTAAGCTAGATCTTGGACCTGTCTACCTATTACTGAAACCTACGAAAAAAAAATGGTGGATCTCATAATAATTATTGTTTGCTTGTACTCTGTGTTACAGTAAATACATCATTTTCGTATCTTCAACTAAGTAAAAGAGGAATAGAAAATAGATTTGACAAATCTGTAAATAGACTTACTTACTATTTTTACAATTATAAATAGAATTTTAGTATAGAGTTTTTTTTTATATTTTTTCTTTTTCTTTATGCATGTTTTAATTAACAATACTGCATGCTAATACATTTTAACTTTTAGATAGGACTTAGAGGACCATAATCTTATACTAAGAGGACCTTATTAATCCATGTCCAAGGCTGCCTTGTACCAGATGATCTGTGAACCTATTCAACTGGACTGAGCGACCAAGTGCGCGATAGAATGAAAAGATTTATAGAACTTATAGTCTAAGGCATCCAGTAGTCTTGGATATGGACTAAAGAGCACGAGGTCCCTTAATTAGTTTAATACATTATTATATTATCAAGTGACTGTCCACTGCCAGTTAACCGCTTTCAACAGTAATTGCGGTTAGCCATCAAGTGGTTAATTATATGTAATTAGTTACTCTAAGATTTAATTGAAGATTAATGTATGATAATTGACATATGTAGGGATAAATAACAGATGAACAGCATATTTTTAGTGTTGCCATACAAAAACAAAAACACTATAATACATTAACTAAAGTTTTGTGGCTCACGAGCTGCCATGGCTAAATGGTATAGCCATTTATCTATCCATCCATATATTCTCACATAGTCTAACATTTGTAATATTAGTATATAATAAGATTAACTCTATAGCTATTTGACACACGAATAAAAGATAGGAAGCTACATTGTTCAGCTTCATATATTTTTTACATTGAAAATTAAACTACGATATCGCTACGACAACAATAAAATGGAATCACATTTAGTTCTTAATAATAATAATTTATACAAAATGTTAAATGTAATTTATTATTACATGTCAACAAAGATTCTTTTTTGCTTTCTTTATTTGTTTTTTTTTTTTTTTATATTATACTGAGACTGAGCGTACGAAGTGAGCGAGCCGTCTAGAGTTTCAGCACTGGCAAAAGTTACTTTCAAGCGTATTTTTTTTAGTACTCCCCTAAACGTCGTATTTACAACCGATCTGGGGCCTCACCACGAACAGTTAAATCCATTCAGTTAAAGGCCCTAAACTGAACTACCCTGCTGCCACCACCAATATCGCTCAGCGGGGCTATTCAGCACGGTGCGGATCAGCTCGAGTTCGTTTCATTTTGACGTTTGATTGCCACCGGACTCGTCATTCCAATACGAATGACTAGTCCCGTGGCATAGCCCCGCAGTGTTCACAAGTCAACCAGAGACATTTATCCAAAGAGATCATAACAATTTGTTTGCATTTATGGGAGTTCTATAGCTCTAGCTCATTATCATTTTCTCTCATTCTCTTCAGTCTATTTTTGAGTGACGTCACGTCACGTTTGTCATTTATGAGTATGTGGTGCCAATCTAGGCCGTTCAGTTTATGGCCTTAAAATGAACTGATGCTGATAAGAATAAGTATGTGGTTATGCCACCAGCAAATGCAGAGATCGGCTCTGAATGAAGTGCAGCTTTATTCGGACAAACAATGGTCTTCCATCCAAATCAACGTGCGTTTTTTCCCGATACCACTAAACCATTTACCTACCATTAGAACGTAGACCGTTGACTTTGCAAGCGAAGCAGAGAATCTTTTGAAGATTATAGGGACACGTTTACTAATCAGGGGATGACAGTAGGAGTTTTGAAGCGTGACAGAGAGTTTTTCGATTCCCACAGTGAAAACGCGGAGCACTATTTGGTAAAATCTGACGTAGGAGCAGCTCATTGCTGCAAAAAAATTTTTTGGCGAGGTCTACTGTACGCAGAAATACTAGTATTATTAAATTATATTTACATATGTATATGTACGTCCCCTGTAAGGGCATTGTACAAGTTAGTAAGGATTTTAGATTATATGCAATACATTTTACAGATTATTCAAGTTGGATACATAGCTTATAATTAACATTTATTTTCATATCATTAATATTTATGTGATAATAACTAGAATAATTAGTATTTTGAGAAGATTTCTTATATACGTAGACACAGAGACTCGGAAAATACACATAAAGCGTTGTCACTCATTCTACTTTTAGTTCCGTGACTATTCGTATGAGGTTTTTTTAATTACCTTCTATTTCAAATAGTCAGGAATAAGCTCGAATACAGGTTTGTCTTATATTATCTTATCTCCTAATTCAATTCACTTACCAGTAATATATTATTGAAAAAAAGTATTGGAACGAGACGAGCAATTCGTTCCCTTGACGGTAAGTTTATTTAATTAATTAAACGGTTTATACCAATTATAATATTCACATTTACAGGTATACCGATCGTAATATTGACTTAATGCTAATACAATTTAAAGTGTTTACTCTGTTTTTCAGCAAACCGGGACTATAATTTGAGTTTTCTATTCTATTCTATTCTATTCTATTTCCTTCTATTAAATCTCTTCTATTCTCATCTACTCTACTATTATTTAGGCTAAATAGCCCGTCTACGAGTCACAGTAATTTTATTTAGAGACTACTAACTGCGGCCCGCGGTTTCACCCGTGTAGTTCCCGTTTCGCTCCATGGGAACATACTATCGGGATAAAAAGTATCCTATTACTCAATCCTGATTATAAACTATCTGTGTTCCAAATTTCATTCGAATCCGTTGGGTAGTTTTTGCGTGAAAGAGGAACAAACATCCATCTATCCTATTCGTATTTATAATATTAGTAGGACAGAGAGATACATTTTTGACACCCAATGGTAACCGCTACATAAATAGGTAAGAATATCTTGAAGAATCTTGAAACAAATCTAAACATGATAATATATCTATCACGAATTCCAAAGGTTTACTTCCCCGACTATCGTCTACATCCCGTCACGGCAACGTAACTCTCTTCGCTAACCCCAGGCCACAGAATAAATGGTAGTGCCCCGACCTACCCCACTCTTGTAAACTAGGTCAAGATCTAGGGCGATGAACCTTCATCAGAATCGACCCCTCACTTGCCCTTGAACCTCAATAGGTTGACAAAACATCGAACGAGTTTATTGTTTGTCATAAATTGTTACTAATAATATTTCAATGTAGAATCTATCTATCTATCTATATATATAAAAATGTTATGTTGGTTTGTGTACGCTTCAAAAACTCAAAAAGTTCTGCACCGATCGAGCTGAAATTTTAGCATGATATATAATCCGCATCAAGGATTGTTTTTATCTATTTTTTTCATCAGTGACATATCAGAGAATGTGCCACAGCGAAGCGTGGCACATTCGCACGGCACGCAACGGCCTATATGTGTATGTTTGTAATGTGTGTGTGTTTATGTATGTGATTATGTGTAACGCGTTATCTTATATCTTTAAATGAGCAATTCTTGTATATATATATTTATATAATTGGAATCTCGGAATCGGCTCCAATTTTCATGAAATTTAGTATATAGGGGGTTTCGGGGGCGATAAATCGATCTAGCTAGGAATCATTTTTAGAAAATGTCATTTTATTCGTTTTTTTATAAAAAATAAAATACCGAGCAAAAGTTCGGTCATCCAGGTACTTTATATTATTCATGTAAAACTTCTTTACGCACGCTTGACTTGGGGAGGAAGCTGGTGACTGCGTTACGAAAAGTAGATAGGTAAGATAGGGGTTGAGGGATGAGGGATAAATGATAAAAAGAATAATATATTTAATAAAAATACTACAACAAACAATGTATAATAAAAAGAAATTATAAAAAATTATAAAAGTATAATAAATTTTATATCGATAAAATAAAAAGGAGCTAAAGAAGTTTTACTTCAGTCGTGTGGTCTAAAGCACGTTCGTTTTTAATTTTTATATGAATTTTCTTTATTTAAGATAATTATCCATAATTTTACTTATATTAATATAATGACTTATTTTTTTAGCTTTAATTTGTTTTTGTGTAATTATTTCACTATAGTTATAGTGAAATAGTTTTTTGTTTTTTATATATAAAAATCATTTGCTAACTATAATTATTACAGCTTACACATATTCTTTCATTACATATCTACATAATTATATTAGATACACATTTATGTTATATATATCAATTTAATTGTAGAATTTTTTTTTAAATATTATCTTGTCACATTTTAGGTTAGAGTTTAGGCTCGGCTCAGCTTAATTTGCCACATAATTTTTTTCCCAATAGTTTTAAAATAAACTATCTATTGCATCTCAATTACTTATGTTTTCAGGATATTTTTTTGTGTGAACCTTATTTTTGGGGTACTAAGGATTATAACTATTTTAACAATGTTTTTTTTTTTAATAAGTTCACGTCCTTGCCGGACTCTGTTTTTCCCGATAGTTACGAACTGGGAGTCTGCAAGTCACGAGTGAACAGGTTACCGTTTAAGGTAAGCGTTTTATTACGATAATAATTTTAATATAAATGAAGCTTTGACCTTAATTATTATGATTTCGAACCGCAAATTGCGTGCGTATGTGTTTAATATGTATGTGTGAGTAAAAGATATAGTTATATACATATTTATCTAATACTAAGAGACATCTACCTAAGTAAAATAATTAAATTAATTATAAATAAATATTTTATTTATTTTTGTTTTTATTATATTTTATTTTATATTTACTTATTTGTAATTTTTTTTTATTTATATATGTACATATATATATATTTTTTTAATTGTCTATATATTCAAAAAGAGTTTAAAAGAGTGGTTAACTATAATATTATTACGGTTAATGTGTACTACTATAGTCCGGTCCACTACAGGCTCAGCGAATTCATTGATAATGAATAACTTAGATTTAAGTTATGATTAATAATGTCCCTTACTTAAAAATTGGTTGAATGTAAAGTTGGTTTACGGACGATATTTTAATGTGACAACGTCGTAACATTTATGAAATTATTGCATACTTTTATGTATAAAATTGAATATATTTTTAATAATAAAAGAAATACTTGAAATTATACTAGTTATCAGATTTTTTAAATGCAAGAATAATTAACCTGTCAAGAAGAGAAGAGAAATAGATGCGGCGCAAGCGTACAATGAGCGTAACGGGACAATGTGTTAACTTTATCGTGCATGCAGCCGGCGTTCATCGATTTATTAGACGTTGTCACGTCGAAAGATTTTTTTCTCGTATGATGAATTTTTCTCATAGCTTAGGATGAAAAGTATCGTGTACCACACGGTAGCAAAATTATTTAAGCTCGAGCGGAGTACTTTGACTCCCTCGCTTCGCTTAGGATTCTACTATAGAATCCTTCGCTTCGCTCTGGATTCAAAAAATCGCTCTCGCCGTAAATACATTATTTTGTTCCCTTGTGATACAATCTACTATTTACTAACTTTACATAGAAGCGCAAATTTCCCCTCACGTTAACATACCTATTTCTCGTTTTTTTTTAACCTTTTTCATATAAAATAACTACGCACAAAATGCATTATGGCTATTTATATTTGGAATCTAATTTACTACTAATGTTTTTTTTGTTTTTTATTTTTTATTAAAAAAACTACTTGATAATGTTAAAGATTCTACTATCTTTTTATATATTTTTTATATTTTTGTTATAAATCCTAATAGTTAACTAGCATCATATTTCAGATCCACTTTTATATAATTATGCTAATGCAAGGCTAGTACTTGCATACGCTAGTATTTATTACGTCATCTAATACATTATTTTTAAATTATCTAACATTGATATAATAATTATAATATTCTGTTCTGGTGGAACCTAAGCTTTAACATTTTTACAATATTTTACATTTCCATATTGGTTTAAGAATATCGCAAAAATGTATAAAAATTTTAAAAGTAGTAAAAGTGATCAACATAATCAACCAGTTTTAATAGCTAGAAAATATAAAAATTCAAGTATATGCAATTAAAAGGAAAGCAAATTGGTTTAGCAACAATTATTATTAAGTATTTTTATCGAGTCTGGACACCTCGACTTTCACGTGGTAGTTTTTTATTTTTTTTTATTTTGTTATTTTTACATATTATGAATGGTTATGAAAAAATGGCTAGATCGACCTCAATCCTATCTTTTCTTTTTCTTTCCTTAATTGTGTTAGAGATCGTCAAGTATATCCCAAAATGCTCTGGCATGGCTTAACGACTGCTGCCAATTTCTTCTTTAATTTATAGTTCAGCTCACAAATAACATTAACAAAAACGACCATATGCTAAGTATCAATCAAAAACAACCAGAATCGACGCCTTATCATGCTTTCCGAAGCACGAAATAAAGGTGTCATATTCAGATTAAGGACAAGACCGAAGTAAAAATTAGCAGCTCGATTCGTGTCTATAGAAAAAAACAATCAAAACTAGTTCGAAATAACGTTCTTTTTAGCGCGTGCTGTTACGTGGTTTATATGACAAGCGTTCCACTCCAGACACGCCGAAAAGGAAATGTTTGGCTCTTATATAATGTATCGTTTGGAAATGTACCTACTTACTAGATGAAAACGTATTAGATCTATGTTATAATCTATATCTATATAATAAGGTTCCTTCTTATATTAGGATATGAAGAAAAGGCGTAAATTGCGTTGCTCTGCAAAACGAGAGAAGCAACATTCAATGCCTTTAACTCAGGACTTTTTTATAATAACAAATAATTATTAAACTGAAAATTCAAATGGTGGAAGCATATTAGTCACGTGACAAATTCTACGACCCTTCATATTTTACTAAATGTCACAACTGTCAGTGTCAGCTGTTGTGACACCTAGCAGGCTTTGCCAATAAAGCAGCAAAGCCAAACTTAAAGAAAAACTCATATTATGAGTGAAATGGTTTTCTTTACATCTCCCCCCTTAGAAAGAAACAATTGCAAGACAAGTGTGGATATATGCAATTGTTTAATGACTAACTGGCGTTAGTTTTGTAATATGGTATAGGTCTGATTCCGCCTTCTGGTGTCCGGCATCAACTTCATAGATTGAATTTGAAATTTTCTTCATGATTTTATATGGTCCAATCCTCAATTCATCCATTTTCTTTCTATTAAATCGGTTTCCGTTTTCCACATAGACTCTGTCTCCTACTTCTAATTTACAATCTTCTCTGTGCAAGTCGAATATTTTTTTATTATAATTGTGAGATTTTATTGTGTTTTCAAGAGCTTGTTTTCTATCTCTTTCTAGATCTTCTTTTGTGCATCTTGATTTCAATTCCAGTGGAAGAATATTCACATTTTCGCCTTCCAAGAGGTATTTTGGAGCAAACCTTGTTACTGTGTGTTCTGTTTCATTATATTTTTCTACACATTTCTGTGCAATAGTAGTCCAAGCTATTTTTTTTTCATTTTCATTTATTTTACATCTTATCTTATTAACCAAAGTTTGATTCAGCCTTTCATTAAGTCCATTTGAAAATGGTGCGTCCACAGCAGTAAAATCCATTCTTATGTTTTCCTTCTTCAGGAATTCTTTAAATTCTTTGGAATTTTTGCCAGGATATTGGTCTGTTAATACCATCTCAATATTGTAGCTTTGTGTTACAATTTTCATTGGTTTTATAAAATCACTGGAACTTTGATTTTTTGATGTGAAAATATTAGCGTATCTTGTAAAATGGTCACCAGAAGATGTAAGTATTTTTTCGTTGACCGTGATCCTCCGAAACCTCCAATGGTATCTATAGATACAATTTCAAATGGACATGTTGCTGGTCCTAGATGAGACATTAAGCCATATTTCGTTTTCCTCCTTGATTTGTTTTTAATACATATTTCACATTCATCACAAGCTTGTTTAATGTTTGCAATGATGTTCTTTGCTGTGTAGAATGGTGTTATTTTATTTGTCATCTGTGTTCTTCCAATGTGGCAGTAAGTATTGTGGATAACTTTTATTAAGGTTTTGCTATGCTTCTGATAGTATAATTTTCTTTCTTCTTTTATTTGTTTTGTAGTAAATCTCATTCTCCAATATATGTTTCCCATTTTGTATGTCTAGATTTGTGTGTTGGTCATTTTTGATATCTTCTAGGTTTATTAAATTTACTACTTTTAAAAAATCGTCATTATTATCATAAGGTTCTAGAACCGGATTTCTGCTTAAGCAGTCTGCTTCTTGGTTTGATTTTCCTGGGTTATATTTTATTTTAAAATTATATTGTGATAAATAATATGTCAAATCCCTTAGTTCCTCATCAGTTCTAGCCTTGATATTCATATTTTCTAATGGTTTATGATCTGAATATACAATAAAATCTTTCCCCATAAGCCAGTGCTGCCAATATTTTACTGCTTCTTTTATAGCCAGACATTTTAGGTATACTGCCTTCTTCTTTTTTTGGGCTTCTGTTAATTTTTTTGAAAAATATGCAACTGGCTTACTGTCTTCGTTCTTATATTCTTGTTTCAACACAGCTCCCACTCCTTTGATACTAGCGTCTGTATAGATTTTTATTGGTAGTTCTGGGTCAAAGATATTCAGTATCGGTTCTGAACATAGCAGTGCTTTTATTTTATCAAATGATTCCTGGCATTCTGCAGACCATATGAATTTTTCGTCTTTCCTTAATCAATTGTGTAACGGGTCCAGGATAATCGCACTGTGTGGTACAAATTTATGATGAAAATTTACTTTTCCTAGGAATTGACGGATATTTTTTCTTGTTTCTGGAACTGGAAAATTTTTGACAGCAGTTAAATAATCTTTCAGAGGTCTGATTGAATTGTTTTCTATTATGTGACCTAGATATTTGGCATGCCTATTTGCAAAACTGCACTTCGAAAACTTTAGTCTAAAGCCTTCTGTTTGTATTGCCTCCAGTACTCTTGATATATGTTCTACATGTTCTTTGAAAGTCTTTGAAAAAATCAAGACATCGTCTATGAAATTGATTGCAAAATTAGAGAGTTTGTATTTTCTTATGATGTTGCTCAATATTCTTTGGAATATAGCCGGAGCAGTCTTTAACCCAAATAGGAGACATGTCCATTGAAAGTAGCCTTCTTGTGTAACAAATGCAGTTTTGTATTTATCTTGAATCTTTAATGGAATTGACCAAAATGCGGAATTTATGTCAAAAGTAGAGAAAAAGTTACCATTTACTGTCTTTATCATTAAATCTTCAATCAACGGGAAAGGTTGTGATTGGGGGACGACAATTTTGTTTAACTCTCTAAAATCTATACACAGTCTTGTTCGTTTTTCATCTTCTTTTTTGTATGCTAGAGTTACTGGAGCAGCAAATGGGCTATAAGATTCCTCAATCAAATTTTGCTTTAATAGTTTTAATATCTGATTTTGCTGCTGTTTTGTTTCTTGTTTTAATATTTCGGAATCTTTAAATTTTCCATCTTCATTTTTGTCACCTAGTACATAAGGAATTTTGACATTTGTTGAATTTGGAGTATCATTTTTAGAGTAGTTTTTGTTTATCTCATCCTCTTCATTTGTTTCTTTATTTTTCTTTGGATTGTTACATTGAATGATCTTCAATTCTTCATTTTGCAATAATTTGAAATTTTTGATGCTATCCAAACCAATCAGAAAATCGTAATTAAAATTTTCATTATCTATTACGAAAACATCCATAAATCTTACAATATTGAAGATTTTTATTTTTAATATTACCATACCTTTTGTTTTCTTCTCACCATTAATAGTTTTTAAATTTGGCATCTGTATCTCACCTTTGATTTCTTTTGGCTGTATCTTCAATAATTTTGCGTTAATTAATGACACATTTGAACCGGAATCATAAATTCCCAAAACTTCTAATGTATCATTCAATAGTAACTATCTATTTCCAATTCCAAGTTATTTATAGATTTTACAACTGTTTTTTGATTTTTCCCTTTAAACCAGAAATTTTCCTCAGGGTGGTAACGTTTCCCTTTTTTCTCGTTGAAAAAATCTGGCATGGTTTTTTTTCTTCATATTTTTTGGTTTTAGTGTCAGAATATTAAATACTTTTTTTATCATATTTATTTTTTCCGACAAGATGTTCCAATTTTCCAATTTCATTGTAAAGATCTTCCGTTCCTTTTAATGTTTCTCTGTCAACTTTATCAGCCATATAATTAGGTAAGCCAAATGCTATAAGGTCTATGAGTGTCCCAATATCTATTGTTTTTCTTACTTCCAGTAACAACTTTTCTTTTTTCAAAGCATACTCGAGTAACGATCCCGCTTGATATTTAAAGGAAAGAGCATATCTGATGGGTGACCATCCTTTGTTTGCAAACGTCTCACAAAAGTTTTTCTCCCATCTGTACCATTCTGATTCCACTGTAAGTTTCATCAGCATGCAGTTGTACCAATCTACACAGGCATATTCCAAAAAAATTTTCAATATTTCAATTTTCTTTTTGTCTTCGTTGATTTGGAAACGTTCACATTCTTTGTTAAATTCTTTAATCCACTGGTAGGCATTTGAGTTTCTGCCAGTGAATTTCTCAATCATGAAGTCTTTTGCAATTTTCCCTAAATTTTGTGTTTCTGTTTTTGTTACTTTATCTTCAAGCAATTTCTCCAATAGTTTTTCTAACTTTTGATTTGAGCCACTATGTATAGATTCAGCAATACTTGTTTTTTCCAAAATGACAATAACAATCATTAAACTGTAAGTTTTGTTCTTCATCCATGTATATTTGGGATATTTTCTCTGTCAATGTTATCCATATTTTCCTTGTTTGATGTCTTTAAATTAGTGTTTTCTTTATTTTGGCGTAGTTTGGAGTATTCGTAATCTCTTGATGTAGATTTGCAGGTTGGTAATCGGCTGGTATTTCAAAAACCTGTCCGTTAGTTGTTGCTATTGAGGTTATGCAAATTATTTTTGATTTTCCATCTGTTGCTTGTTTCACAGTAAAATCAAACCTCATTTTTTCCATTTTTGTTGAATAAATGCAGTAAATGTTGTTTTATAATAAGGTTCCTTCTTATATTAGGATATGAAGAAAAGGCGTAAATTGCGTTGCTCTGCAAAACGAGAGAAACAACATTCAATGCCTTTAATTCAGGGCTTTTTTATAATAACAAATAATTATTAAACTGAAAATTCAAATGGTGGAAGTATATTAGTCACGTGACAAATTCTACGACCCTTCATATTTTACTAAATGTCACAACTGTCAGTGTCAGCTGTTGTGACACCTAGCAGGCTTTTCCAATAAAGCAGCAAAGTCAAACTTAAAGAAAAACTCATATTATGAGTGAAATGGTTTTCTTTACATCTATATATATATATAAATGTTATGTTGGTTTGTGTACGCTTCAAAAACTCAAAAAGTTCTGCACCGATCGAGCTGAAATTTTAGCATGATACGATCCGCATCAAGGATTGTTTTTATCTATTTTTTTCATCAGTGACATATCAGCGAATGTGCGAATGTGCCACAGCGAAGCGTGGCAGGGCACAGCTAATAACATATATACTACACAGTTACAAAGTTAATAGAATCAATGTAAAAAATAGGAGTTTTCGTAGATTAAACTAAATGATATGAATGACAATTCATTAAATTAAACTCAGCCTCTATAGTTTTTTTTCAGGGCTCTAAAAGTTTATCCGACTACGGTAAATATAAAAGGAAGAGATATTAAGTGCAGGAGTTTGAATCGGTCTTGTCCTTAAACTGTTGCCGGGTTCATCGCCTCTTACGATTCGCTTTCCCGGCGGCGGGCGGGATATTCTTTCTCCGTCGCCCCACAGATTAACAAAATTTTTTACTAATTTTTAATATAAATAAAATAAATAACATGACACGATAATAAACATCGATTCTGACCTCTAATTACAATTTTGTGCCAGCTGTGTTTGGTTGAAACATAGGCGTGACCGAAAACTGGGCATAGCTAGCGGAAAACCAAAGCTGTATAATAAATGAAGTAAAGGGGAGAGTTAGGTAGTTCAATTTTCCTATAAAGATTTACGTCTATTGTTTGCCATTGAAACAACTAACGCCATCTCTCAAACGTATATGGCACTTCGTTCTAGGTTCGAGAGAAATAGGTATTGAAATATTAAATAAATACGAATTTGATAGTTATTAACCAATATCATTGAAGAATTCATCAAATATATACTTATCGTCAATTTTAATATCTTTTTTTTATTGCAGTATACGCCAGACCGCAGTCTCGCCTGATGGTAAGTAGCAACGCAGACAGTGGTGCAGAATGCTTGTCCAGAACATACCTATTCATTCCTGACATACATTTTTGCATACTATTTGTCGAAAATTACTCCACGCCTGCCCATAACTGTACCTAATTGCAGTTCAAACCGGAAATTATAAAGAAGAAAAATGAAAGAAAGACAAAAAATGTAAGATAATGAAGAAAACATTAGTGACTATGCACACTGCACAGTCTAATCAATCTAGACTAATTTGACTGAATTAAAGGACGTCCGACGTTGCTTCGGCGCATTCGGTTTAGTGGTTTCGTTTCATCTTAGAGTGGTAAGAATTATAGTTCATATAAGTATCCTTTTCACACTTCATCCGCAAGTGCGTTCTAAGTCCTGAGAAGGACTTGCACAACTTGCCACAGACGCGACATTCATAATTATGATTTTGTGGCCGTGATGGTGGCGGCATCAATACCGATGAAAGCCGGTCTCGCGGTGGCCTTGGCGGCGTTGATGGCGGCGGTGGCATTTCCCACTGTATTCCCGCAGGTCCTGCAATAGAAAGTACTTATTTCTACACTTCTCCTGTCTTCGATGTTGAAGTTACTAGCATGTTGGCCTTGATCATACACAACATTGTTTTGTATTGAACCTAGTTATGTATCCATAACCACCCTTTTCTAATAAAATGTATCGAAGTTGTTATTGTAGCAACATTGTAAGGCTGTGTATCACGCCACCGGCACCGTCCCAGACGCACGATCAGGAAAATGCTATCGCATCCGTTCATTCCTGGGACTGTGGCCAACGGCTAGTTAGCCCGAATCAAAAGCAGTCAATTGTTAATTATAAACTCTACTGACGCTCGTCTGTAAAGTTAGTTATAAGATTAGAATAAAATTCGTAAAATCTGAAACTTAGTTTTTAAAAACCTCCTTAAGCGCTCCCGTGAGTTATATACCTATTTGTTTGTTTTTAACTCTTTGCTATTGTTTTGAAATGTACTGCGTTGTTATAACTCGAAACAAAAAAGTTAACGCTAGGTGTTCGGTATTACCCATGTGGGGTAATCTCGCATCGTAGCAGTTAGAAATAAAAATATAACGACAAAGATGCCAAAACCATCGGTTTCGTGATTACCAGTCTCCCCTACAATTCTCAAATGCTAGTCGAACAATTTTGGTTGTGGTCTGTTTTAGGTCAGCAAACTATTCCAAGTCCTCTTTAAGGCTAATCACTATCATATCTAAGCTAATCATAATCATTTTACACATAGAAATCTAAATGCAATGCTTACTTTGTTCAAAGAAACCCCTTTGTGAAAAGTTTCTCTCACTTTGGTGGGAAGCTGCAAACGACTTTCGAGCCAACTCTGAAATCAAACACACGTGTGGGTACGTGGCGTCATCCTAAGGTGATCTTTGTCGGAATTCTTTTGATCGGGACGGAGAGATATTCACGAGTTTTTTTTTTAATGGGCTTAGTTTTGTGTGCACCTAGAAGTGTTCTAGGTATCATTCAAATTAAGATTATTTATAGAGAAGAGACTTTTGATATTGATTTTTAAAAAACTTCCATGTTATGGATAAGTAAAATGAATTTGTGCTATCCTATAGGATAATTACAGATACAAACCTAAGCCACAGTAACCGAAAACATAATTAGACGCACTTCACTTGATACGAAAGAACCGAATCGATGTAAAAGAAATATTACAAATGCGTGTCAGCGCGACCTGATATAGAGGTTATATCAACGAGATTAGGTTCAAATTTGTACAGTCCCGCATTAAGTTGCTAATTTAAGAGTAATTTAAGACTTTACATTAAAATTATGGACAAAATGAGACAGGTATAATGCTCACCTGATAAAGAAATCGTATCGTCTGTAGCCCACGACGATTGGCTAGCTGATGAGGTTCGGCCTTGGTTGAACAAATAATTAAATTCTGAAACAAGGAGTTAGAAGTTAAAATCGATGGTTCAAAGCCATTACGGCAGATCAAGACACGCAGTGCCGTAGCCGCCACTGCCGCCACTAGCACTGCCACCGCCAAAAGTGCGCAGCCTAGGCTGAGGTTTTTTTGATGTGTAATATCTTTTTAGCCGCTGACATCTGACACAATTCAGTAAATATTAAAAAGTACTGAATTTAATTGGGAATAGGAACCGTAATTAAATATTTAACCACCCTACTATTGAAAAATGTTTTTTACTGTCCATCCAGAGGTTGTCTGGAAGAAATCGCTTTCAGCGATAAGACCGCCCATTGTACTACCCTTGTTTACCTATTGTAATTTTTCTGTACTGTGTTTATTTTTGTTTCTGGTGTATACAATAAAGAGTTTTCTATTCTAACCTATTCTATAAAAAAAAAAACTTTAAAGTTCTACATTACTATTTCACTTTATTTATTTTTATTCTTATTTTTTTTTTACAGTATTTCTACAAAACGAACAGTAAAAATATTATAAAACAAACTTAAACCTAGGGTACCACCGGTAGCGGGGCAACGCCCAGGCTTCCGAGGAACCTCCTGACAATACGCGCCGTGTCGAGGAGTACTGCCTTTAAAATTTATAAGTAAATAAAATAAGTTTATATATAAGTAAATAAAACATACTGAAGCCGCTTGATAGAAGTTGCACCCTTAATAAAAAATAGCATCCCTATAAAAAAGTTTTTTAAAGCATTAACATTATTTATTTGAAAAAAGCACCATAAATTCCATGTATTCAATAAATTCCAATATATATTTATCAATTTGTTTAATAAATCCGTGAGGGGGGAATTACCTTTAGAAAGTACGCTTTTGACGGGACTAAGGGCCGTAAGTACGTAGGTTTGAAACATAATTCTCTACACGTGTCGTCATTCCACGAACTCCATGGTAATACAGTTCGGAGGGGTTCTATAATAACTTAAATATTTTGTAAACCAGCCGAACAATGTTCTTTGTAATACATTTCTGTGGATATTTTTGATACAATGATAAATTACCAGCAGAGCGGGCAATGTGTGTAAACCTTTCACCGAGAACAATGGAATTATTTCCTTACCTATTCCAGAAAATCTGTTTTCAAGGCCTTTTACGAGGTGTGTCTTGCGATCCGTATCGTATTGTCATTCGTCGAATTGAGTTGAAATAAAACGTAAAATACGAATGGAGTTACGGGTAACTGTTAGTCGTAACTGATGAGTTCCGGAACAAAAGCCGATAATTTTTGTTTTTTTTTTTCATATTTTTTTTACAACCGAATTCATTTTTTTTCTATGCTAGCCATATATCTCAATACCATACATCACTCAGATTGCAGCAAATCTTGTTCAAATGGGCAGCTGCTACTAAACCCCACAAATACGCGTATTTTAAATACTAATTTAAAGATTTAAGATTTGTTTTTTTCTTAGATTTTATTTTGTCTTATTATAGGTTAGCAAAATTCATAAATATTCACATGGAACTCGTTATTTTGTGTTTTCTGTAAAAATATGAGGTGTGGATTTATCACATTTAGTTCCGTAACTTCTCAACCATAATACAAGATATGTCATGTGCTTTAATGCATCAAATATTAACGCTTATGGTACTTTTGTAAAAGAGCGACTTACCAGTATTGTAACTAGGTGGTGTTATTTGCGAATTTGTCCAATTCTGCGGCATTCGAGGGCTCTGGGGCATATAACACGGAGGGTGATATCCATTGTTTGAGTAGGCAGGATCAGGGTCTGAAAGTATGGTTATTTGTCAAAGCAGCTCAGCTGTAGACTGCATTTGATCGGTCTCGAAAGATGTAGCAGTGTAATATGCATAATTATAAAGCGTCCTCTGATTTCAGATTTAGTCCGGCCAACCAAGACCCATGACATGACTTCACGGACTATGATTATGATAGTTGCTTAACTTTGGTCAATAACCTTCGTATGTCAACAAGCGCATCATTATATCGCTCATTTGCGGCAAGAACGTGTTAAACAACAACGAGACAAGACCAAGAACACAAACAAGCACGTTATTTCCTTAATATATATTGTGGAGATGGCAGAGTATACAGATACTATAGGTCCTTAATAGAATATGGGACCCTTATTATCCCGTAAAAAAATAAGGATCCTGAGGTATATTAGCTAACGCGGATGAAACCTTAGGCGCTGCTACTACAAACTAAATGTAAAAGGTAGCTCACCTGAACAACTTCCAGCTTGAGCTTTATTAGACTGAGACTGCAGTGAAGAGTAATATTGGCCCATTGACATAATTGGGCCTGGAACCACAATAGGTGCTCGGCCCGCTGTGGAATTTGGCCATTCGTGGGGTGGTGGGCACACTTGTGACATCGGAAGCATTTGCGGTATTGAGACCACTTGCGGTATTGGGAACATTTGCGGTGTTGGGGCTGCTTGCGGTATTGAAAACATTGTCGGTGTTGGGGCCACTTGCTGCATTGGTACAATTTGCGGTGCTGGGGTCACTTGCTGCATTGGTACCATTTGCGGTGTTGGGGCCACTTGCTGCATTGGTACTATTTGCGGTGCTGGGGTCACTTGAGGCTCTGGGGCCAATTGAGGCGTTGGATTTGGTGACACTATGGGCGTATTCTCAGTAGTGTTGGCTCCTGGCAACTCTGAAACAATATTATATTTAATGTGATTGCTTCCATTTCTTTCCTTTATATTTTATTTATCTGTCTCTTTTTGATGTTTTACGTCACTCTTCTTTTTACTGGTCTAGCTAGATATTTTCTGATTTACTACGAGGTGACTTACTGGCTTGCAGTGACCTCTGCATCGACGGATCCAATAACTGCAGAGGGAGTGTAATAGTAGCGTAAGCGGTTTGTCCTGGTGTATCTGTAAACAAAATAAGGTTTAGTATCAACTAAATAACATGGTCACTAACTAACAAACAACGTTCATATACTGGGCCGGTATTCACTATAACCACTTAGACTCCTAACGCGGCCACGTTTTTTTTATTAGTTTTTGCACGATTATCCCATTTAGCTAGTGTCAAGTATTAATTGTCTATTTATATTAAAAAAAAAAACTTTTTTTTTATTTGACGGAGTGACGAGACGAGCGTGTCGTCCACATGATGGTAAGCGGTACGCCTGCCCATAACAGTAACAACACCACCCAGAACCCTCAAAATTAGTTTCGGAAGTACACGAAATGTCACGCTTTTTGGGTTTGTATCATTCGCTCACACTCGTGCATTTAACGAACACTTAATAGTTAATACCACCAATATTACACACACGAAGAAACAAGTTTGAAAAAATAATACGAAAACAGCATTACAGCAGGGCAATACTTTCGGTTCCCGCCGAAACTCCCGCGGCCTCGTTACTTGAGTAATCCGCGTCAAATGGTATTTCCTTCCCATTCCAATGTCACATTTCATAAACACAATGAGGTGCGTCACTGGTTTTTTTTTAAACTTACTATCCAAATAACGTGCGGGAAGCTAGTGCGTTTCAGGCGCATTTCAAGAAGTTTTATGGTTACGTGTTCGAAACGTGAAAACTTAGAATAGAATACACCAGAATTTATTGTACACCAGAAACAAAAATAAACACAGTACAGTAAAATTACAATAGGTAAACAAGGTAAACTTAGTATAATAACAATAGGTAAACTTAGTAACAATAGGTAAACTTAGTATAAGAAAAGGAAAGTAAATGTAATAAATAAGTTTTCCAAATTATTAACATTGACGGCTCCTGTGAGATGATAATTCAGCTGTTAGTAGGTGAACAGCCGCTTACCAGGTTGTTGGTTGATGCTGATCTCCGAGTCCACACTAGTGAAGGAGTGCCGCCTTGTATGACGAATTCGACCTGCGTCCCTTTCTTGTTGACCTGGTGGTGTCACACAAAATTTTAATCTTTGATTGTAATTAGGCATTATGAACATATTTTATTTTATTTTACAATGATTATAAAGTACTTTTCAAATACAAAAAATATTTATAATATAAAAAATACCGATAACGAACAAAACTTAAAATGCAGCCATTACCATTTCAGTTCGACTTCTGACTTCAATTCCTAGGTACGACTGCATTTCACGTTTATTTATTTAATACTTTATTGCACAGATTAACTTACTAGTACAAATGGCGGACTTAACGCTAAGAGCATTTTCTACCAGTCAACCACCCATAGTGAAGGAGAGACGGTGTAGGTGTGCATCAAAATATCTCATTAAGAAAAAAAAATAAAAATAAAAAATAATGGAAAATAAGTTGAGTTTGAGTTATGTTCGCAGTATTTTTTGTTTCTACTTTTTTTTGTGTATCTGCTTACTGTTATTGGCTGTTTAGGTATATTGTTTTATATTTTTATAATGGTATTTTAAATAAAAACATATATATTGATATATCACTTGATAGGCTTTGGTAATTTTTTGTTTCGCCAGAAATCCAATACGGCTGCTTAAGGGCGCCATTTTGTTTTTTGAAACTTTGTTTTGTTACTCCCGTAATTGAGACCAATCGAATGATACCTCATTTATTAAAATCTATCAAACCGTTTAAGCTGTGGGACGCACCTAAAGATCATATTATTATATGCATACATAAATGCGACTGAAACTTTAATAAATAATCATAATAATTCTGCTTTTGGGCAATCGGGTAAAAAGAAACCTCATTAAATCTACCTTTTCATACGTCCCGGTTGCTGGGTAGCCGGTGCCGGGTAACTCGCGGTGAAGTGCATGGGCATGTTCGTTATA
This sequence comes from Campaea margaritaria, assembly GCA_912999815.1. NCBI lineage: Eukaryota > Metazoa > Arthropoda > Insecta > Lepidoptera > Geometridae > Campaea > Campaea margaritaria. The sequence continues at coordinate 9,615,769 of OU538800.1, forward strand.
CACACGCAGCGGCGTAATTTGCCCGGCAAGCGGTCGCCGGATCCACCACTGCGGGTCTGGTCGCTGGCTACCGGTTAGCCGGCGACCGGAACACGCCACTAGCTTTCGTGCACATCAGCGAACTCAGTGTGATGTGATTAAAATTAATGTCAATCAACCGTTTTCAAAGGTATAGTTTTAATAATTCGTGAGGACGAATCTTCAAATTTGAAGCATACTTCGCCTTAATTGAATTATGTATAGCGTGGTCACATCGCGACTGTACTCACGTCGACGTTCCGGACGCTACTGGATATAAAATCGAGTCGTGTGAAAGCTGAATGTGTTACCGGTCAGTCGGCACAGGCTACTTGGCAGCCAGAATGTATGAATAGGCACCACCAGTGCTTCAGAAATACGCCGGTTAGAGAAGATACTCGTAGCACCAAGAAACTTTACGGGAAACATTTTTTCAATCTGGTAAAAAGACGTAGTCGCTGCCTATCCCAATGGAAGATAGGCGTGGCTGTATGTATGTACAAGGCATAAATGTTTTGGATATAATTATTTTTTGATAGTATATTTGAATTTTTCGTTGGTGTAAAGAGCATGTGCTGGGATCGGTGGACTCTTTTGTTTCCTTCGAAACGTCGTGCTTTGCTAAACGGCTTTGCTTTTGCTAATTAACGGTTGAGTCTCCGCTACTTATAAAATCACTCGAGTATGTTACATAGGCCATAAAAATAAACTAATACTGCTATTATTAAATATGGAATCAAAAAGTATATTTTATCTGCAAACCTGGTGGAGTAAAATGCCTATCCTGCTGAGACCTCTGGTGGCTAGAGCTACGCGGCTGGTCCCAGTACGAATCTTCTGCAACAAAACACAAAGCTAGCTGACACAACTACATAAGCCTTGTTTTATTATGAGTGTTTGTGAGTGTTGTGAAAACCGTGTAAAAATTTAATTGGTGGTTTTGGAGTTTATCGCATTCAAACAAACACACGGACACGGACGCGATAGAGACTTTGTTTTGTTTATTACAAAACAAAGTCTCTGTCGCGTCCGTGTCCGTAGTGTGTAGTGTCCGAATTTGTAGTGATAGTGATGTGATAATATGCATCTATTTACCTGCTGAGTGGGCGCTATGAGGAGTTGCTGAAGCACGAAGCGTGCGTGGCGAATCACAATAGGACGGCCCTAAAAAAAAAAATATTCTAAATATTGTCCTATTTACAGTAAAAAAGTTTAAAAAAATATCACTAGACAACAGGGAGAAGTCACACAAAAAGATTGGGACTTTTTTGTGATGACTTCTTTGACTTATCTTATCTTCGTGTTCGTTTATTGTAACGTATCCTATCTTATTTCTACTAATATTATAAATGCGAAAGTTTGTGAGAATGGATGGATGGCTGGATGTTTGTTCCTTTTTCACGCAAAAACTACTGAATGGATTAGAATGAAATTTGGAACCCAGATAGTTTATAACCAGGATTAAATAATAGGGTACTTTTTATCCCAAAAAAACGGGAACTACGCGGGCGAAACCGCGGGGCGCAGCTAGTGTAAATATATTTTGCTAATCTGCTGTGTGAATATCGTTACCATCAAATTAACGACATATATAATCTTGTTGTACTATATCTGGAAGTAGACATAGATAGGTAATCCGCTAACTCTGTTAATAAGAAGAAAGAAGGAAAGAAAAAACATTTATTCTGACACAACTGCACTCAACAGTGAACACGTACTTATCGAAAGACAAGACAAGAAAATGAAAACACACGATGAAAATTATTCATTAATTATTGATTAATCATGGCCGCATTCAGGATCCCTTCAGTAATGCCACAAAGTACCCATCATGAAGCTAAAGTTAGCCTCTCACCAGGTTGTGGGCTCCTCTTGTAGGATGCAGGCGTGCTTAAGTCCCTGTGGTGTTGGGAAACCCTGCTCCGGGATCTTTCGCAACTCGCGGAAGCGGAGCGATGGTCTGAAACAACAGAGCTTATGATGACGGTGCTCTGACAAATAGCAACCATGCTCCAACGTTATCGATCGCGTCATCACTTTTTTAGGGTTCCGTACCCAAAGGGTAAAACGGAACCCTATTACTAAGACTTCGCTGTCTTTCTGTCTGTCCGTCTGTCACCAGGCTGTATCTCATGAACCGTGATAGTTAGACAGTTGAAATTTTCACAGATTATGTATTTCTGTTGCCGCTCTAATAACAAATAAAACAAATATTTGAGGGAGTTCCCATACAACAAACGTGATTTTTTTGCTTCTTTTTGTTCGATATTGATAACGGCAACATGTAGACGCTTGAAATATTCACATGATATTTAATTATATAATTATAATAAAATTAAATTAAATAAATATTTAAGGGCTCCCATACAACAAAGCACGGAACGGCACGGAATCCGAATCGCACTTGGCCGATTTATTTTTATTTGACTGAGCGACGAGATGAGTAAGTCGTTCACCTGATGGTAAGCGCTAAGCCTGCCCATAGCAGTTACAGTACCATCAAGTGAGGATACGGGCAAATTCTTGCCTGTTTTGCTCTAAAAAAATTGGGGCCCCGTTACTACATGGGCATGTGCTGGGATCGGTGGACTCGTTTTCCTTCGAGAGGTCGTGCTGTGCTCAAAAATAATTTATATTTTCACTTCCGTAACTTTTAAAATAAATCTTAACACAATCAAAATAGGGTACGAGTAATAATGCAATTATTAAAAAAGTATATTAAATCTGCAAAACCTGGTGGACTATAATGTCTGTCCTGCCGGCCCCTGTGGTGGTCAGAGCTCCGTAGTCGTTCCCAGTGAAAATCATCTGCAACAAAGCACAAAGCTGGCTGACACAATTATATAAATCTTATATTATTTTGTTTTTAAAGTGAAACTTCTAATGCGACTTCCAACAAGGTTGCGTTAAACGTTTAACGCTCCTGGGGAAAGGAAATAGAAAGAGACAGAGCGAGAGTGAATGCGTGGCACTCGAACGCATGCACGTAGTATACAATACAATTACAATTTGACTTTTAGATTGTATTTTCTTTTATTTAATGTAGTTTTTGCAAGAAATATTGAAAAAATAGAACTCAAACACTTCCTATCTTACTTTAGTTATCTTATAATCCCATTGTAAATGTTATAGATTTGGTTATTTCTCCACTCGAAAATGATAATTAAAAGATGCGATCAATTGTGAATTGTAAGCAATTTTAATAAAGTTTGTCTTAAAGAAACAATATGATTTCACTAAAAAGCAATTTCTACCTTCCTATTTTCATTTCCACATTACGAAGTTTCACTTCTTCCGCGCGAAGGGACTCCGTCCACTATTTTTTTCTTCTTTTTTTTTCTTATTTTGTTCTTGTCTGTGAGCCGTGAGGAATAGAACGAGGGTAGGGAGGCCTTTGCCCTGCAGTGGGACGACCATGGCTGATGATAATAATTATAGTAATAATGTTTTCTTGCTTGTTATCTGTAATTTCTTAGTGGTTTATTTATGTATATGCGTTTGCGTACCTGGTGACAGGTCCCTATCCGGAGTACTCCTGCGCCTGCGTGCGTGGTTGGGATCACTATGGGGCACGTAGCGGGATGGCCCTACAATGAAATGTTTCCACATATTTACTTTTCTCAGTAGAAATGTTAAAAAAATCACTAGACAACGGAGAGAAGTCACATCAAAAGTCTAGTAGTCTTTATGACGACCACTTTTTTCCTTATCTCCGTAATTGTTTACTTACATAAATACATTTTGCAAATTTTCTGCTAAATTTACGTTATTTTCAAATTAACGACATATATAATTTTGTTGTATTGTATGTCTGTAGACACATAGGTAATAGAAAGCGGTAAAATAAAATAAAATATTTATATTAATTAATAATGTGGCCAAGAAATGGTTGGAGAATGAGAGGCAGACCACCTGCCTGATGGTCAGACGATATCACGAAGGTTGCAGGAAGGCAGTGGATTCATCTGGCGCAGGACCGAAGAGAGTGGCGTGAACATGAGGAGGCCTATCTATACCCAACAGTGGGTTGATGTGGGTTGAAATGGATAGATAGATTAGATTAATTATAGTAAAAAAAGTTAATGCTTGTGAAGTATACTGTTCGCAGGTGGCTTCTCACCAGGTTGTGGGCTCCTCCTGTAATTTGTAGGCGTGGTTATGTCTCGATGACGTCTGAGAGGCTCCAAGTGGAGTTTTACAGGAAGCCTGGAATTGCGGCCATTTTCTGAAACAATAAAGCTTTTAATAGCGGTTCTTTATCTGACGGTTTATCTTCAAATCGTCTCACACCTTAATGATATTATAAACGCGAATGTGAGTTTGTTTGTTTGTTAAGTTTTCACGCGTAAACCAACAAATTGATTTAAAAAATGCTTTCATTAATGGAACGCTACATTATCAACAAGTAACATAGACTATTTTTTATCCCCGTATTCCCATGTAAACGGAAACTACGCGGGTGAACCCGCTAGGCGCAGCAAGTATATCTTAAATGCTCAAGTTTATGTGTGCGTGTGTGTTTATTTGTCTCCTCTTCATGGTGAAAAGCTGAACGGATTTTGATGAAATTTAATACAAATACTATAGATCCTGAAATAAAACATAATATTCTTTATATCCTGTAAAAATTTCCGGTTCCTGTGGTATAATTCTGAACGCGGGTGAAATCGGGGGACGCTGCTAGTTGTCTTTCAGTAGGAAGTGAAACCCGTCTTTCTCATCCTGTTTATATTACCTCATCGCATTTTAACTGACCAATCCTATCATATCCCTGTGGTGTATTAAGTATACTCATTTCAAGCCGTGTCAACTGCGTCTGAGCCCTGCTGATCTCACAATGGTTCAAACATCGACATGATAGAAAAATACTACGTCATACTAAGATATTCGCTTTTGATCAGAGATGCAAGCCGGATTCGATGCGAAACCCTCCTAATTTAAAGCCCTTCGCCTTGTCAAAAGGGTACTTTGTGAAGCGAACTCCTCCCTCGCGGCATGTGTTAAAAATCAGATAAATATATTTTCGAATTTATCAATTCAAGTACAAGATTTGATTTCATGTTTTTTTTTTTCAAATTAATAATATTATTGTTTCAAAAAACTTTTTATCGGGATGCAATTTTTTTACTATTGGTGCATCTTCTACCAAATGGCTTCGGTGGTTTTAGTTATATATTTATGTCAATTGATAAATAAACTTGATATAATTGTAAATTGTACTAATGATTTCTCATTCGAACAATCGCGTCCATATGAAAAGTATTATTTTCTAATTTATTGTGTTATTTCGACGGAATATTTGACGTATCAGTCACGTTAAACAGCGCACTAACTTGGGCTTTATTTTAATAGCATTTAGCGCAATATTTGTATGGAGCCGCGTCGAGTTGTTAACTTGAGCACTGTAATCACCTTAAGCCCGTTCGACACGTGAAGCCACGTCCGCTTACTACAGTGTGATGAGATAAAAACTATTATACGTTCGTTCGTACATTTACAGCAATAATCCACTCACTCACACGACATACAAAGCACACCTTCTCATAGGTCAAACACAGATGATAAAAAATGGTGGCCAAGCGATAGAATAGAAATAGAATAGAAAAACTCTTTATTGTACACCAGAAACAAAAATAAACACAGCACAGAAAAATTACAATAGGTAAACAATGGGCGGTCTTATCGCGATAACTTGTGCGCTTTGCTATCAACCACACCAAGCTGGATCCTCGGTCCCGCAACAATGACGTTACGTGGTCCACTTGGAAAACGTTTGACCTTTCTAATAATAATAAAATTTCATTTAAGAAAAAAATATATTATGGTGACTGCTAGCGCGACCCCATCTTGCCCCTCCTTAGGGAGGGACTGTCCACGGGGGGGTTTAGTGGGTTTGAGACCGTCACCCCCGTGCTTATTGCTTTCTATTTATAATTACCCGTTCATATCAAGCAAAGCAACCCTCGCTTTTCTACCATAAAATTTATTATTTTTCTACTTGTTAGTTCGGCTTGCTATTAAACCGTGTCTTTTATTTTACTATAACAATAATGTATTTGCTTATTTTTAGTAGGTATGTTTTTTTTTTAATTCTTGTTTATCATCGGCCCTTGAAAAGTATGTATGCAAAGTTTCAAATTAATCCGACGTTTTGAAGGAGGTCGAAATCACGTTCAAAGTTTCCGTCACATAGGCACATACTAACATTCATACTGTAGCGGAGCTACACAATATTGTATTGTAATTATAATGTGTATATTACATTGATTAATTATTAACCAAAATTGTATAAAATAAATAGTGGACGGACAAATCGTCTGACCGACCGCGTTTATATAGCGAGTGCGGCAACTGGCTTGACCGGCGGAACGCGGCCGCTGCGCTGGCGCAGCGACCGCGGGGCCGGCCACGCCAGTCACTGAGACGCTACGACGGGAGACGCATGTCGCTCGCGCTCCTATTTTACCGTGCTATCTTACTCGCGCCGCTTTATATAAGTATTTCCTAGACTAGTTGTTAACTGTAGCTAAGTCTTTTCTCGCCTATCGCTCCTCTTCTCTCCTTCTGCTTTTGGTTAGCGAAACCATATATCGCTTCCAAATAGATTGTAAGGTTACGACTGTGAACAATATACCGTGTGAAAGTGTTTAGTGTTTTTTAATTTCACACCGACATTAATCCAGTATCACATACCCTACAATACCAAGCTAATAAAAACGTGTTAAAACTATGAAGCTAATAAAAGCGGGTTAAAAAGATATCTCTATGATGTAAATTAATATACACTCTCACTGATTGACCATGATATCAAGTGCTAGGCGTTGCAGTGAACGATATCTGGTTATCGGAACCGATGCCTGGTCGCACTTTGTAGAGGAACACCTGTTGTTACTCATATTAATTTATTTAAAGCATAATGAGTGCGTTTGAATTTCCAAAGATTTATAATAATAGGATAAGTACATGCGCACTGCAAGGAATTTGGAAGAAATGCGCACTTGGCCAAACCTCACACTGAACAGCGTACGAGCTATGGAAAACGGCGAACACACAATTGCGCGGTGCGGCGCTGCTACGTAAAAGTTACACCGCTTTTTACTATAGCTTTAAATTTTCATAACTATAATTAAATAAAGTTTCATAACTCACATATTGTTTTAGGAACTTTATTACAGAGTTTAACACCGTTTGCTAGAAAAGACTTATTGGTTTTACTAACTCTAAAACGCGGATTCGTAATTTTATGTTCATATCTAGTATTTATGTTGTGTACATCGCTTTTAATATCAATTTTATCAAGGTTTTGCGTACATTTATTATACTTTCATAGATATAAAGCGCGGTTAAGGTATATACATAATTCTTTGAAAATGTCCCTAAGACAATCGCGCGGACTCATGTTGTAAATTACACGAATTAGAATTCAAATTCTTTAATTTTTATATTATGTATATATTATTCTAACTATATTCAAATTCATTAATTTTTATTCTATAATATACTTGGGCTCGCGCACTTAGGGTTCCGTACAAGCTTGTAGGTCTTAAGAAAGCATTTAACATTATTGCTCTAACTAAAAGACAAACTATGCAGTTTATAATAGTAAATTAGTACAGTTTGTAATAGTAAATTCGCTTTTTTATTGTTATTAAACAATATATTTACGGCTTTCAGATTTTTCCTATATATTTTGCTGTTTCTTTCCAAATTTCACGATTCTAGGTCAACCGGAAGTACCCTATAGGTTATTCATTTGTGAAATATGCGACATATACGGTCATATCTTTTGTTCGCATTGAATCACAAGTTTAATTTTTTCACGGGTGAACGAAACTGTACACCCAAGTATTTGCTTGATACGTCTACGCGTTCCTGAGAAAAGGAGTCTTGACAGACAGAGATACAGCAAAATGTTCCTATAATGGTTCATTTTGAGGTACGGAACCTTAAAATTTTACGATGTCTGGAGACTTGACTGTCCTTGTTTCACAATCATTGTACATCGGTATGAAGCGCGAGCGCAGCGAGCGCCAAATCCTTTACTTATTTTAAGAAGAGTGGCAAATCAAACATATAATTATTTTACATTTTTTACGGTGTGTTAAATAAACGCAATTCTATGTGATTATTATTATATAAGCAGTAATTTCATCAAAATGCATTCAGCTGTTTCGGTGTGAAGAGGGAACAAATACACGCAAACACACACACTCACACATACTCAATCACTCAATCACTGTCTCTCTCACACACACACACACACACACACACACGTACTCACTCACCCACTCACTCTCTCTCTCTCTCTCTCATACACACACACAAACACGCACGCACCCACGCACGCACGCATGCACGCACGCACACACATAGAGACTTTCGCGTTTGTAATACTAGGTGCGCCTCGCAATTTCACCCGCGTTATTTATTATCACATTAGAATCGTAAAATTTTACGGGATAAAAAGTATTCTATTTCAGGACCTAAAGTATCTGTAATAAAGTCCGTCACACACGAAGGTATAATATACAGGGTGTCCCACGGATATGCCACATGGAGGGAAAGTACCTTGAATATTGTAGATGGAATATTTTATTGAAAGAAGACATTATTTGAATTTAAACTGCATTCATAGATATTTAAATAATTACATGATTGAACCGGGAATCGAACCCGTTACACGAGAAAAATAATCATCCTGTAGCCTTATCATATTGATAGAAAGGCTTCATCATAAGGATTATTTTTTGCTAAATAACATAGTGTCATAAATAAAAGGAAGACCATGAATTTTAACATTAGATGTGAAATTTGTTCAGAAAAATGAAAAGCTGACTTTGCCGTCAAGATTGATTAATGAATGATGATAAGGAATCGATTAATTTTGTATTACAAATGTTAAAATTCATGGCTTTCCTTTTATTTCTGACACTATGTTATTTAGCAAAAAATAATCCTTATGATGAAGCCTTTCGATCGATATGATAAAGCTACAGGTTGATTATTTTTCTAGTGTAACAGGTTCGATTCCCGGTTCAATCATGTAATTATTTAAATATCTATGAATGCAGTTTAAATTGTTTTCAAAATTCAAATAATGTCTTCTTTCAGTAAAATGTTCCATCCACTATATTCAAGGTACTTTGCCTCCATGTGGCATATCCGTGGGACACCCTGTATTTTAATATAAATTATAGCAAGGCATATTAGGATACAAATAGTCAAGTGACCGTACACGCAGCTTTGCTTTGCTATAATTTATATTAATTTATATTATAGCTACGTGTGTGGCTGGCTTAATTACTTCATTTCATCAAAATTCATCCAGCCGTTTCGGCGACAACTGAAACAGACACACACACAAACTTTCGCATTTGTAATATTAGTGAGATTATAAATCGCCATATCCCAATGCTGTTGGCCTCTGGCCCCCGGTCGTATGGAAATCTGCTTGCCTCCTTGGAAATAGAGGTTCTTGTCATACTTAATGTGTACCATAGCGATTTTCAAAATACATCCCTCCTGAAAGGGTTACAATTTGTATTCTTGATTTTTTAGGTTTGACTAGAAACTTAAAACTTTGTCCGAAGTATCTTCAAGCAAACTGAATGTTGTGCTTTACCAGGGTTCAAAAAATCTTCCTTACAAAAGGTGAAAATTGGTGTTCAAACTTTTGGTTTGATAATTGATTTATCCGCATAACTCCAAAAGTATTCAAGTTATTCTAGAAGTTAATGACGGAAAGATACGAGTAGATTGGTACTTCGGTATTTAGCTGAATTCAGTTAGATCACTTTTATCGTTGCAAAATTCTGGCATGGTAAAAAAGATGAAGTAAACAAAAATTAAAGCTGATGGAATTAAAAATATTTACATCAAGTTGTTGATAATAGATTTACTTAATGTAACGCTTAATGATAATATTCACGCTATTTTTAAGAGATATTTAAAGAAACCTTAATTTTTTTGTATGTGTGACTCGAAAAACTGCAAACAGTTTTTTTTTTAAGGGCTACACCGTGTATATATCTCTACAAAATAGGGTAAACAATGATCTCCGATTTTTGCAAATACCGTTACCTCAGTTCCGATTACAGTGGAGCGTCAATTATCCGAACGTCGGTCAACTGAACGACCGCTTAACTGAACTGCATCGGCAAAGCGCACGGCGCTCGAACGAGGGAGAGAGCGTGCGCTCTCCCTCCCTCGCTCGCCGACGTGACGCCGACGTGCGTGACTTAGCTGCCCGTATGCGGGTAGGCTTGCTTCGACAGACCAAAATTAAGGTTTTTTTAAAGTATTAATTCTATACGTATGTACTTATGTAAATATGTGTACTATTACGTATACAGGATGTCCCACGGATATGCCACATGGAGGGAAAGTACCTTGAATATTGCAGATGGAACATTTAACTGAAAGAAGACATTATTTGAATTTAATAAACAATGTAAACTGCATTCATAGATATATAAATAAATACATGGTTGAACCGGGAATCGAACTCGTTACACGAGAAAAATAATCACCTTGTAGCTTTATCATACTGATCGAAAGGCTTCATCGTAAGGATTATTTTTTGCGAAATAACATAGTGTCAGAAATAAAAGGAAGACCATGAATTTAAACATTTTTAATACTAAATTAATCAATTCAGCATCGTAATTCATTAATCAAGCTTTTCATTTTTCTGAACAACATTTCACATCAAATATTATATATATTATATTCATGGTCTTCCTTTTATTTATGACACTATGTTATTTCGCAAAAAATAGTCCTTATGGTGAAGCCTTTCCATCGGTATGATAAAGCTACAGGGTGATTATTTTTCTCGTGTAACGGGTTCGATTCCCGGTTCAACCATGTATTTATTTTAATACCTATGAATGCAGTTTAAATTGTTTTTAAATTAAAATAATGTGTTCTTTCAGTAAAATATTCCACGTACAATATTCAATGTACTTTCCCTCCATGTGGCATACCCGTGGGACACCCTGTATATTTTGTTATCTGATGTGCTGTCTTTGATTTCTACTTGCCTTTATAATAAAAGAGATTTATGTTACTTACATAACAATATGGTTTTATGGGTACATACTCATACTGCATATGTACATAATACAGATCGATTATCCGCATAAATCCGAATAAAATTAGTTCGGATAATCGACGCTCCACTGTAATGATATTAAAAATGCGAGAGTTGTGTGTCTGTCCTCTTTCCCGTCGAAACGGCTGAACGAATTTTGATGATTATTGGTATATCTATAGATACCTTAGGTCAGGGTTTCTCAAAGTGGGGTTCGCCATTCAACGGCAGGGGGTTCGCGACAAGATTTACGTAATGGCGCCTTGATGACTGGCAGGCACAAAACATACTTATGTGAGAGTGGGTTTTCAGACCTGGTCATGATAAAAACTAAATACAGAAATCGACTTGATTCTGAGTCCGAATTAAGATTAAAATTGACTCCATTTTCGACAATAAAGAAGCACACCCATCACATTAATAATAATAAATATTATTTATGGCACCTTTTATTGAAATAAAAACCTTATTTCATTCAACAGTCAATTTTTGTTTTTCTTGGGGGGGGGGGTTAATTAGTTCGTTAAGGGGTTCGCTGTCCCCGAAAGCTTGAACAGGGGTTCGTGGAGCCGAAAATTTGAGAAACCCTGGCTTAGGTCATGGAATGGAGCCGCGGAAGTCCACTTTCGCACCCGTAGCCCCGATAACAAAGGCATCCCGGTGGAACACCCTGGGGTTTAGTGGGTATACCCGTCAGACTAGCTGGGGCGGGGAAATCCCACATAACCACCCGGCCCTCACCCGGGTCTGTTGGTTTGCGCAATGCATTCCCCAGATAAAAAAAATGGTCATAGAATGGAACAAAGAATACTTTTTCTGAGGGTCCCTGTGGCATAATAGTTATCGCGGGTAAAACCGAAGGAGCTGCTAGTTTATAATATTAGTGAGACGCACCCACCAGTACTGCCATTGTAAAATAGTTGATTTCCCACTAAACGAGTCTCCAATCCGTGAATTTGCTCTCATTTTTCTCATTATCACTTTTATCTCATTGGTAATAAATTTTCCGAAATATATTAACATATAAATATTATAATATTATTTTGATCCTTACCCATAATGTTCAATATACCAAAATGGCAGAAATCTGCCATAAGCGAGTGACAGAAATCTGCCAGCGACAGTGTGCCGCTGGTATTTAATCCCTTTGTAATTTGCCGCGGCCAGTGCTACTAGCCATAATGAAGGTGTGTGTGCTATGGAAAGCTGTCGGTCCCCATGAACGCGATGTCTAAATTTGACAGCGTTTACAACAGAGAATGTTGTACCTTCATTTATACTCTCGGGCGTCCCCCTAAGGTACTTATTAGCGCACACGAATTATTTTGAAATTTTGTAGTTAATTAAACGTTTTTAGTTTTCCCTTTAATTTTATCTAATTATTGTTTTTTAAGATCATGGAACATGGAATTATTTTGTCTTAAAAAAAAATTAAGATGCGAAACTTAATTCCTCCATCTCCTTTCCACCATCGAACAACAAGAGGTATGGACACGGCATCCGTATACGGTTGATATCCCTCCGATGCACACAAAACGTTTTACATCCACTTCTATAATTCGAATAGCGAAGGAGTGGAGCGTCTTTGTTCCGCGAGAGCTATAATCTGGGAGGTTTCAAGTCGAGGGTGAATAAGTATCTTTTAGGCAAGCCTGCTCTACCATCGGTCGCGTCGTCGCTTACCATCAGGTGAGACTGCGGTCAAATGCTCGTCTTTGAAAGTTTGACGACCCGCAGTTTCACTAACGTGCTTATTTGCGGCGGCTCTACAAATCGATACTTCGGGGTAGAAAGGGTGTAAATACCAAAGTGATAACTTTACGGGAGAAGTGAAACACGCAACTTAAAAATGTTAATAACTTTTTGAACTGTACATTTATATCGATCTGAAATAGTGTAAAACAGTTGTCTATCGATAAAATTTTATAGGCCGTTTCTACGCTGAAATATCGTCATATTTATATTGAAAATGAAATTGCATATGAGCAAATACGTGAGCTGCCAAGTGTTGAACTCAAATCAAGCCCAATTCTCTTAAGGTGGTTTCGCTTACATTACGTTACGTTACATTACGTTAAGCTTAAAGCGAGAAATTTATCTTTTTAACAGTGAAAAGTGAACAGTAATTTCTATAGTTACCCATTCTAGCTCCAACTACTAAGAAACCGTTTGAATTTTTTTTCGCTATTAGCGAATTGAATCACCTTAACCAAAAGTTATTAAAATATACTTTTGATATACTCTAAATCACATTCGTGTCAAATGGTGTTCCCCTAAGTTATTGTCAATTAGTGCTGCTAATTAGTGAGTGCCCAATTTGGGGGAAATGCGAGGGTCGTGTGGGGAGAGCGGAGTTTGGAGCAAATCGGGTATTATCAGATAACAGACAATACTACGACTAAAATTAAGCACTATTTAAGTTTTTGTATCACAATTCACAATAATTGTTGGGATTTCCTCAGTCTATTGTGTATATGTATTGTTGTGACTACCGTAAAATACTTGTTTATGTGTGAATTTGTAAGAAATATTTGACTTTTTACTACTTACGAATGAATCGAGATACCAATTTATTGAAATGTCTTCAGCGTATGTTTTGGGCTATACACTGCACAAAAGCATTGTAATTTTTGACAAGATATCTTGTATGTAAATCAAGGACCTTATATTTATTTAATACTTTCTTGCACAGATTAACTAACTAGTACAAATGGCGGACTTAACGCTAAGAGCGTTTTCTATCAGTCAACCACCCATATTGAAGAAGAAATATTTATACTTATGAAAATACAAAAACATCAAACATTTTCGAAAATTTTACCAAAATTAAAATATTTTGTTCAGAAGTTATTGTGTAGTGTGAAGACCAAAACTCGTGCAAGGGACACGGCTTAAAGCAAATTGTTAATTCCAGGAAAGCTGCTAATTTCGAGAATTCATATAAGTACTTGTGTAAAAGGAAATCTACAATTTTTAATTGGCAACACTGAATTCAACGTCACTCTAAATCTGTCGTAATGTGACCGACAGAATTTTTCTTCTGAGTTCAGCACTTGATAGCTCATCACTTTATTTCCTTGTCCACTGGCCACCGTCACCGAGCCGTCAACGAAAATGAGATATAAGTCATATTAGGTGACGTTGCTGAAGTAGCAATCAAAGATCTTATACTTAAGGTGGTTCGTTTATGTTATGGCGGGAAATTTCAAACAGTTTTTTCGTTTTTAAAGCTACACCGGGTCAGTAATATAAACAAGACTGTATTTCACGCCAACGGTAAATCATTCTTTTCGTTTTTATGTTGAAATTTTAATGACTCAACTTAAATAACAATAATTAAATAAAATTAAATAGAAAACTAACTAGAACTAAAACTTGAAAATCTAACTAAAGAGGGTGTTCATGAGGCATGGTGCCAAGAACACTGGCTGCATTTCCACGTTAAACAGCAATAGCTATTCTCTGTTCAAGAAATGAGCCAGCCCTCTTGTCACCAGCGGCGTCGACTAAACGAAGAAATAATTGCTTAAAAAACTTACTCTTACTTGGACCCCATGGACCAAAAGCTTCAAAACCAAGCGGCACAAACACGTAATCACTAGATAGCGTTACGTATTTGCGCCGCTTGGCTTTCAAAACTAATCCACTGAGATGAGAAGGGGCTCACGTGGGGGACACGCGTAGCGTCCCAAACGAGAGCCCTTCCCCATTCCCAGGGGATCAAAGACAGGTCGTCCGGGCGATTGCCATCATCACGCACCAACCCTACAGGTTCTTAAAGAGTAGGAACATTGATGGTAGCTAGCGCCCGTTTGATAAAGCCGTTAATGGAGCGGTGGCGGGAAAATCTGCCAGCACTGCGTTGGCAGAAAAGTCCATGGAGTCCATTCCTGTCGACGTCGCTGCCACATGAACACCGAAGACGCTCGACAATGGCAGCACCAAATCGGAGACCGATGGCGATGCGAGAGCGGCCATTGTCGAACAGAGTCCCGAGGTTGGCATATGGAGGGCGTGTAGCCACTGACCTGATTCAAATTCAGAGACAGCTGGTAGCCTTCCGCGGTCTTGATCACTGCAAGAGTTTTGAACCAATTGTTTGTTGACTCTCTGCACCAATGGAACATCCCAAAGTTTTTTGCTCGCTGGTTCCTACGGGAAGTTTTTATTGGGCAGAGAGTTTTACGGGCGTCTATTGCATCAGATGCACAGTATAAAATATCAGGTGATTGCTTTATTAGTAATTGATTTAGTATTTTAGGTATTGTCCCCGAGGTATAAATTTAAAAAAAATCTAAAGTATTTATAAGGGTGGCATCCAAGTTTTCCAAAATACCTGTATGTTTACAGATTGGGCATGCTCTGAGAATATAATATATAAATATAGGTACAAAAAGGCAATATTTTAAAATTGTAGATGCAATATAAGAATTTAGTAAGCCCAATCTATTGCCGTGTTCCGTATTCTTCATTTTTTTCCAAAAGAGGTCTAACGCTCTCCTCGAGTAACGGTTCCTACCTTGAGCGGTACATCCACTTCGCTGTTGTGGGATAGAAATGTGCGAACCGAATGTACTGCAGCCTCACAAACTTCTCGACTACCAAATCCCAATTGAACTGGTTGAAACAATGACTTTAATTTTAAAGAAATGTTCCTGCAGACGAGCTTTGAAGCTAGCCTGCGGAAGGCAGCAAAACTTTAGACAAAGACACACTAACATAGGGAGCCTCTCGCTCAGACCGATTTCGCTAGCCACCACTTATCTGGAAACATACAGGTATTTTGGAAAACTTGGATGCCACCCTTATAAATGCTTCAGGATTATTTTTTTTTAAACCTTGGGGACAATACCTAAAATACTAAATCAAATACTAAAAAAGCAATCACCTGATATTTTACACTGTGCATCTGATGCAATAGAAGCCTGAAAAACTCTCTGCCCCAATGAAAACTTCCCGAAGGAACCAACGAGTCAAAAACTTTGGGATGTTCCATTGGTGCAGAGAGTCAACAAACAATTGGTTCAAAACTCTTCCAGTGATGAAGACCGCGCAAGGCTACTAGCTGTCTCTGAATTTGAATCAGGTCAGTGGCTACACGCCCTCCATATGCCAACCTCGGGACTCTGTTCGACAATGGCCGCTCGCGCATCGCCATCGGTCTCCGATTTTGTGTTGCCATTGTCGAGCGTCATCGGTGTTCATGTGGCAGTGACGTCGACAGGAATGGACTCCATGGACTTTTCTGCCAACGCAGTGCTGGCAGATTTTCCCGCCACCGCTCCATTAACGGCTTTATCAAACGGGCGCTAGCTACCATCAATGTTCCTTCTCTTTTAGAATCTGTAGGGTTGGTGCGTGATGATGGCAAGCGCCCGGATGACCTGACTTTGATCCTCTGGGAGTGGGAAGGGCTCTCGTTTGGGACGCTACGCGTGTCAACACGTGAGCCCCTTCTCATCTCAGTGGATTAGTTTTGAAAGCCGGAGCCGCGGCGGAAGCCGCAGAAGAAGCCAAGCGGCGCAAAAACGTAACGCTAGCTAGTGATTACGTGTTTGTACCGCTTGGCTTTGAAACTTTTGGTCCATGGGGTCCAAGTAAGAGAAAGTTTTTTAAGCAATTATTTACTCATTTAGTCGACGCCGCTGGTGACAAGAGGGCTGGCTCATTTATCGCACAGAGAATAGCTATTGCTATTCAACGTGGAAATGCAGCCAGTGTTCTTGGCACCATGCCTCATGGACAACCTCTTTTGTTCGATTTTTAATTGTTAGTTTCAGTTAGTTTTCTATTTAATTTTATTTAATTATTTTTATTTAAGCTGAGTCAATAAAATTCCTATCCCCAGGTACCTAAACAAAATTACCTAATTTATTTTAACTTTATTAAGTAGCATCAATTTATTCATCACGTTGCACAATCGTTTTTACAAGCAATTTGTTCTGTGTTCTGTTTAGTCCTTGACACCTCATTAGAAAAAGACGCACTACCATCAGGAGCCTCTCGCTCCGACCGTTTTATCGCCATAGTGTACAATCTCGTTTAAGTATAAGATCTTTGGTAGCAATACAAATACTAAGGCTGCGTGTCTACCGCACGCCAATTATCCGGGTGCTTTAGTTCGGTGCTACCCGAGATTTGGATGGATCGATATGCTGGCAACACGGCACACGTCTGGCATCATCTTTGCGATGCGGTATAAAATCGAATGAAAATCTCGTGTCGCTAAAGGCTCGAAGACGCGGTGGTCAAGGGCACCTGACTAGACTTCCAGTAATTTTTAATATTATATTCTTACTTGGGGCAATGTCTTGAACAACGATACTGCTGTCGCTATCTGAATCTGATGAAATTAACATCTGCAAAAAAGAAAAAAGTTACTTTAAACACCTGTTGAGCACGGGTCTCCCTAAAGATTTAAGCCTAATCCCCCTCACTTCACTCCTCCAGGCTTTAATTCACCTAGCAGACCCGGTTTGGATTGGTAGAAAACATACCTTATCCATAATAATTCTCGGAGGCATTTTGGTTTCCTCACTATGTTTTACTTCACCGAAAAGCGTTAACGTATATAATGTATTTAAAAGAAACAAATTGGTACTTGATATTATTTTTTAATTAATTAAATAAATACTATAATACTCCCTCTACACTACTCTACTCTAACACCTTTTCAAATACGGTACCCATACACTAACCTGTCTATTTAATCAAAAGGTAGCCTTAAATATACATAACACAATATGTTTCTATAGAATGCATGCAAAATCAGTCGAGATCTACTCCATAATACGAGTTTACACTTCAACCAATTATTAGAATTTGTTGAGTAGGAGCAGACTGACTTAATTTAATAAATAATTATCTATAAAATAAATATTGATAAATCCATAGTGAATTGTAAGTTTAGCATGTTGACCTTCGTTCGCATCTTCATTTAAGGCTGGTGCGAGGTTCGTATTTCTTAGAATTAAGATAATAGAAAGAGAAGAAAAAAGAAGACACTGCTTTTTTCTTCTTTTTCTCTCCTCTTAATCCTCATCTTCTTTTCCCCCTGAACTCCTGCGCTTCTTCTTTCTTTGAGCAGAAAAGAAAAAGAATGAAAAAGGAACAAAAGACTATTATTATATTTACATATTTTCCTCCTTTTTCGTCCTTCTTCACTTCCTCTTCTTCTTCAATTCTTCTTTTTTCCGGCATAATATAACACAAATCCCAAAAGATACTAAATTATATTCTTCTACAAACAACTTTGAATGCGATACAACACGAGTTTTTGCGAAAATATATTCAGTGATCTAAAAATACTTTCAGCTATTAAAGAGCTATATCAAAATCACGTAACTATGAGTGCTGCAAAAAAAATGGGGAAAAAGGCGGTGGGTGCTTTTTACTATGTTATTAAAGTTCATTTACAATTATCATTTGATATCAAGCACCCCACGCGTTTCCACCATTATTTTATTGTACATTAAGGTCGGCTGGCTACTAAAGCGTGTTTTTTTAAACTACAGTGTAAACTCTTTATAACGTATTTCAATATAACATAAAACTGCCTATGACGTCAAAAGTTGTTCAATTTGGTTCCAATACATTGATACACTTTTTGAAGCGCAACGCCCATTCTATATCTATATATATAAAAAATGTTATGTTGGTTTGTGTACGCTTCAAAAACTCAAAAAGTTCTGCACCGATCGAGCTGAATTTTTAGCATGATTCATCATCAAGGATTGTTTTTATGTATTTTTTTCATGATAGACATATTAGCGAATGTGCGAATGCGCCACAGCGAAGCGTGGCAGGGCACAGCTAGTTACGAATAAAAACAATCATATTTACACGTCAGTAAATAAGTTTTATCAGGACAACTGTTTATGTGACCAGTTTAAAAAAGACTCCGACTCAATCTGTGAGGTACCGAAATGTCTGAAAAAGACACATGCGGTACAAATAGCCGCCTTGCTTTTCTTATTGTTAAGGTTGCATTGTCTTTAGGTATATTGGCTCTGAATACTAAATACCCTAGGCACCGTCCTGAACCAACTCATACTTACTTATAGTACGAATTATAACCAACAAACAAATATTAAAAAACATTTTAATTAGTATTTAGTTGCTTCTCTTTCTTCAGTCCACATGAGCAAAACTGTCTTAACGACAAAACAGTCCCTTGAGTTTCTTTGTAAAGAATTTACACTGTATTTTTTTTAATTGGTTATTAAGTTAACTTACTTGTAGATTCTCGTTCGCGACTGCCTGTTTTTTTTGGTTCCTCGCAGCTCGGAGCCTGATTTTATTAGCCTCGGAGTACCTGACCGCCATCTCATGGGCCCCATTTGAGACCCTACAACAATATAGAGACATCTCAAAAAAGATTTAAATTGCGTATGTCAGTATTTTACATTCCCACTGTTGGGACACACACCTTCTCTTAGAGAAATGATGAGGTATAATCTACCATGCTAGCCCAGTACAAGTTGGTAAATCGTGGCCACGTCATGGCCTTATACAGGGCGTTACATAATACCCTATAAAAAACAGGGGCAGGGTATTCGGGTATTACCGGTGCCTGTCTGTCCGACATACATGGTTAGATATTCATACCTACCCACTTTTATGTGTGGTGCGATAGTAGGTAAACAAACATTTAGGGTCGTCTCAAAATTATAAGACAAATATATTTATACTTTTGTCTGGGAATTTTAGATACAATGTATTCAACCTTTGCACACGTAAAACGATTCACATGGTTGATAGAAACAAGCCTGCTGAGTACTTATAGGGTCATTCTGTAACACCCTGTATATAGAGCTTGTTTAGACATTTTACCCGGCTCTCCCAAAAGGACGGTTATGTTTTTCGGACGTATATAATGTAAGGCGTGGACGGGTATTTTTGTATGAAAGTATGGTTCATAGCCGCGTCTTACAGCTTAAATGGCTTGACGGATTTTTGTAAAGAGGTACCGCTCAATTTGCCTCAATCCCCCAAACACGGAAGTGGCATAAACGGTCAAAAAAATAAAATAGCGACTGTGAGCATCCTAATTAGATTTCTGATAGAACAAAAATTACCAAAGCCTATTGAGCGAGGTATCAAACCAAAGGTATTTAAAAGACAATTCCAAAAATATACCACACTAATACCTAAATAACTCTAGAATAAGCAGCCAACTATAAAAAGCAGAAAAATAACTATTAAATAAATAAACTAAGTCCCGCCTGCAAATAAAACTGAAGCATGAAATGGTGTCATAGGCTTTGCAGTCATAAGCTTAAATAAATGAATTATGCCTCTGACTGCATGGCACATTGCAATTTGTTATAAGTCTGGTTTTTATTTCCGTGTTTCATTCACTGTGTTTGAGCGATGGCATCGATAACTACACTTCTACTAATATTATAAAGATATACTTTGTTTGTGAATTTATGTTTGTAGAAAATAATCTACTGAACTTCTAATCCCATACTCAAAAGACTTAATCGATTGTAATTTTTTGCTGTACTCATAATCTACCCGTAAAAACGCAGAGTTCTAACGGGAAAACAAAAGTTAGGTGAACCTATTAACACGTAAGTATAACAATCTATATATATATATATATATATATATTCAATACTAATATATAAATCTGAAGAGTTTGTTTGGGTGAACGCGCGAATCTCTGGAACTAATTGACCAATTATTTTTGTCTATACAACATCACACTTCAACCAATGGAAAAATAAATATTCTAATGTCACTTACATTACCTAAACAAACATACATAGAGAGGAACCATAAACTAACAGAAATAAGATTCCATCAACAACATAGCACGTAAAAAGAATCAAGTCGAGCAATGCAGGACATCTGCCGTAAAATGAGTGTAGTGAGATCTAATGTAAAACCAAGTTGGTTAATTTATTTAGTACCTTTATAAAGGAGCATTTATCCAACAACTTTGTCATAAGTTGTTACCTAACTAGTTAACTAACATCATTTAATAGTGACCGTATAAATATTAGACATATTTATTTCTGTCATAAGTAGCATGACTTGGAACTGCACTAAAGTCCAGCCAGACGGAGGCATTGATGTTAAAAAAACATTTGAAAAGACGTTTCTAATACAGACAAAGGTTCTAGGAAAACCATAAAAACTGTTTCAAAGCTTTTAAACTATTAATAAAAACAAAAGTCACTGCAGATATCCGCCGCTCTCTTTTGACTTAGTCCAATCATGAGCAAAGTACGGCCCGCGGGCAAACTCCAGCCCGCGAACCATATTAATCCGGCCCGCCGCCCTATTAACAACCCTAATGACAGATAGC
This sequence comes from Campaea margaritaria, assembly GCA_912999815.1. Lineage (NCBI taxonomy): Eukaryota > Metazoa > Arthropoda > Insecta > Lepidoptera > Geometridae > Campaea > Campaea margaritaria. The sequence goes on from OU538800.1 coordinate 9,637,194, forward strand.
GGCCAGACTCTTGTCAAAACGAATTTAAACACCCGCGTTGAGTTCGCTTCGACACGCGTCCATTTAAAGATAAATTGCAATGAGATGTTTGCATCATCGTGATGTGTGCAATCGGGCGTTTTCATCAAAACCAATTTATAATCAAACAAAAGAATCATCAAAATCAATGTATAACTGGCGGAGTAATCGCGTAACAAACATACAAAAAAAGAAGACCCTCCACATTTTTAAAGTCTGTTTAAAATACAGAAGAATGGTCTTCGATATTGACTAACTGATGGACACCTTTTTCTTGTACTAAAAAATCATCATCTCAATTGGATCCTGTTTACAAAGATATTGTGGTAATTCAGAAGCAATTTTATAGTTGTTGTTTTTTTTATTTTTTTATTCTTTAGTTTTTATCATTATTATTCACATTTAATGTTTTACTGTTGTACTGTTACAATGTTTATTACGACAAAAACTGTAGTAAAAATTGTAGCACCCGTAATATTTCCTTCTATTATTTAAACACCTCATGAGAAAAGTTTGCCTACCTCTGACTTATTTCCTCGACCAGTGTGGGGTATGCATTACACATAGGGGTGGTCGACATTGACGGATCAAAATCCTTTAATTTTAATAGAACTTAATTATAGATCTAGAGAGCCCAGCGCCGGATTAAGCAAGCACGGGGTGCGTAGCAAATTCTTTTAAAAAGCCCTTGATTATGGGTTGTTAAGTATAAATTGGTACAAAACAATTTTCTTAGTAGAAAAGTTGTAACGGTTTACGTTTTTGTGACCTCATGTAAATTCAATATACCACATCTTTACAAGTTTCACTCAAAAAATTACGCTCAGGCAAAGATGAGTGGGTTTAAATATGAGGGGTCCCCTTTCGCGCGAAGGCCCGTATAAATTGCTACTATTGCTACGTGGTTAATCCGGCACTGAGTCAGACACAATTCACCTTTTTCTTTTTGTTTGAATGTTTCTTCTTTTAAATAAAGTAAAATTGAAACTACAAATACTACTGAATACAATTATTTTGAAATACCACAATACTTTCAATGTTACATATTTTTACACCCACTAGAACTATTGGTACTTCCATTATAATATAAGTACAGATATTAAAACTAAATAATAATATACTACATACTCGGCGTCCGCTGCCACTTCCAATGGCTCATCCGCCGGCTCATCCGCTGGCTCGGCCACCAGCTCATCCGCCGGCTCGGCTTCCGGCTCAGCCGCCGGATCGTTCATCGGCTCTCCCGGTAGCGCCTCTGCTGACTCATCCACTGCACCGTCCGGCAGCGTCAGGTCCACGAACACCATTTAAAAAAATCGCGCCCGGCCTATAAGTTATGAAACTATCTCAATTTCACAATCGAACTTTATTTGCACTATGCTTCACAAAACAGGACAATTTCCATTTAAAAATATCGTCGAACCCACCATATATAAGCTAAGCGTAAGCTTTACAGGAAAAATAAAAAAAGGTGTTTGTCATCAAAGATTAGGTCACATACTTCAATATTTTTATCAATATTCATACAAACTTGAAAGGGTTGACCAGTCACTAAGTATGCAATAAGCCTACAACTAGGGGTAGGTATAACAGTGCGCGAATAAATTTCCACCGTACGTAAATTTAAAACGGCCTACCTTCAACAAATATAAAAAAAAACTAAAAAAAAACCGTAGGTGTAATTTAAGCTGCGGGCTCAGAAAATGCAATAAATACCTTTTACAGTAAGATCACTTTGTAATTTTTATCGGTGAGAGCGACGATATGTTCAAACTTTAAAATTTTCACAAATTACAATAACTGAATCTATTTAAAAAAAATTTGAATCACTGTCCAAGAACGCCATGAACTTATATTGAAATTTAAATTAATCGAAAGCACAATAATTTATTTGAATTAAAATCGATTCCGCACAGTAGCCGTTTGCAACTGCAAAGAGATGCGACCGCGCGAAAGCCTCCAGCCTCACTGAGGTACGCCTGCAGCGGGCTGCAACTTAACAGGTATCAGTTAGGGCGTCAGACGTTCTGGGAGAGGGGAGATTTAGGGAGCGTTCATACACGTTCTATGTTCGCGTATAGTAAAGCGAGGGAGAATTTTAGCCATGAACGCTTTTGTGTCGTGATGTTTTCCACGTTGAATGCTGAACCGGTTTTTACATTTGGGCACCGTTACGGACCGTGTGTGTTTTCCAGCAATGACGTGCCGTCTGTGTGAGCCGCACTGTAGAAACGTCGCGTTAAACACACGCGTTTGTGTTTTCAGCAGCGAACGTGTTAAGTAAATCGCCTTAGTACATTTTAAGTTAGGTAATGTATTAACTTATATGTATATCTACTGATAAAGTTTATTCCTAGATATCCTTATTTATTTATTTATTTATTTATTAATATAGCACAGCCACATCGTACACATTAATACATAATTAGATGAGTATATTATGATATTATGTATAATATATAAAATTTTTGGTCAAAAAGTATGGCAATAAAAAAACTAAACTGAAACTGCTTTTTAATATGAAAACGAACACAAACTGTGTGGCAACTTTTTTTTTAGTTAATTATCAGATAGGACAATTCAATTGTAACTGTGAATGCTATAGTGGTACGACTCTTCTGCAACAGACCACCTGGGGAAGTATCACAACTTAGCCAGATATTATTAGGTGTTCCGGTTTGAAGGGCACTGCTTCCAGCGAAATTACAGGGCATATGAGACTTTAAAACCGATGACTCAGGGTGACAAGCGCAGCGCAGTGCTGCTTAAGATTGTGCAATGCATGATTGTGATTGTGCGTAGCGCTTACCATCACGTAAACGACTTGCTCGTCTCGTAACTCAGTCAAATAAAGAATTTAAAAAAACTCTGCTCCAATGCTCCGGTGAATCGCCGCTTTAGCGAGGGCTCCCACACTTATCAACAGATTCACAGCTCTATGTTTAAAGAGATACGACTCACTTGAGAATGCAGACTACACGTCGCAAGCTTGCACCACCCATTTGTTAAACTGTTGAAATCAGCCAATCAAACCTGCTGACGTCAATGTAGGCGATCTACAAACTATTCAAGCTATAGCTCATAGATAGGTCTCTATGGAGGTGGCAAACCCCCCCCCCCCCCTCCTCCCTTCCCCCCTTGTTCACATGTAGTCGTAATATCAGATTACATTGAGCGTGTGTGCGTTACCGAAATATATTCTAGTTGGTATCGTATTGTTTTATAATAGCCTTGAAAGGCGGCTCATATCCCAATAGCGAGAAGCAACTAGTATTTCCATCACGATAATTGCTTCGCTATCATTTTATTTCAATGAGTAAATGAACCGTTCTTTCTCTGTAAGCTACAAATGACATGAATGTTTATCTAAGCAGTATTTATCTTTATAATATTTATTAATGAACTAGTCGTACCCTGCCACGCTTCGCTGTGGCACATTCGCACATTCGCTGATATGTCACTGATGAAAAAAATTGATAAAAACAATCCTTGATGCGGATTATATATCATGCTAAAATTTCAGCTCGATCGGTGCAGAACTTTTTGAGTTTTTGAAGCGTGCACAAATCAACGTAACATTTTTATATATATAAAAGATAGATTTGTAATTCTAATTAACCCACTCATATACACGCTAACTGTTTTGTGGCGCTACCACTTACGTAGATCCTGACCCCTTACTTGAATTCCCTGTATTTACGGATTCCGGAACTACGAGGACCATGGTCCTACAAACACCCAGACTCAGAGCAATAGACTGTCTCTGCGATTCTCCGCTATAACGTGCGGAACAAATTATCCAAACAAACGCCCAACCGCTAAGCAGCAAACATTACTGTGTCCCAATTTGAAGGGCTATGAACTAACTGAGTGATAACTGGGTCAACACAACTGGGCATAATATCCCTGTTCTAAACACCGATGATCAAGTAAGTAATATATGTAGGTATTTAATTCATCCATGAGAACAAAACCATCCTTTTAGATATGCAGCTAAATAAAGACAAAAGCTTACATAACTATGTCAAAAGACAAACGCTTCCATAACTATGTCAAAAGACAAACGCATCCATAACTATGTCAAAAGACCAACGCTTCCATAACTATGTCAAAAGACCAACGCTTCCATAACTATGTCAAAAGACAAACGCTTCCATAACTATGTCAAAAGACCAACGCTTCCATAACTATGTCAAAAGACAAACGCATCCATAACTATGTCAAAAGACAAACGCATCCATAACTATGTCAAAAGACCAACGCTTCCATATTAGACGTTTGTAACTCTTTGGAGAACCGCCTCTATGATCTGAAACATGAACGAGATAGGAAAGCTTGGAATCAAATTTGTTGAACAAACGGCTCTTTCAGATCTCGAGCTCGAGCCCCGGTAGATAGACTAGTCTCTGTTTCTAAAAAATGTATGAACCAAACACGAGTCGAGTGATATTTGCCGACTAATGCCGACAGTGCACGAAGCCTGGCGCATATGTGAAAGAAATAAACATACAACTGCCTAATAGTAAGAGCGAGATGCATAGAGGATTGAACTTTGAACTTTGAACTGCGATCGCGATTCTCGTTTATTTTATTTAAACTAATTTAAAGCAAGTTAGGCACTAGATAATAATATATAAAATTACAAATGATCGAAAATATTCGAGAACAGCTAAGATTCACTTACTTAAATCGTTTAGGTAGATATTTATTAATTTCGGAACATCGTGTCACAGGATACATTTCTTTCTGTGATATGGTGTTCCGAATATTCAAAAGAAACATATCTGTTTCAGATCTAATGTTCCAATCTCGCTAAAGAAGCATTTTTGCCACGTCTATTCCATAATGTCATTCTTTCTACCGTTTCGAACTTTTGTGTAGCATATCTACAGCTCGTAGCATTAATTCTTGTAGCATCACTTCGTAGCGCACAATAATGAGCTACGGTGTTGGGCGATTCTATCGTATGCTACGGCCTACAAGTGTGTAGCATTGCTACAGCTCGTAGCATGAAATATTGTAGCAGCTCTACACTTCGTAGCTATTCTATCGTGAGCCTACTCTACGTGCTACGGGTTTTTAAAATAAGCTATAGCTGTCTACGAGTATATATTTTGTACATTAGTATATAATTAAAATAAAACTGTAGGGTCCATAACTGCCTAATAATACTAATGGTTTTAAATATACTCGAATGGATATTGTAGTATTTATAGTGTTATTACTAATTGGTGGTATTACCGAAGCACTGGTAATGGAGTTTCGTTTTCCTGTGCGTGATTCTGCCATGAGTCACCACTTGAAAGGGAAATTCCTGTTTGAGACTCAAATTGTAATCAGTTACTCTTTTAGTTTAGTATATCATATTTGATTTATTTGTTTTTTTTTTGCAAGATAATTTTGAGTTTCAAATATGTACCTAATGAAATAAAAGTCAATAAAAGTTTTAATTAAATTATTTATTAAACAACAAGCCCCATATAAATTGATAAAATAATATAAAAATATATGTGTGTGTACAATTGTAAAAAACATTTATTACAAATGCGATTAATAATACAAGTAAGTCATAAACTATTTAGAATTAGCTAATGTTGCAAAGACAAACACCAAACACTATTCCAATTGTGTGTGTATGTATTTATGTGTGTGTGTGTGTGTTTGTTTTTTTTCTATATTATGTCAAACTATTTATTAAATATACACTGTATTTACAATACAATATAAAATGCTTAACTGTGCCGACACTGAAGTCATAATTACATGGTAAAAAAAATTGCTTAATAAAAGTTCAACTTTCTGAAGACTTCTCGGAAACCTGAAACGTTTCGAGGGGTTGGGTTTCTTTTTATATCTTAGAGGATAATTTCGCGTTCTTTGCCACGATTTTGTTGAGGATCACATGCGCTTCCTGATAGAACGGGTCGAAGTGTTGCCGCACCTTCGGCCACCAGGCAGCTATGTTCGTGAAGTGTTCATTGGCGTTGAAGCCCACCATTCCTGTGGACAATGAGAGATGTTACGTTTTAGCTGAAAACTGTGACGGCGAAACTGTTTTAAGTGCCTTTCAGAGCCAGTCCCGTTCTGGAATTAACTAATTTACTGTTTATTATCTTCGACCGCATCGTCACTTTACATCTGGTGCAATGCCGGGGAATATTCCTAAAAAGAAACTGGCAATAAATGCAACTGGTGATGGAACAAAGTTGTACCGTTTTAGATTTATCCTTTGCACCTAAGTAAAAAAAATTGTAGTCAGTAAATTCAGTTTCAGTATTTCTAATTCAGTATCGTTACAGAAAAGCGCCATCTATCGGCAAGTGGCAGAACTTCATTGAGGCGTCAACACGTTGCTTTGACAACTGCCATCTATCGGCGGGTAGTGGTAGTGGCTACTATGCCGTGAGATGACATTTTCTGCAATAAAATAATTGCGGTATTTCAAATAACGTCCTTGTTACAATGCATTGTAGAAGGATCTCTTGCCATATTGCATAAATTGCATTGCAATGCAATATGGCAAGAGATCCTACTACAAGATTTACAATTTATGTTATGACTTATGATGCTCTTATGAGGCCTCTTCTGCAAGAGACCTCCTGGGGAAGTACCACACCTTTGCCGGATATTCTTCCGCCAAGCAGTACTTAGTGTGCAAACATTACTGTGTTTCGGTTTGAAGGGCACTGTTTCCAGCGAAATTACTGGGCATATGAGACTTTAGAGCCGATGTCTCAGGGTGACGAGCGCAGTGCAGTGCCGCTCAGGATTATGCAATGCAAAGTTCTGGGTGGCACTGTAACTGTTATGGGCAGGCGTAACGCTTACCATCAGGTGAACCACTTACTCATAACGTCACTCAGTCAAATAAAAAACTCAAACCATCATAGTAGATCATGTTTAACTAATTTTTATTTTTTTCTAACAACTTGTGGACGTTGTAGTCAGTCTTCAACAATAAATGAACGATTGAGGAGGAGGATGTATACATACTGGGCTGTTCCATCTCGCAAGCTGCCAACAGGTCCGCCACAGTGGGCGTGTCGCCGTTGATGAAAGCAGTGCCACGGCCAAGCCATTTAGTGTCGAAGTCTTCCAAAGCGTTCAGCATGCGCTTTTTGTAGCCTTCTACTGACTTGGGGTCCGGCTTTCTGCCTGTCACTAACGGGTCTAGGTACTGAAACAAAAAAGTTCTTCTTTGAATAAAATATCTCTATGAAAAAAGACGTTTAATGCATTTAACACTTATATGCCATCGCTCAATATTGGTTAATACAAAATAGTGTTGTGAAATGGTGAGTTTTCGACTATTATGCAAAGAAATCGAGTAATATTATTAAAAGCGTTAAATGTCTCGAGTCTCCTATCATACGAAATGTTATGTTACTGTTTGTTTAAATGTGATTCAAGGGCATTATTCTTGTTTTTGTACATTTTTATCAAGTTTCCATTTAATATGCTATCAGCTCAATAATAACTTGCGATATCAATTTAGAGATTGGAATTAAGAGACTAACATGTTGATAGTGAAATTATAAAATATTTGGTGGTAACTGATTAAGTAGGTTCACTAAAAAAAACTGTTTGAACGGTCCTCGTAGTTCCTGATTCCCTAGATACAGGGAGTCCAAGTTAGGGTTCCGAATCTAAGGATGTGGTTCTGACGTTTTATAATTATTAGTGTCTTCTCAAAGTAAGATTTTGAAATTTGTTTTATTTTTTTATTTTGTTTTTTTTTTACATGTAAATTAGGTTACGTTATTTTTTTGTTGAGGCAATCAAATCACATTTAATTGTTTTTTTTTATTTCATCTATATGTACAGTCGTCAGCCTCAGAACCGCTCAGATTTATTGTGTAGGATAGGACATTTTAAGTATGGACATGTTCAGTTACTTCCGAGGCCGACTGTGCCTAATGCATGAGATACTTAAATACTTACAATGGTTCTGAAATACATGGCGCAAGGGAGCCTTAAGCCAACGTGTTGCCATTCTAGAAACTCGTCCACTCTCGCCATCTTTTGTGAGTCTTTTGGGTATAAATCGGCGGGTATAAAGTTCTCCCGAGCTAGATATTTGATGATTGCCACACTGGAATAATAAAATAAAAATATTTTTATTTATTTATTTATTTGTTCTGATAGCTACCGCGGTGTAGTGGGTGATAAGCCAACTGCGAGTTGCTAAGTTACTTTAACTTGAAGGCAGTGTTGTCATGAATCCGGCAAGACAACAATTAAAAATCTATCATCTCTGTAAATTTATATGAGAGATTAAATCACAGCTATCTATTGTGGTGAAGCCATGGTCTATTTGGATGGGCAAAAAGTATTTATATAAATATTATTTGTTTATACATATATTCAATACCTTTCAGTAAGGATGAATCCATTATGTTCAATGACAGGCACCCTCTGCATTCGGTTTATCGCCGTAAACTCTTCGGAGTAATGCTCCACTGGAATTAAAACCAAAAATATTTCAATATAATTTTCATACTTTAGAATTCTTATTAATGTCTACCCACAGAAGGCATCAGTTTTATACGGCATGAAAAGTATCCTATGTTTTATTCCAGGACCTAAAATATACCAAATTTCATCAAAATCCGTTCAGCCGTTACGGCGTGAAGAGAGAACAAAAAAAACACGCCAACTTTCGAATTATTAATATTAGTGAGACGTGTTTTTTATAGAAACGAAAGAGTAATATTGAATTATTCGTTAATATTATACGTACAGAAGCGCCACCCGTATGTTACATAAATAAAAGAAACTTTAGAAGAATAATTATAAACTATTTTACCTTTACGCAAGTCGACTAACTTTGGTTCGAAGTTACATTTTGCCGCCTTCAGCATTATATACAAAGACCTAGAAGGTTGTGACATTAAGTCGTAATATAATTTTAGAGCCATATTCGAATCACTTGAATAAAATATATCAAAATAAAATTAAATGAACTTTGTCCCTCTTTCGATCGACACAAATTCAAAAGAACAACTTTGACCTTGACTGACACACTGACAGGGAGCGATTTCGATTACGACATTGACAATTTGTTTATTTTGACAACAATATTTTATTTACTTTGACAACGACTGACAAACCAATAAGAACAGCTAAAAACCTTTAATGCCTAAAAATAAAAAAATACGATTCTGGAGACTGTCAAAAAATTATAGAATCCAATAGTGATGAACTCTTGCGAATATATAATTATACTTAATATGTTGAAGATTTATTTGATTTGTATCGATAAGTAATAGTAAAACTATCATTGCAATAAATTTGTTTATTTTGTTACCTATAATTTTAATTTATAATTCTGTAATATTATTAGGTAATCATCTTGAAAGTACAAACTGTTTGTTTATTGTATTAGAATTATTTAAGCATATTTTTATAATGATTTAAGGAGACAGTGCGGTGGAGCAACGACCTCGACTCTTTTGAAAATAATTGGAAGGAACTAGCCCTGGATTGAGAAAAGTGGAAAGAATCGAGGGAGACCCAGCAGTGGGACACTACAGGTTAGAAAAAACATTTAAGCATTGTATTTGACACGAAATCCATGAATTAGCAATTTATTTACTAAAATCATTAACTCACGCTTTGCAATCGATCGATTAATCCACTTTGGCTCTTTACCGACCGAGTAATAGTATTCTGTACTACTCGCTTGTACACATTGCACACAATCCCATCACTACAAATTATTTTAGGAAAGAAAAGGAACGCCGCCGCCGCCAAAGTGTTTCGGTTCGGTAGCAGAAATCAATCAAGTTTCGGAAATATTGGAGTAATCGTGTCGATTTACAATAGGACCATGGCGTCTTTAGATCTTATTCAGCCGCATTTATCTAAAATCAAAATACCGGGTCCGCAGCAACTGGTTTACAAAGATGAATGTGTATATTCATTTGACAATCCGGTGAGTTGCAGTTTTTTCCTAACCTAGTAGAACCGCTTCCTTTATCAAGTTGTCCTATGTGAAAGTTCGATAATCCTGCTCGAATACTACATGCTAACTGATAAAGAAGTCAAGGAAGTAAATGTACATTTGGTTTCTTACTATTTGTATACCCTCCCTGATTATACGTATTTATTAGTGTAGTGTTTGGGTATCTTTTTTTTTTACCTGCCTCGTTGCCGTTAGTCTTAACAGAATAGGTATTTTACAACAATTTTTTCCATGTTTCTGTTCGTTCCTATCCATTTCAGAGTGTTACTGAGTAGAAAGTTACCGGTAGGTTGCAATGCAAATAAATAAATGCAACCACAAGCTGCCTAATAGAAAATTCAATCAATCAGATTCAGAAATAATAACTTTTTAATTACATTGAGCTTATAATAATAAAACAAAGTTCTTACCACCGTAGATAATATCATTACTTACAGTACTTAATTACTATTGCTTACAACAAAACTACCATAGTAATTATGTAAATTATACTTATTGTGATTAGTATGTAAAATTTGTTCAAACAGTATACATAAGTTTAAAAAAAAATCTGCACTTTCCTATCTATTTCCACGTCAACCTCATATTGGTTTCACAGAATTGTCTTGAAAATGCTTTGTGTTCATAAAGTTTTTTACGGCTTGGTACACATTTGCGATAACATTGAAAATAGATGTTCGCATACCATTCATTGAATATGAACACAATAGAAGTGAGAGGAACGTATCAAACATTACAGGCGTCCAAAATAAAATATTGTAGAGTAGCTCTCTGCTTATGTACATTTTCACACCTGGCCTTTTCACATCCATGATGTGAATCTTTGTTAGTATCACCGTCGATATAATTATCGGTACAAAATAACTGACAATAGCTACAACAAACATGTACAATATTAAACTGCTGTTATCCATGTAACAAACTTGTACGCAATTTTGATCCATTTTGCTTTTCCTCCACAATGTAGCGCTGGTCACATTCACATTTGCAAAAGATGCATTTTTCAAATTTCCAATAATGTGGTAAACATTTTCTATAACGGAATTAATTTCGTTTGCTACACTTTCATTTTTAATCGCAGTTTCTTGTGCGTCAATGTAGGCAGAGGGAATGAATTTGCGTAATTCTAAACTGTAATTGGCATCTAAGTTTGGCGTAAAGCATGTTTCGTTTGTGGCATCAACCATTGCCATACAAAAGGCATTAGAGCTGCGGACACCATTCAACAAGAATCTTCTTTCTTTCACTTCTACTTGATACATTGACAATGCTATAAAAATCGGCACAATCCACTGCAGAGCAATAGCTAAATATGAAAAGTACTTTTTTCCAAAAGTAACAAATCTTGACCCAGTGCTTACTGCAGTGCTGCGAAAACCTTGATGCAGCTCTTGTACTGTATTTTCTTCATCTTCCTTCTTGACATCAGCCAACATTCTGTAGTGCATGTAGTTATCTATTATAAGGCTTATAAAACTATTAACCAAAGATATTATAAGTGGGCCGTAACTCTTTAAAACAGATAAAAAATTGCAATCCATTACTTTCTCTTTGACGCCCATGTCCACGATTCTTTCCTCGATATCTTGCATTTCTGTATTTAACGGGCTCATTTCTTGCACCGACCGGCTGATGAATGCTATTCCAATGCACATAAGAAGCACATTTTCTGACATCAACACAGCAGGAAATGTAGAGTTAACTTCTCCGACTACTCGCCTCAAATTCAGCAAACACAAAAGAAATCCACATAGAATCAAAAATGCCCCCAAGTATAGATCCGTAGAGTGATTCATTTCGTTGTGTTTCCGTTGGCAGTTAGAAGCAAAATGTAGCAGGCATGGGGCCCCTATAACTTTCGCGACATGTCGGGCGATAGGCGATATCTGTATGCAAATTATAGGGGTGCTTTTAATGCATGCCGCTCGATTTTCACCCATATGTTAGTGAATCTAGTGGGTGGCACATAATGCTGTCTGTAATTACTTTTTTCACAGGAAAAATATTTAATTTTAAATCTGATATCATTCTAATCAGCTACTGCTTTCTTTTAGGAGTCAGAGACTGGCCTGTACGTGTCACTAGTGTCATTCCTCGGCTTCGGCCGCAACTATGTAGAGCAGTACTTTCAGAAGACAGGCAATGCCATCTTCTTACATATACAGAGGGAGAAGAAACCGGTAAGATATTTTTCTCGTAACAACCACTAGACCGATTCCCTAAGATAGAAACGTGTGAAGTGTAGAGCGGCGCTGCAATATGTTAGTTGACATACCAAATAGAGTGCATATTATAGATTCCAGAGCCAGAACAGACAGGCGATGGTCCGGAGAAGAAGATCACTCGGCTCGCCATCGGCGTGGAAGGTGGATTTGACCCTTCTGCTGGGAAGCCTAAGTACACCTACACGGACCAGTACAGTGTGGTGGTGTTGCCAGGGTTCCACACCTACCCATGGCCCAATCCCAGCCTGCCTGAAGTGGTAACACATTTTATTTATAGCTTGTCCCAATCTTAAACTACTTAGTTTACTTGTAGAATGTCCCATTTACGGACACCCCTGGTTAGTTAAATTCCGGTAATGTATGTATCTATTGTTATTTTCAGGTGATCAAATCTGTAGAGGCAATTATTGAGGCGGAATCTCCGTTCAAAATTGCTGAGATAGCAGCTCTCCAGGGCACTTGGGATGGTGAAACTCGTGAAGTGTCCATGTAAGTTATAACAAAACACTGTACATCGGTCATAGTAGAGTCTCATTCTCAGAATGTCCAATACCTCTGCCACACCCTGGCCACTTCATATAAAAAAACACACCTATAAATGGCGTTAGGACACACGCCAAATGTGTGTGTTAGATACATGAACATACTACCCAGCTAATGCGAAAGACAACTCGTATGTCTATTACATTTGGGCCTGTAGTATCGACGGTCCCGCCGATTGCGGAGCCGCGTCCTCGTAGGACGCAAATCATAAGATTCGCCATAGTTCTTTATTAAAACGCGTTAAGAAGTGTAAACAGATACAAAAACTGTCAAAATCACACATTGACAGCCTTAACACGTTCACTGTTGAAAACACGCCTGTTGTGTGAGCGCAGCTTACGTGCCGGCTGTGTGGCGAAACACAGACGTGTGCGTTTAACGCGGCGCTACTACAGTACGACTCACACAACAACACGCCAGTGCTGAAAAACGCACACGGTCCGTACCGGCGCCTAAATATAAAAACCGATTCAGCAGTCAATGTGTTAAGGGGACATCCATTAATTACGTGAGGCGATTATGGGTCCTGGTGAAAATAATAAGAGCTTTGTTAAAGAAATCAATTTCCTGTTACAGTCACGCATTAAATCTGAAGCAGCTAGACAACGGCGTCAAGATCCCGCCCTCCGGGTGGAAATGTGCCAAGTGCGATCTCACCAACAACCTCTGGTTGAACCTTACAGACGGGTCAGTGCTGTGCGGCAGACGGTTCTTCGATGGCTCTGGCGGGAATGATCATGCTGTGAGTAATTAAATATTTTCAGATAAAACTGAAGCGGTGGTAGCCTAGTGGGAGAACGTCCGCCTTCCAAGCAGAAGGTCGTGAGTTCAAATCCCAGTGCAGGCACATACCAATGTGTTTCTTGTAAAACATATGTACGTAATTATCACTCGCTTTTCGGTGAAGGAAAACATCGTGAGGAAACCCACATACCTAGCCGAGAATTATTTCGGAGGTAGGTATGTGATCCACCAATCCGGACTGGGCCCCCGTGGTGGATTATGGCCTTACCCTCCTCACGAAAGTGAGGAGAGATCCGTGCCCAGCAGTGGGATGTTATGGGTTGTTTATTGATGAAAACTAAAGCAAAAGTATATAACTGTATGCATGTCAGTGCAAAATTCGATCAAAATTCTTTTGAAATAACGTTCATAGTTACGTTCATTTTGTAAGTTCAATAAAAGTATTCAACCACTTGCCTTTAGAGCTTAAAACTTTACAAAGCGACAAATTAAAAAAGAATTTGAAAAAATGGTTATTAACCCAGGCTTTTTATAATTTAGATGAATATTTTAACACTAATTAATATGTTATTATAGTTTGTATTTGTTAAGAATTTAAAGAATTTATTGCTACTTTGGCCTAACTGTAAATTAATATTGTATAATGTTACTACATGTTTAAAATAATTATTGTATGTTCGAAATGTACAGGCTGTTGGAACTTTTTTAAATTTTAAGACCACAATATTGTTTTGTACCTACAGTTTTTAACAATAAACATATTCTATTCTATTCTATTCTATTCTATTCTTATTAGAGTGTGCGTAACGTGGGTGTTATGATGCCCCAGATGAACGTAAAAAGGTAATGTTTGACTGTTTGAGATGGATCATGGGAACATTTCATTTTAGATCTTATTCCATTCAGTTTCAGATCTTTTAATGTTGAACTGATGAGTTAGAAACCTACTGTGTGCTGCCATGGGCTATATAATAAAGTTTTCATACAATAACCTAATTGACTAACATATTAATATCAAAATATTTATAACATAAGCTTCTAATAAGTCCACATCCATACCCAGGTGGAGCACTACCGGGTAACCAGCTTTCCACTGGCTGTAAAGCTGGGCACCATCACTGCAGACGGCAAGGGGGATGTTTTCTCGTACGTTGAGGATGACATGGTGGAGGACCCGTACCTCGCAGATCACCTCAAGCACTTTGGCATCAATGTGCAGCAGTTGCAGAAGGTAAACTGAGATTTCTGATTAACTGTGGCCTCGGATGCATGGAATATGATAAGTATCTGATGTTATAGTCCAGAATCTAAAGTATTTAATCAAAATTTGGTGGACTATAATAATGCTTATTTGTTTTACATTACATATATTTTCGCTTTCTACCATTAAAGAATAAACCCTTTATATTCTGTATTATTCATTAACAATAAATTTTACACATCATTAAAATTTATATTATGTAATGCATTAGGTGGCACTGTAACTTATCGGCGTAAGCTTACTATCAAATGGACGACTTGCTCGTCAAGTCACTCAGTCAAATAAAAAAAGGCCTAAAATATCTTATTGCATTTCAGACAGAGAAATCAATGGTTGAACTTGAGCTGGAAATAAACCAGCGCAGCGGCGAGTGGCACACACTGCAGGAGTCCAGCAGTGAGCTGCGGCCGCTGCACGGACCCGCACTCACCGGCCTCAACAACCTCGGCAACTCCTGCTACATCAACAGTGTCATGCAGGTCTGTGCACACACACATAGTCAGATACACCCTCATACACACATATTGGTTGCGTAAAACATGCAGTCGGAGTTGTAAAGAGAACTCATCTAGTGATTTTTTTTTCACTTGGAAACTTAAATTGTTTCAAGGGCCTTGCGGCTATTGCGGAATATCAGCAACTTAATATTTTGTTTTATTTTTTTTTATACAGGTCATATTTCGGATACCAGATTTCGTGCGCCGTTATGTAGAAGGCGCGCCAGAGATTTTCTCCACTTTCCCTGAAGATCCTGTGAACGATTTCGATGTTCAGACGTAAGTGTTTTCAACTAATTATGGGCGGTTTATGTTATTAACCAATTTCAGAACGGGAGGAAATTTTCAACTCGTTTTAATTTTTTTTTTCTTATTTATAAACCGATTACGAAAATTCTTTTTGTATTTGAGAGGATATAGTTTTAGTTTGGTCCCATTGAAATTTCATTAAAATCGGTTCTGTAGTTAAGCTTTTAGTAGATGTATTTTTTTCGGATACTTTCTACAGCTTTTGTAACAATTATCACGATTTTCTAGCGCGAAGCTAGGCGTGGGCCTGCTATCCGGGCGTTACGCCGTCCCCGAGAGCGAGGGGTTCCAAGCCGGCGTCGCGGCGCACATGTACCGCGCCCTCGTCGGCCGCGACCACCCAGAGTTCCGCACAAAGCGGCAACAGGACGCGCACGAGTTCTACCTACATCTGCTGACGCTGGCGCAGGTGCGTACTACAACCTGTACCACTACCACTGTATAAGGAATTAGCCATTGCAGGCTGGGCAGAAAATAACTAGTAGTTCATCCCAAACACCTCACAACCTCTATAATTATCTTTACAACTCCTGGATCTATCTTGCTCATATTCGAACTTAGGAACAGCATTTATATATGACTTAGTGAAAAAAGTGCGTCTTAAATTTTTAACGGTTTTCTTTTTGTACAGACTAGCCTTTAAAATTTCATGAAGATCGTATCAACTACCCAAATTACTGTCGAACAAACATACATACAATCGCCGATATGTCTCCGTAGACTCTGGGACCTCGCCTGGCCCGGTCAATGATTATTCTTAGAGAATGGATACTTCTGGTTCCAGCCAGTTATAACATAAGTTTCCACCCGACAGCGCAACAGCCGGCACAAGGCGAACCCGGCGGACTGCCTGAAGTTCTCCGTGGAGGAGCGCGTGCGGTGCGACGAGTCCGGCGCCGCGCGGTACTGCACGCGCGCCGAACACCACCTGCCGCTGCCGGTGCCGCTCGCCGCCGCCAGCAACGCCGCCGCCGTGCGGGACTACGAGCGCCGCCGCGCGCTCGCCGAGAGCAGCGGACAGCGCCTGTGAGTACTGTGACTTCTACTTTGTTCGCCTTGAAAGCCCTGTCTTTTATCCGATTGGCGCAGTCGGTAGGATTATTGTAAATTTTTTTTGCTATCTAATTTCATCAATATCTGCTCTACTATTACGAAGCTGAATGAGAACAAACTTATATACTGTAACATTATTACACAATTATTGAGTATGGCATCTATTTTCTAGGGATCCGTCACAAGTGGTCCGTCCTCACATACCGTTTGAAGCGTGTCTCGATAGCTTCATGAAGGAAGAGGTCATCGAACAGTTTTACAGCAGTGCTGTCAACAAGAAAGTCATTGCTCACAAGTAAGTAAAAAGCCATTAATCATGTAGCCGTGGAGCCATCAGGTGCACGGTCTGCTCATCTCACTACTCAGTAGCATAAAAAATACTTTCAATTCACGCAATGCGTTATTAAATACTACTATAATATGTGAATTCACGCGAATTTTATAATGCATATATTTCCAGGATCACACGTCTCGCAACATTCCCGGACTATCTCTTGATTCAGCTGAAGAAATTCACGATCAAGGAGGACTGGACGCCCGCTAAGTTGGACGTCGCTGTTGAGATGCCATGGGAGGTCAGTGGAAACAAACACTCTAGAACAGCAGTATTTGGTTCACTAATCTAATTACACTAACGGCTTTACTTATAAACGCCTCTTAAAAGTAAGTATGTAATTCCAGTAAATATAATGAGAAGGTAAAGTTTTTTTGTGACTTTGTACGAAAAAATCTCTGGCACTACTCGTTCGATTTAATAAATCTTTCACTAATACGTACCTACATTATTCCTCGGTGCTATAGGCTATTTTTTATTCCGGGAAAATGACGATATACCGCGGGAAAACTGGAACAACGCGAGTGCCGACACTTCATAACTGCCGTGCCGTAACTTCATTTTGTATTGTACAATAATCACATTCCCGAGAATTATTTCTATATATGATCCACCAATCCTCTTCACGAACGTGCCGTCTTCAGAAGTGGGCCAATAAGATTTCATGATGATATCTTATTTTCATGGTTGCAGGTGGACCTAGCGGCCCTGCGCGGGCGCGGCGTGCAGCCGGGCGAGACTCTGCTGCCGGATCCCGCGCCTGAAACTCCAGCACCGGTCTACAGTGAACTCTTAATGGCACAACTGGTAAGTTACCAACATACATCACATAGTGCAACGAATATTCGACTGCAAAGCGATTTTTGCAGATGGTTGCAGATTGGATTCCCTGTTGGTTGCAGGTTTGTGAACTGCAGATATTTGCTCTAAATCTGGGTGTTTGTAGAGCATGGTCCACATAGTTCCTGATTCCATGGATACAAGGAACCCTAGTTAGGGGTGAGGATCTTCGCATGTGATCGTGATACGTTATTTATTAACAGAAATTAATAATTCACCTGACAACCGTTGTGTACAGGTTTCATTCTATTGATTGTGCATTCCAGTATTATCGGGGAATTGTTTCATGTATTTTTCGTAATTCCAGCTGGACATGGGCTTTCCGGCGGAGGCGTGTAAGAAGGCGTTGTACTACACCAACAACAGCGGCATGGAGGCCGCCTCCAACTGGCTCATGGAGCACATGAACGACTGGGACTTCGCTAACAAATTCGAACCACCCGGCTCGCAGGGTAACCTTACATACTTTTTACAAACTTATTTGTTTACGGCGTTTATGTGGCGGTCGAGGTCGGCACAAGAAAATTCCCGGTGCGGGTTGAACATCTATGTAATATTACAGCGGGTGGCGGCGCCGCTGTCGCGCCCCTCGACGAGAGCAGCGTGGAGCAGATCATGTGCATGGGGTTCACGCACGCGCAGGCGAGCGCGGCGCTGCGCGCCACGGACGGCGATGTGGGACGCGCCGTGGATTGGATTTTCAGCCGCACCGACGAGCTGGACGCGCCCCCCGCGACCCCCGTCGCGCCCGACCGCACGCTCGGCTGCCGCGACGGACCCGAGAGTGAGTACGGCCGATACGACATTTAACTTCCAAGAAGTACATTTATGACTATTAAATCCAGTTTTCAGTATAGTTGCTATTCCAATGTGGATACATGTGACTTACTAATGTTACGTTGTTGCAGAATACAGGCTGATCGCGTTCATATCCCACATGGGAACGTCCACAATGGTCGGCCACTATGTGTGTCATGTGCTGCATGAAGGAAGATGGGTCATATTTAATGACAATAAGGTAATTTACTTCAATCTTTTGTTTCTTACTAGTAATGTGGCCGTAGATGATAAACATAAGCTTAGTTAGAATAGGACTGGCTTTCTGGACTACTGCAGAAACTTCCCATAAAGAATTTAATGTTCCTGTTGGCACAGAAGCATATAATAGAGTTGCATAAGTTGCACCCATGCAACATTTAGACTTCAATTTGAGTACCTTCTTATGTGCACTTTCTAACTCTGCAATTCCTTGTTACAGGTGGCTCTCTCAGAAAATCCTCCTAAGGATCTCGGTTACTTATATCTTTACGAACGGCTGTGAAGTGATTACATTTGTGAAATGAAACCAAAAACGCCAGCAAGGTTCTAAGGAATAAGGAATTTATCTATTAGAGACTGCGTTTTATGTGTATACACATAAGAGATTTTATGTCAACTTTTAGGCAATATTTATTATAGAGAAATTAAGAAACTTCAATTAGGGTAACAAATTGTAATAATTAACATTATTAGTTACTTGCAAAAGAATGCATTTTCGTTTAATTTGTACAAATCTGTTAATTGATTCATCTGTTTCGGTACTGTTGAAAATGCTTTTTAGAAATTAGATATGAACTACTGCACTTGAATTTATTTCAGTCTATTTCTTTTGATACTGTTTCTTATATCATAGTTATTGATGCTGCTCATTGTTAATCGCTTTGTATGTTGTGTAATGAGAAATGTACATTTGCAGACAACGAAACTGAAATAAATAATGATGCTGAATGCTTATAATGTTTCTATTATTTCAACCTAACTTGATAAACAAATAAACCCTTTAGAGCAAAATGTACAAGTAAAACTACTACTTCTCACAATATTGCAATTACCCTAATAGTAAAAATATGGAAATGGATATAATAAAATTTAAGCAAATAAACACTAATATTTATTTTATTAATTTATAGATTTTACAAGTTTATCGCTTGAACTTATCCTCTTGTTTTGGAATATGCTTCATGAATATAGTATTTTCTTCGAAGTAGGTGTTGAATTTCTTCCAATCTTTCCTTTTTCTGGGATCTTTCTTGCACTTATTTGGTGTGAGATTGATCATAAGACCTGAAAGAACTTTGAGTATCACAAAAGAGGACCAACTCGGTGCATGGAATGATAGTTAACACTCACTGCTGAGCCGATTTTCTTGTCGAGCAATGGGTGCGGCTCCCATACAACAAACACAACAGTTGTGTTTAGCCGTACTTGTGGCAAGTTATGAAAAATACGGCAGTTGTATTATCAGCAGTTAATATGTTAAGATTATTGATACTTGATGTAAATGAAAACAATAGCATAATTTTACGTAAAGTTCTTACCAGCTTTCTGTGCCATAGAGACCATGGCTCCAATTTTCTTTTGCTGCCTCCTACAGAGACCTGTAATGCGCTTCGGAAGCATACACCCGTCGCTTCTCACAAACTGACTCAGGATGAGGACATCCGTGTGCTTCACATCCAAACCCAAAGCACACATGTAGCATGGTTTCTTCTCTTTACTATCGGCTGTCTCGCATGAAGATAGAAGAGCTTCATTGGCCTGAACTAATGATTTAATTTTCTCAGCTCTCACAAGCAATTCCGTTCGAGCAGAGGTCACATTAAGGGCTTCTACTATTAGGGTAGTCCCTTCCGTGCGTTCTTGGACTGAAAAAGAGGTAAAAATAGAAAAAAATCAGAAGTGGTTTGATGTGAGGTTACATTAAAAATTTAAGATTTACGAAGAAATAATACTGATTGAAATAATTAAGCTTACTTTCTTTTAAATGTAATGGTCTCGTGGTGCAAACTGATCGAATTGAAGTAGAAAACACGGCATTTTTTGTAAAAGAAAATCCCACTCGCACCAATGCCGCCATTTTCTTTGTTTACAATTTCACTAACTGTCAACGACGTCTACAACTGACAGTGTAGTCGTTACTATCATACCTCGATTTGCGTTTTAATATTGCATAATTTAGTAGAAAATATATATTTTTTAGATGGTAATCCTAGAAAAGCGGAGATCGATTGTTCCGGTTAGAATACACACGTAATATAAATTTTTGAATGGTGGGGAAATTTAATCATAAAATATCATAAAAATTAAATAGTCAGTTATGTAGATGTACTACAGGACCGCATAATTATTATGTTTTTAGCCGGATTAACTTTAAAACTTACAATTAGTATTAGTATCAGACCTACCCACAGAAGTAATTATATTACCTTACCTAGCTGGGTAGCTGGGGAGCTGTGCTAAAATTTTTGATTCCAACTTATTATATTACAAATAAAACACTCAATATAGATGACATGTAGATTTATTAAAACACTTATTATAACATCGAATAGACTTCATGTTAATAGCAAAACAAGATAAAGCCTTAGTAGACTTCTTAGCAAAACAATTTAGTAGTAGACTTTTTAGTCTAAGATGATCTATAATCAGAGAAAATATTCTTTCAATAGTTTTTACTATTATCTTATACATATTTTATAATTTTATAGCTCGTATCTCTTATATATATTTTTTTAGCAAAAAAATCTCAAAGCATTTTACAAAACTAGGTTTTGATTTGATTTCTATCGTAATAAAATAGACTGGTAAACACTACTTAATGTATCAATTTCATAAAATATTTCAAGTACATTTTCGCAGGCCTTGTTAGGCTATCTCGTTGGTTTTCAGTTTGTGCTTCTTAATAAACTTTCCTCCTAAAAATTACCTCAAGTGTTCGTTTTTTTATATAGGGACGAACTATATAGTATGTATTTTTAATAGATAATATTGATAGCTAATTTGTTGGGTATAGGTACATTCTGGTACATAGGTAGTAACCATGAGCGCCGGCTGCAGGGTGCAAGGGGTGCACTTGCTCCTCCCTTTTAGGTAAATACATAGAAGAAAATTATCCTCAAGCAATTACGCCATCCATCGATTACAGAGAGTACGTTTTTGATGATTTAGGCTTTATTTAATATATTAGTTGGTAATATAGTGTGTAGATGCAGACGCACCCTCTTGAAAGTAGTCCTGGTAGCGTGCGTGGTAGTTACTTAGCTAGGTAATTTTTTTAGAAAAGTTTATTTATATAGGATAGCTTAATTTTTCATCTAGATAGATGTCTAGAGAGATAACCTGTACATTGAAACAACACCTACAGAACAAGAGAAATATATATAACTAACTAAATACATATTATATGACACTACTGACTATATTATGGTATTGTATATAGCTACTATGGGCTGTTTAAGCCAAGCAGTATTTAAATAAAATAATACAAGACAAGCAAAATGCATTAAAAATGCAAGAAAATTTAACCTTAACGTTATTTAATCTAAAAGCTTAAACCTATAAAGATAATGAGATTTTAATTTTGTGACTAACAAAATAATGTTCAACATAAACATAAAAACGTAATAATTATATCATAGACAAGTCTATAAGAAAATCAGCAATCATAATTTTTGTTCACAATAGATAGGTAAATCATAATAACATGTTAGTTTATATACTTATAATAACTAGAATATTAACATAATATGCATTTAAAAAAAAATGTTATATAACGTGATTCGTGTTGGTTATAAAAATTATAACACTGAATAAATAATTTGAAAAAAATAAGCTGAGATTGTGCAATCCATAAAATACATTTGTAATAATTGTTATTAAAACGATTATATTAATATAATGTATCCTGAAAGCAAAAGGCATTACGAAGTTTACCTCAAACATGCTCATATGATACAACATTAATTATGTTCCATAGGTAATTGATTTGTTCTTTTATTTACAAAATAATATCAGTTATTTAAAATAAATACTGACCAGGAAAAGGGGCACAACAAGGTACATAATGGATATACTAAGTTTATCCGTCGCGCCTCGCTTTTAATAATATCTTTTGTTTTCTGTGTTTATACGGTCCGCCGTACACTTAACAATGTTTATCCATAGGTTGTCTTAAGGTTTTATTCATAAAAATATATCGAACGTCATTTAGTACTGCGCACTGCGCAGTATAATATTGTGGAACACAATTTTATTGAACATCACATAACTTTTTTGAATGGGGGGGGGGGACAATATAGATAATTCTAAGTACAATACCTATATCTTAGGCCGTATCTATTCTTTAGGCGTAAAAATTTTCCTGGTCAAGTTTAAAAGATGCTATGCAAATGTTTGTACGGCAAATAGTCGACTGTGTGCATTCAGCAATGCAGTCGCGGTGACGGTGTCTTCGGTGGAGATGAAGTTTACTTGGGGAAAGCGCTGAGGCCCTTGCTGAGGAAGCCAGCGGCGCCCGAGGATGCGTCATGCACGGCCGTGTTTAGGCCAGACACCAACTGGAATCAGAATATTTATATTGTAAAATTTGTATAGTTACAGTCGGTCCTAAAAGTAGCCTGTTTTAAATAGTTGCTCTTGCTTGTAAATTGCTTGGTGTTGGTGGGACCCTGGTCCTCGTAGTTCCCATTCTCTAGATACGTGGAATCCTTGTTAAATATTTGTTAACGTGTTCAGTGCTGAAAACATAACTGTCGTGTTTTTGACAACTTGCCGCGAGTGCGGGAAAACACAACTGTTGTGTTTGTTGTATGGGAAATCCCTATGGAGTGTGCAGAGCCGCACCCGGGGCTAGACACGAAAATCGGCTCAGCAGTGAAAGTGTTAAAGAAAGAGTAAATAAAGAACATACGTTTTCTCTCTTCTCGTTGAGGAACTTGTCAGCGTCCTTCACCTTGGCGTCGACAACGTTTCCAGCGTTCTTGATGCCCTCATCAGCAGCATTTTCCACCCGCTTCAGAGTGTTGTCCACCGTGGATGTGACGGCGTTGCTGGCGTCGGCTGCGGCCTTCTCGGCGGCCTTCTTGGACTCCTCTACAGCTGCGTCTGTTATTGAGATCGTTGATCAATTAGTTGAACATCATGGGTGCTAATCGTTGATCAGGTTTTATTTTTATGAATTTATTGATCATATTGCACGCTTATCATTGTCCACGTTTGCAATGACGGTAGATTTAACAGTATTTGTATTTATACTTCACAACACAAGCCAATTTGAAATGATCAAGTAATAGGACATCTGTTCGAAAAAATGACGGATTTCCTTACAATTGTAGACGAACCCAATCTCAGTATATCTACCCAGCATAAATTTCGTATAAATTGTTGTTTATAGTAATGTAGAAAAATGCAGAGTCCTAATAAAGATGACAATGTCACAATATGAAAGAGACGGCTAACTCTATTGTAACTATACCTAATTACATAGAATCAAAGATGTTCAACGTGTAAAGTGTTGGTGTAAAATAGGCTTTAAATCAGGCTTATTAAGTAAACAACCGCACTTACTGGCAGCCCTCTTTGCTTCTTCCTTTGCAGCTTCAGTAATAGCTAAGGCCTTCTCCTTAGCCTCCTCCGCCGCCATCATAGCCTGAACCTTGGCATCCTCAGCGGCCTTCTTCGTGCTGTCTACCTTTGTATTGAATGTGTCTGTAACAGGGTTAATCGTATGTAAAGTAATCAGAGCCACACTTCTGCCTAACTCGGAATCATTGTTAAATGCAAGCTCACACGCAGTTATGGTCACTAGTATATCGTCGTTGTCATAAACCAACTTCAAAAAGGACTATATTTTTTATCTATGTAAGTTATTTTTCATAATTTGTATAGGTTCGGTTTTGGACGGTTCTTCTTTGGTTTAAAAGGGTACACTTCTAGGGTAGTCCTATATTGAAATTTTTACTACTAATTTGATTTTATCAAAAGGAAAAAATCTGTTAAGAACGGTACTCATGACTATCAAAGCTCTGACCAAACTGAGCTACCGTGACGGGTGCCAACATAATACCTTACATACAACACTTGTGCTAGCTCTTATACTCGAGCACGCTACCTGTAAGATTTAATGACAATGAATAGTAAAAGGACCACGAAATATCGTTCAGTTTTTAAGTAAATCCAATTGAAGTCCGTGTTATTGTTCAATGAATAAACATATTTATGTTAATATCGGCCACACTTCAAACATTATAAAAGAAACTCAAAAATTGATCGTTATTAAGCTCAGTAGCTGAAACAATTATAAGATACCTGTTGATTCAACGATTTCCTTGCCATCTTCCACAGTGGATTCCGTTGAATCTTTCACAAATTCAAATTTCAAACACAAATTACAGCTAAACACAAAGGAATGGTAGTCACAGGCGAAACGCAAACACGAAAAGCTTAACACGTTCAGTGCTGAGAACACAACTGTCTTGTTTGTTGTATGGGAAAACACTATGGAGTGTGCAGAGCCGCACCCGTGGCTAAACAAGCAAATCGGCTCAGCAGTGAAAGTGTTAAAGCGATGTTACCCTTCATGTAGCTGACGGCGTTACCGTTGATGTCGAGACCGTTAGCAGCTTCTTTCGGAGGCCTTACACCGTTGTGATATACAATGTTAAAACAAAAGAGATAGAAGAATAAAGCAGTCAAGCGGAATAGTTAGTTTGCAATTTTAATTACCTTTAGCATCTACTGTGACCTTTTTGGCGTCATCTGTGACGGCTCCTGCTGTATCTGAGGTTTTGGATACTACGTTTACTACTGAATCTAAACAAGCAAAAGAAAAGTAAGGACAGGAAGATCAGAAAGTTGGAGTAAAATGAACCGCATGCATCCCAAAGTTATTATTTTTTAAAGACATTGGATGGTATGACATAAAAATTAAAGGCTTTCATCACATTCTAAGATGATAATGACACAATAACTGAGTCAAAAGTTTTTAACGAATATTATGAATATTATGTTGAAGGCAAATTAAAATAATAGATACCTTTTGCAACACCAACGAAGGCTGTGCCTTTGTCAACAACAGAACCAGCCACGCTCTTTGTTGTATCTACTGTGCTACTAACAGTGCTTGCTACACTATCTACAATAAATAAAACAAGCTTAGTATCTTCGTATAGTACTGAATCGTTAATATTCTAGAATATTAAGCGAATACCTTTAGCATTTCCTAAGAATGATACGCTCTTATCTACTGCACTGGCTGCGACATTTTTAGTTGTGTCTACTGTGCTTGCTAATGTATCTAATGAGAAAAATAAAACAATAGGTAAATAAACACTTACAGAAGCAAAATAATGATAAGAATTGTGTGTGAAATGCTATGTACCTTTAGCAACTCCCATGAGTGAACTACTTTTCTCTACTGCTGAAGCGGCTGCGTTCTTAGTTACGTCTACTGTACTATTAACAGTGTTTGACACGGTGTCTAAAAATAATTAAAATAATATTTTAAAAATATTAGTGACTGTTTTGTAGCACCGCTGTTTTGTAATCATATTTTTAATAACTGAAATATAGTATTTTTTTTTATTGTGTTATTGTCATAATATTATTTAATGTGATTATTATACCTTTGGCAGTACCATATAGAGATGTGCTTTTATCAACTGCCGAAGCAGCTACATTCTTAGTAGTATCTACCGTAGCTTGTGCAGCATTAGTAACCGAATCTAAAATAATATTAAACTATAAATAAAAATCTATATTTAGTAGAGTTTAATGATATTTTTTTATTATTTCTACCTTTGGCACCACCAATAAGTGTTGTGCCTTTGTCAACAGCTGAAGCAGCTACATTTTTAGTTGTGTCAACTGTCGCGTGAACTGTGTTTGCTACAGTATCTATAAACCAAATTAAACAAACATAAAAATTGGTACTTAAAGTATTAAAATGATAATAAAACATTTTAAAGAATGCACGACTACCTTTAGCGCTACCGATAAAGCTTGTGCCTTTGTCAACAGCTGAAGCTGCTACATTTTTAGTTGTGTCAACTGTAGCGTATACTGTACTTGCTACTGTATCTAAAATAAAAACATTTATCACGTGTCTTATAAGCTGCAATTGTATTTATGAAACTAGCTTAGAGAAGTGAGAGCTACCTTTAGCACTTCCAATAAGTGAAGTGCCTTTGTCAACAGCAGAAGCTGCAACTGTTTTAGTTGTGTCTACAGTATGTGCTACGGTATCTACAACATAAAATAAATTATAACGTGACCATCTGGACAAAAATAGAGAAAAAAACAAACGATATTATAAAACAAATTGTTGGCAACCTTTTGCGCTACCGATCAATGTAGTGCCTTTCTCAACGGCTGATGCGGCCATATTTTTGGTAGTATCTACCGTTGTGTGTACTGTGTTCGTGACTGTATCTAAATTAACAAATATTAATTTTTAGCATGAAAAATTAATAAACAAATGAATAATCCAAAAACTGAAGTGACTACCTTTTGCGCTACCAATGAGATTTGTTCCCTTTTCTACAGCTGAGGCCGCTACGTTTTTTGTGGTATCAACAGTGGCATGAACTGTGTTTGCTACAGTGTCTGGATAAATACATGGCGTTAAATAAATTCCAGCGACTTTAACAAATTGGTAAACAAATGAATGATCCAAAAACTAAAATGACTACCTTTTGCGCTACCAATGAGATTTGTTCCCTTTTCTACAGCTGAGGCTGCTACGTTCTTTGTGGTATCGACAGTGGCGTGAACTGAACTCGCTACAGTGTCTGAACAAATACACGAAGTTAATCAATATAATATATCTAGCGACATTGAAACAAAAAGGAGGCATACAATAATTTGAAAATGATGACTACCTTTAGCACTCTGAATAGCATTGACAAGCGTTGTACCTTGTTCCATGGTAGAACAAGCTACTTTCACCGTAGAATCTACCGTGGCATGGACTGTGTTTACAACAGCTTCCAAGTTTAAGCAATGAAAGACGGTTATTAACAAGGCAACATTGAAAAATATGATGTTTGTTAACACAAGCGTTTGGCTACCTTTAGCGCTGCCAACGAAGGACGTGCCTTTATCAACTGCCGAGGCAGCTACATTTTTGGTTGTATCTACAGTAGCGTTGACTGTGTTCGCTACTGAATCTACAAAATAAATGAAATGTGGATATTGGCGCTACAAAAAAAAACAAAGTTACTGATTATTATGAGTGCTGTGTAAGTTATCTACCTCTAGCATTACCAAAGAGCGTTGTGCCTTTATCGTAACCTGAGGATGCAACCGCCTTTGTTGCATCAATGCCATGGGCAACGGAGTCTAAAAAAAATAATTAAAAAACATAATATTGTAAATGATAACTAAAAAGAAAAAAAAAATTTGAGACAATTGTGAAAAATAAGTACCTTTAGCACTACCAATCAGTGAAGTGCCTTTATCGACAGCTGAAGCCGCAACATTCTTAGTTGCATCTAAAGTGGCTTGGGTGGCGCTTGCGACGGAGTCTAAACGAATGATAAAACAAATGAAAGGAAGTCTAAAAAGAATAAAAAATAAGTCTATGTATGGAGGAAAATGTGAAAAAGAGTCTTAACAGGGATTTTATGAAATTAAAATAAGTGAATGGCTTGGGTGGCCTTACAACGGAATCTTAACAAGCGATGAAACAAATGAAAAAATCTCTAAATAAAATTATGATAAAAAAATACGAAAAGGTGGCCTAATTACGGGTTTTATCAAATTAAAATGGGTACGGGACTTCCAAGTATTTTTTAGAACAAGATTACCTACGTCTCGGAAAATTTAGGTGAAAATGATAAATTTGATAATAATTTTTCCTTCACCTGACATGTTTGCAGCCGCGGCAATCAAATTCACTAATCAATCTTGACTGAAGCCAGGCTGCGGGTTTCAGCGCAATATATAGGCGAGCTAATTTAAGGAAGCTAAGAGATAACACACAGGTGCAAAACATGACACATCACATGGTTTCCTAAAAGTGTTGTTTTGTTTGTCTTACACAAGAGATGTATTGTTTGTACCAGCTATTTACATGGAGTAAAATCATGACGAAGTTTTTACCTCTAGCGGTGCCGACATAAGTTTTTCCTGTATCAACAGCTGATTGCGCTACTTTTTTCGTGTTATCAACAGTGCTCTGAATTGTGCTTTGTACTGTGTCTAAAAAGTGTTAATTACAACATAAATAGTAATAAGGACAACACAAACAAAGTTATTCTAAATTAAATCGTATTATTTACCTTTAGTTGAGCCAACATAAGATTTTCCGTAATCAAGGGTACTTTGTGCAGTTTTCTTTGTGCTATCTACTGAACTCGCTACTGTATCTACAAGGTAACAATAAATAAAACAATTAAATAAGAAAAAAAAATAAGACATTATAGTTGATAGAATCAGGTGTAACTTTGCGGAAATCCATATTAAAAAAGATGAAGTGAAAATATATAGCTTTAATTCCGCCTATGTCTTTAGATTAATGTAAAAATAGAAATATTGATAGAAGACTTAGCCCCTACCTTTTACCTAAATATAGAAATCCCAAACCTATAGAAGCTACAGCATAGGATACATTATAAAATTATAAGCATTTTGTGCTACAGCTTTAATTCCATCAAATTTTGGTTAGAGTATTTAAAATATATAGAATAGAATAGAATAGAAAACTCTTTATTGTACACCAGAAACAAAATTAAACACAGCACAGAAAAATTACAATAGGTAAACAAGGGTAGTACAATGGGCGGTCTTATCGCTTTCAGCGATAAGACCGCCCATAAAAATAGAAAAAAAAACCTTCCTTATATCCTTCCTTCTTTCCTTATATAAATAGTATATTTTCACTTAATCTTTTTCTTTTTTTATGTTTGAAATAAATTATAATATAATAACTATAAATCTTTTTTTATAAAGAAGGACACAGTAAAAACTCAACGAACCTTTGGCAGAGTCTACATAGGACATTCCAACATCAAAAGCTGAATACGCAGCGTTCAAAGTCGACTGTAGCGTATTTTGTGCAGTATCTAGCGTTTAATAGCAAAAAAAATAAACACACAGTTAGTCGCAACATAAGTACAGCACAACATAAATAAAAAAAATAAAAATAATACCTTTAGCGCTATCAACGTAAGTTTTGGTTGTATCTACAGCGGATTGGGCCGCATTTTTTGTGCCAGTTACAGTGTTTTGTACAGTGCTTGATACTGTATCTACAAAATGACGAATTGATGTAAAAATTATGGAAGCGTCGCAAATTATCATAGCAGTTTTAATGACTATATTATACCTTTGGCAGATGTAGCATAAGACTTGCCAGTGTCGACGGCCGACTGAGCAGCTTTTTGTGTGGTATCAACTGTGCTTTGAACTGTGCTTGCTACTGAATCTAAAAGATTCAAACAATCAGAAATAGTATGTAAATTTATAATGAAGTATAACCATTTATACCTAAGCAAGTTTAAGTTAAGCGATGCGTATCGATTGGACGAAGTTATCGTACCCTTAATACCCTGCAATACCCTTCGAGAGTCAAACAAAATATTGTAAGTACATATTTGAGTCTGACGTGCACGAATTTAAAACAATACCTACACCTAATATAATGTTACCAATAATGATGCTAGCACGAACTAAACTGAAACTAAATTTTTCAATTTTCACAGCTCTAATGTTATGTCATCCCCTTCTATTCCATTAGGTTTCAAAGAGACAACCAATCATTAGTCAGGACCAAATTAAAAGGTAGACTAGTTCGTAACAATAGAATCGGCAACAATAACTATTTTAGATGATAAACTGATAAATTTACCTTTAGCACTTGTGGCATAAGACTGTCCAGTAGCAAAAGCAGATTGCGTAGCTTTTTGCGTTGTGTCTACAGTGCTTTTAAACCCACTAGCTACCGAATCTAAGTACAAAAAACAAAAAATTTTAAAAACAAAATAAAGGTTCAAAGTCATGCTTATTTATCTAGGACTTACTATAAGTGTAAGGATATAAGCTGTTTTGTTGTATATTATATACTGGAACATATGATTTAGTTACAAAATGATAATAATGAAGATATTCTAGATGAAAATATGAAGTTAATCATGTAAAGTAATAATTTAGAAGATTAGGTAGAGATTAAAAGAAGCGAAAAAAAGAAAGTATGAAGGTTAACGCGCACTTCTCAGCACCGTAACATCTTTCAATTACATTTGATATAAGAACAGGAGGCATACCATGACCTCTTAAAGCGATTCAATTGAAGACCTAAACTGAACCGCGTCGTATAATCGTACCGTGGCGTCTTATTTTTTATGTTGCTGCCATTTTCAACCTGGATCCGGTTTAGGTTGAAAATGGCAGCAACCTAAATTCAGTCGCTAATAAGCCATTTTCAGTTCAAGGATCAGTTTAGGTATTCAATTGAATCGCTATAAGCTGTCATGGTAGGCATCCAGAGAAGACGAGAATATGGAAGAAAATGTATGCAGACTGAAAAACCTTTACCCAAATTCTAAAACGTTCCGGTACTGAATAGGCGCAGAGAAGAAAAAATAATGTAAAGCTAAACACATGTATTTAACAATTTACCTTTAGCCGAGTCGACGTAACTCTTGCCAGTGTCAACAGCGGATTGGGCAGCTGTTTTAGTGCTGTCAACTGAGCTACTGACTGTATCTACAATTTGTGCAAATGCTTTTAACTAAGTGAACTACTTCAGTAATAATTATGGACCTATAAAAACATATACAGATACCTATGAATTCTGACAGCCCTCTTTCCAATATCCCACACTTTTGCTAGACCATCTATAAACCTATGGATGATATTGTGTCCTAATACTTCGTAATATCATCTTCTTGTATGCCTTTTATGTTTCCTATATATTTTACATGGTCTCTTTATAATATAAAATAGGACATAATACATGGGAGAACATAATATGTTCTATATAATTTTGATCACCTTTTCCCGTGCCTTTTAAACTGTTTCCTTTTAGAACCACCTTTTTTTCTGTTGATTTTCAAATATTAATCAACCCTACTAGAAAAGTGCGTCATAGATCTCATATTTGATCTTACCTTTCGCTGTACTGTATGCTGATTCAGCTGCCTTCTTTGTGTTGTCTGCAATAGTAGCAAGTGTATCTAGTGGGGGGATAGAAACATAGAAATATAACAACATAAAAAAATACTTGAAAAATAAATCTTAAAGATTTGAGAAATGAAATAGGTACTCTACATTTTATACTCATCATCATCATCATCAACCCATAACGTCCCACTGCTGAGCACGGGTCTCCCCTCACTTTCGAGAGGAGAGTTAGGCCTTAATCCACCACGGGGCGGCAGCCCGGTCCGAATTGGTGGATAACATACCTACCACCGAAATAATTCTCGAGTAGGCAAGCATGTGGGTTTCCTCGCGAGGTTTTCCTTTAGCGAAAAGCGAGTGACAATTACGCACATATGTTTTACAGAAACACATTGGTACATTGGGATTTGAACTCACGACCTGATTGGAAGGCGCACGTTCTCTCAATATATATAAAATAAAGTCGTGTTAGTTACAACACTTATAACTCAAGAACGGCTGGACCAATTTTTATGATTTTTGTGTTTATGGATTTATCTTAGTACGAAAAAGGAAATAAATATGTAAAAAAATGGATACCAATTAATAAACTAAAATAAAAAACGGATAATTGTAATACTTATTTTTAGACTGTCCGCTCATATAAATGTGAAAAAAATGAAACTGACAGCTTACGTAATGTGGTAAATGGTTCGTTTCGAAAGTACATTAACAAAATAACGGAAAACGTTGAAATTGAAGTTGACCAGTCGATGTGTTTGTTTTTTTTGCTAATTTCAACGAGTATTGTTTATAATCAACAATAGTGTGCCCGTATTGTTATTAACAATGCCGCGACCAAGAAAACCTAATCTATCCCGACGAAGCCATAATGCAATTTGGCAACGAAACCAACAAAATAATAAATAATCCAGATTTGGAACGGGAAAGAGAATATGATGAATAAATAAATTAACCTGAGTAGTTCAAATGAATATACTTATGTTGAATCCCTGACAAAAGGAAGTCTATCATGCATGACACATTACTGAAGACAATAATTGATGAAAATGGCTGTTTATTTTTCCTGGAGGCCCCTGGTGGGACTGGTAAGACATTCCTCATGCCATTAATCATGCACCAAAGTGCATTGCCAAATAATGCATAAATTATAATTATTATCGTAATAAAAACACTTAATAATTTAGTATTCATTTTAAACTTACATGCACATTCATTACCCGTTAGGCGGAACGAAGTCCGCCGAGTCAGCTAGTAACAATATGAAAAATGAGACAAAAAATAGATCTCAAGCTCATTCAAAACTGAAACAAACCTTAAGGAAGACCCCTCTGCTCAGTTAACCTCGTTTTCGTTATATTTACAACCTAACCTAACTATCTACCCAACAAAACTACCTTTGCTACGTCCTACATACAAATGCTATCTACCCTCACTTACCTTAGCTCATGGTCTACTCCATCCTTACCTTCGGTAAAGTCGTAGTACTCATTGTAATTAGCCCTGGCCATTTCGATATTTCTCTGTGCAGCTGCTTTAGCAGCTTTAGCATTAATGCGGGTCATCTTTTCAATAAGATTATACAGGCTATCTAAACCGGTGTTCTCGTACACGACTGTAGAAAATATTAAGCTCAGTTTTATTATTTTGAAAATGTTTATTTTTATGAATGTTATATATATTTATATAGAATATATATAATAATATTTTGTGGTTTGTAGCTGCTTTGGAACTAAGTACCTATACTGGGTAGTGAAGCAATGCAGTCACCCATTTTTTTACATCAGTTAATAGCTACATTTCGAGCGAATTCGCTAATAAGAATTCTTGGCGTCACTACAAATGTTTCATGGCCTTCCTTTTATTTCTGACACCATGTTATTTAGCAAACATAATCCTTATGATGAAGCCTTTCGATCAGTATGATAATAAGGTGATTATTTTTCTCGTGTAACGGGTGCGATTCCCGGTTTAACCATGTAATTATTTAAATATCTATGAATGCAATTTAAATTGTTTTTTAAATTCAAATAATGTCTTCTTTCATTAAAATGTTCCATCTAGAATATTCAAAGTACTTTCCCTCCATGTGGCATATCCATGGGACATCCTGTATTTATCTTATTTTTAAAACAGTCCCATCAACCTCCTTAAGCAGAGCAGTTTTTTTGGAAAAAGCCTAATAACCGCTTTATGCCTGAATAAAGCCCATCAAAGTTAGCCGAGTCGGCGCACCACTCAATACTTCGGCAAAGATCAAGCCAGTATTCGTTTGCAAAGAAACGCAAGCTACATTGAAGCGCCGACTTGGCTCTGCAAAGCACCGCACTGGTCCCGGGAGTCGCTCCCAGGCGATGATTAAGAGCAGCAACAAGCTTAGTATCGAGCAAAAGTTTTTGATGCTCAATATTTTGTGCAAACCAGTCCACAGTCTTAGCTTTCTGGTATCCGAAAGCTGCACCTGCAGTTTGAGTTAGCAACTCTTTAACACGCTCCCACTACGGTCTGCGGTTTGCTGGTCTGCGGGCGTGGTACCTCAGGACATGCGCGGCCAATATCGTTACGCTGTACAAAGGGAAAGTTGATCGTGGAGACTAACTGCTACCGTGTGATATTTCTTTTAAGCATCATCGGTAAGCTTATTGCTCGTGTAGTTCTCGGGAAATTGTAACGTCTTGCCGATAGCATATATCCTGAGGCCCAGTGTGGTTTTCGGACCGGTCTTTCTACAGTTGACATGATCTTCACACTTCGCCAGAGTCAGGAAAAATGTAGGGAGCAGCGGACCTCAGCTTATATCGCATTCGTTGACCTTAACAAGGCTTTCGACACCGTGAGCAGACATGGGTTGTACACAGTGCTTATGCATATTGGTTGCCCACCGAAACTCCTTAGCCTCATAAAATCCTTTCACGAGGACATGAAGGCGTCTGTGGGCTTCGATGGATTTGAACTCACGACCTTCTGATTGGAAGGCGGACGTTCTCCCAATATAATTATCTATATCTATATCTATACTAATATATAAAGCTGAAGAGTTTGTTTGTTTGTTTGAACGCTAGGATCTCAGTAACTACTGGTTCGAATTGAACAATTTTTGTTGTGTTGAATAGTCCATTTATCGAGAAAGGTTATAGGCTATATAACATCACACTACAACCAATAAGAGCGGAGCATCAATGAAGAATGTGGCAAAAACGGGGAAAATGTATTGCTTTTAAGAGAATTATTGCGGGAAAACTTGAATTATGCGGGTGAAACCGCGGAGCGCAGCTAGTATAAAATAAGGTCGTGTTAGTCACAACACTTAAACTCAAGAACGGCTGGACCAATTATTATGATTTTTATGTTTTTGGATTTATCTTAGTCCGGAAAAGGATAGTAATAAAATTGATGCCAATTAATATAATAAAATTAAAATAGGGATAATAATAATCCCTAATAAAAAAAAAACTTAATAATTTTGTATTAATTTGTAAATCAAAAGCATCCATATTCATTGACTGTTAGGCGGAACGAAGTTCGCCGGGGCAGCTAGTAACAATATAAAAAAAAGAAAAAAAAAACTGAAGCTTAATTGAAACTTAAGCAAACCTTAAGAAAGACCCCCCTCTGCTTAGATAACCTCTTTTTCGTCATATTTACAACCTAACCTAACTATCTACCCAACAAAACTACCTTTGCTACGTCCTACCTACAAATGCTACTACCCTCGCTTACTTCAGCTCGTGATCTACTTCATCCTTACCTTCGGGAGTGGACGCGCGCCTTTGGGTAAAATAGTTGGGCCTTTCGGTGTCACTCTCTTCACTTTCCGTAGAAACGCGGCTTACATTTTCTATAAGTATAATGCAGGTTATTAAAACCAAATTGGCTGAGGTCCTCGACTGTAGAAAATATTAGTAAGATAGATAGATAGATAAACTCTTTATTGAAACACCACAGAACAAAGAAAACTTAAAAACTAAGACATAATATTAAACTTAACAATCAGTGTCACAATGGGCGGTCTTATCTCTGAGAGCGATCTCTTTTAGACAACCATGAATGGAGAAGAGAAACAAAGAGACGGGACGGTGGTTCACTATTAATATAAATAAATAAAAAGTTACATGCTGAATACAAATATAAATACATAATTACATAATAGATAAACTAAATATATACTTACAATAATATAATGAACACACATACAAATATAAATTTTATATACCTACATACACTATTAATAATACATACACTATAACTCATACATAGAGATGTAGCAACTATCATTTATTGCGAAAGATACAACAATTTTACGCGTATTTTAAATGCGTCTAGAGAGGGCAGCTCATTCCATAGTCTCACTGCTATAAAGCTCAGTTTAATAATTTTGAAAATATTTTATTTTATAAATGGAATATAATTATTATAATAATATTTTGTGGTCTGTAGCTGCTTTGGAACTAAGTACCTATACTGGGTAGTGAAGCAATGCAGTCACCCATTTTTTTACACCATTAAATAGCTACATTTCGAACGAATTCGCTAATAAGAATTCATGACACCACTACAAATAGGTACTGTGTTTTTCTTGGTCCTCGCCTGCGAAAGTGCCTATTTTTTTTTATTTGACTGTGTGACGAGACGAGCAAGACGTTTACCTGATGGTGAGCGGTACGCCTGCCCATAACAGTCACAGCACCACCCAGAACCCTGCATTGCATAATCCTGTGCGGCACTGCACAGCGCTCGTCACCCTGAGACATCGGCTCTAAAGTCTCGTATGCCCAGTAATTTCGCTGGAAACAATGCCCTAAGTTAATGAAATTAATTTTTCACTGTTGCTCTTTTTTTTGTCTTTAGTATTCTATGTTAAATACAGTTTATGTCAAAAATGACTTAAGAAAACTAAAGTCTACTTGTTAACAGAAGATAAAATCGGAGAAGGTAAATTCGGATTATGAGATTACTAGACACTATTCTATATTAATTGATAAGAAAAATTACGCAATAGTTCAAAGAGCTATAAATTAGTTAAGGTGATTACAGTGCCCAAATTAACGACCCAGTAGAAATATCGCATGCAATGCTTTTGAAATAAAGCCTAAGTCAGCACGCACTACAACGTGGCTGTTACTTCAAACACTCCGTCGAAATAAAACAAAAAAAAGAGAATATAATTTTCATATGGGGAGACGATTGTTCGATTGAGAAACCGGTAAAATTAAAGCCTTTTAAAAAAGTAGTAACCGTTTTTTTAACCTAACTATCTACCCAACAAAACTACCTTTGCTACGTCCTACCTACAAATGCTATCTACCCTCACTTACCTTAGCTCATGGTCTACTCCATCCTTACCTTCGGTAGAGTCCTCATCGCTATCATCCGTGGCCATTATGTTTTCTGTCTCTTCACTTGCAGCAGGAGGGTTGGTCAATTTTTCTATAAGATTATGCAGGCTATATAAACCGTAGTGCCTGAGGTCCTCGACTGCAGGAAACGTTAAGCTCAGTTTCATTATTTTGAAAATGTTTATATATTATGAATTTACAAAATATTTTATTTATTAACACACATCTTAAAATAACAATAAATAAATAGAAAACGAACTAAAAATCTAACAAAAGAGGGTGTCCATGAGGCATGGTGCCACCACTGGTGCAGGCATGGTGCAAGAACACTGGCTGCATTTCCACGTTGAATAGCAATAGCCTCGAGAAATGAGCCAGCCCTCTTGTTTCCAGCGGCATCGCCTGAACAAGGAAATAATTGTTTAAAAATTTCCTCGTACTTGGAACCCCATGGACCAAAAGTTTCAAAGCCAAGCGGCAGAAACACGTAATCACTAGATAGCGTTACGTATTTGCGCCGCTTGGTTTCTTCTGCGGCTTCCGCCGCGGCTCCGGAATGAATGGAATATATAATAATATTTTGTGGTTTGTATTGTAGCTGCTTTGGAACTAAGTACCTATACTGGGTAGTGAAGCAAAGTAGTCACCCATTTTTCACCAGTTAATAGCTACATTTCGAGCGAATTCGCTAATAAGAATTCTTGGCATCACTATAAATAAGTAGGTTCTGTGTTTTTCTTGGTCCTCGCCTGCGAAAGTGCCAAATAAATTTTTCACTGTTAGTTGCTCTCTTCTTAAGACACGCAAAAAGTTCCAAGAAATTACCACGAATAACGCTTAACGAAGTGCTGGCTGGTCGAAGGATATTTTATTTTCTGAATTATTCTATAGCTCTTCTAAAAACAGGGGATTTCCATAGTTTTTAACAATGTTTACAGTGTTTTAGAAAACTCAATATTTTTCCCAACTCCGGGAACTTTGTGTTTCCCAGGAGTTCCCGATTCCCGGGTCCCGGGAACGAAACCCTAATCCAAACTCTCTATCTCTATGATCACATTCTCATCGTGTAAAGAGATTCTAAACTGTTATTTTAAGAGCTAACAGTGTACGTGTCGAAATGGAACAACGTGTGAATATCTATCCACAGTTAAATCATGTAAAGCTAATTTTATAAATAAAACTCACGCTGCCTACGCTAACAATCCGTTCTTAAAAAGACTAGTTTGATTAAGACTATTTTAAGAACGCTATTAAACTGGTTTTGTAGGCAGACTATAATTAATAGAAGTTGAAGTTTGTTAGGCTAGCGGCTAAAGCGCAAACTAGAATATTTTTTAGCTTATCGAAATATAGAACTACGTTTTTTTTCCTTACCGCACGGTACGGACTTGGCGGATGGGGTCTAGGCGAAAAAAGTTTTCCGTCATGAGTTTCCATCGCGAACCTTTTTTATTTTATTTGTTTGAGTAACGAGACGAACAAGACCTTCACCTGATTGTAAGCGCTACGCCTGCCCATAACAGTTACAGTGCCACCCAGAATTTTGTTTCTTTACTGTAGGTAGACGGTTAACCATAGCGGGTGAGAATTTGGAAAATTATATTAAATCATTTAATCAATCTATAATCTTCTATCTTCTTCTTCTTCTTCTTATATTATCTATTTATATAAAATTCTTGTGTCACGGTGTTAGTTGCCCTATTCCTCCGAAACGGCTTGATCGATTTTTCTGAAATTTTCTATGTACATTCTGTAGATCTGAGAATAGGTTTTTTGGCTATTTTTCATACCCTAACTGATAAGGTTTTTTTTTTTTTTTTGACACCAAAAATTTTTTTTTTTTTTTTTCGCTCAGTATATTATTGCATTAAAAATACATACAACCCTACATTTTCACCCTTCTATCACCAACCCCTATTAATTTATAGCCATATTAATCATTTCAGTCAGTCAGTTGGGTGAGAAATGACAGGCGTCCACCGGTGTCACTTCTCACCCTGTAAACAGCACGGAGTAATAATGAGACCGAAGCCGGTTCTTGTCTCTCTCACACAATAAGCCTTCTCTCACTCCCTACACAGTAAGAACGGATTTACTATCTGCCTATTTCCGTCAAACACCGCCTGTAATTTCAAGATCAAATGCTGAAGGTGAAATTAAGAATTGCTTTAAATCATCAGATCTATGGCCCTATGTGAAGAAACTTCAGCTGACTACAAACACGAGAGTTGCTGATACATCTGAGATTTCTGAAGATTTCTCTGACCAATTGCTGACTATCGGCAAGGAGTACCTGTCGATGAATCGAGCGGATTGAATTAATTTCCTCCGAATTTCTGTAATTTTGTCTCATCGAAAAACGAACTCATCAATAAAGTATCCCCAAAAATCATTGCTAACCACAAAAATAAAGAATGTTTGAGTGAGCGAACGATTTTGGCGGATAAAAATAAAGATGTAGAATCATTAAATTTTTAATAACAATATTATACAACGAAAAGAAAATCGTTCCTCGACACTTGCGCATTTTTTATACCTGGCCACCTAGTTGGCTTTACAAAATTCTCCCGACTCAAGACCCGAGCTCAGCAGGAAGCGGATATGGGTTGTAATTGTCACGAGGATAACGCAAATTTCAAACTTTTCCAAAAAAGAAAACCAGTAACTTAGGAATAATATATCAGGAGAGAATCAAATTAGAAATAAGCCTCAGGGGTAATTTGATCACCAATCCGGATCGGGCCCCCGTGGTGGATCATGGCCTAACCCTCCTCGCGAAAGTGAGGGGAGACCCGTGCTCAGCAGTGGGACGTTATGGGTTGATGATGTTCATTTGACAGTCACTTGTATTATCTCATATGCATACGAATATGGTATGGAATATGATAAATCATCTGTTACGGAATAAAAAATATGCTCTTGTTTGCTGATGACACTTCGAGGGTCGATAGAAAAGATTAGATTACGTAGGGTTCAGAAATAGGCGCTTACCATCATAACAATAGTATTTCAAGCCCACAGATATGGCCGGCCGGGGATTCTGGCCTAATCCTCCCACGAAAGTGACACGAGATCCGTGCTCAGCAGTGAGTTGGAATATTGATGGTGATGATCATGATGATGATGATGATGATGATGATGATGATGACTATGATAACACAGACACTAATACAGAAAAACAAAGAAACCTGGATATCTTTCAGCGTCGGAAAGAAACCGCCGATCATCGTCCTCCACCTCGTCCGCCACCTTGCCGGCCACCTTGTTGCTGACCGACTGGACGAGGTCGTCGACCTTCTCGACCTGGTCCTCCACCACATGGGCGGCCTCCTGGACTTTCTCCGAGACTGCCTTTTCAGTATCCCTCTTCTTTCGCTCGAAGAGGGAGGCGGTCTTCTCCCCGATGCTTTTGAAAGCCCCTGGAATGTGTGATGGTAATATTATAATTTACATACATAAATACTTGATAGCAGCCAAGAATGTGGCTTATAAGTCTCACTATGATTATTATTTCAGTGGCTGAAACGTAGGAATAAAATATGATGTAACATTATAGGAGACAATGTGCTTATGTATGACCGCTTATATTATGTCGTTTCCTATTCAAGAATCCTCCTATAGTGGCATTTAATCTAAAAAAAGCCATCGGAAATTGATACAGCTATTTAACACAAGTTTAATTTATTTATAATTGATTTCATTGCTCTTAATGCTGAGGTGACGATAGTTAAATAAAAATTTAAGGATATATTTATATCAGATCTTACAACGTTTATTCTTATCCATTAAAAGTATGTTCAGTATTCATTATTATTGTACAATACAATTATTACACCTACACTGTTTCATATGAATACCGTCAAGACCTGTGGGTGAATAAAATACTCTAAAATTACGGAGACATTCACTTCTGTTGAGTGCTTTTTACATCGTTAATTTTATGTGTTTGTTTTCCTTCATTTTCCGGAAGTGTAGTAACCTTCTCCATGAATATTCTATCAGCACATGCATGCTTAATAAACTTTAACGACATAAACAGCTTACGAATTATAGTACAATGGAATAAACCATTAAGTGTCTGAACAAAACTGTATATTATAATAGCTAATAGCTATCCAAATAATATAATGTTGTGAAAACATATTTATGACATAGAGTCACTAGCGTGGAAATAATATTGACCATTTGCAGAGTAAATCATTATTCATTATTATTTTGTGATATTATTATTATTATTTTAATTTCTCTTATTTTAAAGTTTATTGGGTATATCGTCTAGGGTTTATTTCTTTTACTGCATTATTAACAGAAAAATAGGTCTCTTAATGATTAAATATTTTGATCTAGATTTTATTTTCCCATTTCTTTATATTAATTTTAAAACATTGCGCATAGATGAATAAAAGGAAAAATAAAATTACATATAAATTACTAGTAAGATGGATTGGAACATTTCAAAAAGCTTTTCTTTTTTAATTCTATTGACTAAACGTTTACCACGAACACAACTTGAGCATGGTCCACCTCGAACTACGTTTCTGTATCGATTTTCTAACTGTCAAGGTATCTCGATACAGTATAATTTTATGATAATAATGTAGGTAGACGATAGGTGCCTTTTAACAAATCGATATCTGTATCAGACCGAATGGCGTTTTCCCGCGAATCCATTAAAACTTTTTCTTTTTCATAATTATGGCCAGTATCATATATATAATTATTTTAACCTCTTTATTCATAAAAAGTTAACTGACGTTTAATAAAATTGCGCACTACAATTTTATTCTGCGCAGTAATAAGTGACGTTCGATAACTTCTTATGACTATGGGGGTTTAAATATAACACTGGCCAGTCCCATAATATATAACATATATAGCAGTCGCAGGGAAACGGCATTCGGTATCATGAAGATATCGAACATTCTTTTTATGAATAGGATATGATATTTTTTTAATCATTGTTTTTTTATTAATATGGCCAGTGCTATAGACTTCGAAGGAGTCGTTTGTTTTTTTTTTTAATTTACTTTGCCACAAAATCGTGTGGCGGCGCCCACCATTCGACGCTTGCTATTATAGCAATTACGTAATATGTGGGTGTTCTGGGATTACGGACACCATTACGTGTAATAAAACAGAAAAAAAACATTACGATGGTATCATAAAAATTTTTATTATGTGTAACTCTTTGATAATGTAGGTATGTTGATGGGTATAAAAACCTTATTGTTAACTACTTAATATTTAAGGTGTTTTCTAATAATTATGTAGGTAAGTGTGACTCTTATAATATACCTATTTGATAACGAACGTAGTTTTTACCTACTTAAAACTTATATAACAAAATATCTGTGTAATTATAATAATATGTTATATTATAAGAATGAATTATAATATAAGTACGAAATAACATGTGTGAGACATGGACAATATGGACATGTGACAAATGAACAATCATTGTTAAACAACTGTGTCAGGACATAATTCCAACAAATATGTAGACAGGGAGATATATATATATACTTAGAACTCACCAAGGTTCTTGTCTATCGGAGAGCGTGGAAATATAAAATTGTTCAATATAATTTTTAATTAACATAATAATATTATATTATGCATATGAGTGAATGATTTGGTAAATAATAAGCTTAAGCTGAAGCTTGTGGTGTTCAATAAAGAATTATTGTATTGTATTGTATAATCTACTTATTATACGAAAGCTATAAAATTAGTTTACATAATCTACAATTCTAAGTGTAACGAAAGAATTTCGAATGAAAATTGGGGTTCTGTGAATGTGAACTAGCTAATTAATATAATAAAATACGTGAATTACCTGCCACAGCCTCAAATCTGTCAGCATGAAACCTGAAGGTAAAAACTCCTTGGTTGCATTTTCAACCTTTTTTTCTTTTAGCTTTTTTATTATGAAAACATGTTAAGCTAGTTTCAGTTGGGGAACAATCGCTAGTTATTTTTGAGGATAAATTGGCCGTTGCCCTACTAACCTAAAGAGACCCACTTCCGATAGCAGAGTGCTGCCAATCGATCTCAGCCAAACGTCAAATGCGTTCGTTCATCTCGCGATTTACCAAACGAAAATAAAGATTGGCCCAACGAAAATAGAGATGGGAATCACACAATCAGTTAGCCGTTAGGTCAACGAATGAGCAGAAATGTTGAGCACTCGGGATCATTGCTCTCGTTGACCACTCGTTTCGTAATGCCTAATGACACTCGGTCCAAATAGGCAATTTTTCGGACAAAATTTGT
Source organism: Campaea margaritaria (assembly GCA_912999815.1). NCBI lineage: Eukaryota > Metazoa > Arthropoda > Insecta > Lepidoptera > Geometridae > Campaea > Campaea margaritaria. The sequence continues at coordinate 9,680,529 of OU538800.1, forward strand.
TTGACATGTGAATAATACAAATATTCCACTGGGTTGGGAGAAGTCATTACGCCCAAATAATAATGTTTTTATATTGAGCAGTACAGTAATTTGTTTAATAGCCTAGATAAAAACAAGAATTAATAATAGATTACCAAAAAAAGTTAAAGTGAGATGACCCTTAAGTTTAAGTAGAGGAAGTTTATGTCCGTAAGAATTTATTAAATAGACTACTTCTAAATTTGGTACATTATTATAGTATTATAACTAGATGTGAATCCAATGTATTAGACACTTTACACGAACAACGTCTATTTTTATTTGCAGAGATCACAAATAGACTATGAGATAACCACGGATGCGCAAACGCCGGACGCGGAGCGCTGGATAAAGTGCGTTCTTGGCCTCTAGGATACATTACAATGTGACGAAGGACCTATCAATCCATCCTATCACAAAAACAACAGACAATCGTATAGTTGAAAATTGACAACAATAATTCGACAGGACTACACTAAAGTTGAGACTAGGGACGTCCATTAATCACGTGAGGCTTGAAAGGGGGGGTGGGGGGGTTTTAAAAATCACGAAATATCACAAGGGGGGGGGGTTGTAGTAAGGGGGTGCTGCACCAAAATGCCTAAAAAAACGTTACGTGATTAATGGACGGCTCTCTAGCTAGTAACAACAGAATTGGTAGAAATAGACGTCTATAATTAAGTTGCTGTTACCAGTTTGCCTTTTAGCAGCCTTTTTGCAGTTGCCTTCTATGAATCACTCATTCGTTGCCCAATATCAAACAATAAAATAAAAAGTGTAATCGGCATAAAATACACTGGCATGGCATCGAATCGAGGTCGAGTGCTTATGAGAGACCGCGCATGTGTATCTACAACATAACACCCGACTTCCTTCATGTATTAGATTTCCTACTGTGCCTAATACAACTGGAACAGTATAATGAAGACTGTCCTCCCACGAAAGTAGTTCTCGGCACGCGAGCTAACTCAATTCCTACTATAAAGTCCAATAAAACTATATTACTTAGTCGCCTGCGAGACTGGCGTCCTCTACAAGTCTAGATCCACTTATTGATCGGTGCGCCATACCGTTTTATGAGCACTGCGGCACCAGGCGACCTTCCAACCAGGTGCTAAGCTACATATAAATATAATTCTCTAGCACTGGTAGAGTCAATGCAGTTTTCCTTTTCCTGTGCGAGACTCAGGTATGATTCACCACTTGAAAGGGAAATATCATTAGTTTCGTAGATCATAATATTTTGACTTATTTTTTTTTGTATTTCTATACTTATGTATAAGATAATTTTTTTTTTTGACGTGTAAAAGTGCAATATTTTGCCTATTTACAATAAATGATAATGAAGATGAGTGGTGTTAGTTTTCTTTGTTCTGTGGTGTTTCAATAAAGAGTTTATCTATCTATCTATCTATCTATGATTTGAGTTTAATTGATATGTTTGTATTATATTTTCTAGCCAGTCACATTTTTCAGACTGACCGCGGATACAAATCGTAAATAGTAAGTAAACAAACGTCTTAATTTGAGGTTGGCGAAAAAAATTATTATGTTTATCATTGTGATGCATATCATTTGGCGGTCTAGGGGATTTATGAAGTTTTTGGAGGAAATGAGAACTTAGTAACATAATCACTTTTATGTATAGGCAAAAATGTTTGTGAGCATTTTGACGAAGACGGAGCCGTCTCTATTTTGCTATGTTTATGAGTGGTCAAATTGCATTGTGTCAATTTAATGTTAGAAACTCACCAGTCAAAATATACCTATCAGTAGATAATCTGAGAGTACATGTCCCCCCATTAGGGACAACTTGTTGACGATTATGACAAAAAACGTGAGACTGCGGTCTTTAATTCTTACCTAATAGTAGCTAGGTACATCTTCTCGCTCTGAGAGAAGGCCTGTGTTCCTGAAGAAGGAACGTACACCGATGATGAAACCCGAACACACAGTACCTTACCTTTGTAAAACTTTAGTTGTATCATTCCACCTTGGAAACGTTCAGAACAGGTCAATCGCCGAGGTCAAGTTTTATCTCCCCGGTATGCCACTAATTGCCGAGACGCTTAGATTATCAGAGCTGTGTCTAATTATACGTCTTTATCACTAGACTATGATTGTATTTTTACATCAGGATCATTAGACCGAAGTCTGTCCATAGCGTGATATGTAATATTTCTCTGAGAGCTCTTGAGTGAATCAATATAGCTCTATATTTATTCTCCCGAGAGCTTCCCTTGAGTGGTTTTATAAAGCTTTTCTCTTAATGGGTTCCAAAATCTAACAGTAAACACGGATATTTAGGTAGACCTTTCTGCTCACTAACCAATTTATTCCAACCACAGTGAAGAGAAAGCTCCCACACTTATTTGATCTGTCGATCATCATTATAGATCATTCAGTGATCGATCTTTGATCTTTTTGGGAACAACCCTTAATATGCATCATCGCTGATAGATAGGACGCCAATCTGTTACCGGTTTGTGTGTTGTTTACTTCAAATTTTTGATGATGGCTACTGTGGGGATGCCTAATTTTGACAGTGTGGTTTACTCTTGTAGCATGGTAAGGAATCTCACTAACGAAGCACCTGTAATTTACGAGATTCGTCCGATACCGGCGTGTTCAATTGAGATAAATATCCTGTCCAGCGAGACTACACTGAGTAGTGACATCACCAGCTGCATGTGATGTCATCGCCATCAGCGACGTGATTTAGATTTCTCAGAAAGTGTTGAATTGCAGAGACAAATGAATCAAACAAAGGAAGAGCTTAATTTAATTTTACTTTTGGATTTCACTGACTTTTCTTTGGTTTGTTTGAATGAGTTATGAATTTAGCAATCGTGCTTTGTATAATGCGCTAGCGCGGTTGATAATGTTATAGTTCCAAAGGTACTGCACAAAGCTTTGAAACTAGGAGCCTCTGAGTCTGGACCGAACGCAGTGCAGTGCCACGAAGACGTCCAGTGTACAAAAATATATCAAATTATAAAATTCAGTAAGTATACCTAATTGAAAAATTAATTGGGTTATTGCGTCGGATGTAGTATAAAAAGCCTATTAGAGTACTATGTATTCTGTGCTATTAGTATTAGTGAGTATAGGATACATAAGACTGTTGTGGCTGGCCGCAAGGCTGTCAGCACAAAGAAGATATCATTTACACCTGTCAGATATCGATTGACACATCAACGGCTTATTCGTACGAATCCGGTATACGTATGTTCATCCGTTGACTTCGTTATGCTTCTTTGACAGTGTTCCCATTACTATCGTTATTGTAAAATACCTAATACCAACTAACTATGCGTAGGTTAGGTTAGTACCTACTTATGTTAGTTCCGCGGAAGTCCACTCTCGCACCCGTAGCCCCAACAACAAAGGCGTCCCGGTGGAACACCCTGGGGTTTAGTGGGTATACCCGTCAGACTGGCGGGGGAGTCCCACATAACCACCCGGCCCTCACCCGGGTCTGGTGGTATGCGTAATGCATTCCCCAGGTAAAAAAAAAGTACTTACTTAGTTAATTAAATAAGTTATGAACCTATAAGATATTACAATGTACGTATCGGGATGAAATTTGTAAAAAATTACAATTAAATAACCTATATAAATCAACAGCGGTTTCATTATTTACAGGAACGACTTTCAGAAAACCAGGGAAACGCCTCTAACGCCAACATTCCTGCGTTTCACCAAACCACCATAAAAATACTCTGAAGAAAAACAAAGCCTTGTTTACGCTGTTCCCATTCCATCTCTCTCACACTTGAGCGCTGTGGGGATGTTCGAAGGTGACGTCGAATTCTTGTTTGGAACTTCGTAGAGTTGTAGTGATGTAAAGTAGACACCCGGCGACCTTGATGATGTCATCGCGTGCAGACACACAGGTCTCTCGTGTTGTGCGCCGCCATTGTTTGGCCGAGGTGTGTTAATCATTGTCCCTTTGTAGGTTATTAACGCCTTTGTTTAGATTTTAGAGTCACTAATTAGGGCCTGACTTTTGTATTATCCTGTCATAAAACATGTTTTTTGACCTACCTATCTAAATATAACTAAACTTTATGTCTGTTCAGTGTCCTAAAATATCTAAAATATCTACCTAAGCAGAAAGTATGTAGTAACGAAATACCTATTTATTTATCTTGTTGTTGTTTTTCTTAAATAGTACCTACCTATGCGTTAATACAAATAAGCACAAAGTCCTAAAATATCAAACAACATTCCAAATTCCAATAGATTACTTATTATTACGATTCGTTCTACAATCTGGCAGCGAACACAACACGCATTCTACCGACCTATTAGCGTGTTTCGTAGGAATGATTCAACTAGTCAGCCAGTGTGTACCGCCCCTGACCTTAGCCCGGCGAGTTCGCGTGCACCGGTTGGCAGCACTTTCCATATTCATGTGAATATTACCGTAGGAAATCAATACGTTGATAGCGCAGTAGTGGAAACAGTTTTAATAATCACATTTTATTATAAGTATATTAAGTACCTATTCGATTAAGCGTATACGCGATATAGGTACGCGATTTGAATGCAGTCAGAGGCTTGAGATGCACATGCATGACCTCGGCATTCAACTATTCCAATATCTGATATCACAATTTTGGACGTATGAGAATAGGTGCAGCTGAACATTTTCGTAATCTTCACCAACATACGGAAGATTATGTCAACACAAAGCAATGTAATTTTGGCACGATTCCAGAGAAAAATAAACAAATAGGTCCATTATATAGCATGACTAGCGCAACTTAGTATTTTGTTGCAAAAACAAATCCACTGCAACTACAAAGAAAGTTTTTCGGAAATACACCCCCCCCCCCCCCCCCCCCCCCCCCCCTACCTACCCCCCTACTACCTATTTGGGTAGCTTCCAGATTTACCTAAGCTAGATGGAGAGATGAGGCTAACTATCCCTTCAAACAAAATGCTATGTACAAAAAAAAGCATTAAAAAAACCCGACCACAAACAATACTGAAACGTGAAATGCTCTTTTGGCAGTTGGGTAAAAAGATAAAACTCATGAAGGAATCCAGTATAACTGCATTGCAGGAGAGATGCGGTCATGTTTCCAATCAAGTTCCAATTCAGTCAAGTACTGCGCATATTTTTTACCCTCTCTGACCCAGACTTATGTCTCTCCTTCCCCGACGCTACCGACCCAATTTCATTGCACAGTAACACAGAAAACTCAAATCATTTATTGTAAATAGGCAAATTATTGCACTTTTACAGCAGCAGGTACACATACAGTGGCGACTGGCGCCTCCACTGTCGCATTTCTACAGCGTGTTAGTGATGGCCGATGAGCGAATCCAAAATGTTTTAGTCCATTGTTTCGATTGTTCGAACATCTCGATGATTTTCTTTCGCAGTCAAGTTTAAGTGAATCCGAGTTGTTTTTTAAACATTCGAAAGGTTATTATCAGTGTTTCTGCCACCGACTGCAATCCTTTTGAGTTTAGGCCGTGCACGTTACGGAGCGATAGAGCGAGCGAAGAACGCAGCGGTGAGTCAGTTGACTCGGAACAATCGAAGACATCTTTTCGAAGAGATCTTTTTGCATTCGATTCTAATTGATCACCGAATGCCATTCATTCGATTGTCAAACGTATGTCTCTCTCCAATATGGAGTATAGTCTACTAGTATACATAATAAAGGCGCAGTTATTGACCTAACGTAAATACAGCTATTACGCAATCCCTACAATGGACGGCATGGCAGCTCAAATGCTAAAGATGTACGTGACCGCACTTCAGATTGGTACCACAACCACAGAATAAATAATAGCACTTCCATAACTTTGTTGAATGGAGACAACATAGCGATCTTTGGCCACAGAATAGATAGTATCTACTACGTACTTTGGCTCTACCTATTTATTGATCTGTGTCTGTCTATACCGTAAGTGCGTAGTTGCGCGATCCATTCGCGCAACTACGCATTTTGGTAGCAATTCTAGTATTGCGTCTATTCGAAAACGAGTAAGAATCAGGTTTTTCATCGATGTTAATTTTTTTATTTTTTGCGTCATCAAAGTTGGTACCTACCTTTTTAATAGATAAGTACCTACGATGATTTACTAGTCAACATTTGGATGCAAAAGAGCCGGTGGCGCGAGGACCTCGACTTTTTTGAAAATGATTGCATCTAGCGTTGCCAGACGTCCCGATTTTTAAATCAAAATTAAATGTCCGCGCAGGACAGGTTCTGCTTTTCGGGGATAACTCGACCGACCATTTTTTTTTTTTATTCAGGAGAATAAGATTACTTTTTCTATGGCAATTTTTACCATCTATTGTCACGTAAACGTAATTTTAATTCAAAAAAGATAAATATTTAAAAACTTCTGATTAATTCGATACGTTTTTTTACTATGTCCCGCTTTCGATGAAAGGATTCCGCTTTTTTCACTAAAAGTTCCAAAATCCCACCTTGGCAAAAAAAATCAGGCAACGCTGACTGGAACGAACTAGCCCTGGATCGAGACAAGTGGAAAGAATCGGGGGAGACTATTGCTTAGCTGTGGTGCACTACAGGATGGATAAAAAAATCTATACATCTACCTTATTCTTAGACAGAAAGTCAGACAGGCACAATAAAAAAGCTTAGAAACTTTTAGAAGCTTACTTTGTGGTCCACTAGGTGGGTAGGTACCTATACCTAAAAATATATCCTGTCGGTTCACTTCAGTGTACAAAATAAAAAAAAAACTATTCTTATTTACGACTAAATTATGTGATTGCATCACACAATGTGTCGTTTTTGTGTTGATAATTTTTTAATCCAAGTCAAATTGGTATAAATAAAGTAGGTGCTCATGAAACATGATTCATCTCAAGACTTTGTCTGCGGAGCTATGCAGCACGGTGCGGTTGAGCTTGAGTTCTTTTCATTTTGACGTTTGATTGCCACGGTGCTCGTCATTACAATACGAATGACGAGCCCCCGTGGCAATCAAACGTCAAAATGAAAAGAACTCAAGCTCAACAGCACCGTGCTGCATAGCCCCGCCGAACTACTTGTGAGCAAGAGTCAAAACATGGGTAAAGGTCACGTATGTACCTACAGATAATTAATGTGGATTGCATGTCAGATTCGACAGAACACGTTTCATACTCATGATACTTTATTGACGAGTACCGACTATCAGAAAAAGTGAAATCATTTCAATTATGTTGGTATTATAAATGCTATGTAGGTATCTTATACTGACCCTCGCAGTTGTCAAGATTCCTAAAAATACTTTATGACGGTTACATTAAGGTTCAAAGTCTTTTGATATATTTTTATATTTTTTTAATGGCTTGTGGGTATCGTGACAGAAGCCAGAGTTCCTAAAAAAAACAATCGCAACCTTCATGGGGTTGCCATTTTTTATTTTCCAAGTAATGTAAGTAAAATTTGGATAATTATACCTATGGGAAAACGATAACATAGTGTGTACGATTTTCAAGGTTGGTGTTATCTATTGTAGCTTGCCTATGGCTGGTGAATTAGCAAACATGATAAGTCTAATAATTATTAATAATTATTTTGGCTTTGAATAGCTATGAGTAGTGAGTATATTTCCAGACTAAATACTAAATTCTAACTACTTACTACTATAACTATTACTAGATAATACTAACTATTATATAAAACAGTGCTTTAAAATTATGTATATGTAGGTATTAATTATTAATCCTAGCAATAGTGCTAAGTCAAGCTCATGATTAAAATAAGCATTGTGAAGTGTGAAACTTACTTAACAACTAACTTTATAACTTGAGTCATAATCAGTTTGATATTATAACTTATAATATCAGATTGATTGTTACTCAAGTTAGTTTATAATTTATAAGTATCGAGTATATTACATTGGTAAAGAATAAGGATGCTATTTTAGAGTCTTATTTAAGTAAATTTAATACTATTATTTATGACAAAATATAATAATATTTTATTTAAGTATTTTTGATGATCAATGATCATAAAATAAATCATAGGAAACCATCAAATATTATTATTATAACACAACTTAATATTATTAAGTGTTTTATAATGTAACAGCAACCTTAGTTTATCATAATAATTTAATAATTGTTTTTTGATAAGTAAATATACAGGTGTCCGGTAATGGGTGGATAATCCTGCAGGTGCTAGTGGGGACGGGGGGGGGGGGGGGGGGGGGGGGGGGGGGGGGTGTCAAGGCAAAGTAGAAAATTTAAAAAAAAAAACATGTACCTACACAGCATGTGACTTACGAATTAGAAACTTAAAAAGTAGTAGTGCTCAACAACATATCAAAATGTTTTGGTAGATTAGATATAGCCACTTATAAATTATTATTTAAAATTTTTTTCAATCGGCTTTCACTGAACCGCACACACGCACCTGCAGGATTATCCACTCATTAACGGACACCCCGTATAATAAAAGTAATAAGTAAATACATATAATAATTATAAGTACATATTTTTATACAGTGGTTGAATAACTACCTGACAAATATCTATACAATATAATATTTTTTTAATGTAATATAGTTATTGTACAAAAACTATATCAGATAAAAATTTATACAATATAAAAATATCATAGTTATTTAAAACCGGCTAGTTTAAATATTTGTTGAGTTACAGTGATCGATATTTTATTGAATCAACTAAATGATTACCCTCTAATCCACTACCTAACCTTTATAAAAGAATAAACTGGTCTTAAATAAAGAACTTATAAATTATGCAATTAATGAGTGCTCACCTGCGATTCCACTGAACATTTTGATTAATTTTTAACCACTTTTAAATAATCACAATCAAATAACTACACTCGATGCAACAGGTATTTTTTAAAACGCGGTATGGCAGTACTGCGCCTCTGCAGGCGTAATGCGGAGCGATCGAAATACCTTCAAGGACTAACTAAAGTAGAAATTCGTCGAAACAACCGAAGGCGCAGCGGGCAAGTTTTCATACAGTGACATTTGAACCAGCCCAGCCCAGTTTATTTTTATCGATGACGTCATTAGACCAGTGCGTTTTGTTTTTGCTTTTCCTTTGTATAACTAAGACGTTGTTTTATTATTTTTTAAGGATATAGCATAGAAATAGCTAACTTAATTGGCCACTTGGCTAAATGTATAATTACGTTATTTATTTATATTGTTAAATAATAGAAAAAATAGCAGCTCTAACAGGTAAAAGTGGACCAATTTACTAGAAGTTTATTATTCTGGCAGCACCTATGTTAAGCCGGAAGTAGTGAACTTACTAAAAGAAAAGAACTGTAACTTATTATTTTTTATTTAATTATACGATACCCATAATATTGTTTTTATTATCATAAATATTATAAATAGCATTATTTAGTGATTTCTATAATGTTGTTATGCTCTAATATCTTGGTTTAGACGGTGATAATTCTGAGATACAAGCACAAAATAAAAATCTGCAACTCCAAATCGTCTACTCCAAAAAAGGAAAGCATATTATATTATCAAAAACCAAATAATATCTTGTGGGAACAAACATGAAATCGTGAAGTGGTCGCTATGTTGATGCTATTGTTCCATTATTTTATTTTTATCGATAATATTCATTTTGTATTTTTTATTTATTGTTGAGTCTTGCCGAATTTGTCTTATAATTTTTTTTCAGAATAGGATCCCGTTACCTAGCAACCAGCGTCTTGACAACAAACAAGCAAATGTCAACGTGTTTGGTTGTTACCGTTTCTCAAGTTCTTCTCCAACGACTGAAAGTTTATTTAATTTCTTGGCTGGAATGCGTGTGTAATGTCTAAAGAAAACAATAACCTACGTCTGCTAGGTTCCCCTGTGAACCTGTCCTATCGGAGTAAGAAAAAAGAAGATAAAAAGAATATTAGGAATCGGCCACGGTCGGCATTACAAAATTCCTGCATCCCACCGGTACGTGCAATATTCCAGTATTTTTAACACAGTTTTCCACTGAACTGTCTCCTTATTTCAGTTTAATATCGTCATAATACGACAGCTACATGTTTCATTGTTTATTGCGTGCTAGAGCGCCTTTCATTCGATGTTGTTTTACGATGGACTTATTATCATAAATTAGCATTTTATAGGTTCCCAATCCACTCTGGATTGATGGAATTAGTTCCTCACTGCCGCTTAGTTGCTAGGCAATATACTGTAACGGGTCCCGTGCGTAGCATTTTTAAAAGTATGTAACATTCGTCAGTTGAAGGAAGCTGAGGGAACATATAGAACCACTGTCATCCAAAGTTTTAAAATGTTTCCAGGTAATTTACCAAAACACGCCTAGACAGCTACCTAGTCATATGAATATATCCATAATACTAGGACCCACATATTGTTAATAAGAATCACCATAATCAGCCTTTGCATTTGGTCTCGCCAGGTAGGAACAAAGATGCATAGACTGATAAACACAATACCTTCTATTGCGTCGCGCAGTCAGTTAAAAGGGCAATTTTATAGTTAAGTTTTTGGCTGCCTTCTGACTTATGCAATTTTTTTTATCATTTAACCAGTCCTTGTTATTCTACTGAAAAATGTATAATCTAGCAAATTTTAATCCACAATGGACAAAAGACTTTTCATAATTTAACTAATAATATATTTAAAAAAATAAAACTTTTTATAGGTAGGTACAATGAAGGTTTATGCTTAAAGTAATTTGTACTATGTACCTCCTATTAAGTATGTACTATCAGAACAATCAAAGTGCACATAAGCAGCAACTACGAATCACTTTAATCATAATTGTTTATTGTCTATCAAATTTCTTCATCGTTAGATTTATTTTCTCTCGTCTTGTGGACAATACGCTACATACATCATTTTCTGTTTATGTTGGAATTTATGGAAGGAAAAACTATGTTCATTGCAAGAATTTTATATTTTGAGTGACATTAAAAGAAAAGAACATAAAATAGTTTTAATTGAAAACATATTATAAAATAAGGTATTATTTTACAACAGTTTACAAAGTCAATGAAAGTTACATTAGGTAACCGTATGAGATAGAGAAAAAGGCGGGACTATGTATGAATATGTGTAACTGTTGTGTTTGTAGAATAATACAATTACTAGATATTATAAATTGAAGTGCTGCTGTGCTGTGTATATATAATTTTTTTTAATTATACTCTGTGAACGTTTGACCACAATCTCACCTGATGGAAAGTGATGATGTGACCGAAGGTGAAGTGTGCCTGTATATATCCCTCATTTGCGAAATGAATGTATTATAATATCACATTCAACAAGTTGATGACACATACACAAATGAGCAATATGTGTGTTCGCACCAATCTCAGATTCTATTTCCATCTTAGTATAGATATACTAAGCGGTGGTAGCCTAGTGGGAGAACGTCCGCCCTCCAATCAGAAGGTCGTGAGTTCAAATTCCAGTGCAGGCACGTACCAATGTGTTTCTGTAAAACATATGTACGTAATTATGAAGGAAAACATCGTGAGGAAACCCACATACCTACCCGAGAATTATTTCGGAGGTAGGTATGTTGTCCACCAATCCGGACTAGGCCCCCGTGGTGGATTATGGCCTTACCCTCCTCACGAAAGTGAGGAGAGACCCGTGCCCAGCAGTGGGACGTTACAGGTTAATGATGATGATGATGATAGATATACTGATTCACGAGGAAAACTTTGGTAGGTAACTGTACAGTTAATGAATATCTTGTGAAAATTAGCTAATATTATGTCAATATTTGTGTATTGTGTCTGAATAAGTAAATACGATTCGCTCATCTTGTCACTCAATCGAATAAAAAATATATGGTTTTGTTAATGTAGAGTTTATACCTCTGCGAAAATTGTGCGGGTCACTATTTTGTTATTTAAAAAAAGCTTATTACTATTCAGGATAACCCGGAAAGATTCAAACGACCGTTTTCTGCAGACGCCAAAGAAAGAGCTCCGCTAACCAGAAACTTATTAAAAGCTTTTAGTGCTGAGTTGATCCAGACATATAACAGTAAGATTTTATGTAATTATTTAATTAAATTTTGAAAATAATTAGTATTCATGTAATGGGAAACGGAATATTAACATGTATTTATTCATGCACATGGTAATTTTTACATGGCAGGTTATTATCCCATTTCCGAATAATTATCACACTCTCACCATACACCTTACACCTTATTGCTGAAATAATTAAAAAAATAGGAAGAAAGCATTCTAACTGTAACTCATGTTTCAGATTCACCGTCTGCTGCAGTCACTGTTAAAGTAGTCCCTCCAACAACTGACTTACTCGGTGATCGGTCTTCGCCTGAACATCACTCTCAGAAGACAGACCGAGACCTTTGCAGTAACGCCTCCGATTATGGTTCTGAAGACACCTTCATTAGTTTAGGAACTAAAATCAAAGCCAAAGCTCAAACTAGTCCCAAACCGAAAAACACTAACACTAAAAATTTTCTAAAATACAGAAGCATAGCTAAAAAAGGCAGGAAACCTATGGAAACTCCTATACAAGAGGACTTGAACAATGAATATAATATGGAGGTTAAAATCACTGAAAGACAAAGGACTCCATCGCCTCAGAGAAATAAAAATATGTTTAACGAGAGAAGTTTTTCGCCTACATTGAAAACGCGACCATACGAGTCTTATTTCATACCTCTTGAAAATGAAAGAAGGGACTGTGAAGATTCGCTCCTGGGAAGAGTCTCCTTTGGCTATAACATTCAGGAAGAGGTGGAACAAGCCATTGATACATATTCCCAGCGACTAACCATGACCAAACAGCAACTGTCCTTAGTTGAAGAAGAGTCCACACAAGATCTTGAAAGTGTCCCATCACAAAATAGCATTTCCCCTGAAAATTCTTTAGAAGAACAAAAGTGTACAAATGCCGCTAACGTTGATCACCTTACAGCTCATCACAGTTATGCAGTAGACACTAAAGAGGACTACTCAAAAATATCTCACAACTACATGTGCGAACCGCGTACCTATACGAGTTTTTACGACGATTTCAGTTCAAATTCTATTGATCCTTTTAAAGCTAAAATGTCCAGCACTGTGATACACACAGACACGTCGTCTAAGGATTCTGGATATCCCGACAGTGGTCCTAATGACGAGAGATCTTATAAACAAAATTATTCACTTCCGACCACATCGCTGATGAAGAAATCGGGCACCCATATTAATGTCGAAGATCAGCCAAAGAGTCTCGACAGCGCTTCAACGAGTAGTAACGGCCAGGGCTACAAAACTTTTCCAATGGACAGAAACGAGCAGTGGGGTGAACCTTTGAACCACAGTCGCTTGCTGTACAAAGACTTTTTCTTGAAAAAAGAAGGTCATATTGCTTTACCGCCTAACAACTCTCCAACTAAATCCATTGAGAACTTTACAGGCACAAACGAAGCGGTAGACGTAGTGAATCCAAAACCAGTAAGTGGGACTGATTTAGAATACCCCTCCTATTTAAACAACAGCACTACTAAAGCATACACCTCTAAGGTTATTGAAGATTACAAAAAGGAGTTGGAAGCAATCAATAGTTTGCACGAGCTTACATTGAAAGATATCAAAACTGATGCTATATCGCCAACTCCTATGAACATTGACAAAATGTTTGAAGATAATTCAAGTAATTCTACTGAACATAAGAAAGATAGCAGTGATAATACTCCAGAAAGTACCAGTCCGACCGACCAAAACAATAAAAATTCATATGAAATGAAACAAAGACGGGATATTGCTAAGATATCCACCAAAGAACTGATTCAGAATTATTTAAAAGTTAAAGAGGGTGATATCAAAGACTTCATGCCTAAGAATAATCAAAAACTCGACAAAAAAATTAACAACGTTACATCTAAGTTTGAAAATGTTCCTTCAAGATATAGACAAGATTGGAATAACAAGAGTCCTAAGCCTATAGTGAAGAGTAATACGCAAGTTAATATAAGGAACCAAACTCAGAGTAATATGTTTTCAACGCGCGCTCCATTGAGTGCAAGAATCGATGGAGTGACTAGCGACAAAGATATCGATTCTTGGATGTCACTTTCAGCTCCCTCTCCAAGAATTTTGGAAATAGGGCATGAAACTTTAGAAGAACCGATTCAGGCAGGAACTGATGGGAACGAACCCAACGGTGACAATCAAGTTGACATTGAAAGACAATCACCATCGCCTCCTAGATCTTCTATAGAAAAAGAAACAGCTAAACCTAAAGAACTGAACAATGGTTCCACTGTGCTGGATATCTATTCCATGTTGAAAGAGATTGAAAGCTATGGTGATAATCCAGTGACTACAGTGTGTACCGCCGAAACAGAAAACAAGGAAGAAGAAGAAGATAGAAATTCTACGCCAAAAGATAATTTTATGTAAGATCTTAACGATACCTATTCTTTCTATTGATTTCTAAAGACAATTCGATAACTATGGCGCATTTTCCAGGGAAATATTTCAGTTCTTGGAAAAAGTGGAGCAGAGTGCCAACGATGCATTATCCGTTGTAACAAGCACTGTACCGCCAACGATGCCAAAGTAAGAAGTGTTTTTTAATAATGCTGCTTACCTAATATATGTTCATGATAGGTTATACCATCCATCATCAGTTAGATAAGGTGGCTTTTGTAGTGCCCACTGCTGAGCACGGGTCTCACTTCACTTCCGTGAGGAGTATTAGGCCATAATGGTATAACTTGGCTCTGCAAGAACCCGCCTGGGGAAGTACCCAGATATTCTTCCGCCAAGCAGTAGGGTGCAAACATTACAATGATCCGGTTTGAATTGCATTGTTTCCAGCAAAATTACCTGGCATTTGAGACTGTAGAACCGATGTCTCAGGGTGCCGAGCGCTTTGCAGTGCTGCACAAGATTTAGTAATGGAAATTTCTGGATGACACTGTAGCTCTTATGGGCAGGCGTGGCAGACGTTCTCCCACCAGGCCATCACCGTAAGTGATATTGAATATTTGTTCATTCCAGATTGGAAGTGCTTCTGAAGCTACCGCAGACGGAATTGGCGCAGCGTCTGGTGACTGCATCTCTGCAGTTGGAAGAAAGGTCGTGCTGCATCGCACTGCTCCAGGAAAGCTTGACTAATCATAAAGAACAGGTACTTAAGGAAGTATATGCGTAGGTAAATTTCTTAGGTATCTAGATGCAGCCCGCGGTTTCACCCGTATTGACATTTATCCCAGTGGAGTTCGATTTTTAAATCTCACTAGGTGACGTAACTTTGAGATTAAAAAATCTGAAAACTTTTACAGGAAATTTTGTTTTATAATATTTATTTTTATCTATTCCAGGACATAAACTATCTATATAACAATTCTGACTGAAATGATCTGGCGTGTTTGTGGGACCATGGTCCTCGGAGTTCCATACATAGATCCCGATAAATATAATCATAGTGACGCGTTAAAATTTCATAATGATTTGGTTTCCAGATGATTAATAAAGTGAGCGTCTTGGAGAAGCAATCGCTTCGGAACATCGCTAAGGTGAAACAGGAGTGTGAAGATACCATCAAACGGCACCAGAATTTCATCGATCAGGTAACTGAAGGCTATAAGACTATAGAGTGGATGAGTGGATGTAGATATAGGTTAAGGCTGCTTTTAAGTGGCGAGTTAAGTACTTCCTTAAGGTAGACTCCCGCGGATCGCGGCCGATGCGGACAATGCGCGCGAGATGTTAAATGTATGGCGCGCGTCAATCGCGTGAGCTGCAATCCACGAGAGTCTACCTTAACCATAATTAAAGCAGACGTAACATAATAGTCAACTTATTATTCAATTAATGTGTGTGTGTCGGTTAATGTTCTCGCTCACACTTTCTAGTAACTTTTTGGAACAAATTGTAGTTAATAAACGACAAGAAGACTCTCAACCATCGCATAGAACAGCTAGTGGACGAGCGACGCTCGCTGGAGGAGAGGTGGAAGCGCTCCGCGCAGGCGCTGGAGGACCGCTACAAGCTGGAACTGCGCAACCAGCACGACAAAATGGCCGCCGCGCAGCAGGTGAGCGGCACTGCGGTGCAAGCGCGATTGGCACCGCCCGATCGTCAACCTAATACTGTATGACACAAGATACAATTTTGCAGGACAAAAAGTGGTGGTTATTTAAAGTCACGTGTTTAAAACTTCGATTTTGATTTTTTTTCAGACATATTTCTGAAAAACGTAAGAAACTGACAACAATTCTTTGTTATAATATACCAAAAAGTAAAAAGCCCTATCTATAGGTATAACTTTCACATGGTTTCATAATGGAATCGCTTAGCAATACGGATTTAAAGAAAATTAAAATAGAGCCTATCATTGTAAATCGTTTTAATATCTTGAGTGTATGTTTTATTGATTTCTATTTCTATTCAAAATGTTATATTTAGAGAAACTTACAGGTGGTTAAAGATGTGTATAAATGGTACAACCTCCTCTTAAGGGGTTGCATTGAGAGAATTACGTTTCACATAATATAATAGGTTGATCAACTTTTCTATGTAATCTCGTAACATTAGCAGGTCGCTACTATCTAATAAACTCGACCACCACCACCACTTAATACCATAAACGATTTTTTTATTCCTTCATTATTAACGAAACGTCATGCTTTTACGGATTTTACGTTGCAACATTGTTTTTAAAATACAGGTTGCGAGACAGCGATGGGTACGGCAGAAGGCTGAGAAAATAAAGGTGAGATTTATTCATTCATTCATTCATTCAGAAATGACCCACTTTGCTCGCACTTATCGAGGAGCAAAATGCCTCTTTTCGGCGATGCTTCCCACAGCGAAAACTCTTTTTGTTTTCGATTTTCTGTTCCTGTGCATATGAGCCCAAGCGATGCATCCTTGTGCAAGTCACCTCAAAAATAATCAAAAATGTTTGAGCATGTGTTCAAGTTGAGCAAACTTGTGCTGGTATACTGTGTGGCGTTATAGACCGGTCATAGTGTGAACCCTAAAATTGATAATACGTTTATTGAGGTAGCCTACTTGATCAAACTGTTTCAATTTTCTTAGTTTTTTTTTTATAAGACTGTGCTTCGTACAATATGGAAATTTAAACGGTTAATGCTGTTCATAGCGATTGATTTAATCATGCCGTTTCCAGGAGCTCACTGTAAAGGGCCTGGAAGGCGAACTGCGCGAGATGGCCGAGCGCCAGCAGAAGGAAGTGTCCGACCTGAAGATGCAGCACGCGGAGCTCGTCGGCAGGACCCAGGCCAGGCACGCGCAGGACCTGGAGGAGCTCAGGAGGGCCCTGGAGGAGGAGAAGGAGGCGGCGCTGGTGAAGGAACGGCAGCTCGGTAGCTCCAGGTGAGTTCTGGTGGTGGGACAGGTGCCAGCAGCCAGCTTAGACAAGTTTAGGAGCTAGAGGAACTTAGGAAGATCCCAGGGCATGAGGAGGAGGTGGTGCTGGCGATGAAACGGCAGCTCGCTAACTCTAAGTAAGATTTAGTACGTAAATAAGAAAAAAATAAAATATGGTAGAAACAACCTTAAAATAACAGACGATTTAGGTGACAATTGCAACTTTAGGCACGGTGTAGACGCATTGGTGCATTGTTTTTGAAAGTACTAATAGTCGCGTGTAAATGTAAACGATTTTCTGTTTTATGAGTGATTTTACAAATGTGCTATTTGAAAACGTGTCAGGTTTTTGTCATCTGAACCGTCCCATATTCCGACGATGCGTCCCGTGTTCTAACCACGCAGTTGCGTTTATTATGTTCCGATATTTCCGAACTTAGGTGTGTGAGTAATTGCTCGCGTCCTTATAGCACCCGTGTGTGTGCCTTAACACGTTCACTGCTGTTCGTCTGATTTTTTAATTTCACGGCTATCGAAAACAGGCCTGGCGTGCGAACCCGCACTGCTGTATTGAGTTCAGTTACGACACAACGCCAGTAAACAGTAAACACACTTCGTGTGAAGGTTAGCAAACTGCCAGAAAAAGTAAATCAGTTCAGCAGGGAACGTGTTTAAAGCTATTTGTGTCATAACAAGATGGTATAACAGTATCCCACTCTCCAGGCTAGAGAAGCAGATCGTGGAGTTAGAGCTGACGTACCAGGAGCAGCGCACGCGCCTCGTGGCGGAGCTGCGCGCCGAGGGCGAGCGCGCCGCCGCCGGCCTCGGCCGCCGCGAGCGCGCCGCCAGGGAGGAGATCGGTGAGGGGACACGAAGGGAGGAGTACAGTAACGTACCAGGAGCGGCGCACGCGCCTCGTGGCGGAGCTGCGCGCCGAGGGCGAGCGCGCCGCCGCCGGCCTCGGCCGCCGCGAGCGCGCCGCCAGGGAGGAGATCGGTGAGGGGACACGAAGGGAGGAGTACAGTAACGTACCAGGAGCGGCGCACGCGCCTCGTGGCGGAGCTGCGCGCCGAGGGCGAGCGCGCCGCCGCCGGCCTCGGCCGCCGCGAGCGCGCCGCCAGGGAGGAGATCGGTGAGGGGACACGAAGGGAGGAGTACAGTAACGTACCAGGAGCGGCGCACGCGCCTCGTGGCGGAGCTGCGCGCCGAGGGCGAGCGCGCCGCCGCCGGCCTCGGCCGCCGCGAGCGCGCCGCCAGGGAGGAGATCGGTGAGGGGACACGAAGGGAGGAGTACAGTAACGTACCAGGAGCGGCGCACGCGCCTCGTGGCGGAGCTGCGCGCCGCCGCCGGCCGAGGCCGGAGGGGACACGAAGGAAGGATTAAATGAAACCGGCTATGTCGAAGGTTCTGCGTTAACTGTGATCCCACAGGAACCGTTTCTTTTTACGGGATAAAAATATTTCATGTACTATTCCAGGACCTAAAGTATCTGTACTTATACTAAACTTGATGAAAATCCGTGAAGAAAATTATTTCGGAGGTAGGTATGGCCCCCGTAATAGATCATGGCCTAACCCTCCTCACGAAAGTGAGGGGAGACCTCGCACTCAACGGTGAGCCGATGAGTTGATGATGATGTGGTTTTAATTTATAGAAAAATGGCGGCTAGAGGAAGAGAACTTGTTGGCAGAGAAACGGTCCCAAATGGAGAAGGACCTCGCGAAAGAGAAAGAGAAACTTGAAGTAAGTTTCAATGTTTTATTTTATCAACCTGGGAGCCTTCAAGTCGCGAGTGAATAGATTACTTGTAGGTAAGCGTGCACCATCGTAGACCGTATCGTCACTTAACATCAGGTGAACAGTGGTCAAACGCAAAACTATTTAATAAATATAAGTTCTAGGTAGCACTGTAACTGTTATAGGAAGTCGTAGCGCTTACCACCAGGTGAACGACTTGCTCGACTTGACGCTGGCTTACACACAAACCGTGCGAAGCTAAATAAAAGAAAAAAAAACGTCAAGTATTTTAGTAGGCGTGGCGCTAGAATCGACGCTTTTAGTTCCACATCTAGCCACGGGCCAGTTTGTATGACAAATGGCGCTAGTATCGCTCTGCAAATAAAATGTATGAGGAAGATCTTGTTGTATGTTTTATTTATAACTGAAATTGAATTATCGTTCCAGATACAACTTCAAGAGAAACAGCTTGAACTAGAAAATCAATTCGAACAATTCAAAAAGGAATTCGAAGCGGAACAACATGTCGTTCTCAAACGGAAAGTGACGGAGATATCCGCGCAGCACAAGCAAGAGCGAGACAGAGAGATCGAGAAGGCGATAGAGAGTATGGATGCTGAGGCGCAAGCTGGAAGGAAGGAGCTGCAAGATGCTATCAGGTAAAGTATCGTTCTTTGCAAGGCGATGGAATTTGAATAAGTCTTTGTTGAACAAGCGTTATGTAATAAAAAAAAAGAGAAATCCTGACTGCCAATGTAGCCTAATTGTCTATTTTTTATTTGTTATAATGATATATTGTAGCAGTGAGACGATATGAGATGATGATGATGATATATATAAATTGTAATTATTGTTACAGGAGAAATAAAGAGCAATACGAGGGGGAATTGAAAGAGTTGGCGGAAACGGAACAAGCGACGCTGCGTCGCTACCAGGAGGCCCAGGCGCGGGTGCGGCAAACGGAAGACAAGTGTAAGTGCAGGGCTGCCCGAGCAGTCCACATGGCAACTGCTGGTGCAGTCCTAGTCAATTGTTCAAGTACTTGAACGTCCACGCCGACCGTACGAGCAGTAGGCGCCAGCCTCTTCAAGCAGTCGACAAAACAACTGGTCGAGAAGTCCACAATAGCTCGAAAATTTGAGAGCAGTCAACGTGTATATCTTGCTTTGAAGCAGTCGGTCTTGGCTGCTTCCAGCAGTCCGATTATGGCTGCCCTGTATCTGGGGAATCAGGAACCATGAGGGCATGGTTCTACAAACACCCAGACTCAGAGCAAAAATACTTGTGGTTCACACAAATCTTTGGCCTGTGCGGCAGTAGAACCCGAAACCTCACGGGTCGCAGCCGGCTCATCTTCCACTACGCCACGGAGGCCGTCACAGAGGGTGGTAACATTTTTTTAACTTCTTTTACAATTTGCAGGCGCGGAACTAGAAGTGTCGGCCAATCAACTAGAGACGAGGAATAGGGTGCTGACTGAGGTGAGCTCAACAATATTAAAAGCATATTTAAAAATATTTGATCGGAAAGGTAAAAAAATTATAGGTAACGAAGGTAAGGTATAAAATAATTAAGAAAAAAAATACTTCAAAAAGACATTACTTACTCAAAAAACTATACGTATGCACGAAATTACCAGTAACAAGAATTCCAAAGTAGGTACGAAACAAATTCAAGACTATGACAAACTAAAACAAATTTAAACAAACAAATTGCAAATATAGTACAAATTTAAGACAATGTTTTTACGAAATTGTAAGTTTCTTAATATGTTTCGGACCATAAAATACATATAAAATATTAAAATTAAATGGCCACATGGACAATGGTCAAATGGTCACATTCCGATTAATAGTTTTGGAGAAATACGCGGAGAAACATACATACACAAACACATATAGGTACATATTATACATGCTCTAATAGATTATCTTGTGAATATCTTGCAGTTCCAATAATATTACATACATTCCGTGTCTAATTAATAATATCCTTTTTTTTGAAGTCGGTAAAAATTAATCCCAATTTCCCTCGGTCACGCCTTAACTTGAGAACGACTGGACCAATTCGGCAATATTATTTCCATATATTCTATGTGATCCGAGAAATATCTTATGATGGGAAAAATTGGAAAAGTTGCCCGGAAAACTGGGAAATTTGAGAAAACCTGAAAATTAATTTTTCTATAAATTCATGATTTGGCATTTGAATGAAATGGCAAAGAAACACTCCAAGTTAGACATTTTTGTCGATAAATTTGGTTATTATTCTATAATCGTAAAAGATATCCTCTATCTCAAACCGGACTGTTCGGGTGCCCCTGCAGTAGCTACTGCTGCGGGGGCGTCCGAATGATCCAAACATATTGTGGCATCTGTAAGTTTTGTTGTTATTTTGTTATTATTTATTTCGTCTGGACAATGTGGCAAATAGTTTTGTTTTCTTTTTTTTTTTTCTCATATCGTTTTTATTATATAGCTTTAGTTTAGTACTTTGTGCTGTACGCTCGATATGTTAATATTTTGTAGTATGTACATATTTTGAATTACAATCCAGATTTTAAACTACTTTAATTAACTCATAAGTTACAACGATTGTAATTTGTTTTGTGCATCAAATAAATAAAATAAAATAAAATAAAATTTGATTTTTTCAGCTATTCCTAAATGGCATGGTGGTTTTTAACCTGGAAAATGTAGAGTTATTGCAGAGAACTGGAATTATGCGGGCGAAACCGCGATGCGTAACAAGTCTTCAATAGTATTGTGTAGTTGTGTTGTGTTGTTTGTTTTGTTTTGTATTTGAACGTGAAATGTGTTTTAGAAAAACATCCAGCTGGAGGCGCGCGCGGAGGAGGTCCGCGCGGGCTGCGAGCGCGCCTGGGGAGGGAAGGTGGACGCGCTGCGGAAGGAGATGGACGACCTGAGGAAGACGCACGAGGAACAGATGCACCAGCTCTATGCCAAGTTAGTATAAGGGCTATAACCCGCTGACTGCAATTTTGACTAGGAATTTTAGAAATATAAAAATCTTGAAAAATATTCATTCTTGAAACTGGCTAAATGCACTAAACGTGCGAAGGCAAAACTAAAAAGAAAGCAAAAAGATGTTGTCATTGACAGCTCCTGGCCCTAAGGAAGTTTTACAAATTTAGGGTTAATGGAATCCATACTAAATTGGCAACTTAACACTTGTTTTGTTGTTAACTGTCCACAAAGCAGTCGAGCCATGACATAATTTAGTAGCAGATAGACAACACCAAAGATGACCTAACCTTTCTATCTTACGGACCATACTTGAAATAACAAAAACCATGGGAAATTTTCTGTTTCACTCACTCTCGTGTATGCTGTATAACTAGATGTGAATAAGATATCTGTTAGACAGCTGTTGCCTTTGATTTTTTTTAAAGCTTCTTGTTCTGAGCACTACCCTATCGAATGTTCCAGGGTGAAGGTGGCGGTGGCTCGCAAGGACTCCGCCATCCAGGCGCTCACTCGCGAGGCTGCCAAATACCAGGAGAAGATCGCACTGCTGGAGCAGAAGCTGCAGCAACAACGGAAAGACTTCCTCAAGCATAAGTAATCAGCAGCATTAAGCTGGGTCCACACATCTGTAACCGCGACTCTGTGACCGTTTCACAGTACTCGCTACTCTAAATATGGACTATGGCTGTGATATTTTACTGCGACTCAGGAGGGTCTAGAGTGGACCGCTGCGTGATATTAGGTCGTGTCTACGTGTCTGTGACATACCCTATCTACACTTCTGTTTTGTCTCGCGTATTTGTTACGGTCACCGATGTGGACCCAGCTTTACTAGGCTTATCAGACTTTAGAACCAATTTATCCGGGTGACGAGTACAGTGTCGATCGCGCAAAATTATACAATGCAAGGTGGCACTGTAACTGTTACGTAGCGCTTACCATCAGGTGAACGACTTGATCGTCTCATTACTTAGTAACTCAAAAAGTAACTAGCCTCTGATCACGTTCGGGTTACATTGAACTTTTCGGTTAAGAACCAAATCGATTCGATATCGTTCTCGTATTGAACGTTGAATTTTCGAGTCATGTAAATATTGAAATGTGAAGATTATGCTTTACAACATTGAATTTTACACTCAACTGTTTCATAGAATAATATTTTTCATTCCGTCCATTTTAATTATGTAAAATTTTTACTATTTATTTAATTGCGAAAGTTTGCAAAAAATGGGTGTGCCTTAAATTTTTGTTACGCCTTCGATCTCAATAACTTTTATTCACTATTTTACGTTATAAATAGTTATGTTATTATTAAAGCTGTTATATTCGTTTGTGTGATATATTTATGTGTGTGTGTGTGCGTGTCTCTTGTAATTATGATGCCAATAAAATATTATTTTCCAAAAAACTTTTTGTTTTTTTCCTGTACAAATTAAAGCACGGAATAAAACTAAAATATCATTTAATAAAAACGGTTATAAAAATTGTAATACCAACAGGTACATTCTTAAAGCTATGAAGATCATTATTATTTCAATATTTTACATATAGGCACATTTATACACAGTCTATAATCACAATAGCTCAGAGCTGATAACTAATGGAAAAATAACTTTAGACATGCTGCTTTAGGGTTGGATTTCGCTTTTGGGAACAGTATCACATTTTTTAAAGCTCTATCTCTGTTTGTTACTCAGAAACGTCGCTTGCTAGAGCGAGAGACACTGCTTGCAACTTGCAGCACTGATGTGTTACATAGATCGGTGACGATTTTGTATGCACAAACTAAAGTAAAATTCAATATAACAGCTTTACCTTTGTCGCTGTCTAATTTTCGTTTTCATCAGATTAAACGGAACAACAATAGTTTAAGTTTACTTAAGTGGTGCACCCAGAAGTGGTCCCAATAACGTATTATAATATATTAGTTACAACATTTCCTGTATGAGCACAAAATTAAGGAATCACCAGGGCCTCCACATCTCCGAGCTGCTAGACGAACCTTGCTCGGGTGACCTTGTACTAGTATCCGCTTCGACCTTCACCTCCTTCCGGTCTTCTTTCTTCGAGGACTGTGCTAAAGACTCCGCAGTGTGACTTATAACGCTTCTCTGGGCCGGAAGAGATCTTTCTATAGGCAGCACACTTGGTATGCTTGGAGGTAGTGTCAGTTTCCTTTCACCGTAAATTGGTCGTTCCACTCGTTTGAACGCAGAAAGCTTGTTTTCATAGGGGTTCCTAAAAGAAGCCGTTTCTTCTAGTCTTAAAGGCTTATTGTCATAGGGATTCTTGAAAGTGGCCGTTTCTTCTAGTCTTATAACCTTGGGCGCTGGACCAGTGATATCGACTACGTTGACAGGGCGCTTCAGCTTCCTTATAGAATAGTCGACTGCTCGTCTTGGCGACGCGTCGATGCCAATCTTGTAATTCTCTACGTCTATGACAATCGACAACGGTTCCACTGCCTTTTTGCATCTTAACTCCTGTTTTAACATTTCTGGTGATATTGTTGTAGAGGAGACTGTAGGCTTTTGGGTCTCCGGGCTCGAATCTTGCTCTGAAGCAGATCTGCTTGGGGGTGTTGGGAATGGCACAGTTTTCACTGGCCGGGGAGGCGTCTCCATTTCCGTTGAAGAGTCGCACGCCGAGTCGCACGACATGGGACTGAGAGGCGGGCTTGTAGGTCTTGTCGCTTGGACGAAGTGAAACGCGCTGGGTCGCTCGTCGTCTAGCCTCAATGGGTCTGGTACTAATTGGGGATACTCCGCTGCGTGTCTGCCCATTCCCGTGAGGCAGGTGGTCAGATGGTTCCCTAGTCGATGCCTCAACCCAGTTGGTACGCTGGCTAATCTGGAGAGGTATCTCCGCACTTCGACAGCGCAGTCTCCGAAGCCGGACTTGAAGCGATGGAGCACGGCGGGGTCGGCGGCGATGGCTGCTGCTAACTGCTGCCGTTGCATCTTCTGCAGATGCTTCACTGTCAGCTCCAGGATGTCTGCCTTTTCGAGCTTGGAGTGTCGAGACGTCTGTAACAGGGAACAAGCAGTAAGTAACTGTAGAATTAGAGACAGCTGCGGGCTCTATAGACCTTTATGACATCACTGAAGGGGGACTTCGTAAGTAGGTAAGGTACTTTAGAGGCCCCTTCTGTGTGAGCATGTTAACTCTATACAAATCCTGTCGGATTCTTATTGGAAAAATTAAATGTTAGGTAGGTACAATTTAGACATTCATTCTTTTGAAAGTCACAAGAATCAAAATTAAGTTTGAAAAGGGTCTGCGGCTTTTATTTTTGGTCGTCATAATCGAAGGCCCTACACATTTTAAATACCAATGTGCCTCTATTTGTAAAAATAATGCGAATTATATGTACTTACATCATCTTTCCCATCTATGAGCAAGTCTTTAAGTTCGTTCAGGCAGTTGTTGATGCGCGCGCGCCGTTTCTTTTCCATTAAGGGTTTGTTAGTCTGAAACAATATTCATTCGAATAAAACTAAATGTAATGTAAAATATCGGTGGGATGTGAGTTACAATGCAAGTTTACGTTTGGCCACACTTTTTAGACAATATTTCCCATACATTTGGACAATGGTAAAACAATAACGATTTCGGAAAATTTACACCTAAATCACACTGAATTTTCCTATGAAACGGTTTTACAGAACATTGCTAGTTGCTACAGTACTATGGAAAGCGAGCCCGTAGCATCCATCCACTTCCGAACAACCCCGGAGCTAGCCATCAAAGTAAATGCCGTGCATTGCGTATTTTGTGTACTATCTATTCAGGAATTTCTTCAGTTCAGGATTTTTTTAATTAATTATTTATTTTATTTTATTTGACTGAGTGACGAGACGAGCTTGATGGTAAGTCGGTCACCTGATGGTAAGCGCTACGCCAGCCCACAACAGATACAGTGCCACCCAGAATTTTGCATTGCAAAATCCTGAGCGGCACTGCACTGCGCTCGTCATCCTGAGACATCGGCTCTAAAGTCTCATACGCCTAGTAATTTCATCGTACAGTGTGAATATATTGCGCCGATGACGACCCTGAACTAAGATCTTTGACTTCTGAACTTGAAGGAGTTTGTACAAAGAAGACACGGCACTTTTTTCCACAATTTTCTCCGGGAATCGAACACACTCGGTGCCGCAATGGTTGTCCCGATTTACATAACCACTAAGCTACACTATGGCCCGAAAACCAGGTGAAAAAGTCATAGCCATTAATTTTCACTACAAATGTATTCGAAAAATTAATTTTAAACGTATTCGAAAACCACACAAAAAAAAAATAAACACCTTTCTCAATTCCGCCTTGGACATCCCCTGGGTGGTCTCCGAAAACCCAGTCTGGGAGTCATCATCATCACTACACGGCATTGTCACTTGTTCACTGCACTGTGCACGTCTGCACTCCACGAGAGTTGAACTGGTAATGCGATTTCCACGCACGGTGCGCAAGAGCAAATTTAAATTTTGGTTCCTTCCTGTTCATGTAGAGAAATATGGAAAGTACATCTGTCTCTGTTGCTCCTATGAGTTTGGGCGATGGGAACTGCATGGGAATGTTTTGTTTTCGTTCCATCTCGCTCTACCGGGGAACCTGTTGTGAATGGAGCGTGTGGATGGGTGGTTAGTGGGTGACCATAGGTTGGGGTTCTATTCCGGAATGATAAACTGCTTGTATTCTTGTCGAATGAAGTATTGTGTCTTTTATATTTTCTGTCCTGTATTTATCCTACTAATATTATAAATGTTAGAGTTGTGTGAAAAATTATGACATTTTAATATAATTATAAACTTTTTTTTGTAGATGATGAGCCGACTGCGAAGCGTGAGGATGCGGGTTTGAGTCCTGCAAGTGTAAATATTTGTGTGACCTACAAATATTTACTCAGAGTCTAGGTATTTATAGGACCATGGTCCTCGTAGTTCAAGAAACCCTAGATAAGATAGTGGGCGCTTTGGTTCTCGAACTCTAAGCGTACAATCTACGTTTAAATAAAATATAATAGTTAATATAGGAAATACTATTTAGGAGTCAGGTTCTATATTTGTGATATTGACGCTATATTTTTTTTTTATATTAATATTTTATAATAACTAAAGTGAAGCTACTTCATCGCTCCCCTATCCTGTTTAGTATGGGAATGCAGGACCGTACGCGCGTCCATCACCAACTGAGTTTATTCCGCCCACCTTCCAACAAAAGAACCCTATACTTTATCGAGCCGCACCTTTGCATCAAGTTTCATAATAATTTCAACGAACTGTGTGACAATTTAACGCGATACTTTATGTATGAAGCTAGCGTAGCGTAGTAAAGGGAAGGTGTGCATAAAGTCCTGAGTTTTTTGTGTAATTTCTACGGGACTCAATTACGCTACTTTATGGGACATCGGCTCATAAAGTGCTAAGTTGTTTCGTGTCATATTAGAGGGAGTTTTAAATGGTACTTTATGATCGAAGTTAGCGTAGCGTAGCGAGGTGACTTTAAAGGGAAGGTGCGCATGAAGTGGCGAGTTTTTTTGTGAGGTTTCGAAGGGAGGTGAATATGGTTCTTTATGGTGGGGTTTCTTGCACTGCTAATTATTCTGTGGTGGTTCTCACGGTGTGTGGGAATGTGGAAAGGTGCAAGGGTTCGTTTGAGGTGTACTTGCGTCTATGGAGTGTTACGATTGTTTGCAACTTGATTTGAACACTGTTATTTGGTAGGTAAAAAAAAATGCTGAATAAATAAATACATAGGTATACCCAGGTAGGTATTTCGTCTACATAATTATTTAAATACTAGCTGTACCCTGCCACGCTTCGCTGTGGCACATTCGCACATTCGCTTATATGTCACTGATGAAAAAAATAGATAAAAACAATCCTTGAAGCGGATTATATATCATGCTAAAGTTTCAGCTCGATCGGTGCAGAACTTTTTGAGTTTTTGAAGCGTACACAAACCAACATAACATTTTTAAAAATATAGATAGATTTATTTTACGGCGACTCAATAAAAAGAGTAAAACATGATAAAGGAAAGAATAATAAGAATAGAGAATTAAAACTTCAAAATAAAAGTATATTCATCCGCCAAGCAGTAGCGTGTAAACATTACTGTGTTCTGGTTTGAAAGGCACTGTATCCAGCTAAATTACTGGGTATATGAGACTTTAGAGCAGATGTGTCAGGGTGACGAGCGCAGTGCAGTGTCGCGCAGGATTATGCAACTGTAACTGTTACGAGCAGGCGTAGCGCTTACCATCACATATATTAACAATGTCTATTCTCTTAAAAGAGGCCTCTCTTTAGTTACCTGACTGCGGAACGCAAAGGAAGGTATTTTGTTTTTTGTTTTATTGTACTTATGTAAGTACCTACCTCCGAACCTATATATTTAATATCTGTAAATGAAGTAGATAGGTTATTAAATAAAAATTAAAACCCGTGACTGCGGAGAAAACTAAAAAGAATTGATGAAACCTTAGTTAGTTACACTCAACATTTAGGACCTAATATCAAATGTAATCACAGGTATTGCAGTCAAACTTGAAATGGATTGCAGATGTAATATACCTTACCACGTAATTTTTTTCTTTTATCTTCTAGGCTTTATTTAACCCCTTGGTGCCTTAGATTGTTATTCATCATCATCATCATCATCAACCCATAACGTCCCACTGCTGAGCACGGGTCTCCCCCCACTCGTGAGGAGCGTTTACATATGAGTTAATTCAGCTTAATACATTTGGTTTAAAATATGCTTCAAAAAAAACGAGAAGGTTCTCAAATCTACTAAATCTTCATCAACAAACCTTATCGGCCCACTGCTGAGCACGGGTCTCCCCTCACTTTCGTGAGGAGGGTTAGGCCATAATCCACCACGGGGGCCAGATCCGGATTGGTGGATCACCTACCTACCTCCGAAATAATTCTCGGGTAGGTATGTGGGTTTCCTCACGATGTTTTCCACAAATTAATTTATTTCAATATTATTTCCTATAATTTTCAAACAAAATGTCCTAAGGAAACTCCGCCATTAACCAAACATCGAAGTTATTTATTCTGTGATAGAAACCTATAGTTACCTCTATCTACCCTCTCGTAAATATTGAACTAAGTAGATAACAAGCCATTGACTCATCCAGGTGTTTCCTATTTATCATGACCTTTACCTCTATTCCCCACATACCTCTGTACTGTATTAAATAAATATTTAATTAGGCCACTAACGCTTTCTCCCACGGTAGTATTTGTCAATTACAAAGTTAAATTTTTCCTTCTTAGTTTAAGATATTTTAAACCTTATCGCCTAGATTTACAGTTCATTGTTAACCCATAGCAAGTTCTCTAATAACTTTGTCAGGACTTTGCGACGTTTTCATTCGATCAGAATTAATGAGACTTTATTGTCGAAAGAATTAAGCTCAAAATTCTTTGTTAAATATAAAAGGTTTGTGAAAAGGGGATGGTTTTGTGCAGTAAGTAGCCAAGTGTGACGGTATTCCACGCGATCGCGTGATGGTCTAATGAATGGTCGTAATGAGAATGTCAGATGTCGTCAAAGTGTCAAATGGGGTGGACAGTGGGAAAAAGAACTGGGTCCCAGTCGGGATGGTGGGATGCAGGCGGTAATTACTTTTGCATGTTATTAGCTCGTGGAGTTCCCTAAAGGAATGAGTGATGGTATGGGGTCACGGAAAGCAAGCGAGCTAATCAAAATTAGCTCAAATAATCTACCGTTAATCAGAAGAATAGGAAGCTCAGTCCTTTATCAGATTAGATTTATTCATCGGAACTTGACGAGCGCGCAATTTAGGTAGGTATTATTATGCTATTGAATGGATTTTTATTTTTGTTTAATTTTATTATTGTTGTTATTTTTAATATGACCTAAGCCTAGCTATACAGCTAAATATGAAATAGAAATAATGAAATATACTGACGAAATGAATTTTACAAAATTTTTAATACAACTAGTCACTGCATCTCTGCCATAGTGGTTATTAAGAACATAGTTGTTGTTCAGAAAGCTTATATAATGTATGTTTTTGACGAGTCATAATTATTTGTACCCATCGTTAATATTTTGGATAAAAATATAATTAATTATATTATGTACAAATTATGATAATAAATGTTTCTATCCTTCTATTCTATTCTATTCATCTTCATTGAACAATGGAAACTAAGTCAAAATTGTTTTGCAAGATTGGACCATCAACCATCATCCATAAATAATGGTGATTTTAAATATCATGGATTTTTCATCATCCATACTAAACTTACACAGCTGTAGCGGTGTGTGATGGTAGGTGACATTCCTAAGGGTTGGAACTGACCAACGGAAGATTGCAAGGAAGTCTTAGCAGTAAGGTTTCATAAAGAAGTCGGTCGCACAAGGTATTGTGTCTGTCTGCACTTAGTGTGGTCACTGACTCATCACTCGGTTGGACGGAAGGAGGTCGTTCGATTCTTTCATGTCGATGTTTGAGTTTGCTAAAAACTTCATTTGTTTTGCTTTACATACGGAAGAAATCACACTACTTGTTGGTGTTTGTCTTTTAAAACCCAATCGATACGGATTTGGTAGGATACCTTTTAGTACGTACCTATTATAAATAAATAGTTACCTAGCTATTAGAAGGACCTATTTCCTATTTTCTTTCTTTCCTATTTTTGTTCTACCCTTGTTTACCTATTGTAATTCTTCTGTACTGTGTTTATTTTTGTTTCCGGTGTACAATAAAGAGTTTTTCTATTCTATTCTATTCTATTTTCCTTTTTCCTATATTTGTTTTCCTTTTTTATTTGAGATCAGGATTAATTTCGGGTCGTTGCGCCATCCTTGTTAGTTAGTTATTTATAGGTCCCTGGTGGAAGTTGTGGAATCTTGATCAATCCAATCATCTGACAAATCGGATCCAATCCGAAGATTACTAATATTTATGATGTTAACTAGCTAAGTACTTCCTACCTTCCTACCAGCTTCTCGAAGAATCCGAATCAGCATAATGAAGGTAACAAACAGAATGATGTAGGTACCTAACTAAGTACAACAAAAACCCACAAGAACGCCCCAAAACGCAAAAAAGCAACTTCCCTCGAAAGCAAAAGTCCAAAAAACCTATACAAAAACTTTTCTCATATAAATCTTGGTCGCCGTGTGTTAATAAAGTTTGTACAAATTGTAACGGCCCACTTCCTTCCCGGGCTCAAGGGATGTTAGTTATTGACTTGGTCGAGTGGGAGACGGCCGAGTGCAGACAGGGTTCCCGACTCCGATTAGCGTAGGCGGAGAGGAAACGTCAGACAAGTCCATATAAAGTAAGTCACGTAGCGTATGGTATATTATGACTCCTATAAAAGTGCGAGAACTTGTCCCTATATGCTAGCTGCGCCCCGCGGCTTCACCCGCTATGAGTATTATTTAGCCATAGGAACTGTTAATTTTTACGGTGTAAAAAGTATGTGGTTAATTCAGGTTGGAATAATAATATTTCCTCGACCGTGTCGACACTTAGAACCAGGTGAGACTGTGGTCAAATGCTTGCCTATACTGCAATAAAAAAAAATAGGCGTATGCCGAATTTCATCCAAACCTGTTCAGTAGTTTTGTCAAAGACTTTTTTGGAGCCTTACTTTTGTCTTCATAATTATCTACCTTTTCTCAATCTATTTTCAGGAAGTTAACTACCAGGTAGGTGCGGCGCTTACCATGAGGAACAATGTGATCGCCTCGTAAGTCAGTCAATAAAAAATAAATAAACCAAACGAAATAAAACCTAAACGGGATCCAGCTTAGGTTGAAAATGGCTTATAAGCGACTCAATTTAGGCTGCTGCCATTTTCAACCTAAACTGGATCCAGTTTAGGTTGAAAATGGCAGCAACATAAAAAATAAGACGTCACGGTACGATTATGCGACGCGGTTCAGTTTAGGTCTTCAATTGAATCGCTATAAGATGTCATATTAGGCCTCCTGGAATTAGGTACTAGCACAGACCTCTGTGGGCTACCTTTAACGTTGTGGCTTTAACATTGTACTGAATTGTGCCTAATATCGTTACGAAATATCATGTTTCCATCGGCAGATGAAGGTAGGTGGCAATATACATTCCTTTCTTTGCCTATTGAGAGCTTCTTTTGTGCGGTACCCTAAATATAAGACCCTTCGATTGACGAGGTGCTTTCTCACGGAGGGTCAGCTTGTTTTGTCCCAATCCATAATGGACATCTGGCTGGACCCGGTAAAGCCGCTTTGGGTTTATGGGATTGAACTGGTCTGAGAAAAAATATTAATATGTATAGTTGGTATCCTATCTAGGTGGGACGAACCTAGACCTCAGTTTCCAAATGTAGTTTTTTTATTTATCCTAGTGACGAGACGAGCAGGTCAGTCAGATGATTGTAAGCGCTATGCCTGCCCATACAGTTATAGAGCAACCTAGAACTTTGCAATGCATAATCTTGCGCGGCACTGCACTGCGCTCGTCAGGATGAGACATCGGCTCTAAAGTCTCATATGCCCAGTAATTTCCCTAGAAACAGTGCAGTGGGTGGCTGATGGTTTAGCTTTTTTTTTTTTAATTTTAGTATACTTATGAGCTGTATCATAGACCCCATACAAAAGTTATAGCTTTCTATCCACATTCTAGTATGAATCCTTAAAAAATCTATATTAGTAACATAACCTAAGCTTTGCTCCACCACTTCCTAACACTCTGGACCATTTTTTGCACCCACAAGATTTCCCATAGAAACAGGTGATTACAAAAACTCCCTTTAACTATCAACTCGTTTTTACTTCCCTTTTTGTAAGAAAAAAAAACTCCGTATCCGGAGCAAGATTTCCGGGTTACGGCGGACGCGGGTACAAAAACTATTGGGATTTGATCGATGGATAAATGATGTGATGTTCATTATAAAGCGTGAGAATTATCGCGTCTCCTTGGATGATTTTGCGTATGTTTTTTTTTAAATTTCGTTTGAAAGCTTTTGTTATTTTGTTCCCGGTATTGTGGAGTATCTCTACTTAATCTATGTAGTGCGTGT
The DNA here is from genome assembly GCA_912999815.1 of Campaea margaritaria. Lineage (NCBI taxonomy): Eukaryota > Metazoa > Arthropoda > Insecta > Lepidoptera > Geometridae > Campaea > Campaea margaritaria. Next base: position 9,713,653 of record OU538800.1, read on the forward strand.
TAAAAGCTAGTTTCCCGTTTGTCTGTGTCCTGTCGTGATGCATCAGGAAGGTATCGGTTTCATACATTTAATTGGAAGGGTTTATTGAATAAACCCTTCCTTCTTACTCACTTACTTTTGTTTTGTTACTGTTTTATTCTCCACTATTGTTTGTTATTCCTCTATTTTCAATGTACGTATTTATTTTTCCAAATACAGTTAGAAAACCTAGTTATTTGATGTGTGTATCAAACTATCTAAACTACACATATTTACTCGGGTAATTAGTTTAAAAAATTTGCCTTTTCCGTTACAACTTATATCCACGAATATTGACTATTCTATTACCAGCGCAGTTCATTCCATCACACAGTCACGAAGGACTATTAGCTACTCTGTGTCAGAAGTCCCGGAGCCCTACATTCCCACGGTGGGGCGACAGGTGTCCCGGGCGCTGCTATCGACGTGTAACTTTAGACCCTAAGTTTACACCATAGAGTTTGTTTTAACATGATGGTGTGGCGCCTCTAGGCCCAGCCCTTGTGGGAAAATGAATGAAACCGACGTAGAAGTGCAGGTATGCGTGGTTTACTCGGCTCGATGACTTCGAGCAGACATTATTGTCACACGTTATTGTCTGTTTTGCAAAATATTTGAGACGAAGATCTAGATGGCAGTCCGTCTATGATCAATTTATGATATAGAAAAATAAAATGGTACCTACCTAACTTCATCATCAACAACCCATATTGTCCCACTGCTGAGCACGGGTCTCCGCTCACTTTCGTGAGGAGGGTTAGGCCATAATCCACAACACCAAATAACGATGTTTTCCTTGACCGAAAAGAGAGTGATAATTACGTACATTATGCTTTTTACATAAACACATTGGTACGTGCTCGGGATTGGGATTTGAACTCACGACCTTCTCCTTGAAAGTCACCACTTGGCGTTCTCCCACTAGACTACCATCGCCTATGATTATTCCGGAAATACCCTTAGGACGTCTCCCTCAAGGGGGATTTCCGGATTTTTCCCGGATAACCCCCTAAAAATACGCGATATTCCGGAATTCCTCATTTCCGGAAAAAATATTCCTTAAATCCCCCTTAGGTGTAGCTAGCGAGCATTAGCGTTTTACTTTACCTGCGGACTTCTACAAATCTATAGCTATAATAATTTTACTTAATAGGGAACTTGCCGAAGCAAGTACTAGGTTTACTATTCTCAACCATTTTCAGTTTGTAACTACCTATGTTAAATCCCCTACCTGAGTATTCAATTTTAATTTATAATTTGGGTAAGTAAAAAACCACAATCATCCCAAAACTACAATCAATTTCATCACTGAACGCGCCTCACACGGAAGGGGCAAATCCGTCTGTGGGAAATGATCTTTTGCCAATTTCTCACTTACCGCTTACTATAGGTAAGTAGGTACTCACGCAGTGGTTTCTCGGACCCCTGCCACCTTTGCGCTTTTGTTGTAAGATTACCGGTTTCTTTGTAAACCGATACGCATTGTGGAGCAAGGGATTGAATGAGTGTCGAATTGTGATTGTGAAGCTTGTTAAATATGTACATACTAGGGATGTTACCGAGGTGTTTTAAATTCGGAGTCACAGTATTTTAATTTGGTTTGTCGTAGTCAGAGGTGATTTGAAAGCGGTGGTAGCCTAGTGGGAGAACGTCCGCCTTCCAATCAGAAGGTCGTGAGTTCAAATCCCAGTGCAGGCACGTACCAATGTGTTTCTGTAAAACATATGTACGTAATTATTACTCGCTTTTCGGTGAAGGAAAACATCGTGAGGAAACCCATATCTACCCGAGAATTATTTCTGAGGTAGGTATGTTATCCACCAATCCGGACTGGGCCCCCGTGGTGGATTATGGCCTAATCCTCCTCACAAAAGTGAGGAGAGACCCGTGCCCAGCAGTGGGACGTTATGGGTTGTCGATGAGTCAGTGGCGGGGTCAGAATAGAGATGTGTTTAAGAGAGGCATGATATAAATAGTATATATTGCGATAAGCCCGTTATTGCACGGCGTGAAGTTGGCACTTGTGACATAAACCCGCATTTAAGTCACGTTTTTCCGTGTTAAAGGGGCTATTTAGGTCATAGAAAAGCGTGACTTAAATGCGGGTTTAGGTCACACCTTGCTATAAATAAAACATTAAACATTATTCAATCAGCTTGCTTAATTTCAGTACCAAATTATAACAGTTACCAAGTTAAATCAAATGAATTGAGTACCTACCAAAGTAGCAAGACGCTATCTAGTAATGGGAGGCCTCTTATGCAAGAGGCCGCCTGGGGAAGTACCACACCTTTGCCAGATATTCATCCGCCAACCAGTAGTGTGCAAACATTACTGTGTTCCTGTTTGAAGGGCATTGTTTCCAGCGAAATTACTGGGTATATGAGACTTTAGAGCCGATGTCTCAGGGTGACGAGCGCAGTGCAGTGCCGCGCAGGATTATTACAATGCAGGGTTGGGTGGTGCTGTGTTGTGTCTGTTATGGGCAGGCGTAGAGCTTACCGTTAGGTAAACGACTTACTCACCTCGTCGGTCAGTCAAATAAACATTGTAACTTACCATCAGGTGAGATAGAGGACAAAAGCGAACGTATTTATAAAAAAAAAATTACAGTTTTAAGAAAAACACAATTTTACGACGAATATCAAATTTATTCATTGGGATAAATGCGGTTTGACTAAAAATAAAATTATATTCATATTTAAAATCAATAATAAAAACTCCAAACCTAACAGAAAATAATTTTAATACGTATGTAGGTATTGTAGGTACTTAACTTATTTCATCGGATTTAATCAACTTGTATTCTCGGCGTTCCCGTACCATAATTATTTTCTGTAAGATTTTCAAAATCCATGGGTGACACAGAATAACACAAATTAAAATTGAATTATCATTACAAATATAAATAGAAATATTTCACTACAATAATTAAGTAATTACACACTCATCACTGGGTAGATCTAACAAACAAATAAATGCACTGATAAATGCTATGTTAGTTCAATAAGTATGGCTATAATTATTATTAACAAATTACAATACGAAATAGGAATTAGGGTTTTGAACTTTTTGCAAAATAAACTAAATAAAATGCTACAACTACCCGACTGCACTAAGATGTCAGCAATCGTGTTTATCTACTTGGTTCATATTATCTTAACACGTTCACTGCTAAAAACACAAACGTTGTGTTCTATATAGCTTTACGCGGTTGCGGGAAAACACACCTGTTGTGTTAGGGCAGCTTACACAGACTGCACGCCATTACTGGATAACACACAGGGTCCGTAACGGTGCCTAAATGTAAAATCCGGCTCAGCAGTCAACGTGTTAACTAGCGAATTCCACTTAACACTTTCACCGCTGAGCCGATTTGCTTGTCTAGCCACGGTTACGGATCTGCACACGCCGTTGCGTTTTTCCATACCGCAAACACAACAGTTGTGTTTTCCCGTACTCGCGGCAAGTTGTGAAAAACACAACAGTTGTGTTCTCAACAGTGAACGTCTTAAAAGAGAGTACACCAGCGTCTAAATATCTTGATAGAGAGGTTTTACTAAACTGTAGCATAATGCATTCAAGTTTTACAAACCTAGTAGTTTGCAGATAAAAAAGTATATCACTATATAAAATACCTTAAATTTTAAATAACATGAAAACATGACAGTGTGTAACAACGGATAGCTACAAATTAAAAATCAAGGTTGCCCATTAAAAGCATCTAGATATCTGATTACGTGTTAGGAATTTCTAACAAAGACATAAGCTTGATATTTCCGATATTTTGGCAACATACTGATTAAATTCCGTATAGATGTACATACGAATAGGTATCCTAATTAACTGGCACTGTACTATCACAGAAATGTTATCTATTACGTTATATCTTTAGGTATTTTACCTATGCAAGTATACAAAAGCTTGTTTCTTTCGAAGCTACATTCACTGTTAATGCCAGGTTTATACCAAATGCTAGTAATATAGAAATAAAGGATAATATTATATGAGTCAAAGAAACATTTAACAGTAAGTAGACAAAGAATAAAGATTAAAATGTATAGAACAGATAAATTTTACATGCATGCTATTTTATGACTGCAGTCACTAGAGGGGGGCAGTATTGTTTAGAAAACAAATTCTCACATTAAGTCAAGTAAAATAAAAATTGCAAAAATAACAAAACAACATTAAAATGCAAACAAACTTATCATTCTTGTGACACTATAAGGTTCAAAGTTGTATAGTAACTTTTCAGATCAGCTCTTAAATTATTCTAACTAGGCATTTGGCAGATTTACACATTACACTACGCTGTTCACAATATCAGTTTTTTTTTTAGAATTTCGATAGGTAATTCACGAGGAGCAATGCTGCGAGTTGCGACAACCTATGCTCGAAATCAATCGAGCCGAAAGCACACGGATGAGACATCGGGGGCAATCAAATTGTGCTCGATGGTCATCTTGCTCATCGAACATCGACGTACTTATGCTCAATTGCTTTGCTCATTGAACATCGACGCCTACCGACTTATGCTCAATGGTACTTGCTCTTTGAGCATCTTCGTACAGATTTTCGATGGCAATCGTACTGTTACATGGTACGGCCAACGTGATCCAGTGTAAAACTGCCATAGAATTGATACACAAAATTAGAGTACTTACTTACAAACATAATATTAATCAATGGTCCTTTTTAATACAATTTAGAATAATGCTACTCACGAAATATTATTCTGGTAACACACAAAAAAAAACCACACAGAGATTCAAGTAATCAACTTTACTACTACAACATAGGTACTTTAGTTTTTGTAGAATTTCAGTGTAAATGATGCATTTTTGTGTGCATAATCTTTGGCTATCATCAAGATCGCAAGCATATTACGGTCCGCCAGGGAATCATCGGGAAGGCCCGAGTGGTCGTCATTTGACAGATTATCGTGGTGATAACGACGAACATTCGACCGAGTCCGGCGGTAGTCAGTTAACTTCCACTAGTGCCCTCTCGGGGCCCATGTGAATAAAGATTTTTGACTTGACTTTACAATACAAACATTTAGATTTTAAATTTTGAATTTTGAAATTCGATTTTCCAATACTAAAATATGCATCCAGATTTTTCACCAGACAAAATCATAGCTTCTTAGCCTTTTTGAACATGCGAATGTTTTTTCGCAGGAGTCCCATTATTAGCTTTAAGTCGAAATCATAAGGTACACAATTGTCTGGCAACAGTCGGAGGCAACCCTACATAGGCACTTCGGCGGTGTACTCGATCCTCAGCAGCAGGTCCATGATGTCCTGCGCGTGCAGCCAGCGCCACGGCGCGGCGCGCGCGGCGGGGCAGCGGCCGCCGGCGCCGCGCCGCGCCGCCGCGCACAGCACGCACACCGCCGCCACGAAGCAGATGACGGCGAACAGCTGGAACAGGCACTTGAGCGGCTCCCTGGAATCACACGCCGGGGAATATGAGAAGCGCCGTTTTGGGGATGTGGAAGTTTGTGTTACACCGGCTTGATACGCTGGCCCGATGCCACTCGTCCAACGTGTGAATCGAGAAAATAGCCCTGGTCTCAACGTTAATAAAATAAACCAATAGAAAAGTACATTTGTTGTTACTTAGCTACTTTTTTTTTTGCAACCTAAAATATAATATGTTAACTCACTCACTTCAATCCTTCTTTTGTCTTTTAAAGATTTGGCGAAAGCGTTTGATACCGTATAGCTCCGTATCTTTGTTAAATATTTTAAAGATGATTAAAGTAACACACATCCGTTGCATGGACCTCTCAGCCTCTCACAGGTCACTGAGAGATAAGATAATGCAAAATGAGGAGGTACTTCAGAAAATAAGCTCATATTATGGAGTTTGACAGGGAACTATTCTCGGGCCGCGTCTCTTACTAATCTACAGATGCATATTTGTGTAAAGAGAGTTAGCACTCACCAGAAGAACCTTCTGATACTGCGAAGAGGCACAACGGCGTTGCGTTTTTCGCACTCGAGACACGGCACTTCTACTTGTGTCGAGACTGACGATTGAACTGAAATTGTAACGAGATATTGTAATACGTACTCTGAGCAATGGAATATATGTACTATAATAATATATGATAGTTATACTTATAAGACTTTTAGAAAGAAATAATTATTAGCAGAAGTAGAAGATGTGGATGCGTGGACTGAAAAAATTAACGTCACATGGCAATTGAATTTGAGATTTCATGATAAACATGGGGCTAACTGAAGATAATTAATTTTATTTGCATCTGTTGATTCTTGCATTATAAAAGTAATGTAACTACAACTATTAAGTATAAACTACGTCTAATTTTACAAAATAAGGTCATATTTTTATGAATAAAAAAATATTAGATCTACAATTATTATAATACTACATACGGTATAAAAAATTGCTACAAATTATAAGCTAAGAGTTACAATCTACCATCACCAAACCAAAAGGGACGTCACTAAAACAAATACAAAACACTGATCAACTGAAAAAATTACCAAATTCCGTTTGGCAATCGACGCAACACACTTCTGGCTCCAAAATATTATTTATAACATCTCTTTGCTTGCTACAAGCCGCTTCCATGATCTCAATTTTGGCATTTAAATCTTTAACCACAGACTGCAGTACTTTATTCTTATTGTTTCCTTCATCTATCAATCTTTGCAATAGGGCTAGATTGTCCTCATAATTGGCAATTTCAATTTGTACTTCAGCCACTACAAGGTTCGAGACTTTTAGATCCCTTTCTAATTTAGCAGTATATTTGTGAGAGTTTTCGCATTCGACACAACTGTGAGTGTTGTTATTTGTCTTCAAAAGCTCGAAAGCTTCTGTCTGTGTTTGTACTGCTACTGCTTTTTTTGGCTGTGCCTTTGGAAATGGAACCCTGTACTGTTTGATAAAGGGTCTAGTTTTTATGAATGATCCAAGAGTCTGAGTCCCAATGCTTACTAGGTTTTCAGAGTAACTTTGAACTTTATTCTTATCAACTGAACGAAATTTATTGCACTCATCGGTTTGAGTTCCAACATTAGATATCTCAAACTTTTCTCTTGTAGGAATGTTGTTCTGAGCTTCTTTTTCAGTTTGAGTTCCAACAGCGACCATATTTAGATCAAATATTTCGACCTTATCACGTTTACGGATATCAAGACAAAAATGGGCTTTAAAATCGTCAGTACAAGGTTTAATATCATTACAATCTTCAGCGGTTTGTGTACCAAACGTGACAAAGGAATGGTTTGATAAGGAACGATCTAGAAGTTTGTCAAAGTTGAGATCTGAGATGTTGTTTCGGGACACATTGTAGCTTAGACGTATTTCGTCGAATAGAGACATGTTTGTGGAGCGGCCCTGGTCTTCTTTTAGAGCGCTAATGAATGACTCTTCGTCCAAAAGCCGGTGTTCTATAGATAAGGGCAGAAATGTTAAGCGGACACATATTTTAGCGGAATATGGAGTACATAACAGACAAAATTTATTTGACTGTATTGAATATAAACGTGATATTGATCATGGATTGTTGAGCTTTCGATATTTCGGCACCGCTACAAGCATAATGATGCCAAATGAACTGGCTACTGCAGCACATCAACTGATATCTTTGGTAAATATCTCGTTTATAATGAATACATTTCATATATTAGCGACCATGTGAGTTAAAAACCTATTTATTATACTTCTCAGGCACAATTTATTTCCTAAGGGATTACAGAAACACACACACAGCATTGTTATCTCAATACGTTGAAGAGATAAAACATTTTTTCTCGCAAGTAAGCGATATATGGAACGTTTTTACCTAGCCATTTAGCGAGCTTACAACAAAGTGGGCTTTATGTAGTGTTATTGCCTTGTGGTCAAACATTCTACATACCTTGTAAGAATCTACTGTCAGCATTGAGGGTGTCCAGCGCAGTGAGCATCTGCTCCTCAGTGTAGCTGACGTCAATGGAGCGGTCTAGACGAAGGTGCGTCTGATTGGATTTGTTCAGAATGTCCTTGAGTTCCATTTCTAGTAGAACCTGAGAGTAAACGGAAATGTTATATTAGCTGTGCCCGTGACTTCGTTTGCAGTGGGATTTTATGTTTAATTCAATGGTTAATAAAATACAGTTCCCACCAAAGGCCTATGTCGGTTAGCACCTAAAAATATTTCTGTAGACGCCTATAGTTTTTAAAAGCTATTATTAGACCGGTAATGAAGATACGTATGTCACTACAGGTCAAAGCTGAATATCCACATGTCAAAGCTGAATATCCGCATGTTTTACCGCAACAATATGCTGATCTCAGGTTTGTTCTGACTGTTCTGAGATCACTGTCCGTGCCGGCTATCTGCATACATAGTACATTTTAGGTGAGTGTCATATTCTTGTTATTGTTTTGTGGGAGCTGATGATAAAGGTTTAAGTTGCGGGTTCGATTCCCGTACACCACAAATATTTGTGAAATCATCAGGTATTTCCTGTTTCTCGATGCCCAGATACACGTCACTGTTAAGGCCAACGCTCACTTGGCAGCACGGCGCAGCATGGAACAGCACCGGATTTTTAACACTTGTGTTACTGGGTGTTATAAACTCACCTTTTCCTTTATGATCTGCTGCATAAACTCCTCCTGGTCCTGGAACCGCGCCGCCAGGTCGGCGCGCTCCGCCCGCAGCGTCTCATTCTCCTCGAGCAGCGCCGACTGTCGCGCGGCGTACATCTCGTTGATGCGGTGACACTCGTCCTTGGACTTCGACAGGAGTTCTTGGAGAGTCAGTTTCTGAAATGATACCGTATTTGGGTTAAATTCTAATGAGAAGTGGTAAAAACGAATAGGCAGAATAGGCTACTTTTATGTTGAGGCCTGTATAACGGATCGCGTTATAAGCGGTTGTAGCCTGAGTGAGAGAACGTCCGTCTTCCAAGGAGAGGGACGTGAGTTGAATTCCACTGCGTCTTGTAATGAAAACATGTGTACCGACGTGTGAACAGTCACAATTCTCTTACCAACACATTCGAAAGCGTCATTCGTCTCTACACCCTTCAGCAGGCGGCTAACAAAATGCTGTATACTCACATCATTCTCCATTATAGCGATTTGCTCTTGATACACTTTAGCTCTTTTCTTTAGAGATTCAAGCTCTCTCTTCGCGTCGCCTAGCGCCGTCTCGCTCGCACACAGGCGCTCGCACGCCTCGTCGTGGTCGCGGCGGACGTGCGACAGCGTCGCGTTCTCTTCGCGAACCCTGCGATGAAAAACGATAGATGATATTTTATGAACATACCTAATCTGTGGTATAATTACAATAAAAATGTTGTAAGAGGTACAGAAGACATATAGTACATATGTAGTACTACATACTACATCCCTTCTCCATCCCGCGCAATCCACTCCCCCGCGCCTCTACCCGCAATGGGGTGGACAATCGGAAGGACAGTCAATATTACACGCCCAAATATAATAGACAAACGGTTTGTTTGAATCTTCATACTAGCGGGTTATCATTTTTTGGTCGCGACTCGTGTAGTATGCACACACACACACAATTGTATGGAGTGTCTGGGGTGTGGTGTGGCTATAAATAGTTGTAAATGTAACAATTTCATATCAGGTGAGATAACAATATAAATAAACTGTGTAACTGTCTACTGAAGCCTTATGGTGTTCAATAAAGAATTTAATTGAATAATAATTTAAAATGAAAATAATAAAAATTAATAATAATAGTTTAATTATAATTAATTAAATAATTAATTAATATTTTATTTTTTATTTATTAAGTATATATATATTTTTTTAATAATTTTTTGAATTGTAAATACCCCATCATAATCACACACTTAGATCCTGATCTCTAGCTAGGCCCCCTTGTATCTGGGAATCGGGAAGTATAAGAAACAAAACATGCTATATAACTTGGTCGAAAATGACCTTCTAGCTACTCTCAAAGTATATGTGTCTCTCAATGTGCATACATGTTGAGATGCCTTCGGAGCGAGTCTCGTTCAGCGGTGAGCGCGGCTAAGGTCTCCTCATGCTGTCGGTCAGTGACATCCAGCTGGCTGCGCAGCTGTTGTGTCAGGTGCTCCTTCTCTTTCAGCTCACATTGCAGCTCTTCCAACAGCTGGAGACCTGGAACATTTTTATTTACTAGCTTTTAACAGCTACTTCTTCTGCATAAAAAAAACCCAAGTTAATTGTGTTAAATACCCTATGTCCTTCCCAAGGGTTTTAACTAGTATGGCTCCATACTAAATTTAATCAAGATCCGGTCAGCCGTGAAAAGGAACCCAACAGACATAGACAGACAGATAGACAGACAGAGTTCCTTTCGCATTAATGGTAATTTAATTTTTCATTTCACTGAGTTACGAGATGACCAAGTTGTTCACATGATTGTAAGCGCTACGCCTACCCATAACATTTACAGCACCACCAGAACTTTGCATTGCATACCCTTCCGATTGTCCGATTTCCTAGTTACTCCTCTCTGTGCATGGTTGTATGGAAGAGATCGCTCTGAGCGATAAGACCGCCCATTGTGACACTAATTGTAAAACTTGTTTTGTTCTAGTTTTTAAGTTTTTTTTTGTTCTGTGGTGTTTCAATAAAAAGTTTATCTATCTATCTATATATATAAAAATGTTATGTTGGTTTGTGTACACTTCAAAAACTCAAAAAGTTCTGCACAGATCGAGCTGAAATTTTAGCATGATATATAATCCGCTTCAAGGATTGTTTTTATTTATTTTTTTCATCAGTGACATATCAGCGAATATGCGAATGTGCCACAGCGAAGCGTGCCAGCTAGTAAACAGCTAGTAAATTATATAAACAGTAATGTCATAAATAATCATACCATCAGTAGATATTCCTGAATCTGAATCTTGTGGTGCCTGTCCAATCTTCAAGTTAAAACTGGAAAGAAAATTTTATTTAATAAACATCTACACACCATTGTGACACTAATTGTAAAATTTGTTTTGTTCTAGTTTTTAAGTTTTCTTTGTTCTCTGGTGTTTCAATAAAGAGTTTATCTATCTATCTATCTACACATTTACTTTCGTGTCATTCTCAATAAATTATATATTTTGTATCAACAAGCATAAAGCATTTACATCTAATCTTGCTTGGGATGAAGCTGCAATGCCATGATAGGATGAATGACATCCTGTTTTGAAATGACATTTTCATAGATCCCAGAACTCCCAGATTAGCAGGGCTTTGACGAGTGTCTGTACAAATATCACACGAAATTCTAATGAAATGGCGTCCATAACAGTGCGCACGAAACCATGGGTGCTACGACCTAAATTGCTAACCTTTCCTCCAAGTCAACTTTCGTCTTCTGGTTCTCACTGTACTTGTACAGTGCCTTCGCCAACTTGGTCACATTGATGTCGGGGTTGCTCTGTTCAGGGTCCAGAACTGTCTTGAGTAAGCTTATTTCAGCCCTGGAATATAAGAATTTTCAAAAAATAAGACTATCTGGCTTATGAATAACTAGCTGTGACACATGGTTTCACTCGCATTGGCTATTATCACAGGAACCACAATTTTTATAGGAAAAAATATCCATGTTTTATTCCAGGATCTAAAGTATCTATATACCAAATTACATCAAAATCCGTTCAGCCGTTGCAATCTGAAGAGAGGATAAACAAACACGTAAACTTTCGTATTCTAAAATTAATGGAATAAATTTTTTGGAAAGTGCCTAAGGACGGATAGATGGATGTTTCTTACTATTTTAAGCAAAAATTACTGAACGGATTTGGATGAAATTTGACACTCAGATAGTTTATTGCCTGGATCAACACATAGGATACTTCTTATCCCGTAAAAATTAACGGTTCCTGTGGAATAACACTAAACGCGGGAAAACCGCAGGCCGCAGCTAGTCAGCGCATATTAGTCTACTGCTCAGCATAGGCCTAGTTAACACGTTCACAGCTGCAAACACAACTGTGGTGTTTTTCATAACTTACCGCGAGTGCGGGAAAAACACAACTGTAGTATTAGCTGTATGGGAAAACACTATGGTGTGTGCAGAGCAGCACCCGTGGCTAGACAAGAAAATCGGCTCAGCAGTCAGTGTTAAAATAGTAACAAAGACCAAAGTCCAAAGCCAAATAAAAAAAAAACTAATTTCGACATATTATAAAAAAACATTATTACCTTCCATAAAAAGGAAATGATTCCAGCATTTTAGACACTACTACACACTACAGCTATTTGAGAATTTACAACAGTGGTATCTAGTAGAGACAAGACAGGGATATGATATGCCTATACCTGACGCGAGCAAATTCTCGCAGCGGTTAGACGTGCATCGCATCTACGGTGTGTGCCTAGCTTATCAGTTGTAGAAACGTGTTGTTTACACCGGCCTGGCCAACCGGGCCGGGCCGTGCAAACGAATTTGATTTTTAACGACCATGGAAGAAGAGTTAGTTTTGAGTGAAGGAGTAACCTACGAAATAGTGAATATTGAAAACAACAATATGATTTACGACGGGGTGACTGAATTGTTTACGATCGAGTCGGAGATGAATGAAACTACAAGAAATGAGACCAATGTTAGATTAACAAAAAGGGGAAGAGAAGAAGATCAGAACGAAAATTGGATCGAAGTTAGAAATCGAAAAGAAATACTGAAAGAAAGCCGAAAAACCGTGGAAATTAGTATAACATCTAAGGAAACGTTTCCTAAGCAGTTTGCACTTGCGAAACTATTCCAATCACAAAACATAACTAACATTACGAAAGTTAAATACATAAACCCCTATAAAATAATCTTGGAACTCAACTGCGACGAAATGGCTAAACATCTTATGAACTGTGAACATCTACTGGAACTGGGTTGGAGATTTCAGAAGCCATGGGAAGTAGGTTTGTCGTTCGGCGTCATAAAAAACATTGAACTCGACTTATCCGAACAAGAGTTGCTTCAATCTGTAACGTGTACAGAAAGTGAGGTTGTTTTTGTTAAACGGCTCAAACGTCGCGTGGACGGGGCAGAGGGGTGGACTGATAGTGAGTCAGTGCGGATCGGATTTAGAGGACCAAATCTACCTACTTTCGTATCCATATTCGACATGAAAATTAGAGTTGAACCCTACCTATTCCCTGTTACACAGTGTTCAAGATGCTGGAGATTTGGACATTCACTTAAAATGTGTCCCTCTAAAAGAGTATACTGCCCTAAGTGTGGGGGAAAACATGAGAATTGTGAAGTCACAATATACAAATGTATTAATTGCGCCGACGATCATATGGCCTTGAATAGAAATTGTCCCGTCTACATAAAGGAAAAAAAAATACGGAACATAATGTCAGAAAATAACGTATCGTATAGAAAGGCGACATCAATGTATGTCCCACTACAAGCTCCGGTTTATGCGCATACCCCTGCTCCTGCTCCGGCCCCAGCAACCCGCTCGACGTCTACTCCTAATATTATGTCCAGCAGATATTTTGATGCGACATTACTGGTGGACGAAACTCCGACTTACGCTAAGGTGGTCGCAACGTCGAGTAATAAAAAAAATGACGCTAAAAATGTACAGACAGAACATACTACGTCTCAAAAATCTAGGAAGAAGAAAAATATTAAAAAGAAAAAGACTCAACAACCTATGTTAGAGGAGAACATTGTGAGCGATATGGAACAGTCAATAGAATCCGAATCAGTTACCGGGGAAGAATCTGCTGCAGAGGACACAAACATAAGGAAGAAGAAGAAAAGAGCTGGAGTTGAAGTATCCTTTAGTAAATTACTAAGTAAACTTAAATTTATAATTTTTCAAAGTAATGAGGCGCTGAAGACTAGAGTTGAGAAAGTCACGCACCTATTCATAGAGTGGACTATAACTTGGTTATTTAATAATATACCAGGTTTGCCTTTTTTACAAAGTCTGTTTAATTAGTTATGGGTAGGTACAACCTTAACGTTTTACAATGGAACTCACAAAGTATAAGACCTAAGTTGGGAGCGTTCGAACATTTATTGAGCGAACAGAAGATTCATTTAGTTGCACTCAGTGAGACATGGTTAAGCTCTAATGTGTACCTAAACATAAAAGACTATGCTGTCTTTCGACGAGATAGAGTAGACTCATATGGTGGTGTGGCCATTTTAACACATAAGTCCCTTAAGGCTCAAATGTTTGCGTTTCATAATATCAATTCGTCAATCGAAGTGGTGGCTGTCAGAGTCTTTAATTGTGAACACGTGGAGTATGTAGTATCCGTTTATTGCCCCCCTCACATTATCACGTCGCCCGCTGACTGGGACGCAATTTTTTCAATATCTTCCCACAAAACATTAATAATTGGAGACTTTAATGGTCACCACTCTAATTGGTCGAATAGGACGGATTCCAGAGGTACCCAAATATTTGATTCTCTAGTCGACCATAATTTAGTTACTCTAAACGATGGGAGGCCGACTCGTCTAAAATTAGTAAACGGCATTTTGCAGCAGTCCGCACCTGACATATCAATAGTTTCAGCTGACATATCTTTAAAATTTCAATGGAATATCACAAATGAATGTTTAGGCAGCGACCATTTAATTATAAAATTATCTATCTCTAATAATTCATTTGAATCTAGTTTGTCATATAAACGTAACTTTAAAAATGCCAACTGGGAAAAATACAGACAGATAATAGAAGAAAATCTTACTAATTTTGTTTTATCGAATAATCCACAACAAAACTACGATAATTTCATTAGATTAATAAATGAAGCAGCAGATATCGCTATTCCATCAGTTAAAATATGTCAAAATTCTAATAACAGTTTTATACCTAAGACATATTGGACTCCAATGTTGTCTAAAGCAGTAGCTGAAAGAAGGTTGGCCTTGGCACATTTTAGACGAAACCCGATTCCAAGCAATTTGACCAAATTAAAAGAGAAAACAAAAGAATCTCAAAGACTTATTAGAAACGCCCGTAATGAAAGTTTTAGAGAATTCTGTTCCTCATTGAATGAAACCGCTTCAGCGAGTGAGATATGGCGGCGTATGCGCTGGCTCAAAGGATACCGGCAAGGTAGATCTAGATCTTATGTTGACAAAATGATGGCTCAAAAATTATTAACCAACCTCACTCCTGACTACGTCCAACCTCCTCAACCTTACTTTAGCTCCAGTAATCCAAAACTAGAAAAACAAATTTCACGAGCAGAATTTGAAAAATGTTTAAAGTCTAAAGACACATCACCCGGATGTGACGAAATATCTTATTCTATGTTGTATAATCTCCCTGATATCGGCAAATGCGTGTTACTTAATCTATACAATATGTTTTTCTCGTTAAGTTTTGTACCTAGTCAATGGCGTAACATTCGTGTTATACCTATTCCTAAACCTGGACGCGAATCTAATTCTGTATCTTCACTTAGACCTATATCTCTAATCTCTTGCTTATGCAAAATATTTCATGCGATACTAAATAACAGAATAGACTGGTACCTCGAAAGAAATAAATTAATAGCGGATGAAACTAAGGGATTTAGAAAAGGGCGATCTTGCTTGGATAGTTTGACTGATTTAGTGACTACTATACAAACCGGTTTCTCTAAAGACCAGTTCACCATAGGTTGTTTCTTGGACGTAGATAACGCTTACAACAATGTGGATATCACAAATCTTTTACAAACACTCGATCGTTTGGACGTAGGATCAAAATTTTGTAACTACCTATGGAACTTCCTCACAACGCGGTACCTTAAGATTGAGACTAATGAGTATAATCTAGCTAGAACTACCTGTTGCGGAATAGCTCAAGGGGATCCTGTCTCACCTTTGTTATTTAATGTAGCTACAGTTCAAATTTGTAAATATGTAACTTCACATTTTAATGTAGGTATTTCTCAGTACGCTGATGATTACGTGCTGTATGTAACTTCTAAAGATTGGATGGAGGCAGAGAATCAAATCCAAATTTGCTTGGACGTGCTGAATGAAATGTTCCGTAATATTAATTTGGAAATGTCACCAACAAAGAGTAAAGTCTGTATATTTACAAAAGGTTTCCAGAGGCGTAATGTTAATCTTAAAATAAACGGTAATAATATCGAAACAGTCGACACTGTTAAGTACCTAGGGATGTGGTTGGATCGATCTCTTAAGTGGAAAAAACACATAAACGAGGTGGCAGAAAAGGTTTTAAAATTTTTGAATGTCCTTAAAGTCTTGTCTGGGTCTGGTTGGGGGGTGCATCAGAAACATCTACGTAGACTGTATATAGCTTTACTAAGAAGTAGGTTAGACTACGGAAGTTTTTTGTATGACAATTCTTGTAAAACTAATATAAGCAGGTTGGATATAATTCAAAACCAAGCTATGAGGACAATCGGTGGTTTTATAAGGAGTACACCTATTCATGTGATGGAGAGCGAGTTATGTTTGCATCCATTATATTTAAGAAGACGATATTTAGGCAGTAAGTTTTGGTTTAAAAATAAATCACTTGCTAATAGTTCATCTATAAACTTAGTGTCCCAGCTATCAAATATGACTAGTAATAGATACTGGGGCAACAAGAAAAAACCGCTACTAACACTAGTCCATCAGGCCTACAACTCCTTACCAGTTCAATCAAGCGAACAGTTGGGTATGTTTTCATTGGACATGTGGGTAACGAACATAAATATCTCAGGAATTATAAGGTTAAACATAGACGGAGTAGATAAAGCAAAACGTAATTTTCATCCAATTAATTTAAGAAATGTTTCAATTGATTATCTTAATAGAACATACTCAACATATCATTACATTTTTACAGATGGCTCGAAAGATGATAATGGTTCCGGAGCAGCTTTTTTAGATTTAACTACAAATTGTTTTTCAAAATTCAAAATTGATTCAAAAATCTGTATTATGGAAATTGAACTATTAGCTATTTTAGAGGCCCTATCTTATGTAAGCTCAATCAATTGTAGTGATGTGGTTATTTTAACAGACTCAAAAAGTTCCCTACAACACCTGGCTCGTTGCACCTCGACCTTTCGAGGATTACCTGTAGCCTACACAATTATTAAATTACTATTACAGTTACAGTCTGAATATAAAAACATCGCTTTACAGTGGATTCCAGCCCATGTTGGCCTTATCGGCAATGAGCGCGTGGATAAGTTGGCCAGAGAAGCTGTCTCTGACGGTATACCTATGGATGTTTCACCTGCTTTCATTGACTACATGCCTATTGTTCGGAAAGATTGTTATAACCTATGGAAGGAGTACTTCGATGAGAGGTCAAAAGAAATAGGAATCTGGTATCGGACGATCCAACCTCACCCGTTAAGCTATCCATGGATTGATAACGCCATATTGACCAGAAAAGAAACTGTAATAGCTTTGAGATTGAGGTCCGGACATATTCCATGTAATAAATTCTCATACTTGATGCGCAAATCAACAACTCCGAATTGTAATACATGTGGCAGTATTGACGATGTATACCATATATTGATGGAATGTGTCCGGAACGCCAATTTGAGAAACTCATATGACTTGTCTGGCATAGGGAGTTGTAACAGCATTCTAGCGGATCCACTGTCGGATACGGCTAGAAAATTGTACAAACTGGCAGACAAGCGCAACTGATACACATATCAGTTACGCTTGTCTGCTAGGTACCTACCTATATACTGAATTTATGCTTTATGTAATGTATGTACCTATGTGACGATTTGATTTTGTAAAATAACAACCAGGGCGGCATGTTCGCAAATGGCGACAAAGCCCTTTTACCTCTTGTGATTAAAAAAAAAAAAAAAAAAAGATATGCCTATACCTACAGAATTCTACATCCTATCCATAGCTAAACATGTGAGTTACATCACACAAACATTCTGTGACATAAATGTAAACATTGGCTATTAATAGATCTTACAAACAAGTTCTGTATGACTGAATCTATAAAACTGACCTATAAAATTGTCATAAACTGTTGTTTATTTTATCAGTGTTGTGGTACAGGATATTAATTTATTGATGTAAAGTTAGTTTGTAACATGTTGACTGCTGAACCGGTTTTTATTTTTTGGCACTTGCTGATATTCACGCTATGTGTGTGCTTATCACTGCTCCTGCTCACACAACTGTTGTGATAAAATTGACAATACAGCACTGCGGATTCGCAGGCCACGCGTGTTTTCGCTTACATTAGAAAAAACTACAAACAAGGGTGTTTTCATCAATGTGTTAAAATTAAACCATTTATGTATGATATAAATGTGACGCTTTGTGTGTGTTTGTCTACTATTCACTCCGAAACGGCTGAACAGATTTTGATAAAGTTAATAAACAGATACGTGAGGTCCTCGAATAGAACATAGGATATTTTTTATCCGGTAAAAACTAACGGTTCCTGTGGAATATTCGTTATCGCGGGTAAAACCGGGGGGTGCAACTAGTTTTTAATATTAGTGAGATGCCATAGTACAAACATAAGAGTAAGTTATCTATAGAACAATACCTATGTTGGCTACGATGAGTGCACACATAGGCACACACAAGGATTATTATTCTGGTACCTATGGCTAAGCAAATAGGATTGATTTCTGAATATGTATTTTGTAAAGAAAATCTTATTCCTTCCAAATGTGGGTGGGAATATCGTGAAAATAAGTGTAATGTTAGAAAGAAAGTCAGCTGTGATATTGTGATTGAAGATGTTGCTTCAGAATTTATAAATAAAATAATTATTTGAATTCAGATTGCATGTAATTCAACCAGGTATATTCTACAATTAATTGAACACCACTTAAATCCGTTTAGAATTATCAAATTATCAAGGAAAACAACACATTGTATAATAATATATGTAGGTAGGTACCTATGCATTAACATTCTAGTCATTCTATGATTCCAGGAATTTTTATGATTACAAAATGAACTTTTCTGGCTATTTATGCAACTTGTAAATCATAAAAGTAAGCTAAATAATGCCACTTACTTGTTAGTTTTCACGAAAGTAGCGAATTTGTCCATCAGTGCGTCCACGCGTGTAGAGCCGGAGCTTTCAACGCCGCAACAGTCAAATATCTGGAGCGCCATCACAAAGTAATCTGGAAACCACTCTATTATTAGTAATTACTCCAACAACTAGCGCACCAACGCGAAGCCTCAATTATACCATCTGAATTTACAAGGTATTTACCATCAGTATTCGACGGATTGTCGAAATTCATTGTCTTAGCAGTCAAAAACTACGAACGATATTACAACGAAATACCAGTACAAAATATTAACAGCACGTGAATTAAATCACCATGCGTATTCGCTGGTCAGTGTTGTTTATTTTCCATAAGCCGAAATTCGTTACGCTACAAAAATAGTTCCAAAATTATCCAACCGTCAACCGCACCGCTTCATTTACAAACGCGTAGTGATGTTCATTCGTTCGACATTATTTTATTTGGTTTCAATATCGATTTCAATTCTGCTGATTGTGTAAGAAACACTGGTTATAAGCTTAGGTAAATTGGACAAACTTTCAGATAAATTGTTGTTTTATTGCATATTACTAAAATCAAATATACAAACTAATTTTAGACTTTGTTATAGTTTATTTGACCATTCTGAAGAAGTCATTTAATTTTGTTGATTTAAGTCACGCAGTGCTTAAAAAGTTTAGGATCACGTAACGGCACCCTAGTGCATCCCCGATCCACTGACTGAATCATTTTTTGAAGTAAAACTTCTTTAAGCACGCTTGACTTGGGGAGTAAGCTGGTAAATGCGTTATGAAAAATATGATAGGGCGAGGCGATTGGAAGTTGAGACGGAGGTGAGTGAAGATAGAAAGAGGGAGAATTACGTTTCGTATATTTTTTTAAATCTCTATTGCGTTTTTAAATTTTTTTTTTAGTTAAAGTTTGACGTCTACTACGTGTCGTTTTTTTTAATTACAATATAAGACACATAGAAACCCAAGCACTCTAGTCTAGACACAAAACACTATTATTTTTAGCGGATTCTTGTTCACTTGCAGTAGGCAGTGAAACTAAAAATGATTACAGTTAAATTAAATTCATTGGATTATGTATATATGTAAGATTCGTAATTTTTATTCTTTTAGAGATCGATAGAAACACTTCGAAAAGTTTAAGCCACATCACTAGTATATTTCCACACGTCAAAGTGTCATTGACATTGTTCGGATATATCAATATTGTTCGGATACAATTTCGCACAACAGTTCCCACCTCTTCGATATTTTACTTTGTCCACATGTAATATTTATGGGAATGAATATGTACATAACCTTCTACACAGCAGGTTACTCATTATTTAGTGCGCAATTAAACCATAAAATTCACTTTAGTAGTTTCTAAATTATGATTTTGTGGTGTAAAGATAGCATTTGGGAAGCTCGTATCACTACAACATGAAAACTATATTTATTTTATAATAAAAATACTATTATTATGTACCAAGTTATTTAATTCCGTTACAAATTACAATATTCATACATATTAAGTAAACCCTAGTAAGATTTACAAAAGTATCAATACGCTAAAAGTAAAGTAAGTTAAATAATACCTATCGTTCTCTTATTGTATTTAATACTTCCACCAAACCCTTGTGTACATTCAGTAAGCCTAGTCTTGTTTCTATCATCGTAAAGTCACTAAGCTCCATCTGTAACAAAAAGCAGTTGACATTAATTAATTTGAAATTATTTTGAGTAAATTAAACTTATTTTTATGATAGTAGAATATTTATGATCATAGCCAATATTAGGCCACAATGGTTGAAGGTTCGCGTGGTATGTTTGGGCACACACATATTATAGCGCGTGTACAAACGTAATTTCTATGTGTGAGTTGTCAAATCAGTTATTTTGTATGGAGTGTCCGAGATGTGGGGCTACCCTATGAGTTAATATGAATAAGAGGTGTACCCCATCAGGTGGATCCTTCTCTCTGCTGGGAAACCGGCCGTACATCCGTTCACAGATAGCGCATAAGCCGCACCACGTCCGGTACTTTAGGGTGTTTTCGTCTGACTGAAAAGAAGAAACAGAAATAGTGTTTACTAGCTGTGGTCGCGACTTAACACACACACTGAACACACACACACACACACACACATTTATATTCACATACACATATATTCATATCTATGAGCCCTATAATTTATATTTTATTAGCCTCTTAGTTGTTACTATCATGTTTTTTTAAGTTACCCGAAATAAAGAGTTATTAATAAATAACAGATTTCACTTAAATTATGGCATTTATTTTGGACTATTCCATTTAATTCTTGGTATACATAGTGGTATTTATTAATCACCTCTTCGCTATCTCCTCTCTCATCCAAGGCCCGTCTCCTGCTGGTATCTAGCTGAGTCAGCTTGATCTCATCAGGGATGCTGTCTTCCTCCACATAGTCCGCCCAGTCCATGACCTCCTTGAGCTGGGCGGCTTGGGCGGCAGTCAGGATGCCGCCCATCATCAGCACCAGGCCTTCTTCTATGTTCTGTAATTGCATCATGTTAATAGTCTGCGCGCTAGTGGTAAACACAAAATAAATTGTGTGTGTGTCTGTGTGTGTTCACAACGGCTGAACCATTTTCGATAAAGGGCTGGTTTTTTTGTTTGAAATTTAGTTTTTGATTTGATACACTGTCTCACTTTTATCGGCATTCTGTAGCTATGTTCCCTGAATTTCCTAAGGACTGTCAGATAGAGCAGCTGTTTTGATTTTTTGATGGACACGAAGCGCGCTGCGTACTGCATTGGTGTGAGAGCTGGAAAAGAATACACGAGTATTATTAATCGATGTACGTTCGATTTATGCATGAAGCCAGTGTCAAGTAAAATTAAATGTTTTTTTTTAATTTCAACTTTTTCGTTAAACTAGTTAAAATTTCGAGTCCAACCCAGACTATCAGGTCGTCTGGAGCCTAGTCAAGTCAAAACAATCAACGTCACAATTCAGTCAGTCAATTAGTTTGGAATCTAAAGTCACGATTCACAAGTTTGTGTAAGGAAAAATATAATATATCCTTTTTTGGTGCAGCTTCTTTATAGTGCACTTTAACCAACTGAACTAGAGTTATTCAAGGATATATGAAAATATAGCTTCAACGCCATCTACCGAGCCAGGCGGAATAGTTAAAAACCCAGTATCTTACTTTCCAAAGCATTGGAGTCTATAGGCAGCGCGAACTGCGCGCTCTGGCGTGAGAATACGCGCGGTATGTGCAGCCAGTCGCCGAGGCTCATGGCGGGGACCTTCAGTTCGCGCAGGAGGCTCTGCATCTCCTGGCCGAAGGGCCGGTCGGGCCGCGTGCGGAGCGCCTCCTCTAGGACGTAGCGTCTCTGGAATAATGGCAACGAGATGACGACGATGAAGAATTTTTTAAATAACTAACTTCCCTCTTTATCGTTGGGATTTTTTAAACTCAAAACTGACACGTGGATTGCAGCCGGTGGCATCACCATTTCATTTCAACTTTTGATTGCAATTCCTAAGACTACATTTCTCGTTTCAGTTTTGTTTGCAGTTGGAGTTTTTGTTATTTAATAAATGTCTTTTTTATATTCTTTTTATTTAATTTCCTGCTTCAGCAAGGATTGTTTTGGTACAAGTGTTTTATAAATTTTAAGTGCTTTTTCAATTACCCGAGCACGGATGTAGAATCTCATCGGGTAAAAAATACCAAAAGAGCCGATTTCCTAAGAGAATTCAGTGAGAATAAGCCATTTACGGAACTCTAAATTGTGCATGGTTGGACACTCACCTGACCACTTTGTTGTTAAGTAACCAATCTTGCAACTAACTAAAGATATAATAGTTATAGCAATGTGGGGCACTGTTTCCAGCGAAATTACTGGGCATTTGAAACTTAAGAGCTGATGTCTCAGGGTGACGAGCGCAGTGCAGTGCCGCGCAGGATTATGCAAAGCAAAGTTCCGGGTGGCACTGTAACTGTTATGGACAGGCGTAGTACTTACCATCAGGTGAACGACTTTTACTCGTCACACAGTCAAATAAAAAAAAATGAAAACTATCACCTTGACATCAAATTCCGTTTCAATAGCATCTTCATCGACCTCTCGATGGAGATACTTCAGTATGTCATCATCCAGGAAGGAATCCGTCTTGCGGGCGGTGCTGACGGTCTTGATCACCGGCAGGGTGATGATGTCATCGTCAGCTGACGGCGCGATGGACCCTCGGGACGAAGGGTTCTGAGAGTCGCCACCGATGCCTGCAATCTGAAAGAAAAGTGCAATGGCGAATGTTGTTACGTGTTGAAAGAAAACCGGACCGAACGGTAACTTATGTGCTTTCCAACTCAATGAGAACTGGTTGAATGCTCGACTTCAAACCAATAAGTTATTATTCTCGTAAGTTATTATATGTTATTGACTTGATGTACTCGTATTTCCATCGCTTCGTGATTCAGAGGGGTCGGTAAGCGGTTGAACTCAGTTCTAGTAGTTTAGTTTCCGCTTCTATTTTCTAGCTATCTTCGCTATCTTCTAGCTTTCTTCCGCTAACTTTTAGCTGTCTTCCGCTATCTTCTAGCTATCTACCACTATTTTCTAGCTATATTCCGATAATCTTCTAGCTATCTCCCACTATCTTCTAGCTATCTTCCGCTATCTTCTTTCTAGTATATCACATAAGTCAATAAAATATGTTCCTCTTACTTGTGTTTCAGGGTCCTGTTGCGACTGTGCGGCAAGGCCTGCAGACGTCATCCGATCGCTGCCGGCCCCTCGGCCCTTACGACGCCGCTTGCCTCGTCTTTTGGATTCACCGTTGCCTATAATACAATTACAATCATTAATATAACATCGGTTAACGATCACTTTATATTTAGATAGGTTTAACTAGGATGTTATGTATGAAGAGAATCAGGAGATACGAGGGTCATGGTCTGGCAACATCGAATTACACACCTAAAGATTTATGTCTACAGTTAAAACTGAATGTAGCGGGCATAAGCAAGTAATCTGTCGGACAAGCTTTGTCAGAGGTATCCCACACAGGTTATTTTGCAAGAATGTTGATTATGTCGCGTAAAAGATTTATGTGTATTCATTTACGTGCCTTCGTCACCCATGTCCTCATTAGCATCGTTTTCGTCGTTGGCTTCCTTCTCGTGTTTTGATCGTTGTGATGCAGGAGTTTCTCCTTTACTCTTGGCTTTGGCCGGCGCTTTGCCCAAGTTCAGGGCTTTGAGTTGATTCTGAGTAGAAACAAGAATAAAATAAAATTAAGCACGATTAATCACATATGTATATTCCAAGGTAGGTAGGTAGGTATATAATGCGGGCACGTAGCAATGTGTTTATGTAAAAAACATAATATGTCCGTAATTATCACTCGCTTTTCTGTGAAGAAAAACATCGTCAGGAAACCCACATACCTACCCGAGAATTATTTCAGAGGATGTTATCCACCAATTCGGACCGGCCCCCCGTGGCGGATTATGGCCTTACCCTCCTCACGAAAGTGAGGGGAGATCCGTGCTCAGTAGTGGGACGACATGGGTCGTTGATGATGTACTATAATAGAAGTCAAAAGGTCGACTTCCAGCAGACAATAAAAGAATTGGCGAATACAACCACTTGATCACAGTCGAATCTGATGGCAAGTTTAGTGACGACGCGTTTGACGGAGCATACTTGCCTAGAAGGTTCATCTATATTAACTATCGACTTAAACACTGTCAGAATACAATTCTCGGATAACAAACAGAAGAAGCCCAGAATGCCTATATCATTATACCTTATCTAAAGGTTTCGCTCGTAGGTTCTAGATCAACTTTCAAGAGTTACCTCAAGTTTCCTAAAAAATTCTTCACTGTCGTAAATCAACGGCCTCTCCTTCTTTATCTTCCTAGAAAGCTTCACACTCGGCAGCTTCATTCTTTTCCGTTGCCCAGTTGTCCCCCAAGCCGTCATCGAAAGCACAATGTTGGACGCTCCGCGTTTTCTGCTTTTCGGAGCGTAACTAATCACAATTTTCGTCAAGTGCATGGAGTTGCAATCGCAAGGAGCTGGCGGTATGATTGGCGGGAGATTTAAAGGTCTCCGCTTGATCCGACGAGGCTTTATCGTTCTTAAATTGTCACCGGTCACGAAGAAGCTCTTCTCTTTTGCTTTTCTTTTTTCTTTAGAAGCGTTTTTAATTAACGGTAGAAGTTTAGTTTTGGATATTAGGAAAGGCAACATCTTTTTACAATTTCCAGCAGAGAAGTGTCAGTAATTTCTGAATCGATATCAGTTTTACGTCAGGAGTTATCGATTATTAGTTATCAGGTGTACAATAATGCGATCGTTACGGTCTAGTAAGAGTTGAAGAGGCCTGAAAGTTTCCACAGCTTTTGATAAAAAAAGGTCGCGCCCTTTTTTGTTGTTATTCATATGGAATGGTTCCAAG
Source organism: Campaea margaritaria (assembly GCA_912999815.1). Lineage (NCBI taxonomy): Eukaryota > Metazoa > Arthropoda > Insecta > Lepidoptera > Geometridae > Campaea > Campaea margaritaria. Next base: position 9,739,106 of record OU538800.1, read on the forward strand.
GTCAGGGTTGTCGTTGGCCCTATAACTTGATCAAGCCAGTTAGACAAATAGTTATACCACGAGAAACTCTTCTTTGATGGATGGATGTTTGTTACTGTTTCATGCAAAAACTAGTAAACGACTTTCTCTTAACGGTGGACGAAATTAGAGGGCATATGAGACCTTATAGTGCCTTAGAGCCGATAGCTAAGGGTGACGAGCGCAGTGCAGTGCCGCGCATGATTATGTAATGCAAAGTTCTGGGTGGTGCTGTAACTGTTATGGGCAGGCGTAGCGCTTACCATCAGGCGGACGACTTGCTAATCTTGTCACCCAATCAAATAATAAAAACGAAATGTGTGCTGGGACATATAGTAGAAGTAAATCTTCAACTAAAAAATAATAGGTATAATACCTACACAAAAAAAAGCATAAAAGATATTTAAAAAAATATACGAAACGTAACTTTCTATCTTCACTAACATCTCCCCCTCAACTTCCGTTCGCCTCGCCTGATCACAATTTTCGTAACGCATTCACCAGCTTACTCCCCAAGTCAAGCATGCGTAAAGAACTTTTACTTCAAAAACGGATTTGTATGAAATTTGGCACACATAGTTTATTACCTGGATTATCACATGGCATTTTAGGTTTTTCATCCCGTAAAAATTAACGGTTCCCATACTCAACGCGGCTGAAACCGCGGGCCACAGCAAGTAGAAAGAACTGTGGTCAAACTGAGAACTGAGATGTCAACACAAAACCTTTTTAAACCTTTGCACACTCTATGACGACCTCTTACTCTCGAACACTCTGTCTTATTTCAAACTTCTTTCAAAAAACCTTCATTTCAAATTATCGACTCTTACGTGACGGTCGATCGTAACAGGGAAGTGTGACGATTGCTATAAAATATCTCTCATACGTCGATAAAAAAGTTTCAGTTCAAAAGACAGGCTTTAAAAGAACTTGGCTAATTGAAGACTCACCTTCTTAGCAGTCCGCACGCTGACCGGTTCTTTCACAACTCTCTTCGCTAACACGAGAGGGGAGGCTAGAGGCGGCAGCTGTTCGCATTGTCCCTTCAGCAAGCGCGCGTGCGCCCCTTCAGAGAGGTTGAGCGAGGGAAGCGTGGAACGGTCATTAGTGGGGCTCGTGTTGGCACCGGCCGTCATGTCTGATGTGGTGTAGCCGTGGTAGTACAAGGTTTCCTGGTGATGGCCAGATATGTAAACTCTTTATTGAAACACCACAGAACAAAGAATTTAACACTTTGACTGCTGAGCCGATTTTATTGTCTAGTCACGGTTACGGATCTGCCCACACCGTTGTGTTTTCCCGTACTCGCGGCAAGATATAAAAAACACAACAGTTGTGTTTTCAGCAGTGAATGTGTTAACGAAATATAGCAGGAATAGTATGGCGGTGTCAGACTCCAATAAGTAAATGTAGAAAAGTGTACTGCCACTGCAATTGTTATGGGCAGGTAGCGCTCACCATCAGGTGAACGACCTACAGCTTTATTGTGTAACTGAAAATAAAACTGAATTTCATTTGACGGTTTACCCACACTAAAAGTAATAGCTAAAAAAATAGATTTGCAGGCATAATTTTGAACAAAACAGTGCGGGCAATGTTGCCAGATAGCTTGCGTAGTAATGTTTCCAATTGACTTACTTATACGAACCACATAATAGTGTGTACCAAGCTGGCTTAATGCTGAAAGAGAGATTTATTACAGGCCTAAAAGTGGAAACGTGAAAGACCCAGCAGTGAAACCGATGATAATGGATGATGGACAAACCTGGCTGTGACTCCTGCGCAAGTCCAGCACGATGGTAGTTTTGTGGTGCGGCTGGTCAGGTGTGAGGCACCGCCGGGAGCCCCGGGACTTGCCGCTGGCGAGGGTCGGGGCTGGCGTCAGCGGTCTCGAGTCCGTTTCTGCGTATCTATAGAGTAATATGGCATTGTTTGAATGTAAGTAAAGAACAGAACAAGTCAAAACTATATCAGAACTATAACGACTTCTTATGATATGAGTTAAGAATGTACCCACTCGATGGGCCTTTTTTTATTATTCTTTCAGAAAATAACCTCTGTGCTTTTTAATAAATTGATACGCGGCTTAAAGAAAGACATAATCCATCAACGTATTTGTAAACTAGCCGCGCTTTGCGGTTTCTCCGATGGTTTTCTTATTTTACTGCTGTTAGCGCGGCAGCTAAGCTGTATAGGCTGAGCGCGCCTCCAATGGCGGGGGAAGGATGGCTGGTAGAAGAGTAGTACAAAGGAACTTGGCGACTAACCTGGTCTCCATGCAACTGCAATCACCTCGGTTCGGGTCCGTCTCCAAGCTGCTTGTTCCTTCAGGATGTTATGACGTTCGATGTAGTGGACTGTATTTTAGGCGGTTGGTGCGTGTCGGCAAGGAGCGTTTACGCGGCGGGTTTATAGCGGGTTTTGTTTATATTTGCGCGTCGAATTCACGTAGACCACCACAGAGGAGCAGCAGATCCAGAACTTTGGATTCGGCGAGAGCGGCAGCCGCGAAGGACGAGGGTCGATCGCAGACTACTTGCGGCGGCAAGCAGTTTTCTCGTGGATACCACGATATGAGCGACAGAGATAGTCGCCAAGCAATGATAGGAATAGGAAGGTAGGAAGGTATTATGAGTGCCAATGTAAGTGGCGCGAACATTTGCCCCCGGCCTAAAAACCATTGGTTTTTAAAAGAAGCGGGAAATAAAAAAAATAAAAATAAGAGTTAAACTCTTAAGCAGTCAACGGGTTAAATATAACATAGCGGTTGACCGGGGAGCAAGGGGTTAAATTATTGGGTAGGTAAGATACATAAACGGACGACGGGTCTCTGGTAGACGCCGGTCGCCGTTTTTACTGACGCTACTCGACAGATGCCATCGCCGCCGACATGAGTGGCCACGACGACGCCGAGAGGCCAGGATAGCGGGGGAATATTATCAGTGATAATAAGAACAATAGAACCTATTGTAATGGGATTCGAAGGTGTATTCCATTTTCCTCTAGATTGAAGTAAGTGAAGATATTCCAACTTCCACCGTTTGGAAAATGATTGTACCATTTGATCCAATAAAGCGTACCGTTTCAATAAGTGTCCAGGTTCATCGGGAACCGTGCAAGCGGGTAAATGCTTCAGCGGTGCGGTCATTAAGAAATGTGAAGCACTCAGCGCGGTCGGCTCAGACGGATCTTCGCTCAATAACGTTATAGGACGAGAATTGATAACGCATTCTATCTGTGTGAGTACGGTTAACATTTTTTCATAGGTGAGTAACTGTGAACCGATCGTTTTATGAAGATGACTTTTAAACGCTTTCACATATATTTCATAATTCCCCCCGAAGTGAGGACTTCGCGGTGGATTGAATTTCCAGTGTATGCGATTAGCTGATAACTCATCTGAGATAGACTTATTATATTCGTCGGAATTTAAAAGATCCGTTAACGCATTTTTCGCATTTTTAACGCATTCCGTTAACGCAGAGATGGGAAGGGAGTCAAGGAGCGCGGGTGAGTTACTAGCCCATTTGACGAGATCGAAGCCCCCGGCCTTGAGCAACTCGCGGAGATCGTCTCTGAGTTGTAAACAAGCAGACAGAGTAGGCATGGAGTAGCACACGTCGTCCATGTATGTGTTGTCGCTGATAAGAGATGCTGCGAGTGGGAAGCGGGCACCGTCGGCGGCGCACAGCTGTCGCAACACTCGCATTGCAAGGAACGGACTGCTACGTAGACCAAAACAAACGCGGTTGAATTGGTAGGTATCAAGCGGAAAAACGGGATCGAATCGATACAGGAATTTTTGATATTTGCGGTGGTCCCTATTTATCAAAATTTGTAGGTACATCTGTTTAATATCTGATGTAAAAGCGATTGGGTAGAGGCGGAAATCCAAGAGGATTGTAAAAAGATCGTTTTGTAAATCATCCCCGGTATATAAAACTTGATTCAAGGAGAGGCCTGAGTCAGTTTCAGCACTGGCGTCCATCACCATACGCCATCGAGTTGTTGTTTTTTGTAGTCTCGCAATGGCGTGGTGTGGCACGTAATATCCAGTAAAAGGACTATCATTGTCGATCAGTGAAATGTAACCCTTCTGAATGTACTCTTTGATTATAGCATCGTACTCTAAGCGCAGAGCAGGTGTCGCGGCGAGCTTACGTTCGAGATACATGAAGCGTTTTTTAGCGATAGGGTAAGAATTACCCAGAGCGGTCGCGGGATCGCGGGAGAAAGGTAACGCTACAGAATAGCGTCCCGTAGGATCGCGGGAAACGTTATTTGTAAAAATGCGTTCACATTCTATAGCGTCTGGGCTCAAAGTCGGCGTGCATTGCACCTCTTCAAGCTGCCAGAAGCGTTGGACAAGATTATCTAAACGTGGTCCTTCCGTAAAGGTACAGAGGGAAATATGAGAGCGGCATCTATCTTCAACCAAGGGGTCAGTGATAGAAACAACGGTTCCAATATGAGCGGGCGTAACATGAGCGGGAGTAACATGAGCGGGAGTAACGGGAGCGGTCCCGATTACGATAAAACCAAAAATGGTTTCAAAAGCGGTTGGAGTACCAGGCGGACCAGCGGCGCGGCCTGATAGCAATATTTCAGAAAAGAGCGGCGCGCCTATAAGTATGTCGATCTCGGAAGGCGAAGCGAAACTGTCGTCTGCCAGAGGCAGGCAGTTCAGGTATGAAAGGCAGGATACGTCAATTTTCACTGCCGGTAAATTGTCTGTTATGCGGTCGATAACATAGGCGTCAATTGCAATAAAATTATCATTTAGGCGGGAAGATAAAGTAGCAGAAACTGCTCCCTTGATTGGGTTAGATGCGGAACCTATCCCTTTAACAACGGTGTTCGTCACCTTATTGCATTTTAAATTTAATTTAGCGCAACATTTTGAAGTTAAAAAGTTACTTTGGGAAGCCGAATCAATTAAGGCGCGTACTACATGGCGGCGACCATTTAAATCCGTAGCATAAACTTGTACGGTTCCCAGTAAACAAGTAGTGTCATTAGGCTGCGAAGCGGGGCGTATATTACACAGCGACACCTGTTGTTGTGATGACTGATAAGCAGTTGTAGGTAAGTTCGTCAGCTGAGCGCTAGCGGAGCCCGCGACGGGCGGCGGCGATGCCGAAGGCGGCATGTGATCCCCGGCGGCGGAGAAGTTGCCAGTTCGCGCGCGCGGAGGCGGCGCGTGCGCCTGTGACGGAGCGCTAGGGTACGGGCGATTGTCTTCACGGGAAGATGATACTTTGCGGCATAACATAGAATGATGTTTACATCCACAATAACGGCAATTAAATTTAGAATTGCAAGCAGTATTTATATGCGTAGTGCTTAGACAATTAGTGCAACCTTTGCTTTGTTTTACAAAAGTGTACCTGTCGTCGATAGAAAGCTTATCAAATGCAGGGCATCTATATAAGTTAGCGTGATCGGCTTGTTTGCAAAGCGGACAGTGAGTGACACATGATGCTGCAAAAGACTGCGTAGACCTTGCAGTACCCGGCCTGTTATCACGGCGGCTAAGAGAATCGGTCGTAGTGCGTTCCAATATTTTGCTTTGTTCGCGGATGAATTTTAAAAGTTCATTGTATGTAGGCATAGATTTACCTCGCATGTGCATTTCAAACGACCGTGCAGTACTTGAATCTATTTTCTTCAAAGCGAGCGATAGTAAAATAAAATCAGACACGTTATCGAGCTTGAGAGACTTCAAACTTGATACAGCCGTGCAGAATTTATCTAGGAATAATTCTAAGTTTTTATTCGTCGCGGTGTTAAAAGATTTAAAATCAAGCATTTGATCAAGATAAGCGGAGGCTAGGTTACGTTTGTCGTTATACTTATCGACGAGCGTCTGCCATATGATCGGATAATTATCACCGTTAGGTACGATACCAGAACAAACTGCAAGGGCCCGGCCTGACAATTTATTAATTAAATATTGGACGCGTTCGTGATCAGTGAGATCGGGATTTTCGTGAATCGTGCGTTTGAATGACTCATAAAATATCCTCCAGGTCATCGGATCTCCATTGAAGACCATCAAATCGAGTTCAGGAATTCTGATAGATTTACGTTGCGGGGCAACATTGAAATCAGCGGTTTTTAAAGGCGGGTTAAGTTTATTATAAACAAACTGACAACGGCAAAACATATCTTCGAAGACGTTTATAGATTGGTAGTTTACCGTGTACGAAGCGTTGAGAGTCAACTCGGTGACATTTAATTTGTTCACAATTTCATTGAAATCGGAGCGTAAGCGGTCTAACGAGATCATTCCACATAGAAATAAATCTTTCTCAGTATCATCAGTGAAAGCCTTTAAAGATCGGTTAAAAATATCTTGTAAGCGAGAAAATATAATGTCACGTTTACCTATCAAGGTCAAACGTTCGACCTGTAACGTATCGAGCGCTTTTGCGTCCTCGTATACTTCACTATCTTTGTCTTTTGAACGAGTAGCCATAGCCATCTTAACAAAGTATAAAAAACTAGATAAGGTATGAAATTCCTAATTTACTGCAACTGCCTACAGCATTTACCTGCCGCGCGCGCGGCGTATTGAATACCCACGTGGAGACGCACGGGCGGTCGTTAGGAATACCTTCACTTTTTAATAAAAATTAAGAATTACGGAAAATCGTTATTTTTACTATTTAGGAATGCGGAATACACGAAATAAGTATATAAGAGCGTAGTAGGATAGTACAGGGTACTATCTGAACTGTAATTGCGGGCGGGAACACGATAATTATAGGAAATTATCGTTGGTAAAAATACCAATATAAAATTGCGGGCGGTTATAAAGAGGACTATATGAGGCCTAAGAGGGGCCAGAGAATAGCGGGAGGACCAAAGAAGATCCGGCGGCGGAGGACCAACAATATGTTAGCGCGGCAGCTAAGCTGTATAGGCTGAGCGCGCCTCCAATGGCGGGGGAAGGATGGCTGGTAGAAGAGTAGTACAAAGGAACTTGGCGACTAACCTGGTCTCCATGCAACTGCAATCACCTCGGTTCGGGTCCGTCTCCAAGCTGCTTGTTCCTTCAGGATGTTATGACGTTCGATGTAGTGGACTGTATTTTAGGCGGTTGGTGCGTGTCGGCAAGGAGCGTTTACGCGGCGGGTTTATAGCGGGTTTTGTTTATATTTGCGCGTCGAATTCACGTAGACCACCACAGAGGAGCAGCAGATCCAGAACTTTGGATTCGGCGAGAGCGGCAGCCGCGAAGGACGAGGGTCGATCGCAGACTACTTGCGGCGGCAAGCAGTTTTCTCGTGGATACCACGATATGAGCGACAGAGATAGTCGCCAAGCAATGATAGGAATAGGAAGGTAGGAAGGTATTATGAGTGCCAATGTAAGTGGCGCGAACAACTGCTTTGTAAACTTTGACACAAAATCACCCTTTTAAGGTGAAATTTCAGGGGTTTTCGGAATAAAACGTTGACTCCAGTCAAGCTAGCATGAAAAATGTCTTCTTAGAAAGGATCAGTTACCTTCTAAACATATCTTCAGTAACAATATCATGTGGTGTTCTGATTTTCTCCTTGTCCGTCCCATCTTGGATCTTTGTTAAGTCTTCTAAATAGTGTCCTTTGCCATCTAATAGCTGAAAACACAAAACACAGTGCCGAATAAATGACATGGTTAAAAAATAAGTACCTATTTGTACTTTCGGTGGGAAGACACCACTCCGCTGAGTGTCGTAAACTTTCAACTTACATAAAATTTTACTGGTTATTTAGCTAATTACTTAGTATCCAAGAAGAATGCGCATGCTAAACTACTAGAATTTCGGATTCCGTCAGTCGGTTAGTGAGTGGTATTTTCCTTTCACCCATAATCCTACCTAGATAGATATATTAGCAACCAGTGACACAAGAAACTTTTTTCCTCGATGCTGCTCGACCTCTTCTGATTGATAAATAAACTTTATCGAAAAGCAGTATATTCTTACCCAATTATCCTTGGCTCGTTTGAGGAAGTCCTTGGCCTCGGTGTCAGCTGGGTGGTTGCAGAGCACGGAACAGGCGTGCGAGAAGGGGTTGTAGAGGCCAGCGTACGGCCGGAGCATGAACGGGGCGGGCGTCACCTCGCATCTTAATTCGACGGAGCTCTGAAATACCAATGGTGGAAGATATCAGTTCTTCTCAGAACTCCTGAAAATGGGTTAACTCTCAACTCGTGCAAGGCTAATCTAGAACTACATGTGAAAGATTTTAGTACCTCCTGGTGAAAGACTGTACTGTGTACCTTAACTTGTGAAAAGTAAACCCTTGAAAGTGCGAAAATGCTTGCCCAGGGTCTATTTACCTTGCATATAAGCCACATAATTGTTCTATGATGAGCAAGAAAACCCTTAAAAATGCGAGAATGCTTGAAGCAGCAGGTTCATTTACCTTTAGCATACAAACCCGGAAACTTGTTAAGTATGATACGGTTTATACATCGTCAAGCTTCTACTATTTAGATATAGTGAGCCCTTTTACTGAGCTTTTTAACTTATGAAGACCCAGTAATGCGAGATAAAGGCTACTGAGTACCTATGTTTGTTTCTCTACGATGCAGGACATCATTTGGTTGCAAACTATCAAGAATTAATTTAGTACATGTACACTCTCGTAAATATGTACAACCTATGGGCGACATTACTCACTGGTAAGTGCCAGGGACGAAGAACTTGGCAAGTGTTGAGTTGGTAGATATCAACAATGATAATGAACCAACCTGCTGCTTAGTAAGTGTAGGCTTCTGAATGATGCTTGCCAACAGACCAGTGTTGCTGGTTAATCCCATTATTCCATGTTATTAGTTATTTTCTTCTGACGAAGTATCCTGTTGTTTCCTTAACGTCAAGAGGCACTCGGCAGTGCTACAGCAGTATTGATCAATCTATCTCCTAGTAACAAGTTATTTATAAACATAACTAGTAAAATAACAGTAAATCATAACAGAGTATTAAAGATAATGTAAATAACAAACTTTGGTAAATACGCTTCAGAGATTGATAAACAGAATCGGAATATTTACAGCATCTGCCAGAACTGACTGATGTCTGAATAAATTAGCAAAAAGGCGAGTTTTTATGCAAATTAAGGTTCATTATGTAGGACAAACAGCGGCGCAAGCGCACTTTCTATAACATTGTGGCAGAAACGTGCCTCGAAAGTAAACAGTGCTGTATTTTTACTGCCTTCGGGGTATAAACTTAAGAAATAACATCTACATACTCTTCTTGATAATACGAGCTGGGCAATAAAGTCTTAACAGTCGATTGTTTAGCCTCTACTCTTGATAAGATCTGGCTATTCTTCGAAGTTTTACCTACATATTAGAATAACGTCTAGTCCGGTTAAGAAATAAAAGATACACATTGATTTTTCCACATATATTATTCAAAAAAATTTACACAAAAGCACTAAGACATCCATTTAACCTTATTGTCTAAATAAATGAAGTTTATAATTCAACACTCGACCCCAAGATATAATTTGTCTCTAAAAATAATACTCATATTCTCTTTTAAGATTTCTGAAACTATTGCGTTACCAACTAAAACGTATCAAGCGACATAGTTGTAAAACCGAGTAGCTGTACTCGCATAAATCTATCCATTACAAACAATACTATGAGGATCTCTAATATTTTATTGGAATATCTATATTACAACATAGTGCATTAGAATTACTGAATGTGTACATTGGGCGAAATATAAACTCTTACATTACTTACAATATTAGAACTCTTTAATTTATTATTATAGAGAAGTTACGAGTTTAACATTTTTGTATACATCCGTTTAACTCTACCGCCATATTTATAAAAACTTGTCGGATGTTTAGTTAAATTGGGCACTACAATTTTGTAGCGCGTAGTATTGTGACGTTCGATAACTTTTTATGAATAAGGAGGTATAGAATTAACATTATTCACATTTTTGTAGGTTTAAAAATGTTATTTATTTCATCAATTCCGTTTCTAACTCTTCCCTATCTTAGGTATAAAGAAATGGATAGCACTGCTTTTGATAGTGCAGGCTATTTGATTTTTCTTTGCGAGCATTTACTATTGTATTATGCTAATCTACACCTAAGGTACTCCCAAAGCATCTTGTCATATACCGTTAAGATGGGAAAAGAGGAAAATATACAATTCATCAATACTTAGGAAAATAACAGAATGAATAACATTTTTACGAGAATTTAACATTTAATTTGTCAAGTTGTTTTGCTATACTTTTAACATTTCGTAACACCTTATCTGTACTTTGAATAAAAATTTAACAACCATTCTAAGACTTTGCTATAAAACAGGTGTTTCTTTACAATTATTATTATTACAATCTCATCAATCTCAAACATTAATTTTGTGAGGTTCTGTCATGGCCGCTAGGTGGATATTATGTTAGGTACGTACGTACATACTGCAAAACGAACATAGTTTGAACAATGGAAAGACGATGAACATTTGAGAAAATGAAGAAAAGTTAATAGGTAGATATAAACGACAGTCAATATAGGTAGAAGACACAATGTTAAAAATAACACGAAGAAAGTTACCAATAGAATCTGTTAAGAAAACAAAATAATAGGAGACAGAGATAGTTATTACAGTTTATAGTTCGTTGCCGATTTTAACAGCTTGTACAGAACTCCCGAGTCACTGTATCGGCTGCGGACCGCGCTCGTCGCCGTGCATAATGTATTTTCGCTCATCACATAAAACGCGTTACTGCCACCAAGCGTATTATTAGCGACCATAACAGAAAACGATTCACATAAAACGATGTACACAACTGTACAGAATTGCATTCAATAATATGTATAACTCCCATCCGTGTTCGTTATCTTATACCACTCGCAAGGTTGGGCACCTCTCATTAAAGTAATTATAAGTAAATAAATTATTGCATTCAATATCAATAAAGGCAACATATCAATTAGATACATCTGACGGTGAAACCTTCCATTGATATGTGGCCAACAATTAGCTTCACAAATGATAATTAAATGTTCAGAGTTAATGCTACACTCCACTGAGGTATTATGAAGAGCTCAGTATACCTTTAGAAAAATATGTTACATTGTACCTAATTGATCCTTTCGCGTAGACACATTTAGAGCGAATCTACAGGACAATTTGTAAAAGGCAAGTCGATTAGAAAGGCAAGTCCTACTCTGTCCTATGCTTAAAATTACTTATTATAATATTCATATATTATTATGTCATGAACATAAAAAAGCAATGTAATTTACATTAAACGTAATTATCGTGGTCGAGTGGCCTATTGAAATGACGCCGACCACGTAAGCGCACTCTCGCAATTATTTCCTTCGCGGATCGACCAATTATCGAACTACCGACATCTGCCATCGCTACTCTCAATTACTTAACTTAGCTGAATGCTATCGTAGTCACATCGCCGACTCTAGTTCTAAAGCGCAGTCGTGCGACAGTAGAAACGGTCCAAACAACCCCTCAACGCCCCAAATAAGAGAATAATTTAATCTAAAGACGTCGCACAAAAACGTGTCTTCACAAATAAAAAAATATTATGACTAGGAGTTAAATAATAGTTTTGAGCATGGAAACCGAGCGTACTACAAGACCATGCGACTATAAAAATATTATAAAACTTAAATATCGTAAGTTTCTATCATAAATATAAATTACAAAATACAGTAGTCACACGTAAAAAACGAGTCCGCCCGAGTCTCGAGAGGGCGCTCGAACCGAACACTGCACACGATACACTCACTCGGCGTCGCGGGGCGGCGGGCGCGTGGCACTAGGGCCGCGCCGCGCGCGCGGGGCACTAGGGCCGCGACGCGCGCGCCGCCTCCTCCAGCGCGCGCACCTTCAGCTCGCGGTCGCGCTGTTGGCGCATCAGCTCCTCGTGGTGCGCGGGGTGCAGGAACCCGCGCTCGCGCTCCAGCAGCAGCTGCCGCTGCAGCTGCTCGTGCGCCGCCGCCTGCTGCGCCAGCTGCTCCGCGTACGGCCGGCCCAGCAGCTCCGGGTGCAGCGGCCGGTACCCGCCGCCGCCGCCCAGGCTCAGCCCCAGCGCCTCCTGCTGCGCCTGCGCCGCCGCCGCCGCCTGCTGCCCCGGGTGCAGGTGCAGGTGCGTGTGCGAGTGTGCGTGCGTGTGCGCGTGAGTGTGCGCGTGGTACTCGGGGTTGATGCCGGCCATCTGCAGGCGCACCATCGGGTCGGCGGCGAGCGCCAGCCGCTCGGCCGCCTCGAGCTGCGCCGCCGCCACGCCCGGGTGCGGGTGGTGCGGGTGGTGCGGGCCGGCGGCGCTCACGGGCACGCTGGGCGGCGCGCCCGGCTGCTGCGCCGGCGGGATGCCGAGCCGCTCGAGGCGCTCGCGCTCCAGCTGCGAGAGCGCGCCGGGCCCGTGGCCCGGCGGGTACAGGCCGAACTGCACCGGGATGGCGCCCTGCGGCGGCGGCGGCGGCATGCCGTAGCGCCGGTGCATCTCCAGCCAGTGCGGGTCGAGCGCGCGCGGCCCCACGTTGTTCTTGAGCAGCTCCTCTTTGAGGCGATCGTTGAGCTCGCGCTCCCGCAACTCTCGGATCTCGCGGTCGCGCTTCTCCCGCTCGAGGTGTTCCAATTCGAGGCGCTCGCGCGCGGCGCCGGCGCTGTACATGGAGCTCAGCTGGTACTGCAGCATGGGGTCCATGCAGTGGCGCGGCAGGTTGCCGGGGCTGAAGCCGGCGTGCGGCCGCGCGTACTCCGACAGCTGGCGCAGCGCCGGCGTGTCGGGGTAGCCGGCCGGCCGCTGGAACCTGTCGTAGGGGGACGATATGGTCTCTATTGCCCCTCTTGACGGAGGTTTCGACTCCGGTTTCTCCGGCGTCGCGATCTTTCTGTGAGCCTGTTGAGCTATCTTCTCTCTCTCTTCCCTGTCCCGTTCGGCCTGCTTTCTGAGCCGTTCCTCTCGTTTTCGCGCGAGTTTCGATTCCGGCACCGGTTTGAATATGAGATCCGTTCGCGTGCAGGAGTTGTAGTCGCCGCGATTCCAGTGACGGAGGAAAATGGCCGATTGCGATCTGTGACATTCCGTGTCCTCTATTTTGGGCTCGGGGCTCGGGCCGTGCGGAACGTGCGCCGGGCTCGGGATCTCTTCCTCTTCCGGCTGGGATTGAGTTTCCAGTTTTAGTTCGGGGTTCTCGTCGGGAATCGGCCGAGGCGGCCCTCGTAAATGCGGATGGTGAGATATTTGATGCGGAGACCCGGGTCTCGGATGTTGCAATCCGGCGGCCGCTTGGGCGTGCAATCGTAGACTCTCGATAGAGCTCGGCCCCGGAGGAGGCAAACCAAGTCCCATGGGATGTCCCATGGACGGCGGCTGAATCATCAAATGATTGGGGTTTCCGGGGAGCATTTTCTGATGGTGCCTCAGCAGCATCGAATCGGCCGGCGATAATCTCTCTGGGTGATGTGCGAGGTGATGCGTATGATGATGCGTGTGGTTGTGGTTATGATTGTTGATGACGTTGGAAGAACTCGTAGACTGCGAGACGCTCGCTGACAGATGATGCGGCGAGTTCGAGTGAGAGTTGTTCTTCTGTTGCGTATTGATTTTGTGTTGTATCGACTGCGAGGAGCTACTCGATGTCGAATGTGATATCGACAGCGTGTGGTTGGTCCCGCCGCCGACGTGGCTGGGCTGCTTTTCCGTGCTCGTGTGGACTGAACTATGATGACTCGTCGAATGGTGCTGAGTCATAGTAGTTTCGTGAAGTTGGTGCCTCTCAGAGGCCGGGTGTCTCGGATCATCGTTGCTCTCGGATATCTCTCTCAAAGACCTCGTGGTCACAGATGAGCTTGTACTGTGGCTGTGATGTGAACTGAGCATTGTCGTGGACTCTATCGTCGCTGGCTTTACGGGTTCGTGTCTTCCTGGCGTGCTCACCGACGGATGCATAGGCGGTATTGGATGCGGTTGTGGGGGAAGTCCATAAGGAGCGTAGGGATAAGGCATTGAATAGCCAGGATGTGGATGAGGATAATAAGGATGCATAGCATGCGCTGCCGCAGCAGCTGACAGTTGAAAGATTGATGGATGATGTAGTAGAGGATGGTGCGGGTGGTGGAGAGGAGACGCAAATGGATGAGGATGTGGAGGACCTTGCTGTCCAGGGTGCATTATAGGCCCCGGCATGGTCGCTGGAATAGACAGAGGAGTCGGATTCATCAGATTGAGAGCTGAATGTGACACTGGGGTATTTGGTTGCACTGGTGAAGCTGATATTTGTCTAGACTGAGATGGACTAGTTAAATGCCTCTGGAATGGAGACGTTGTTGATGAAGGATGTGGTCCAGGTTGGCTCTTGATAGGTGTGGGGGTATGAGGGCTCTTAACTGGAGGTGCAGCAATCGAATCAGATCCACTGCCTTGACTTGTAGTCGCTGGAGTAATATGAGGTTGATGTAAGAAGTCTGGTTCCTTTTTAATACTCTCAATCCTTGGACCCAAGAAAGCACTTGGTGCATTAGTGTTTTCATTCGTAGGTTGGCTTGGAGGCCTGCTACTGTTCTCTACACTTGATATTGACTCTCTGTCCCTTTCAGTAGTTAAATGCTGTGCTATGGCACTCCCAATTGGATATCCTGGCACTTTCACTTCTTTGAGTGACTGAAGCGGGTCTGTAACTGCTTGAGTAGACAGATTCGCTGGCATATTATCAGGTACTTCCTGCTTGATTTTCAAATCTTGAGGCATTGATAAATCATTTTGGCTAGATGGTGGTGGAATACTGTTGCTAACCAAACTATGACTTGGAGGAATTTGTTGCATCAATGGCGGCATTGAACCAGGTTTGTCAAGACCTGGATGACCCGGATGACCCGGATGACCAGGATGTCCGGGATGACCATACAATGATGTAGGCATAAAGCCGTAAGGTCCAATATTTGCTCCACTTCCTACAGATATTAAAGGCCCAGGAGGTAGTAAGCCCACAATAGAAGGTTGACTGAGGGGCGGTGGGGGCATGCTGTGTCCTGGAACAGGTGTGGTAGCTTCTGAGGATCTGATTCCCAGATTCTCCGGTCGCAATGGATGAGGAAAAGCTGGTGGTCTCAAACCAACACCAGAAGTATCATGTTTTGGCAGTGCCTGAGTTTTCAAATCTGTTGGCTGCTTGTCATCTTCAGGTTCTTTGTCTTGAGCATTTGCTGGAGAAATAGGTTCTGTGTTTGTAGTTGTGGGATGCTCCATTGGAGGTGGAGATGAACCGCGAGTATTTGTGGGCGAGGGACTTATCCGCTGCATCGAATCCAGTCGAGGTGCATTCGGAGAGTCAACTTTACTTCCTGTTGAAATAGTTGCTGTGAATATTTCTTGTGTATTTTGACTCTTCATTTCACTAGCTTCGTCTCTGGGTTCTAATTTGATGACTGTCTTCAAAGGATTTATATGAAGGTTATGTTTATTAGGATCATTCGAAAAGTTTAAATTTGAAGGGTACCCAAATGCAGGCATAGCACCGGGAAATTCTTTTGCACTTCTGATGTATGGACTATCTTTTGTTATATTGAGAGGGCTAAAAATGTTAGGCACCCCTTCAATCTTAATACCATGACTTAATTTAGGATTATACATGTGGGTGTCTTTCATGAAGAAGTTGGGAGTTTCTAAATTAAGTGGTTTAATAGGTTGATTCAATGGATGCCCAGGGAAGTTGTGAGATAAGGGATCCTTTGCAAAATCTTCTTTTTGCAAATTGTGTGGTTGTTCATCCATGTCTATTTCTTCTTTTATCTTTATCTTTTCAATAGGTTCTGTAGACATTGGAGTAACTTTTGGTATAATAAGTTCAGTTTTAGGAAATATAGTGTTTTGAACATTAGGGGGTCTTGGTTCAATATTTTCTATATTTTTAGGCGCATTGGAGTCTGTTTTTAAGTCTAAAGCAGCCCTGTCATCTTTCTCAGCAGCCATTTTGAACAATGGAGGTAGAGGATCTTTCTCTGTTTTTATGGCTGTTTCAGGGGTAGCATCCTTTTTAGCTGGGGGCTCAGTTGGTTTCGGAGGTTGTTCTGTCTGTTCTGGGTCTTTAGGTTGCTCTGCATTTTCTTTATCAGCCTTATTGAAACTAAAGTCACATGCTTCCGGTTCTGGTTCAGGAGTTTCTGTCTCATCCATTGCAGGAAAACTGTCATTAGTGAGGCTCTCCGAGGGACTCTCTGGAGGGTCTTCTCTTTTCTTTTTCATTTGCACATCACCATCCATAATACCTTCAACTTTTGAATCATCTGGAAGACGTTTCTTGACTTTAGAGACATCCACTTTGCCATTGGGTGTTGTTTTCTCTGGCACTTTCTTTTTGACTTCTTTGCTAACAGGCGATGACAAAACTTTTTCAGGTACAACTACAATATTATTATTAGTACTTTGTATAATAGGTTTGCTGGGCTTAGTCTTAGATTTTGAGTCATTATCACTTTCATCTTGTACCTTTTTGATGTTAGGTGTGGTTTGTTCCTTAGATTTATTTCTAGTTCTCATTCTGCTTGGTGAATCTTCGAGATTATCCGGTGTTCTTCCATTGTCTACCTTAGCCAAATCACCTGCTTCTCTAGAATCACTATCTTCCTCTGAATTTTCGTCTTCTGTTACCGAGCTCATCTCACCTGCTTCTTTAGGATTTGGAGAAGGCCTCGAGCCATTTGTATCTACAACAGCAGGTGTAGCCTCGGGAGTCTGCTCTTTAGGAGTACCTGCTCTAGAATTCCTCGTGTTACGCACACGTCTCAATGAAGCTTGACGTCGCCTTCTATGTGGCCTATTACTACTAGCACCCGGTGTCTTTTTCCAAAGATAGTAAAACTCAACCAGCTCCGCAGTATCTTTGTGGGGCAATAAATCCTTTCGTATCTTGAAGAAATTCTTTCCAAACTGTCTGATACCTTTGACAAATCTTTTGGATTCCTCCTCGGACCACTTTTTCTCAATTCCTTTGGGGACTGGGCATTTGACGAGGGCTTGGAGCGCCCGACCGGGGTCATAGCCCGAGTCGTGGAGCACATCAAGAGCGTTGATGGTGGTGTCGTCGCGGCTGGCGGCCACGCAGCCGTCGTCAGGGGAGCCCCCGTCGCACATGCCAGCGAACGCAGCCATGGAGCGCGCCGCTCGCAGATACATAACCAAGTCCCGGTCCGTGGCCTGCGCCGGCAGCCACCGCAGCTCCTCGCCGCCTGAACACGGTTCGTCCACTCCGAGAGGCCCGTTCACTCGCATATCAGGCAGACATGCGTAAATATCTTTGTCCTTCACCGGTTGGCTAGGGGTACCCACCTGAACCTCCCCCTGATTTTGGGCCATGTTTCGCGTCCAATGGGATATTTACACTGGGCACTTTTACTTCCTTCACATATCACTCGCTGAAATCTCTTCACATATTGTTCGGTTACTGCTTAATGTAAACACATCAGAATCCCATTTTAGATGTATAATTGATGGTCCGTAAAGCTGTAAGTATGCCAATATACATAATTATTACTCCTAATGGCTACCATTACACGATGCATTGTGCTTCATTTTATAGATTTGTATAATACGCACTGTTTGTAATGGATCACTTCACGAACATTCACGATGAAAATAAGTCTTTTGTGTCAATAAATAAGCAAATTCTAGTAATATTTTAGTAAAACGCTATCTACATGCTACCCTTTTGTTTAGCTTCACCTTTCTTTAGAACTTGCCATAGACAAATTTTTTTAGTCTACAAAATGGCAGCCACGAAATGTATTTTTAAACACGCTTCAATATACGCAGCAACAAGTAAAACGATTACAATTTATAATTATTACAGCCCATATCGTGCCACTGTTGCCACCAGGCATTCCTTTCCTCTTTCCAACTTTAGATATCTGTTACTTGTGGACCACGGTTTTGTAAAAGCGCTAAGCTTATCCTTTCAGACCTACGATTATGTTGAAAAGCCATGTCTATTGCTCTGCAGCGCACATGTCAAATAAAATGCTTCCTTGAGTTTTGTTGTCAAGCTAGTAAGTAGAGCTTGTAACTTGATTTCATTCGATCATAAAATCACATTATTTCTATTTCTACGATAAAGGTAATCAAGGATTTATTTTGCATCGTATTTTTTATGAACATGAATTAAAATATGAATACGAGCAAAACATACGTGTTACGAATAGGAACGCTTTAAAACTGTAGTGTATGACTTTTAGATGTTTATGGTATTAAAAAAATATATTACTTTTATTACGTGTCATAATTACTATTAATTACATAAAATTAAATAAAATACTAGAGAATAGAATATTATATTTCTTAAGCCCTACTGAAAATTCAAAACTTATGTATAGTAGTATTTTTTGTACAAGGAAGTCAACATGACAGTAAGATTCCATATTGCCACTTTAACAATGTTTCCTTTGTTTATGTGGTAATTTTGTCTTAAAGGTTAGGCTCTGCGTGGCACAAATCCCATTTACTGACTTATTTTATCACTCGTTTGTATGCGAGCGTGCACCAACCAGAAATCACCAAAATGTTTAATATTAATTATATTGTTCAGATATTTTAAGAATTGTATTTTTGGCTTATACATAATTATCTATTGCACATCCAACTAACTCTCCTGAAACCAACGAATCCAAATCAATAAGCTAGCGCTTTTTGGGCCTCCCTCGACATCACCGACCATCAGTGGCATCCACCCCGTTGCGATCTTGGCCCATCGATCTGGATGCATTCGCGCAATCATGTTTTTATCTTGCCGGGCCCTGAAGGAGACTAATAATTTCGAAGTATATGCCGAGTACATCCCGATAATATTTTAACGCTGATCTGTTAATTGGTAAAGATTTTTTTTGCCTTCAGCTATAATTTTTTAGATTTGTCATTTATACAGCTTCGCGGAATTTTGAAAATAGCAGCTGGCAACCAGTTTGGGCCGACATTGACATTGACAGCACTTAACTTATCCAGAATGAAGAATAATGAAGAGTTGAAGATTGAGAGAGGAGTAGTCTAACTGAATAGCCTGATACCTACTCCGGCCTGCGGGTTGGGTTTGTTGTGCTTCTCTGATGCTGCGAATTTTCTCGGATTTCCAGTGGATTTTCCACAGTTTTTCTACTTGATTTATACTTGTGCTGTGCTTAATACATCGGGGAATTGCATACATACATAGGAGTCTTTTTTATGTTAATGAATATCTGATTGTTTCATTACTTCAGTAAGCTCGGCAAAAACTCGTCAAGTCGTAATGGCTTCAGACGATTCAGACGATGAACCACTGTCGGTTTTGGTAGCGATCAAACAACGGAACGAGTCGGAACTTGAAATATTACGAGTCTTTGAATCTGGAGATGCTAAAACGAAAATAGAGCTAGTGAAAAAGGAATGTGATATGACAATAAAGCTGCAGTCTTTGTTCGATGATGAACTATCGCCTGTGGTGGAAAGGCCGGCCGACGTGTGGATGTACCTAACAGATTTTACCACATCTGGACCGTATAGCTGCTTGCTGTGCTCAGAGTGGTTTGTTAATAAGAATAGAATAATAGTCCACTATGTGGTGGATCATAAGAAAGATTACTGTGGGATCTGCAGGTCAGTTAAGATTCAGTAATAATAATTGAACTACCCTCAATAATCTACTTCTCTTAGGCCATGATAAATAAATGTTTCTTACCTAAGGCATATGTTTAGTTAAACATGCATAACATTTGCTTAGCACGTAATTCAGTTCTTCATTTTCTTCCTAGCTTACCCGGCATAATTATTATGCTCTCACATAAAAGTCTTGTTTCAGATATTTCGTACCGAGTAGAGAAGCATGGTGGGAACACCTAAAATTCCATACCCCATGGAAGTGCCCTCAATGTGAAGAAAGCTTCACATCTCAAATGGATTTATGTGAACACTTAAGTAGTATTCACAAAATGATACACTGTCGTCTGTGTCACATGCGACTTCCTGGTGATGAGCAATACCGTAATCATCTGTATAAAAAACACTGCATCACAGCTGTAGCGAGCGCATATGCGGAAGTTTTCTGGGAATTTGAATATATTAGAGGTGTCCAAAAGTTTATATGTTTACTCTGCTCTAAAACAAACAATGTGGGTCGCCCTTTTGTCGATCATTTTATGTCTTATCATCACTTGACGCTCAAGTGTTTTATGTTTCTCATATCTGGAGGAGATCTTCCGTTCAGCATCAAGGGTGTCGACTTAACTCCTGAGTTTATTGAAATGGAGCTAAAAGCTAACAGCGCTTATGGTTACGTTGATTTCTTAAAGACACTCAAGGTGAAGCAAGAATGTGTTACGAATGTTGACATGGATTCAATAACAGTGGACTGTTACCCGGAAGAGAACATGTTCAACGAAGATAATAAACTCGGTGAGCTGGCAAAAGATTATCAAGGCGAGGAAGACTTCGATATAACACTTATGGAAGTTATAATTATGCAGCAATGTTACTTCGATTATGTAAACATGGCTTTGAAAGACGTAATGCCGCATTCTTCTGTGATTAGCTACGTAGATGCTACTAATTCAAAAAAGGTAACTTGCTGTCTTTGTGACCATGTCAGTGAAACGGTAAGCAGATTTGAGGCGCACATGACCAAAATGCACTCTGTAAAATCCCTGCCCATTTATTGGTGTAGAGTTTGTGCCGCAGTATTTGACAGTTCGGCCGAATTAGACGCTCATTGCAGTGAAGAGATGGGGGATTTTGAGAACCTGTGGATTTGTCAGTTTTGTAACAAGGAGTTTGACGGCCGAGAGGAGACAAGGAAGCACACAAAGGAACACTGGGATGAGATTGAGTATGATAATTGTTTCAGTCCACATTTAGGCTTCAAATGCAGATTTTGTCCGACACTCTTTTGGAACGAAATTGATAGAAACGTCCATCATGTACGAGTGCATTTTCAAAAGCAAATCAGTGATTTTTATAAATGTACTAGCTGTGGTGTCGTTTTTGGTGACAAGGTTAGTACCTAAGTACTTAAATATTAAAAAATAAAATAAAATAAACACTAACACACACACAATAATATTCATACTTACATAAATCTAATTGCACAGGTTGAAAAGTTGAGAGCACTCCAATAAGTTGCAGGCTACTTTAAAGTCCTTTTTCTATGAGAATACTATTATTTAAGCATTAATCAAGGACCTAATTTCATCCTCTCCATGCATGTTTGTTTGGAAGAGATCGCTCTGAGCGATAAGACCGCCCATTGGGACACTTATTCTTAAACTTGTTTAGTTCTAGTTTTTAAGTTTTCTTTATTCTATGGTCATTCAATAACAAGTTTATTTATCTAATTTAATTCTTCAAAGTTAGGTTTAACATTAAATTAATCCTCAAAGCCTATGTCTACGTCTTACAGGTCTTTTACGTTCACCACTACTTGGAGCATCATAACCACGACAACCCAACATATCTCCTCAAATGCTGTAAGTGCTCCATTGTGCTTGAAAACGTAGAAGAAATGAGGTGTCACTTCGAAGCTGACCATCCTAGGGCGAGGAAGTTATTCTGTTCTTTGGAGCAGTGCAAGTTCAGACCTTTTATACATAGGAAAACATTTTTAACGCATGTGAAGGTAAAATTCCACATTTTTAAATAAGTTTTACTACTGTACTGCAATATTGCTATCGCTATAATATCGCACTAACGCTATAACTATAAGCTGGTGGTAGCCTAGTGGGAGATTGTCCGCCTCCCAAGTAGGTTTGTGAGTTCCAATCCCAGTGCAGGCATGTACCAATGTGTTTGTTGTAAAATGTACCTAATCATCACTTGCTTATCAGTGAAGGAAAACATTGTTATGTAACGAGAATTATTTCAGAGGTAAAGCCAAACACCATCAATCTACTGTTAGTCACTGAGGAGTTCCTTGTCTACCTTCCGTCTCTATCATCAGAATAATATTGTACTGTCATCGGAACATGACAGGCATGCACAGCTCAATTTCTCAATTTAACAACGGGAACTAGGTCAAAATTGATTAGCAGGACATACAAATGAAGTTAAATAAAAGCTTATAAAAAACAAATTGATTAATTGCAGACTATACATGATCCAGCGAGTCGCCAATCTCGCTTAGTGACCTGCAATGTATGCGGCCTAGAGTTCAATAGTACCAAAGCGTGCAGTATGCACGCCTTGCAAGTGCACGGGCCACCCAAGTTCAAGTGTACACTCTGCAGTGAAGTGCTACACACTAGCGATGAGAGGTAAGCGAGGTGGAGGGTGAGAAGGAGAGTGAGTGAGATAAACAGGGTGAGTACTTTATGGGACCATTGTGGCTGCTTATTCCCTATATGCAGAGAAGTGGGTCAGAATTAAAAATAATAATTATACTGTTTTTATTGCTGGATTCTACTTCCACATCTTCACTTTGAGAAATCGACAAACTATCCACAAAAATTCACTAATGCATTATTTAAATGTATTTTCATTTAGTCATAGAAAAATAACATGACTTTCGCGGTTGTAAAATTCTGGTTGTTCCCATAATAAGTGTCTAACATTTTTAGTGAATACCATAATTATCGATAAAACTTAACAAAATATATATCAACAATGTTCATAATATCACCATAAATCCGTTATTCCAGAAAGATCCACTACCTTATCCGGCACCCAGGCCGGTACCAGTACCAATGCGAGACATGCGATAAGTCCTTCCAATATAGGTCTTCCCTATACATGCACAAACAGGAGCACTCTCCGAACAAGAAAGACTATAGTTGCAACTATTGTGGAAAGGTCTTTATGGTAAGTTGGAGGGTATTATCATGTTTTAAAAAATCCAAAATGGCGAACTTTACATTCAACATGGCGCCTTTAAATCCAATATGGCGGAAATTATGGACAGGAAATGTAATGCGTAGGTCTGGGGGGCACTGTAAATGTTACGGAAGGCGTGGCCAACCACTTAAAAAATTCAAATACGGTTTTGAGCGAAAAAGGTGGGGATTTCTTTTTAAGGTCATAATTTCAGTGTGGACTAGCGTTCCGGAGTAGTCACTAATTTAGTGACAATTTAAATAAAACTTAATTTTATTGGACATACGACTGTTATTAGGATAGCCAAATAAAAACATACTGGGGCTCCAAGCATTTCGTAGTGCGGTCAAGCTACCACAAGCATCCAAAATCGACTTCCGTCTGCGTCGACCGTTAGCTTATTTAGCACAACCTTTTTTTATTATACTGGTTTGCTATGGAAACTACTTGCTTGTTCAAAACTTAACTTATGGCTTGTATTTTTTCAGAAAAAAGATTCCTTCAGAGAGCATGTACTGATCCACGAAGCCCCCCGGCACGCTTGCTCGTACTGCCCGATGCGCTTCGTACAGCGCTCTAACATGCTCCGCCACGAGCGAAGACACACGGGGGAACGGCCTTATGCATGCAAGTCCTGCCCTAGAACTTTTGCCGACAAGGGCGCTTGTACTTCACATTCAAGGTAAAATTAATTTTACTATCATAATGCATAAGGTTGGTTTACGAATATTCAATGCAGTGCAATTTGTATAACGATCCAACAAGACATATTTGAGATAAACGAAAATGTATGTTAACTCTTCAGGCTATGTTTGAGAATGTAGAAACGGGCTGATGTTGATATTTGTTTTTCCCAGGACTCATCAAAAAGACACGTCGTATGCGTGTTTGTACTGCGGACAAACTTTCGCTCAGAAATCAAAGTTGACTTATCATACTCGGAAACATACTGGAGAGAGTAAGTAAAACTAAACCCTTTTTCCTAGTAATAAGGTTTAATGTTTATTGTGCGAGAGTCC
This sequence comes from Campaea margaritaria, assembly GCA_912999815.1. Lineage (NCBI taxonomy): Eukaryota > Metazoa > Arthropoda > Insecta > Lepidoptera > Geometridae > Campaea > Campaea margaritaria. The sequence continues at coordinate 9,762,953 of OU538800.1, forward strand.
ATTGAGTTCCATTATACTGGTTCTAGAAATTGTGGCGCAAATCAAGAGCAAGTTCTTAACTATGTAAATTGAACCTAATTTCTGAGTATCTTTTTCGATTGCTCCGAGTCTGTGGCACCAACCGCGATATTTGCTTTCGAATGTTTAAATACAATTCGGATTTGAATTCGACTCGAGACAAAATCATCGAGAATAATCGATATGTTTGAACAATCGAAACAATTGATTAAAGCATCCCGCCTATCACTAAGTTTGAGTTCAATTAACTTCAGTTGCTTATGAAATTGGTGATTATGCTTACAGATTTGGAAACATGCTCGCTTTGCTCGAAGATATTCACAAGCGCGTGCTCGCTTCGGGAGCACATGCGGGTACATCAGAGGAAGAAGCTGAATAAAACTGTCAAATGCCCGCTCTGCCGTGAGTTATGTAGATGTTGCAACCATCTACACACTCTGACACTACCCTGACGCAAGGCATATAGAAAAGGCGCGGGCGTGGCAAGCGGCGTTGTCAATATATAACCGCTACGCTATTTTCTTGATTAAGTACCTAATAGTGTCTATTGAAAACACCGCTCACCTCGCCTGCGCCCGTTCAATGAGGCTTGCGTCTAAGATGGGCTTTGGTTGAAACATTTGAGACAATCAAAACATGTAATCGGTTTTTTTTACGTAGGACAGCCAGTTATGTACAACGCCATCTATTGTCAAAGTTGAAAGCTTGTTGAAAATGTCATTTAAAAATTTTCATTGTTATTTTTTTCGTTTTGGCTATGCACGATTAATGCATTTAGTTTTTAAAATTTTAAAGTTTTTTTTTAACTATAATCATAATGTCATGCCCCAGTCAGTAGGTAGTCCATAGTAGTTAAGTGATGGGTGCTTTACTGGAACTTCTTGGGAGTTTTGAAGAGAAATTACACGTTTTTTGGGATTGTATCATTGTTCAGCACTCGTATAAAATACAAAAACTACAGCGTTACATTTTCGGTTCTTCATTGCGTTTATATTTCAGCAAACATGTATCCCGAGCAAAAATCAATGGTGCGCCACATGCGCTCTGCGCACACCGGCGCACACTTCAAGTGCCCGCTGTGTCGCAAGACGGTCACCTCCGCGAGTTCGCTGCGGGAGCACGTCCTCACGCATAGTCGCATGAAGACGTACAGGGTATGTTACTTTTCTATTTATCCAAGTATAATTATGTAATAGTATCATATCCCACCACTAGATTGCTTTAAATTCAAGTTGCTGTCAAGCAAGCAAGGTCTTAAATATGTACCATTATTCTATAGTATGTACATTGTACATATTTTGTTTATTATTATGAGCCCGAAAAGCCCAACTGCATGCCAAAGGCCTCTACCCTCCTTCAATTTTTGTCTATCCTGAGCTATGGCTGTCCGATGAACCGTAGTGCATTGAAAAATGTTCTTTCCAGTGTAAGAAATGCCCGAAATCCTGCCACTCGAAGAAAACAATAATAAAGCATGTAAAACTCCGGCACGAAGTGATAGCGGAGGAGGTCAAGGCAAACTACCGCCATCTAGACCCCAGTGAGTGCAACCTCGGCCTCGACGCCGACGTCATGGAGAGAATCTTCGGAAAACTCAAGAAGACGGCAAACAGGGACCTACTCATGGGAGATTTCGCCACATACAACAAGGGTAATCAAGTGCCCATCGAATATAATCAAGTGCAAGACACGAGGAACGACTGCGAACCCTCAGAAGCGAGTGAAGAAGAAACTACTATAATAGAAAAGAATGTTTCAATAAAGATAGAACCGCAAGACGACGAAGAGATTCCCCCGCCAGACTTCGTTAATGTTAAGATCGAGTGTGTAGATGAGGAGAATGTCGAGTATGAATAATATGACGTATAAATGGCCTATGGGCAGTATAACTATTAGTTACGAAGCGTTTGTCGGTATAGTCTGGCTGAGGGGTCCTAGCCGATCACCCAAGTTACGTCCCGAGTAAATATTTTGATGGTTTACCATTGGGTAGTGGCATAACATTTGAGAGCTACCGTGTTTCGGAGGGTATGCTGAATCGTCGGCAGGTATCGGTTGTTATCGTCACGCCTGCCTACAATATAACAACTGCAACACTATCCAATACATTAGACTGGACAATTCTCCGCGCCACTGTTTTGCGTTCGCCACGTTGAGACGAACCACCAAATACTAAGAAAAATAGTAGTTTAGCTAAATATTTGTAATCTGTGTATATCGACGCTAGAAAACGTAAACGCTGTAACCTTGAAACGCAAAATTGTGCACCAGAGCCAAAAAACTTTTTTTTTGTTGAAAAGAAATCATAACTCAATATCTACTCGACCTAAAAACGTCAATTTTGGATATTTGGTGTGTTTCATACAAAGCTACAATACTGCTACCTTGGTTATATCCTAAAGTTCCTAGGGGACGTTGAAATGTGGGTTACAGCGTTTACGCTTTCTAGCGTCGATATGAATCATGATACATGCGCCAAAGCCCAGCCAAGGATAGAAATAATATTTTTCAGTAGCAGCATCTTGCGGTAACTAATATCCCACAGGAAAACGACAGATTTTCCGGGATAAAAAGTATTAATATGTTTTGTTCTAGGACCTAAAGTATCTGTATACTAAATCTTATCAAAATCCGTTCAACCATTTCGGCGTGAAGATAGGACAGACAAACTTTCGCATTTTATAATAATAGTGAGATTAGGCGATACTACCGCCGCTTTCTGTTCTATTCGGAACGTGGCAGAAACGCACTAATATCACTTGTTAGACGCTATCTAGCGGCTAGTAGTGCTTAATTTTTTTCGTTTTGATTGTGATGTGATGTGTATTCGGTGTTGTACTTCGATCAAAAATCCACGATCGAAGGTGCTATATAAGATTATATATCTTTCCTTGTAATTTGTAAATGTTTGCTAAGTTTATTTTAAAAACACACAGATTAAGGTGATAAAATATAGTACTTAGTAAGTTGGTCTTATCAAATATACATATTATTAATATATTATAAATTAGTACATATTGAAAATGTTTTTTATTTCTATAATGATAAGAGCTCAATCATAAAACATTCTGGAGGGAGTATGTTATTTTTGTCAGGTTTCGTTTCATAAAAATACTATTTCGTGCAATCGTACTATTTCATTGTAATAGCTTTACCCGCGGGCCCGGCCGGGGGCAGACTGGGGCTTAATAATTACCAAAGATTATTCGTAACAAGGAACGTAAAATCAGCTGATTTCTGACGGCTCACGGCTGGTTCAGCTGGTTGTCATTGATAAATAAGCTTGACACGCTGTCATCTGTTACTTCCTGATCATAGATAGATAGACTTTGAACCTTGTAAACATTATCATTTTTACGATAATTTTAAGGTTTCAGCTATCGCAATGTGCACATTATTGTAATATTTAACTACATCTCTGGTGTAAATATAGATTTAAGTTAAAAAAATGGTGTACAGCCCTGCTGTAACCATTCGTAGGATCGATGTTTTGATCCGTATTTTGAATGGTCGTAAAGGGATTTTAACTGCAAATCATGTTCGCGCGTACTCTTCTAATGATAAAGTAACTATTGGTGATGTGACCAAAGAACTCACAAGCCCGAAAAAGCCGGAATATGTGCCGAGGAAATATCGTAAGTTTTGCCCTATTCATTACCTAAATATGCCTAAAGTTTAGTTGATAACTAATATTTATACTTACTTTTTTTTATACAACTAATTGATGAAACGAACTGGTTGTTTTCCTTATGTTAAGTGCCATGATGACTCATCAACCGGTTTTTACAAGCGTTTAAAATCTCACCATGTTATTGTCAGTATAGTTCAGAGGTTTGCAAACTTTTTTTTATCATAGACCCCTTTAAAAAATTAGCTGGTTCCGGTGGACCCCCTGCAGCTACATTTCTACCATATTGCTATTTATTTCCTACCATATATTTTTGTCACGCAGACCCCCGTCGAGTCTCCCGTCCACCTGAACCACTTTGGGAACTAAGGGTGTAGATAGATGTTTGCTTAGATCAATTTTGACCCAGTTCCTATTGTTCAATTGAGGTTAAATTTGGCATAGCTGTCAAGTTCTGATGACAGTACAATGTTGTGGGAACGGAAAGATAATCTGATAAGAGACAGGAAGTAGACAACACAAGAGATCTTCATTGTTTGATTTCTCAATAAAAAAAAAAAAGACATAAAGTATACTAACATTTCTGTGTTTGGGGTCATTTTGATCAGCTTGCAGTACCAAATACGTAATTATTTTAGAAAAGCTTTCCCTGAAAAATATATTTTTCGATTAAAACCATATAGCTCTAATTATAATGATGAGATCCCGAAATAAACCAGATTTTTCATTTGTAGTGATGTTAGAAAATTCAGAGGTGAGGTCGTTATCCCAGAGCACCCTTCGGAACTTGAGATGGATGATGCAGAAGGATATACTGGGGCAGGACATGTTCCTTCTTGGCAGTCCAGGACCAAGCAGGTATAGCGATTCTGAACTTTCATCTCTAACGTGATGGTCTGCATATCACCAAGAAAAAAAATGGCTCTACAATGCCTAGAGATCACAAAAAGAGAGCTAGAGAGACTTTATTATGAATTTCCTAAAAAAATATAATCCACCAGGAGAAAAGTGACTTTGTAATACCCAGAGCTCTCAAAAGAGAGAGTTTTCATCTAAAAACATTAACTCATTCCCTGCTGAAAACACAACTGTGGTGGTTTACATAACTTGCTGTGAGTGTGGGAAAACACAACGGTGTGTGCAGAGCCGCACCCGTGGCTAGACAACAAAATTGACTCAGCAGTGAAAGTGTTAACTCATTAGGAAAAAGTTGCTCTACAATACATAGATCTGACAGAGAGTGAGCGAGAGTATGTGGCCTTATCATGTATTTATCTAAAAACTTCAATTCTCCAGGAGAAAAGTGGCTCTACAGTATCTAGAGCTAACACAGAGAGAGCTAGAGTATGTCGCTCTATCGAGGGACACTACAGAGGCTGACCTTAAACAACGGAGAGAGATTCAGAATGCCACTGCTAAATACTTTGACCAGGTAACATTATTCTTTATTTCTCATACTCTCCTTTTGTAGTTTTTTTAATTAGAAACTGTATATCATGTGTCGGTATTGACCTCAGTCGTCTGTAGCTGTCGCTATGAAAATCGTGCGTGCATTTAGCTAAGTACTGACCACGTCGGCACGGTTTTCATAGCGATACGGACGACCGACGACGTCTGTACCGACGCTCTGGCATACAGCCTAAGAACCTAATAACAATAATAACTTTTTACTTAACTCAAGAAAACTTGGTAACTCAAGATAACATGATAATAAATAACCAAAATCCCCAGAGCGCGGTCCGAGCAGCAGTCGAAGGCCGGGTTCTCGTCCTAGAGGGCATTGAGAAGGCTGAACGCAATGTGTTGCCAGTTCTCAACAACTTGCTGGAAAACAGGGAGATGCATCTCGAGGATGGAAGGTTTTTAATTCCGGCTGCCAGATACGATAAACTGTTGGAGGTAAGTTAAAAGGTTGAGTAACTAAAATTACCTAACCGCTAGTGGTGTGACGCTAAGTCACGATTCATTAAAGTGGTGGGTTTACTGAAACTTCTTGGAGTTTTGCAGTGGACACGAAATAGATAGATAACTCTTTATTGACACCAAAATGTATGGAACACAGAGATAAAAAAAAAAACCGAATATGATGGGCGGTCTTATCGCTTAAAGCAATCTCTGCCAGACAACCTGAATTAGTTAACATCAGTGTCAAAATATCAATAAATACATTTTTTTACATGCTAATAATTAAACAAATAAGCGTTTTATAATTATACATACCAATAATACGATACTTATAAAGAAAGTTATAGAAATATAAAGGTTTTCGGGTTTGTATCATTTGCCTGTACTCGTCCACTTTAACGAACACGCAATGGTTAATATTCCACCAATACTACATATTAACATATGAAGAAACACAAGATTGAGAAAAAATACAAATACAAAATACAAGAAAAAATACAAAATACAAATACATCAACGTCACATTTTTGCTTTTCCGCCAAAACACCAGTTATACTTGTGATATAATTTTAACAGGAACACGGCGCTGAAGAAGTGGCGAAATGGCGGCTGGTCCGCGTCGACGACAAGTTCAGGGTTATCGCCCTGGGGCTGCCCGTACCGCGGTACACCGGCCAGCCGTTGGACCCGCCGCTGCGTTCGCGGTTCCAGGCGAGAGATGTCGCTACTATCGGATTTGGGGTAAGCTTTTGAAATGTTACTCATTATTTAAGTTGTTGGTATATATATGGTGTTACATAATACCCTATAAAGAACCAGAGCAGGGTATTCGGGTATATCCGGCGCACGTCTGTCCGACAGACGTGGTTAGATATTCATACCTACCCACTTTTAAGTGTGGTGCGATAGTAGGTAAACAAACATTTAGGGTCGTCGCAATTTTCAAAGACAAACATAATTATACTTTTGTATGGGAATTTTAAATACGATGTATTCAACCTTTGCACACGTAAAACAATTCACATGTTTGATCGAAACAAGCTGCTGATTACTTATCCATTGTGTAACACCCTGTATATCGAGTTTCCTCAGTCTCCTAAAAATTAAGTCGATATCAGTAATGGGATATGCAAAGCTGTAGATATACAGTCAGTGAGTTTCTACAGTGCCTCAATATAGGAATCTCATAACAAAATAATTACATAATTAATATCTCATATTTAATACCAATATTTTTTAGATCCGCCTTCGAAATCGCGGCTTCTAGCGGAAGATGTCGCTATAATCAAATTTAGTATAATCCAAAATTTAACATAGTTTATGTAGCTCAACGAAGATTTTATTAAAATGATAAAGTACATGTATCTAACGGCTTGCCACTATCGCCTACACAGAAAATAAACACAATAGAATTTTACATTTAATTCTCTTCAAAATTATATTATACACAACTGAGAAATGTACAGTTTCACAATGAATTCAGTATTACAATCCAAGAATTAAATTTAGTACCACCGTTCATTAACCTTCTTGCTTTATAAATTTCGAAACGAATTACGAAGGGTTAGAGCATAAAATTGGTGGTGCACAAAATACGTACACGGTTTCGACACAGTAATAAATTACTGTTCAATATGTCCCCACTGAATGAACCGCTGAACACGCGAAGAGTTAGAAATTTTTAGACTTGACTGTCAATATTACAATACTTTGTAATGGAGAGAAGATTTGACCACTTCGCTCTATTCTTACTTTTACCCTTCCCTTTCACGTCGTGAAATTTTAATTTTAATTTTTTTTCTACAGGTTGCGTTGTCTACTTATTTCATTCGGTATTCATACAGAAAATTCACAATAAATAAACTTAAATCTTAGCTAGCCGGTCTTCTCTTTCAAATTCTTCATCTACTTAATATAGAGCTTTTCTGAAAGTCATTTGTTCCGATTATCATATATTGCTTTCCTGCCGCTTCCATGACAGCGTCTTAATAATTAAAGTTAAATAATATCCACATATTTAAAATAACTCCGAAACTTTATTTGCTCAAAATTTTATGTGAATGCATTGACAACAGACTCTCGGTTCGGCTAGTAGCCGTAGACATTATCGAAGTAGGAGATTTCTTCGGCATTTCTGGCATGAAAATATGTACTTGCTTCTTAACAGTTTTGCTCACATCGGGGATCAGTTTTTTACTAACCATCTCGGCGTATTGCTTCTGTACGGCGTTTTTCTCCGTGGCGACTTTCTGCCGAGTTTCCAGCACGCTAGGTTTCCCGTCTCTCGGTTTTGTTTTGCCGGTGTTCTCCCTTGTTTTCGGTTGCGTCTCGACCCGTGGCGTGATTTTGACGTTCCGTGACTGTCTCGCGTAGTTCTCGATCGTGTTGGCGGACGTCGGCACATAAAAATCGTGTCGATCGATATTCCCATTTTGTTGCGCTTTTGGACTGTCGCCCGCTTTGGGAGAAAGTGCTTTCAAACCCTCTTTGGCGCGTATGTCGAACGCTGTTTTAGATTTGGCCAAATTGTGTCGCCTTTGCAACTCGGGCCAGCTGTGTCTGGGCTGAGACATTCTTTCTGCGTTTTGCGGCGCCAGCAAATCGACTTTACCCGCTAAATCCAGCCATTGCAACACTCTGTCTGATAGCTCCGTGTTCTCTATCACATCGGTCCGGGCAGTTTTATTAGCTCGCATGTTTTTCATAGTGTAGAAATCGTATCTTCCGCTTTCATTCAAGGGTTGAGGACTGGCTTTGAGCACGAGCTCCTCATCTGAGTCGTGCTCAACGTCTGTCAAGTTTAGCCTCTCGATACCGGGCTCGTTGGAGCTCTTAGGACGTTTCGTTATATTAGACTTTCGGCTTTTGACAACAAGATTTAACTTGCGAAGGCAGTCTTCGACTTCGTCCTTGTGATGGCTCAATCTGGAGCTGGTCTTTTTGGAAGCAGTGCTGGCCGAGGACTGTGGTCGTCGGCGCTTGAGTTTCTGGAAGTGAGGGTCGTCCTGGGACAGTATGGCGTGCCGGAATCCGTCCACCCACACTGTTCTGACGTACATAGGCCGCTGGGAAGATTGCCAAAGCACCGGCATATTATTCCACTTCAGCAAGTTCTAACGCGTTCCGTCACGCGACGTGGCTCGGTGCGTGCGGGGCTTCCCCTCATAATTGATTCGTGTTTCCCGTATCTCCGCCGCGTTGTCGGCGGTCCTGAAAGCAAACATTAAGTGCTGTTTAGAAAGTTTTCGTTCACTAAATGGTTGTAGGTGGATGGTACATGTGTATTTTAGTTCGGCTGGAGTTCTAATTGTTGACAGTCTGTTGTTTATGGCGGCCGGGGGACACAATTGTGTTCTTTTCAGGTCGCTTGCGGTTTGGTTTGACAGTTTCTAGAACATTCATCGTAGGGGTATGGTATTATGGTGTAACTAAAAAGTATAGGTTTATTGCTGGCTACAGAAACACCTTATATATCAACGATACACACGTAAAGTTATTTGTTTATTCATGTGGTGAAGTCTGAGTTATATTTTTATCTTTTTATAGAAATATAGGTGTAGCTATGTAGTTTAGTAATGGTGTAGTTTTTTTTGTTCTGTGGTGTTTCAATAAAGGGTTTATCTATCTATCTATCTATGTAAGGTGTTTCTGTGGCCAGTAATAAATCTTTTCTTTTTAGTTACAGTTACACCTTAATGTTTTGGAAACTGTTAAACAAAACCGATGTATAAGATTGTATATAGTCTATAGAAGCCAATGACTTTTTTATCTCTTACTATCATTCAATATTTTCGTGGTATCAAAAGAGAACGACCTCCGGAATAAGCTTTCTCTATCCTTGACCTATCCATCCGCCCACTGTTCCAAGTAACCGTCTTTAATCATATTCAAACGGTACTGATATACAACTGTAGTACGCTCAACAACAAAAGTAGCCGAATAACTATATTAGAAAAATCCATAACTAGAAAAAAAAAAAATTATAAAAAAAAAAACCATTTGGTAATGGATTTGATAAAAAAAAACTATGTTGCATGCGTAGTATCAAATTAAATGTTATAGGGGTCAAAGTTGACTGTTCTTACTACAGTAACCGTAGTCGGGTTGTACTAGAGGGTGCAAAATACCATGAATGAAAATTCTTAATCCATGCCGCGGCTTTATTGTGATTTTTGACAGCTTGCCCTTTTGCTAAAATATACTTTTCATCAGCTTCTGTTTCATCTTTTAGCTTTCGTGTCGATGTGTCGACCTTTTTTTGTGTTTCGACCAAAGTTGATCCTAAGAAAATGTGTTTTGGTTGAAACATCGTGCTGACAGAATTACTATTTAACCTACCGCATTTAAATTTAGCATTTTTTGCAATTGTTTGTTACATAATCTAATAGTTCTGGGCTTCCCTAATGTCATCATCATCAACTCATATCGGCCCACTGCGGAGCACGTGTCTCCCCTCACTTTCGCTAGAAGAATTAGGCCATAATCCAACACGGGGGCCCGTTCCGGATTGGTGGAACACAAACCTTAATTCTCGGGCATGTGGGTGTCACGATGTTTTCCTTCCGTTTTCCCAGATGTATGGGTAACAAACTATAAAAAAATAATATTTCTACTTCTAACAAAGGATTTTGCCGTCACCTTTTTAACAATAATCGATCCCGCACCTCCCTTTTTACCCGCCTACCTGCCTAACCACTTCACCGTGACTCCAACAATGCAGAATTGGCTTATTGTAGCTAGTTTTTCTCAAGGGCCGTGTAGTTAACTTGTTGCTTCTTGGAAATTGTTTTCATTGACGCGGGCTCGTTACGAGTCTGATTAATGATGCTTCTGACAGAAGCCTTCTGTTATATTAATTTCCTATTATAATAGGGGCTTTGTTCCATTTTTTATTCAGTTGTTGTCGCAAATTAGCGATATTGAAGGTTTAAGTTTAATTATTGACTTGATACAGAAAATAGCGACAAAAGGATATTACTAGACACCTTACAATAGAACTTCAACTAAACCATGAACTTCAAAAGAACCAAACACTAACAAAAAAAACTCAAAAACACAAAAAAATAATTAGGAATTTAGCCTTGCAAATCTTACCCGTAATACGTCACGCTTACAAGCCATTTTAACCCCTAAAGCCATGCAAGTCACGCCTAATAACAGGTTCAATTAATCATGGCACTAAGGAAACAATTCCCTAAGCAACAGGCTAAATTATATCCGTTATAACTTGTAGTTAACTGGCGTGTGGGGAAGTTTGAACATTCGTTTCTGTGGAATGCATTATGAGTATGGAGGAACATTTTTTTATAGTTTGATTTGTTATTTCATTAAGTGGTAAGACCCCACATTCTCAAAAACTAACTGTAAGCGACACGAACCTCTTTAGCATAACAAACCTTTTTTGGTTAGGAAAACCTTTTTAGTTTGAAAGACTTTATTTTTGAAATTAGAACAAAGAAGAAAAACAAAAAAGGCCTTTTTTTCACGTAGTTTTTAGTCGACTTTTTAGTTTTACATTCGAGGGAGACCTGCGTCTTTTACACTAACTTTAAGGGTACTTCTCAAAAAATTGCCGATTTCACCTGCCTGAATATTTTAAGTTGTGGCAACTTTTGTTTTCGGAATAGGAAGAAATAGTTTCACTTCTTACGTGTGTACACCGTTACACAATTTTTTTTTTACCGACTGCTTGAGGGTTACGTTTTTCGGTCTTATGTATGTTTTTGGCGCGTTCTACAGCCTAAACGGATGGATGGATTTTGATAAATGAGGCGGCATTGGATTCGTCACAATCACGAGAGTAACATAGATTGCATTGACAATTGGGTTGTTTGTTTGTTTGTTCTATTCTATGTCATTGTTATGTCATTTATATCGCTTGTGTATGTACGAGCTGCGCCCCGCAATTTCCGTATAATTTACGGAGATTTGAACTATCCTATGTTACTTTTTGATATAAACTGTCTATTAGATATCAAATTTCATGAAAATGAGTTCAGCTGTTTTTGCGCTGTCACGATTTCGCGTTTATAATATCGGTAAGGATTGGAATGAGATTTTAGTCATCTCCCAGTATACCAAAACGGTTTCATGATAAATGTTTATAAATGATATGTTATTAGACTTGTAAAGTCGGTGCTAAAATAATGTACCGAAGTATGAAAACGTACTAGATAAATAAAAAACAAATACTAGAATTTATCAAGAAAAGTATCTAGAAGTGGTTCCTAAATGAATTTTCAAGGAAAATAACACCATCTAATGTATCATCATAATATGACTGTATGAGACTTTAAAACCAATGTCCGACGAGCGCAATGCAGATAAGCTAGCGCTTCCTATTACGTGTATGACCTGCACGGCTCTTCACTGAATAACCACAAAATACCACCTACCTCAGTTAGTGAAATCACAGGAAGCGAATTCTAAGCGAGGACCGCTACACCGTAGCATTTCCGCAGACCACCGCTACGAAACTCCCAACCATGACAAATCCGCAATCTAAACCAAACCTAACGTCTTCAAGTCTATGTTACCAAAACAAAAGAGTTCTCTTTACAACAGCTCTAAACGTGTACGTTAACCTTTCGTTACGTTCTGGTTACGTGAACAAACGTCGTAACCGATTGGTATCTACGTAGCGACTGGTCGGCGCTCCTGTGGAGCGAACCGTTTTGTCCCCGAGTGACTTAAAACTAAACTGTGATACGGGATAACTCCTATCTAATCTGTACTGTCGTAGTAGCTGCTACAGAATCTGTGCTACGTAGTGAAAGGGTGGTTACACACGCGATGACAACGTAAGGCATTGCTAGGTTCCTTTGTTGATAGCGATCGAACCGATGCCTGTTTCGGATAGTGTGTTGTCACATTAATTCGTTGCATCGCTTGTGTTTTTCTAACTGTAACTTGTTTATGACTGCTATGCTATGGTTATGTAGATCTAGATACGTATAATTGGTTATAAAACCAACCGCTAACCAACCATAACCAATAACCAATTACAGCTTGCAGTTTTTATTGCTTAAATAGATAAAGACTATAAATGAAACATAAAAAAGTGATAATATTTGTAATATTGAAAATGAAATGGCGTTATACCTACATATAAAAAAATACCTTTTTGTAACATGTCTATGAGGCTTCAGGCAATTTTTTTATACATCGCAGTAACACATAGTTTATTACGTATAAAAAATTTCAAATGATAGTACTATAAGATAAAAGATTTTTAGAAAAAAATCCTACTTCCTACTTAATATTATAAATGCAAAAGTTTGTGAGAATGGATGGATAGATGGATGTTTGTTCCTCTTTCACGCAAAAACCACTGAACGGATTCGAATTAAATTTGGAACGCAGATAGTTTTTAATCAGGATTGCGTTATAGGATACTTTGAATCCCGATAGTATGTTTTCGTGGGACAAAACGGGAACTACGCGGGTGAAACCGCGGGGCGCAGCTAGTCTGTTATAAAGCATACCTACTGTAAGCTCTGCTCTGTGTTCAAAAGTATTATAAATTCTTAAGAAATCATAGCCGGCAGGTGCCAATTTAAAAAATACAAAAGTAACTTCGTTAAAGTTCAATTATCTGCTGTTTCATTTCAACTTCGTTACACGACACTAATTTCGTGACTTCTGTTTGCATGCTAGACTTGTTGTGGATTTTCTAGTCTACTTTTTTATATAAAAAAGATTGGAGACAAGCCGGTCGTTCACCCGATGGTAGGCGACACCTGCCTGATGGCAGCCTGCAGTTTTGTAGTGGAAGGCCTCTACTGCAAGAGACCGCCTGGGGAAGTACCACACCTTTGCCAGATAGAATAGAATAGAAAACTCTTTATTGTACACCAGAAACAAAAATAAACACAGTACAGAAAATTTACAATAGGTAAACAAGGGTAGTACAATGGGCGGTCTTATCGCTGAAAGCGATTTCTTCCAGACAACCGGACAGATACCACAGAATCGGCGACAGATATTCCGGTTGGCACTGAAGGGCACTGTTTCCTGCGAAATTACTGGGCATATGAGACTTTAGAGTCGATGTCTCAGGGTGACGAGCGCAGTGCAGTGCCGCGCAGGATTATGCAATGCAAAGTTCTGGGTGGAACTGTAACTGTTATGGGCAGGTGCAAAACATAGGATCCCTCCCACCCCTTGTCACATAATGTCACACTTCGTCGACCCCCTCCTCCCCTTAACGTGTGAAGTTCTTTATGGATAGTCCCTTAGTAAAAAAAACACAAGTCTCCATCTGCTAACAAAACTGAAGAGAGTGGTAAACAAAATTCAGACTTTTAAGAAGAAGAAAAAGAATATTTTCTTCTTATGATTTAGCAATGTAAAATGTAGGTAGGTATTAAAGTTAAAAGTTGAAGAAAATATTCTTTACTTTTATCCCTACCAACTGTACAAGACAAGCAGGAACCCACAAACACTTTGATTATAAATTCAAATTTTGAACTATATCAATAAATCTTCTATTTACTTACTGTAAACTCATTAAAATGATAGTTACGTAAACTTACGGCTGCTTTGCATAAATTTGGAAGTCATAGCAAATGTGGTCTCGCACGAATCTTGGACTGTATTCATAGTTCGTGCTTGAGACCGACTTCAAAATTGAGTAAAGACTTCCTTGTAGGTATAACTTTGTATTTTTTACGGTGAAATTCCATGTGATATTGCTAGTAGTGCTTATATTATGTCATAAAATCACTGATTAGTACATTTTAATTTAGATATCATACAGTTCGACGGTAATTAAAATCATTTTAGAGCTCTTAAGAGTCAATTAAATTATGCACCAAGGTGCACCACATAATAATTAAGATTAAGCATCGAAATTGTCATTCTAAACTACAAAATGTAGTCATGTAGACATCAAAACCCATCATCATCATCATCATAATCATCAACCCATATCGCCCCACTGCTGAGCACGGGTCTCCCCTCACTTTCGTGAGGAGGGTTAGGCCATAATCCACCACGGATTTGTGGATAACACCTTCGAAGTATTTCTCTGGTAGGTATGTGGGTTTCCTTATGACGTTTTCCTTCACCCGACCCCTTTTACAATACTGATATTTTAGGCGCCTTAATAAATAAACACATGTCCAAGCGTACACTACTGTTTCGCGAATTCAAACAGTATCTCAAGTAGGCACTACCGAGTCTGAAAGTTTTATATCTGCAAATAAGTAGTTTAACTCGATGATGGGTAAAGTTTGCGCCGTTTCCTCCAATAGCAGGTAGCAAGCTGGAGCGATACCATCTTTGTAACTTGGTACGGCATTAGGGGCATTAATGGGGAATTTCGTGGCTGCCTTTGATTTTATCAGATGGAATTTTGGATATAACGGCTTGCTAATTTTAGGCTCTTGTTCGTAAATGCGTAGTACTAACTTCGTTTTGGAGCACGTACTGAAGTTGTCGAGATTCACTTCCGTATTCACAAATGTAAAGGACTCGAAAGTGCGAACGAAACAAATTCACAGGTTTAGTCAGATGAAGTTTTAATTGAAAAATCTTCACCTACTATAAGTAATTAATCTGTCAATAGAGTTTCCTTTTCTATTTGTTTTACATTACTGACTGTATCAAGTATCGTTTTATGTACGTTAGTGGCATCATTATGTTAAACTTTGAAGATCAGCTTATACGCTTTTTAGCGATATTGTTTCGGTTGCGGGCGTCGAATTGTTTGTCTAGTGCAGCGGTGGGCAAACTTTCTTAATGGGGGGCCAGAAAGCTTATAAAAAATCAGAGGAGGACCAGAAATACAGGAAATATGCATTTTGTGTTGAAACTTTTAATCATATGAAAACATTACAGCATTACACACTTGCACAAATGTTTATTATATTAAGTAGAATCTACTTTGTCGGCGGGCCGGATTAAATTCTTCCGAGGGCGGGAGTTGGTCTGCGGGCCGTACTTTGCCCATCACTGGTCTAGTGCGTTAATTCCCGCCAGGTAACTTTAAAGATCGCAGTTTTTCAATACCCTGATGCTTAGCTGAAATTCTTCCCCTTTAATTGTAACAAAAAAAAATGAATTGACTTATCGTATGTGGTAATCTAAAACCTACATAAGAAACAGGCCCTACGACTGACATAAAAAAAACTAAAGCTACGACCAACACATAAACGTTCAAAGTACTATAGTTATTATCTTTTACCACGTAACGCATAAAATACCTCAGCATACCTAAAGCCTGACATCCGAGCTAGAATATGGCCAAGCGTATCAGCTCGCACGATCTCATTTGAATAAGGTCCCAAACTATTTATGCCTCGCACCCGTTGTGGAACTATTCCTTAGTGAAATTGTGGAAACTGCTTCGCATATTTTAAACTTTACCTATATAAAGCTTAGAAAGACACACCCCCCGTGTGTCACGCATGACCTTATACGAAAGTGAAGTAGTTTAGTTGATTTATTTTTACTAGCTGCACCCCGCGGTTTCACCCGCGATGAGTATTATCCCACAGGAACCGTTAAAAGTATTATACTCGTATGTGTTAATATATAAACTACGTGTGTGCGAAATTTCGTCCAAATTCGTTCAGTACTTTTTGCGTGAACGAGTAACATACATCCATCCTCACAAACTTTCACATTAATAATATTAGTAGGATAATAAGTAGAATAAAAGTTTTAGTAAGATAGGAGTTTTCTCTTTGTACATATATGGGATTTAATTGTTTGACTTGTAAGTCATTATTTTTGCCTAATTGTAGTGGGAGACCTCTTCTGAAGAGACCGCCTGGGGAAGTATCACACCTTTGCCAGATAATCATCCGCCAAGCAGTAGTGTGCAAACATTACCGTGTTCCGGTTCGAAGGGCACTGTATCCAGCGAAATAGCTGGGCTTATGATATACTATATGGACTATAGAAGCGATGTCTCAGGGTAACGAGCGTAGTGCAGCGCCGCGCAAGATTTTATATTGGAAAGTTCTGGGTAGCATTGTAGCTGTTATGGGCAGGCGCTTACCATCAGATAAAAGACGTGGTCGTCTCATTACTTAGTAACATAAAAAAACCCAGAACTTACATTCCAATCTTGTGTGGTGCTCTGCACCGCGATTTTTAAGTCTCAAATGTCGTGGATCTTTGGTCTCGCCTGCCACCCCCTAAATAAAGACCGTGGCATGTCAGCACCCCATCAACCCTCGCCGCAGTGTTAGCGCAAAACAATTTGTAGGCAATTACTCGCGGGGGTATTAATTCCGACAACTCATTAGAGGGAAACCAGTAATTTGATAATTGAACTAAACACTGCGAATAGGGATGGTTGAGTTTATGTATTCAACTGGCTTCATAAAAGAGTTCATATATTGCTCATTTGCGGCAAGAACGTGGTATGCCCTCAACGTTTTGAACGTGAGATAACACTTTTTTTTATTTGACTGAGTATGGCGGATTTTACCCTCCATGGCCATCAAATTGTTGACATTTATTTTCGTATTCAGATTTTTCGTTGATACATATCGAGACTTATCAAGGAAAAATATATATAGCCATTATGGTCCATATATTCCTATTAACAATCCATAAATAACCCATAAACGAGTCAACCCATTGATAAAGATAAATTTATAGTAGGCCGAGTACTATTATGTTACTTCAGGTGGTACTAAATCCTCTGTATTATATTTTTTGCCCTTTCTGTTTTACAGGTATGTCAAAAACCTTGCCGAACTAAACCTTGTTTTCACGTAATAGGGTACATAATAAATTGTTTATCTTTGATCTTGCAATGAAACTTACAGTTTTCCACACATTTGTTATGTGTTTATAGCAGCGTAAACAATATTTTTCTCATACTTTGGTTTGACTCTTACGTCCTCCGTTGAAATATTAGTATAGGTTGCATAATTACATTGTTACAAGTAGAGAGTGAGAGTGAGTTGACCTAAGTTAACACAGTAACAGATCAGTCCTCGAGACGGCGCGCGCGGTGTTCCCGCGTTTCTCTCTTCTTGATCGACGGAGTGGAGGACTCCTCTCCACTCCTGTCAACGGGCTGGGGTCCTCTTTGGAGGACCAACGCCGTCGGGGCCGCTGAAGACGTTCTACTTACCCGTAGTCCCGATAATAGGCGTCTAGGAGGAATAGACTGGGGTTTTAGTGGGTAAACCCGCCAGATGAGCTGGCGCGGTGTCCCACATAACCATCCGGCCCTACTCTCGGGCCGGGTGGTATACGGAATTAATTTCCTCAGGTAAAAAAAAAAAAGGTTTACAGTAACAGATCAGTAACAGATGTTACTCTTTATGATAAAAACAACAGTGTAATGCATTATGCTGAGCTCAGGCCTTGTCTGATATCACTGCGCGCCGGCTATCTGCGTACACTATTATGTTCATCGTGTGTTTTCATTTTCTTGTCTTGTCTCTAAATAAGTACGTTGTTCGCTGTTTTGTGCAGTTGTGTCAGAATAAATGTTTTTTTTTTCTTTCTTTCTTTCTTTTGGACCACACAAACACAAGTAAAGCCACACACACCACCCAGTCAACAAATAGTTTACGACAGTAATTACCATGATTTTTTGAATTGCATGCCAACTCGCTTCATAATGATCGTCGCTAAATTAATTCGCAATGCTAATGGAATGGCAACCCTGGAGTTAGAGCTGGTAGTAAATGGGAACCCCAAGGTTTAACCTTTGTTTCGCAAAATAGCAAGGATTAATGACGGTTGTTAAATTATGATTAATTGTGGGTTAGACTTTGGTTTCGGTGTAATTATTTTACTGTTGCTGTCAGCCTGCGATGTCCCAATGTCGGATAATTATTTTAGCGGTGGAATTTTGTTAAATTTGTTGCTGAATTTTCTGGGAGATCCCTTTTTGTATTGGTATTATGAAGTTTATTTTGTAATTGGACTTACTCTTTATTTTTAATTTAATTTTTTTTGCGAACTAGCTGCTGCGCCTTACGGTTTTCTTGTTTTTAATGTACTTTGATACCCTCTTATTATAGGGATGGATTATACAAAATTTTATTAAAAGCCGTTCAGTCGCTTTGCCCTGATTAAGTAACAAACAAACATCCAAACATTCGCATTTATTATTTAAGTAGTATTGTATTTTTTATCGACTTCGGCGTGGTTTTCCTATTTCCTGATTCTCAAGATGCAGTAAAAAGTAATTGCGCATTATAATACTGAAATAATCAATGTCCTTCCAGGAACACCTGTCCGCCCTGAAGGAGGAAGCGCCAGGAGTAGATCCGGTGAAGCTAGAACAGCTCCTGTCTGCGGCATACGCGCTGATCAGCCCTGAGTTGCAGGAAGTCAGCCTGCCTGATTTCCCTGTCGATAGCTTGCACTCTGCAGCAGTCATACTGGTAAGAGAAGAGGATTTGGCACCAATTATGTTGATACAAAGTAAACAAAAACTTAATTTGACAGTTCTATAGTTATTGACATCTCTTTCATTTTCGTAAAGTTAAAAAGTGACAACAAAACCATTCACGGGACTAAACTAATATGAAATTTAGTTGGTAACAACATAATTGGTACCGTCGAAAAGTTTTTTCGAAGTAAAACTTCATTACGCTCGCCTGACTTGGGGATCGAGTTGGTGAATGCGTTACGAAAAATGTGATCGGGCGCGGTGAACGGAAGTTGAGAGGGAGATATAAGTTAGTGAAGCTAGAAAGAGAGCGAGAGAGAGTTGCGTTTCGTTTATTCTTTAAAATATCTTTTGTTTTTTTTTTTATGTAACGAAGATTATGTTCACCGATGGTAAATGCCTGCCCATGACAGTTGCAGTGCCGCTATATTACTTTCGTCATCTGAGACTTTGGTTGGATTTTTAGATGACCGATAATAATAATCAATTGGCCTTTGGACTCGACTGCTCCGTAATCGTCGATTGTATGATAGCAACAAATCGATCTGTAGATTTTTTGATATCGATCGACCTTTGAACGCTTTGGGCTCCATCATTACATCAACGCAGTAATAGGTACTATTGCTATATTCTGTTATAGATAAATTTTTAAATGCTTCAACTTTAGTGTCGATATTTCAACCATTGTACCTTGAGATGAGGTCTTTAGGTTAAAACATCGATGCGCCGTAATGCCAGGATTTGCCGGTAATACTGCGTGTGCGTGATGGAACCTAGCTGTATTTTTTTTTGAAAACATGTAGCAGGGGTCACCAATTAGTTTCGCTCGGGGTCCGTTTTAAGAAATGAAATGACCATCGCGGTCCGCACAACATTTTATAGAAAAAAATGTTTATTACACAAATGTAAATACGGAATTAACAAAGATATTTTTTAATTATTTCATTGCTCATTGGCAATGAGAAAAATAAAATATTTTGTTGCGGACTATCTGTCTAAAGCTTCCCCACCGCGACGCTTAACGCATTCGCAATCTGCGAACTCTTTCTCGCTTGTTAGCTCGTCACTTCGCCCGGCCGTTTTCGAATTGACGTTAACTAAGATAATACGGGGGATACATTTTTATTAA
Organism: Campaea margaritaria; assembly: GCA_912999815.1. NCBI lineage: Eukaryota > Metazoa > Arthropoda > Insecta > Lepidoptera > Geometridae > Campaea > Campaea margaritaria. Next base: position 9,783,002 of record OU538800.1, read on the forward strand.
ATTACCTACTCTGTAGTTGCTGTGTTTTCGCGGTCCGCACAAAATGGGTCGGCGGTTCGGATGAGGACCGCGGTCCGCCATTTGGCGACCCCTGTCATATGGTATTCGATGCATCTTAGCAGCCGAACGATATTTAATGGGGGAGGGTCCTGTCTCGATTCTTATATAAATGTACCTCTGTGATATGATAAATTGTGTGAAACTAAAATGATAGAGCAAACTTCTGCCTTTTTTTCTTCTACCACACATGAGTTGGCACGGCATTCGGTCACGATACCGCGTCTATGCGAAGTCTTTTTGTGAAACCTGTCTTTTATCGGCAACTTCCTTCTCGCCTCGGTGACACGCATGTCCTTGAGACTCCGGCCTGCGAGGTGGTTCGTCAGTTCACGCGAACGTCCCATCAGGGAGCCAAGGTCAAGATTATAATCTATGTACAGTTAAATATGCTAAAAGTTTGCTTTGGGGGTAAACTCTAAAGTGATTGATGGTTGTGTTGCTTTAAATCAAACTAATTTTAGACTTTGCGTGCCCCTTATAATTATAATCATGTCAAAAAGATTGAACATGAAATTTTAATAATAACAGCTTAATTTAGGTGACTTTTCGATATTCTTTGTGTCAGTAACTCAGTCGTAATATTGGCCATAGTCTTCTACGTCAGGATAGTTCATTGAATGAAGTTTGAATGAAGTTCATAGTAGATGAATGTCAGATTCTTGGATTTGGCAGTTCTTAGACCGTAAATACACCATCATTAACCCATATCGTTCCAGTGCTGAGCACGGTTCTCCCTTCACTTTCGTGAGGAGGGTTAGCCATAATCCACCACGAGGGCCTGGTTCGGATTGGTGAAAATACCTACTGCTGGAGTAATTCTTGGGTAATTATGTGGGTTTGCTCACGACGTTTTCCAACGAAAATATAATTTAGCATGCTAACACAATATAATCATATATTTTTTTATGACATTTTAATTATAAAAGCTGCCGGATTCCTTACGAGTTTTTAGGTTACTCGTTCGACTTGCAAAGGGAAGCACTTTACTCACTGAAATTACGATCTGTCCCGATTCCCGTGATTTGCCAAAGGATGCCAATGCTATATTCATTTAAAAAGCGTACTGTAATATTGTTTTTATTAGTCCTGTTCGATGCCTAAAATGAAATAGGAATATTGGTTTTATTGTGCCTGTCTATATTCCTGAAATTACGCGTAATCCTGAAAATGGGGTGCATAAATTGACTCCAACAGAAAAAAGGGGAGTGCAGGTTTATAACAAGGAGTTTTTATGCAACAAACCTACTTTTTTAATGCTCTCAAATCAATATATTGATAGGTCGTGTAATCTTTCGTGGTAGTAAGAAGCAATTCATTTTTATTTCCTAGGTTATTAAAGGGAACATTATCTTGGAATATTTATGTTGTCTTCTCTTAATAAAAATGCTAAAATACATAGCATTTAATACGGTACAAGCATATATATTTAACATATTTTTTTGTTTTTTATTACACTTTCAAAAATAAATTCCTAATATCACGATAATAAGTTATTTTTTGTGTGGATCGGCATCAGACTTTAAGACCCAGTTTATTCAAAGCTTATCGACCGCATCGTTATGTAGTAGTTAAATGTTAGCTAATAAAAAACCTTTAAATACGTAGACTTTATAGAACTTTTTTTTATGTGTTATAGTAATTTAAGTATTTGTTAGTTTTATGCGAATGCAGTTGCATATAACTTATGGGAACCGAATATGCAGTCTTGATATTTCAAACTTCTGCAGTCTTGTGCTGTATCTGGTTCTTAATTAAACGTTTTCATCTATTAAGGTGGACTTCTGTGGGTCGCGGGTGAAGCGACTGATGACAGATGCGTGACAGATGTGTGCCACGATATAAATGTATGGCGCTCCCGTGCGTATCTACCTCGTGCGTCAGTCGCGTAGGTCACGACCCACGGAAGACTACCTTTATGTAACATATTATTATTTTGGTACATAAAATTTATTTTCTTGTTCCAGGAAAAGAATCCTAATGTACCAATCCACAAACTCCTATACCTCCTATATCCATACAACGCTTTCCTAAGCCGAGAACACATTAATAATGTCGAAGGAGTACTTCACAATCTACACGTGAACACCAAGCCTAGATGGGACATAGACCTACGAGGCATCGAGTTCAAAGGAAACCAGGCCTTAGTTGAAATAGAAGTTAACGGAGCTAAGAGTCAGTTTGGCGTGCCGTGCGGGGCTAGTCAGAGGGGGAGAGTGGAGAAGGGGGTGGTGAAGACAGCGTTTCAGAGTGAATTGTTAAATGAACTGCTGCTCAGTCATAGTGTTGGTGATTTTTGTATTGTTGGTGAGTGAAATTGTAATAATTATTGATTGTAATGTGATATTTAATTGGTTTGTAATAAAAAAAAACTAACTAGCATGGCGTAATGACCCAAAATGTGTTTCGGTGTCCGATATATCTGTAAAGTGGTAATAACCTAGTGAGAGAACGTCCGTTTTCCTAGGAAAGTCGTCAGTTCAAATCCCAGTGTGGGGATGTACACTCAGGCTTTTACCACAGAAGAGAACAGTCACTCTCTACCCTCTGCTTCCAGCATTATTACTGGACATATGAGACTTTAGAGCTGATGTCTCAGGGTGACGGGCGCAGTGCAGTGCCGCGCAGGATTATGCAATGCAAAGTTCTGGGTGGCACTGTAACTGTTATGGGCGGGCGTAGCGCTTCCAGGTGAACGACTTCGGCTCGTCACTCAGTCAAATGAAAAAAAAATAAGGTCGTTATTACAACCCAAATGTAATAGACAAAACGATTTGCTTGAACCTTCATACTAGTGGGTTGTCTTTTGTTTGGTCGCGTGGTATGTTGTCTACTTCTATACACATTTGGTGCGTGTATAAACGTTATTTGTGTGTGTGTGTGTGTGTGTGTGTGTGTGTGTGTGTGTGTGTGTGTGTGTGTGTGTGTGTGTGTTATCAAAGAAGCTGATATGTATGGAGAGTCCGAGGTGTGAATTTACTGTTTTTTGGATTTCCTCTCTGTTTATTGACTTAATGTTGTCCTTCAGGTCCAAAAGGCTGCGGCAAAAGTCTCCTGGTCTCCCAACTGTCCTCCCTACTCGGCTACACAATAGAACCCATAGTACTATACCAGGATATGACGGCAAGAGACCTGGTGCAGCAGAGAACGACCCTGGATAATGGGGACACCGTCTGGAGGAACTCTGCACTAGTTGATGCGGCATTGCAAGGTCACCTGGCAGTGCTAGATGGATTGCATCGGATACATGCGAGTACGCTTGCTGTTTTGCATCGGTGAGTTCATGCTACTGTCATCTTTCTGTCCTTGTAATAGAGTCTGTAATCAAATGGAGACGCTCTGGAGAAGCTATGGAGAAGCTATGTACTAGTTGATGTGGCATTGCAAGGCCATCTGGCAGTGCTAGATGGATTGCATCGAGTAAATGCGAATACGCTAGGTTTACTTTGGTGAGTTTGTGCTAATGTCGTCCTTATATCTTTATAATAGAGTCTGTAGTTATCGAAAGATCGGAAATGATTGACTGTTCATCGTATTTCGGTCAAAGAGTATGTAATGAAGTCATAATTATCGCTATTACAGTTTGGTCCACGACAGAGAGTTGCAACTTCACGACGGCACGCGATTGATCCGCCATGACAGATACGACGATTTGGTAACTTCGGGATACACCAAGCAACAGCTGGACGAAAGCGGCGTGAAGAGAATCGACCCCGCTTTTAGGTGGGTTTTCTTTCTCTCTCTCTCTCTCTCTTCAACTCTCTCCCCCCCCCCCTTTGACTCTCTCTCTCTTTAACTCTTTAACCCTCTCTCTCTCTCACTTTAACTCGCTCTCTCTCTCCCTTTAACTCGCTCTCTCTCTCTTTAACTCTTTAAACCCTCTCTCTCTCTCCCTTTAACTCGCTCTCTCTCTCCCTTTAACTCGCTCTCTCTCTCTTTAACTCTTTAACCCTCTCTCTCTCTCTTTAACTCGCTCTCTCTCTCCCTTTAACTCGCTCTCTCTCTCTCTTTAACTCTTTAAACCCTCTCTCTCTCTCCCTTTAACTCGCTCTCTCTCTCCCTTTAACTCGCTCTCTCTCTCTCTCTATTTAACTCTTTACTTACTTTACGCTTACCATCAGGTGAACGACTTTCTCGTCTCTTCACTCAGTCAAATTAAATTAAATTATTAAACCCCTACTGCTTGGCGGTTAAATATCTGTACCTAACTGTGTTTCAGGATGGTAGCCCTAGCCGAGCCGCCAGTGTTAGGGCGCGGTCAACAATGGTTGTCGCCAGAGATACTTAGCCTGTTCATATTCCACGAAATGAGGAATCTCAGCAAGACAGAGGAGATATTCATTATTAACTCTTTGGTAAGTAGTTTTTTTAACGAGAAAATGTTTTTATTAATTAATAACATAATACTACTACATACAACAGTTGGACAAACTTCAAACCATTACAGGCTCGTAGGAAATCCAGTGTTCTAAAAAACCACCAGAGTATTTTATTTATAAATAATTTATTATATATTTTTTTTTTTTTTTATATATTACTATATTATATTATTTTATATTATATTATATTACATTCATGTTGTTTTTGTATTAAGCTGTATTATTTTCCATTATTGTTTATTATTATTATTTTTTATTTTTTTCTTAATGAGATATTTTGATGCACGCCTACACCGTCTCTCCTTCACTATGGGTGGTTGACTGGTAGAAAATGCTCTTAGCGTTAAGTCCGCCATTTGCACTAGTTAGTTAATCTGTGCAATAAAGTATTAAATAATAAATAATAATAATATTACATTGCTCCTTAAATAATTATAATCTAGGGACTCGACCGTTTCAACTTATATGTAAATTGAAATTAATAAATAAATAATTATATTTGTCATTTCAGCGTCGAACTATCCTTTGATTAAGCCTAAATTAATAGTCGTCGTCTCTCATGTTATAGATATAAAACGTATGACAATTTATAATAATTAAGAAATTTAAATAAGCGCGCTGCTTTAACTTCTTACTATAGAACTTCAGATGACAATAATATTGCTTAGTTCATTTGTGACATTACAACCAATATATTATCGAAATAAAAAGTTACATCAGAATGACTATGATAATTTAACTCTAAAACAAAACGTTCATCCATTTCCAGTACGGCGATATATCGGCGCCACTCCACTTAATGATCAACCTGGCGGACGAACTCCGAAGCTCACAAGACAGCACTCTCAAGAACCTATCCTCGTCGCTATCCACTCGTCAGCTCCTCCGAATCGCGAACAGAATGTCCAAATACCCAACCGATTCCGCCTACGAAACCGTCCAACGAACCTTCTTAGCCAAATTCCTACCAAACCTAGCCAGGCGGGCCCTAGATGGCGCTAGTGCAAAACTAGGCATTGAAGCTCCAACCCGTTTCGGTATATTCGGAAAGGCAGAAGAAAAAGTGCCCTGCTCCGTCGAAAATAACATCCTAACCATTGGTAACACAAGCACAGACATTTTCAAGACTGAAGCCCTAACAAAGGTCCCAGATATACTGTTCTACGATGTGCCTCAACACATGATGCTACTAGAGTGGTTGCTGCAAGACTTTTTACTCGGAAATCATTTGCTTCTCGTCGGTAACCAGGGTGTAGGGAAGAATAAAATCGCAGACAGGCTGCTCCAGTTACTGAACCGGCCTAGAGAGTACATCCAATTGCACCGAGACACAACGGTGCAGTCTCTGACGGTACAGCCGACGGTCAAAGACGGGATAGTTGTTTACGAAGATTCTCCCCTAGTTAAGGCTGTGAAACATGGCCACGTATTAGTAGTAGACGAGGCGGATAAGGCCCCTACACACGTGACTTGTATCCTCAAAACGTTAGTTGAGAATGGGGAGATGATACTCAGTGATGGAAGGAGGATCGTGCCTAAGGATATGATAGAGAGCTCTGGGGGAGAGTTGGCGAGCTTTATTCCGGTACACGATAATTTTAGAATGATTGTTCTAGCGAACAGGCCCGGTTTCCCGTTCTTGGGCAATGATTTCTTTGCGTCTTTGGGTGAGCATTCATTTATGTTATGTTTTATTTTTTTCTTTATGAGACAGTTTTTGACTTGTTAAAGTGCTGTATTATAGCTTACTTACTATGGTAAAAAGAATCAATAATATCGATATGTTGGGCTTTATTAATTTAAGTTTTTTCTACATATTTTTGTTAAAGCTGTTTTCACATCTCTAGGTGACCTATTCTCATGCCACGCGGTAGACAATCCGTCCATCGACTCCGAGATGGAACTTCTCCGGTCCTATGGACCAGACGTGCCCCATGACGTCATGAAGAAGCTCGTGCAAGCGTTCGCAGTGCTCAGAGATAAGGCGGATCAGGGACAGCTGACCTATCCGTACTCGACGAGAGAACTCGTCAATATTGTGAAGCATCTGCAGGTAAGGAGTGTTTTTTTTTAAACATTTATATAATAGGTATTTATATTGTCACTTAAGTGATGGCGTGCTCAATTCCCATCCGAGATAAATATTTGTGAGATCCACAATTTTTTTTGAAGTAAATCTTCTTTACGCACGCTTGATTTGGGGAGTAAGCTGGTGAATGCGATGCGAAAAATGTGATCTGGCGAGGCGAATGGAAGTTGAAAGGTAAATAAATATAAAAATAAATAAATTATAAATAAATAAATAAATGAAAAGTGATAAGGGGTAAGGGACAGGGGACAGGGGACAAGGGACGGGGGATGGGGGACGGTGGACGGGGGACAGGTGACAGGTGTAAGATAACATAAGATAGAAGACAGGGGACATATGACAGATAACGGATGACAGATAACAGGGGGTAGGTAGCAGGTGGCAGGTGGCAGGTGATAAAAATTAAAAAGTGACGATAGAGTTTTTTTTAAACAATAATAAACAGTAATAAAAGTAATAGATAGTAAAATAATAGTAGTTTTCTTTCATCGGAAGCATAACTTTTTTGCTCAGTTTTGGCGGTCGGCTAATTTATAAAGGGAGAAGGAAGAACCCAATACGAATTACATTCCCAACTATTAATTTAATTGATATTATGGTAATTTTTATGTAAATAATAATAATAAAAAAAAAAATATTTTTTTTTAATTTTAGTAAGTATAGTTTTTTTTTTTTTTTTACAGGAATATCCAAAAGAAGACCTAGCCACGGCGATCGGGAACGTGTTCGACTTCGACCGCTACAGCCGCGACACGGCGGCCGTGCTGCTGGAGGTGCTCCGCGGCTGCGCGCTGCCCACGGCCGGCGTGCTGCGCGCGCGCCCGGCGGACGCGCTCACGCAGCTGCAGATGACCATACAACGAGACAGCGGGTGAGGCTCCCTGCCACCGACTGTTGGAGAACAATCTAGCTTTAACTTGAAACACTAAAACACAAAAGTTTGTGAGAATGGATGGATGTTTGTTCCTCTTTCACGCAAAAAGTACTGAACGGATTTGAATGAAATTCGGAACACAGACAATTTATAACCTGGATTGAGTGATAGGGTATTCTTTAAAGCGAAAAAATGTTTGTAAAGGGTTGAAACAGGGGATGAAAGTTTGAATGTAAGTTTCGTCATTTTTAAAGCTTTAAGTTTTTTTTTAGACTATGACGCATAAATAAATGTGACATTAAAAATTTACCCTTAAGGGGACGATAACAACGCAACGATACGGTAAGATTTATATCCCAACGGGAAAAGGGGGTATCTATATCTATGTTGTCTGGAAAAAAATATGTTTAGCAAATATGATTTTATTAATAGAAAAGACGTGACTTCCCCGAAGTACGGCAAAGACGACCCCGACAACAAGCCGCACGTGGGCGGGAACACGTGGGCGGGCGGCACGGGCGGCCGCGACACGGCCGGGCTCGGCGGGAAGGGCGGCCCGCACCGCCTCGACAAGGGCCACCACGTGCATCAAGTAATCATAAACTGGTTCTTACACTTTTAGTCTCATATCATCATCATCATCAACCCATAACGTCCCACTGCTGAGCACGGGTCTCCCCTCACTTTCGTGAGGAGGATTAAGCCATAATCTACCACGGGGGCTCAGTCCGGATTGGTGGATAATATACTTACCTCCGAAATAATTCTCGGGTAGGTATGTGGGTTTCCTCACGATGTTTTCCTTCACTGAAAAGCGAGTGATAACTACGTACATATGTTTTACAGAAACACATTGGTACGTGCCTGCACTGGGATTTGAAATCACGACCTTCTGATTGGAAGGCGAACGTTCTCCTACTAGGCTATCACCGCTTAGTCTTATATAGCCCTTTCAAAATCTAGCCGGTTCCAGTGGACCCCCGCAGCTAAATTTGTACCTTCTATTCATTTCCTACTATTATATTATTTTTTGTCACGCCAACGTAGAACCACGTGGAGTCTCCTGGGGGTCCACCTGGACCACTTTGGGAACTAAGGCTCTAATACAATAATTAACACTCGATTCTTGACACGTTCACTGCTGAGCTGGTTTTTTTTTTGGCACTTTTGCTATTTTTCACACTACGTTTACTGTTTACTGGCTTTGTGTCGTAACTTAACTCAATCAGCTGTGCGGGCGCACACAACTGGTGTGATAAAATTGTCAATACAGCAGTGTGGGCTCGCACGCCGGGTGTGCTTTCGCTTGCCGTAAAATTATAAAAACACAAACGTGTGTGTTTTCAGCAGTGAACGTGTTAAAAAAAAACTAAATCAAAATCGGTGCATCCGTTTGGCCATTGCACTTCCAAGACATCCGTTGTATCGGATGCGCTCGGCTTGTAATGCTATTTGTCATGACGTGGATATTTTTGGCGATTCGAACGGGACATTTATAAAATACTTTTTTAGGACTTTTCATAAACACATGGACAATATCTAGCTTTCAGAAGCAGAAAAGGATGACATTCCAGAACACGTGAAGAAGGCGGCGCGCGAAATGAACAGGAAAGCGTTCGAGGAACGCCTGAAGGAGATCAACATGAGTGAATACGATGCCAAGCTATACGAGCAGTTCCACCGCGCGGTGCAGCCGCAGGTGAGCCTCACAAGCTTCATAAGTCCCTACCATCAGGGTACTTTTGAAGTAAAACTTCTTTACGCACGCTTGACTTGAAGAGTAAGCTGGTGAATGCGTTACGAAAAATGTGATCGGGCGAGGCGCATTGAAATGCCAAAAAAGCCAAGTATGAGTTAAGTATGAATAAAACAGTTGCTATGGTCGCAGTTGGCTCAGTCTCAAAGTGACTGTAAATTCTTCCGAGTCATATGACCTTGGAGTTTTCAATGCAAGGTACTGGGTGGCACTGCAACTGTTAAAGACAAGCGTTGCGCTTACCATCAGGTAATTATTTGCATGCCTCTTTACTTTTTTGTATTAAAACCACATTATATAATTTAAAAACTTTCGCATCGAGACGTAGGGCACTAACCACCACGGGGGCCCGGTACGGATTGGTGGATTTGTAACAGTAAAAATAGCATCTATCTATCATGCAGATCAGCGCTTTACGCGGAGTCCTGGCGGAGCTGCAAGCCAAGCAGAAGGAGAGGCAATGGAGCCGCCATCAGACCAGCGGCGACCTGGATGATGGGAAGATTATCGAAGGTGGGCACCGAGATCCATTCTAAGTAGTAAAGAAGACACACTTTAAAATAAATAGTCAGTAACGGCTTTGGGCAAGCTAGACATTTTGAAGTCGCGGCCAAGATTAAGGCTTATAATTATATAACCAATGTGTTCTGCAGATCATAAACGAAACGAAACGCAAAGCAAAGCAAAGTGTAAGATGTAAGACGTAAGACGTAAGACGTAAGACGTAAGACGTAAGACGAAAGACGAAAGACGAAAGACGCCATGAACACCCAGAGTCGGAGCAAATATCTAACAGCTCTTCCACGTATTTGCAGTGTAAGGAAATCGAAGCATCGCCACAGTTTCGCTCCAAACTAGTTTGTTTTGTAGGACTAACCGGCGAGCGAGCGATATACCGGCGCCGCACGGAGCAGGAACCGCCGCCCGGGGCGCCCCCGGACAAACCCAAGCGGCTGAGGCTCGTCCTCGACGTCTCTGGGAGCATGTACAGGTGAGTCCTCTGCAAGGCTTGTATAACGCCGCACGATTACATACATACTTCCTGAACCCTTATTCACAAGCGTCGAAAAGCTTTCGAGTCTGATTCCGACGCATTCATTCCCGGTCCAACGCATTCATTCCCGATTTGACGCTTTCATTCGCGTTCCGACGCATTTTTTGGCGTTCCGACGCATTCATTCTTGGTCCGACGCATTCATTCTTGGTCCGACGCATTCATTCTTGGTCCGACGCATTCATTCCCGATCTGACGCATTCGTTCGCGTTCCGACGCATTCATTCCCGATCCGACGCATTCATCCCCGATCTGACGCATTCATTCGCGTTCCGACGCATTCATTCCCGGTCCGACGCATTCATTCCCGGTCCGACGCATTCGTTCCCTATGCGACGCACTCGAAAAACGTTATTCACAAGTTACTATCAGAAAGTCGTTTCCGACCTCTAGGATTCCCTGTATCCAGGAAATCAGAAACTACGAGAGTCGTGGATCCACACACACCCAGACTCCGAGCAAATACCTGTGGCTCAAGCAAATCTTTTTCTGTGCGGGAATCGAATCCTCGCGCTTCGCAGTCAGCTTACAAATTCTCGTCACGGAGGTCGTCAGGCATACAAAGATGATTATAAAGACTAGTGCGTCCCGCGGTTTCAACCGCGTTGACTCCACAGAAACCATTATTTTTTACACGATAACAAGGTGTCCTAGAAGAAAGGCCCTAGAGAGGACAAACACAAACTTTCCCCATTCCTTTTCCAATTAAGTTTGTAAAATTTAAAGTTGGTTTTTCCCATATAGAATAGAATAGAATAGAAAACTCTTTATTGAACACAAAAAATAACACAGTACAGAAAATTTACAATAGGTAAGCAAGGGTAGTACAATGGGCGGTGTTATCCCTGAAAGCGATTTCTTCTAGACAATTTTTGGATGGACAGTAAAAAACATGTATTAATTGATTCCAGATTTAACTCTTACGACGGCCGTCTGGAACGTTCCATGGAAGCAGTAGTTCTACTAACGGAGGCCATGAAGGGGTACGAAGCGCGGATCCGATACGACATGTTCGGACATTCGGGGGAAGACCACGCCTTGGAACTAGTTAGAGTCGATAGGCCCCCAGAGAATGAGAAGCAGAGATTGCAGGTAAGAGCGAGATAGAGATATGGGTACGTAGCGAGTATGAGAAGGATGGTAAATCTGCCTTAGAATGGATATAAAGCGCGACTCCTGTACATACGTATGGAGATTTAAAGGAAGGTCACACTTTGGAGCTAGTTCCGAGTAGACAGGCCTTCGAAGAATGCGAAGCAGAGATTGGAGGTAAGAGCGAGATAGAGGTATGGTTATGTAGCGAGTATGAGAAGGACGGTAAATCTGCCTTAGAATGGATATAAAGTGCGACTCCTGTACATATGTACGGAGATTCGAGGGAAGATCACACTTTGGAGCTAGTTACGAGTAGACAGGCCCTTCCTGCGACGACGTATAAGATATTCAGTGTATGAAAGTGACAAGGAATGTTTCTGTTGCAGATAATCCGTACAATGCACGCCCACGCACAGTTCTGCTGGTCAGGTGACAATACGCTGCCCGCAGCTAAACACGCGATATCCACGCTGGCGACCGAAGACACGGACGAAAGCATAGTTCTCATTCTTTCCGACGCTAATCTTAGAAGGTGAGTGATGTAATGGTGCCTATTCTTCACAAGAAATTTTTAATTTTAGTTTGGTTCTATCAAATGATTTGTTGTCTCGTTTTAAACATATGAAAAGGTAAGGGATGGCAATAACTTTAGAGATGAGACCGTTTTAGAATTTACTAATGATTGCAGAGACTAATTATTTATTAAACGACTTCGAAAAAGGAAGATGGTCTCAACTTGGTTGTATTTTTTAAAATGTTTTGTTGTATCAAACATTTTGTTTTTCAGATAAGTCCCTAAGAAATTTCATCAAAAACGATTTATTAGGTTGTTTTTTTTTAGCAAATCCATTTGAGGTCGGTTTTTGTCCGTAACGGTGGCCAAATGTAAAAACCGGTTCAGCATTCAACGTGTTAAAGCAGCTATTTTCCGCAGGTACAACATTTCACCGGAACGCCTCGGCGCAATCCTCACTTTAGAGCCGAAAGTTCAAGCGCACGTTATTTTTATAGGCAGCCTGGGCGATGAAGCCAATTTGTAAGTTAACATATTATAGTCAAAGATCGTCATCATCATCATCTTCATCTTCATCATCATCATCTTCATCTTCATCTTCATCTTCATCTTCATCTTCATCTTCATCATCATCATCATCATCATTCATGTGGAATCACATATTAGGTGATTAATTTTACGGTTACCATAACATGGCATTGGTGCTTAGGTACCATAATAATGTTGTGGTTGTTTTTGAATAAATAAATAAATAAATAATAAATCATCATCATTATAACTTTGCTCATACAAAAAACGTCAAATTAATCTCATTTTTTATATATAATAGGGCTACGACGGTATATCAGGCCCCCTGAAGCACGGAGTCGTGAAACTCCGCATATCACTTACAAAAATTCATAGTTATGTCGTTGTATATAGTTTATACTCTAAGTCCAAGCTAAAATGTTTTTCATCCCATCTATTCGAAAAGAGGCCTTTGCCTCCTCGATAAGTGCGAACAAAGTGGGTCATTCCAGCGCACTTAATAAGAGTGACGAAATGAGTTTTGAATTTGGAACACTGTTTAATTAAAAAGTTTGAACGCATTTCGCTTCAAAAAATTCCTGGTTGGCAGTATAAAAACAGCGCGTGCCGACGCGGCATTACTATCCAAATTGTGATACAATCTACTATTTCATCCCATGTATTCGAAAAGAGGCATCATTTATTTATTTATTTATTCTTTAGCACACAAATGGAGTACAAGGAGTACTTAATGCTAAGTAACCATTCGTGTCCACAGCCTCCTGCGCAAGTTACCAGCGGGGCACGCCCACGTCTGTATGGACGTAGCTTCTCTACCACAAATCATGCAGCAGATATTCGCCTCTTCACTGCTGCAGGGCTCATGATGTTAACCGCGAATGGTTTAGCCGAATTTTAAGTAATGATAACGTGTCACGATCACTTATCGCTCATTTGTGACAAGAACGTGCTATCTCCTTAACAGTTAAGGGAGCGTTCAAGTATTACGTAACGAATTTGAGGTGAGGGGTCTTCTGTGACGTTACGATGCGTTAAAGGGGCGGGTGGGGCGTTTTGAACTACGCTTTATGTTACACTGTTTTAGGAAAACGACGTTATTAAATATGTATGATTGATAGTAAAAAAGTATAAGGACAAAATTGAAAAAAAAAATAGAAATCTCTTGCTTATAAAAACAAGACAATTCAAATGTAAATAAATAATAGTAACGCGAAAAAAACGATAACATAGGTATATTAGCGACATTCCGGTACTTTACGCCACATAATTGGGATAGGAGGGGGGTGTCAAAATCTCCAAAAATTGCGTTACGTAATATTTGAACGCTCCATAACGAGATAACACGTTTTTGTCGCAATTCACCCCTAACCGCAAGTGCCATGGATTCCACGTATCTAGAGAATCAGAAACTAGGAATCATGGTTCTACAAAATTGTGCTTTAATGTTTTGTAAATCCTACTAATATTACAAATGTTATTGTTTGTAACTCAATAACGCAAAAAACGGCTGAACTGATTTGGATAAAATTTGGCATACAGATAGTTTATTACCTGGATTAACACTTAGGATACTTTTGATCTAGTAGGAATCCACGGTTCCTGTAAAATAATACCCAACGCGGGTGAAACCGCGGGACGCAGCTAGTTATATATAAATACAAATGATTGCTGGTTGTAAATAGGTATTGTACATTCCCTGTAAATGTAAGTTATTATAACAGATTTGGTATTTTTTGTAATATATATCCTATTTTTGCATGTAAAAAGTGATTTTTGTACCAAAAAAGTAACTTAGCTCTACCTCAGATATAACTTAATCTTAAGGCTGGTTTAAACTCATTAATTAAGTGGCGAGTTAACTTGCAAAACTGGCGAGTTAAGTCCTTACCATCGCTTGGACAGACACACGTCTGTGTTACGCCGCACAGCTGGAACGTAAACTGAGCTAACACAACAGGTGTGTTCGCCCGCACTCGCGTAACGCTATAAAAACACAAACTCTTATGTTTTCAGCAGTCAGTATCGTCTACATAAGTAGACATCACATGCCATTATTTTCCCGACGAATCTGTCTGTCTGTGTTTTAAATGCGTCAATCAGCGTTTAGGGCCTTCGTCCACTTAACCGATAACGACCATCGGGATGGTCGGTCCGCAATGGCGATATATGCATTTGCATGGTTGACTTTTTACGCAACATCCGACGGAAGACACCACGTTTCCATTTTTGCGCGTCTATATGGGACAGAGCGTTCACTTGTCGTTATCGGTTAAGTGAACGAGCCCCTTTACACGATATTGACATGCATCTAATGTAAGTATGTACAAATTATTTTATTTTATGTTTCCGATACTATATATATATATATATATATATGTTTATTTTTGATATGTGACTATACTTGTATTTCCTGACTTCGTTTAACACACAGAGCTACAATATTGTATTGATTTTTAATAAATGTTGTTGTTGTTATAATATGTGTTTGTATTTATTAAAAAACCCGAACCAAATACATTTTTAACTGCACATTTTAACCGCAAAAGGAAGATGGAACACTTATAGGATAGGATCACGTTGTTGCCCGTCTGTCTGTCTGTCTGTCAAGACCCCTTTTCCCCCCTTCCTTCCTTTTTTTTCTTTCCTTCCTTCCTTTTTGTTCTATGGGAAAACACTATGAAGTGTGCAGAGCCGCACCCGTGGCTAGACAAGAAAATCGGCTCAGCAGTCAAAGTGTTAACTTTGCGGAAATTAGAATTATGGCGTAAAATGAAGGGAGCTCTTCAATTGAAGTGTAAACAAGCAGAGTTGATGAGATTTCACGACACAACGCTTATATAAACCGGTTTGTTTATTTAGACGCCATCTGTACTTAGAAACTTGTAACTAATATTACTTGAGTGATTTACGAACATTTGCGGTAATTTCATTAGACACACATCATTCATTCCCAAGTACCCCGAGAGGGCACTTATGAGAGATAAGTGGTTCTAAGTAACTTAGTACTGCCGTGAATCTGTCTATATCTAAAGCTAGATTCACATTTGTTCTGACGTGTTTTGTCGTGATGTATCAGAAAAGTAAAATAAAAAAAAAAAATTGTTTTGTTCTAGTTTTAATTTTTCTTTGTTCTGTGGTGTTTCAATAAAGAGTTTATCTATCTATCTATCTAAAAGGCAAGCGCCTATTATTCAATAAAAAAAAAGAAAAAGAAAATAGAAAATGAAATCCCTAAATCTAAATCTAATTCTAAACTGAGCTGACTTCTCTGCCACGAGCTCTACATCGTCGTAGATAACTAATCTGCTACGGATTAGTTACAAACTGAAATGTCGAAGTTCGTAGCACAGCTAAACCTCATTGTTGCTACGCTCCGATTTGCTATAATCCAATTTTCTACTTTTATTGTGAACTAGCTATGCCGGCGGCTTTGTTCGGCTAGTATTTATGTTCATGAACATTGCAAGATATCGAAATGGAACATATACACGATAATAAAAGCTAAAATTCCTGTTTTAATTATAAAAACGTTCATTCAAATTCTTCGAGCCGTTTCGGAGACTATTCGAGATAAAGTTTCAAACAAACAGACTGACAACCATTCTAAAAACGGTCATTTATGATTTGGCATCCAATTAATAGCAGTTTACACTTCAATTTTAGCATTTGTAAGTTTTGAGTTAAAATTTGGCCGATATAAATAAAAATAGAAAAATCTGTACGAATCACAATAATTTGTGATTTTAATAATTTCACTTGTATTAAACCATTACCATTAACCATTAGTCAAGCGGTGGTAGCCTAGTGGGAGAACGTCCGCCTTCCAATCAGAAGATCGTGAGTTCAAATCCCAGTGCAGGCACGTACCAATGTGTTTCTGTAAAACATATGTACGGAATTATCACTCGCTTTTCGGTGAAGGAAAACATCGTGAGGAAACCCACATAATCTACCCGAGAATTATTTCGGAGGCAGGTATGTTATCCACCAATCCGGACTGAGCCCCGTGGTGTATTATGGCCTAATCCTCCTCACGAAAGTGAGGAGAGACCCGTGTCCAGCAGTGGGACGTTATGGGTTGTTGATGAAACCATAGCTTTTAAACTTAAACCATCAACGTTTATAGTTAAATGGTCCGTAAAGTCCAAAACACGCGCCGAGCGCCGCCGACTTGTCTCGAAAGCGGGTACGGCCCTCCGGGGCTTACTTACAGTTAACAGTAAAGCAGGTTTATCTTGTTACAACTGTTCTCGCTAAATATCACTTAGTTATTTATCTTATACTTTATTAATCTCTAAGGACCGTCCACTGTAAATATTATTAGTGTTTTTTGTGTGTGTTTATGTATTATCTTGGAATAAAAAAAGAGGTATTCTCTGTATCTGTCTCAGGGTGACAAGCGCAGGGCAGTGCCGCGCAAGATTATAAAATGCAATGTTCTGGGTGGCACTGTAACTGTTATAATCACGCGTGGCGCTTACCATCAGCTGAAGGACTATCCAGTCTCGGTACACGTTCAAATTAAAAAGAAAATCTTATCCTAATTCCTACTAATTTTATAAATGCGAAAAAATTGTGCCTTAAATACACCCAGACTCACAGCAAATATTTGTAGTTCACACAACTTTGCCCAGTGCGGGAATTGAACCCGCTACCTCACGATTTGCAGTCGGGTGATCACCCAACTACGCCACGGAGGCCGTCATGATCTCGGAGGAGGATCTGCCTTTGCCAGAATTACCGATTTTATTTTTCCAATAAAAACACGGGCCGCCTGATTCCACACCACCAAAAGTAAAGAAATAAATCCTAAGTACGTTACATAACCGTTCCAAAGGGTACATACAATATTTACCTACCAACCCTCGTTAAGACCCTACGCAAACAACGCGATCCAGAATCCGGCAAATCCATCAAACGTCTATTTCCTATAGGAGGACTGGTTTTGCTTGATCCTGAGCTTAATTCCGTATTTGCTTTAACGTCTTCATTCTTGGTAAAGCCATGAAGGAGAAGAAGTAAGGGCATTGCTAGCATTGTTTTTTGACGTGACAACATCTAATAAATCGATGAATGCCGGCTGCATGCACAAAAAAGTCCCGTTACAGTCCACATTGTCCCGTTACGCTCATTGTACGCTTGCGCCGCATCAATTCTCTTCTCTTCTTGACAGGTTAATTATTCTTGTATTCTAATATTAGCTATTCTGGTTTTATTTTCAGAGTTGTAAATATATAAGGCCGCATGATCGTGTTAGGCGATGTTGCCTCTGGGTTGCTCCCACGGGCAAGATGGTAACTGCTAGCGTAACCCCATCTTGCCCTACCTCAGCGGAGGACTGCTCACGGGGGGTTTTAGTGGGTTAGAGTCCCACACACCCCCCTCCGTCACCCCCGTGGCGGAGGGGACAGAGCGACGGCATTTCCGAACTCAAAAAAAAAATGGGTTGCAACTCGAAACTTCGTATGTTGGAATGCTAGCACTTCGCTCTCCCCACACCTGCAAAGCCCATACTGCTTACCAGCTGTATATTAGAAAGCCTACTCTTATAGACAAGAAGCCCTGAGATTCCTTTCCACTTCAGTAAAGAATTCAATTATTTAAACGTTGTAGTCTCTACGTAGACTTTAAGTGTAGATGTGATCTTAATATTTACCTACTCTTCAATTTAATGCTTTGGCATCTTCGGAACATTCCGTTTTATGCGGGTTGCGTATTTTATTGGGAACCAAATGGATATGTGAGTTAAACTTTTAGAAGGGGAAAGGCGTACAAGGCTCCTATCTTACATATCCAACTAGGAAAATACTGTTTTCATCCCATGTATTCGAAAAGAGACATTTTGCTCCTCGATAAGTGCGAGCAAAGTGGGTCTTTTCCGCGCACTTATTAACAGTGACGAAATGAGTTTTGAGTTTGGAACACTGTTTAATTAAAAAGTTTGAACGCAATTCGCTTCAATAAAGTCCTGGCCGGTAATAAAAAAAACAGCGCGTGCCGACGCGGCATTGGCTATCCAAATTTAATAAAAATTGGTTGTGTGTAAAGTTGGTTTACGGACGATATTTTAACGTGACAACGTCGTAACATAACATTGACGAAGTGCTTGCATACTTTTATGAATAAAGATGAATCATTTTTTTAATAATAAAAGAATAAATACTTGAAATTATACTAGTAATCAGATTTTTAAAATGCAAGAATAATTAACCTGTCAAGAAGAGAAAAGACAGATGCTGCGCAAGCGTACAATGAGCGTAACGGGACAATGAGCGTTACGGGACAATGAGCGTTACGGGACAATGTGTCAACTTTTTCGTGCCTGCATCGATTCATTAGACGTTGTCACGTTAAAAGATTTTTTTCTCGTATGATGAACTTTTCTCATAGCTTGGGATGAAAAGTATCGTGTACCACACGGTAACAAAATTATTTAAGCTCGAGCGAAGTACTTTGACTCCCTCGCGACGCTTAGGATTCTACTCTAGAATCTCTCGCTATGCTCGGGATTCTACTATAGAATCCTTCGTTTCGCTCTGGATTCAAAAATCGCTCTCGCCGTAAATACATTATTTTGTTCCCTTGTGGTACAATCTACTATTTATGGTCATTCTCAGCATTGTTTATTATTTATTATTTATTTATTTGACTGAGTGACGAGACGAGCAAGTCGTTCAGCTGATGTTAGGCGCTACGCTTGGCCGTAAAAGTTACAGTGCCACCCAGCACTTTGCATTGCATAATCCTGCGCAGCACTGCACTGCGCTCGTCACCCTGAGACATCGGCTCTAAAGTCTCATATGCCCAGTAATTTCGCTGGAAACTGTCCTTCAAACTCGAACAAAGTAATGTTTGCACACTCCTGCTAGGTTATTAGATTTTTAAATATTCAGCAATTAATCCGTTGAGTAATTAAAATAATAAACGAACTCTAATCTTGGAATTCATTAAGATTTAAGAAGTAATTGTAAATTTAAATTTGTATTGTGCCTGGGAAAATCGAATTCTATGAAAATCACACTAATATTATAAATGCGAAAGTTCGTCGGTATGTTTGTCACCGAAACGACTGAACGAGTATGTTATTTTCAATGTATATTTTTTTTTATTTAGACCTCTTTTGAATCTATCTGTGCTGCTGCTGAATAAATTTTAAAATAATATAAATGTTGCATTCATTTAATCATCATCATCATCATCATCAACCCATAACGTCCCACTGCTGGGCACGGGTCTCTCCTCACTTTTGTGAGGAGGGTTAGGCCATAATCCACCACGGGGGCCCAGTCCAGATTGGTGGATAACATACCTACCTCCGAAATAATTCTCGGGTAGGTATGTGTGTTTCCTCACGGTGTTTTCCTTCACCGAAAAGCGAGTGATAATTACGTACATATGTTTTACAGAAACACATTGGTACGTGCCCGCATTGGGATTTGAACTCACGACCTTCTGATTCGAAGGCGGACGTTCTCCCACTAGGTTACCACCACTTTCACCAGTACTTAATTCGTCAACGCATTTTCAATAATTAATTAACTATTAAAATTAGCGGCCGTTAACTTTTCTCGATTCTAAACTTTAAACGTTGGAAGCTTGAACCATTATATTTAAAATAAAGAAAGCCTCTAGGAGCAGGTGGTATCGTTTGCATTTCTGATGAGTTCATTCATATATTCAGCCTAGATACAGTGCGATAAAGCAAACATAGCTATGCTCTCCCCCTCTCCCGCCGTGATTACTGAACCTTGGAAACTGAACATTTATAATGAAACTTTCAAGGTAAACGAGCCGGAAAAGCCCAGAAAAGCTCTATAGAGCACTGTCGGTAGAGTACGGTAGATCCTGGTAGAGACGATTACGCCATTTGGCAAACGGCCTCAGACGTAAAAATACTACAAGCTATCCTCGCAACCTTCGCATTGCGTCGTGTAGAGGACGTGTCCTATGGATGAAGGAAATAAAGGAAGAGAGAGTGGACTCTTTTTATTGTAGAGATAAACTACGGAAACATGTATGACGTGTTGCGCCATAGTAGATTGTACCACAAGGGAACAAAATAATGTATTTACGGCGAGAGCGATTTTTGAATCCAGAGCGAAGCGAAGGATTCTATAGTAGAATCTCGAGCGTAGCGAGGGGTTCTAGAGTAGAATCCTAAGCGTATCGAGGGAGTCAAAGTACTTCGCTCGAGCTTAAATAATTTTGTTACCGTGTGGTACACGATACTTTTCATCCCAAGCTATGAGAAAAGTTCATCATACGAGAAAAAAATCTTTTGACGTGGCAACGTCTAATGAATCGATGCATGCACGAAAAAATTGGCACCTTGTCCCGTAACGCTCAGTGTCCCGTTACGCTCATTGTGCACGCGCCGCATCTATCTCTCATCTCTTCTTGACAGGTTAATTATTCTTGCATTTTAAAAATCTGATTACTGGTATAATTTCAAGTATTTATTCATTTATTATTAAAAAATGATTCATCTTTATTCATAAAAGTATGCAATCACTTCATCAATGTTATGTTACAACGTTGTCACGTTAAAATATCGTCCGTAAATCAACTTTACACACAACCAATTTTTATTAAATTTGGATAGCCAATGCCGCGTCGGCACGCGCTGTTTTTTTTATTACCGGCCAGGACTTTATTGAAGCGAATTGCGTTCAAACTTTTTAATTAAACAGTGTTCCAAATTCAAAACTCATTTCGTCACTGTTAATAAGTGCGCGGAAAAGACCCACTTTGCTCGCACTTATCGGGGAGCAAAATGCCTCTTTTCGAATACATGGGATGAAAAAAAAATTTACTCTCGACGTAGATGTGACAATGTTGTAAAGTGCCACCAAGCCTGCATTTCTGGGTGCGGTCAGATTGAAACACAACCAATTGCTAATTAATTAAATAATATTTATTTATTTCAATATACAGTGCCTTAACAGAATATATGAATAATATATGAATATATATGAATATATGAATACTAGCTGCGCCCGCGGTTTCACCCGCGTAGTTCCTGTTCCCGTGCGAATATAGGGATAAGATATAACTTTCAATATAAATATAATATAAATTTCAAGCTTCTAGCTTCAAAAATGACGAAACTTCCATACAAAATTTCATCCCCTATTTCAAACCCTTACAATACTTTTTTCGCATTAAAAAGTACCCTATGTTCTTTTTTAGGCTCTAGACTATGTCTGTACCAAATTTCATTTAAATCGGTTCAGTAGTAAAGGCGTGAAAGAGCAACAGACAGACAGAGTTACTTTCGCATTTATAATATAAGTAGGGATATATCATAGACACCTACTGCGAAGCCAACGTCAATGCTGACAGCAACGCTGGAGCCACTGCAGATAACGACGCAGGCGCAGACGTTTATTCTAATGCATATGCAGATGACGATGCAGATGTCAAACTGATGCAGAGACCGACCCCGATGCAGATGGAAATGCTGATGCAGATGCCGAGATGCATCCAAAAGTAGGAAAATAAATAATTTTATCGTTTAAAAAGCGTGGGACGCTTTTTGCTTTCTATGTATAATTACTCTTTGATATCAAGCGATGCTATGAAATGTAGCTTGCTAATAAAGCTTGTTTTTTAGTTTTTTTTTTAACTATAACAAATTTTCAAATTTTTAGTTGTATTTTATTATGATATTATCACCGGTCTTTGATAAGTGTGCAAAGTTTCGAATTAATCCGACGTTTTGAAGGGGTGAAAATCACGTTCAAAGATTCCGTTACATGTACACACAAAAGCGTGTTAAAAAGTGATCTACATTCGTCTAATTCACGGTATAAGTGAATTAAAGTGGAGTAATGCGTGCCGCTGCAGAATACAGATGTTTACCCCGACCTTGGTATGTAGGGGATAAAGTGAGGGTAGCTATTTGCACATAAAAAGCTCAAGGGGAAAAACGACAATTTAACGCAGCTCACTGAATATAGGAGTAGTACTTTGGATACATTGAAATGCCGAAAAAGGCAAGCATGAGTTAGGTATGAATAAATCAGCTGCTATGGTCGCAGTTGGCAGTAAACTAATATTTGTATGAAACAAATAATAATGATGGATACATTTGAGATTGTTTTTGAAGTAAACTTCTTTCCGCACCCGCGTACCCGCGTACTTCTGAGGGTCCTCGGGGTAAAATGTAGCCTATGTCATGCGGAAATACTGCAGCTATCTATCAGTGAACGTATTTTTGGAATCGGATGAGGGGTTTCGGGGATTACCTTTACAAACAAACAAACTTAAAATTTGATTGTGTTAAGATTGGTATTATTGAAAATTAGATAGATAAACTCTTTATTGAAACACCACAGAACAAAGAAAACTTAAAAACTAGAACAAAACCCAATTTAATAATAGTAGGTAGTAGCTAGTTTATTATGTTTGTAATAAACAAAGTGTATTTCGGCTAAAACAAATACAATTAACACCTTCAGTGCTGAGAACAAAACTGTCGTGTTTTTCATAATTAGCCGCAAGTGCGGGAAAACACAACTGTTGTGTTTGTTGTATGGAAAACACGATGAAGTGTGCAGACCCGCAGCCGTGGCTGGACAAGCAAATCGGCTCAGCAGTCAAAGTGTTAACCATTGAGTGTCGCGCGCACTGTTACAACAAATAAATAGAATGAAAACAAAACATATCACATTACACGACAAGCGCTCACTTCATTAATTTTCTTACACTGTGTAACATTTGACCTTCAACATGATATCCAAGACTGGATCAAAAAAAGCTGTTAAAACCACGTAACGGCATTTCCTCGGCTAATTTTCACAGAGTGAAACCCTGCTCCGTAGCTCTATTTATCTTTCCTAAAATTCATAAATCAAGTGTTATTTTTATTAAAAAGAAATAATAGCCCTGCCACCGCTGACCTAATGACCTGACCTTTAGTACAGATTACGGCATAATTCTCACAGAAATTGAAGATTTACGGTCTCTTCCTTTCCCACCCTCAGCCAGCACGTACTCCGTAAATTGTTCACTTAACGTTCGGTATTTTAACGTGGTAAATTAACGTAGCCTACCCACGTAAAGATGTACAAAGCAACCATAGAATACTTATACTATGCCCTATTAATACAAAACCTTAAGGCTATTATATTAACTATTAAAAACTTCAGTATATAATTATCATTAGCTTTATATCGAAAGCTACATTATCAGCAAATAAAATAGGCTATATTTTAGGTATATATAAATAGGCTATATGGGTGAAATCGTAGGATGCAGCTAGTATAGAAATGAAACTGAAATATTCAATACTAGCTTCGCCCCGCGGTCACCCGCGTATTCCCGTTTTGTCCCACGGGAACATACTATCGGGATAAAAAGTACCCTATTACAAAATCCTGGTTATAAACTATTAGTGTTCCAAATTTCATTCCAATCCGTTCAGTAGTTTTTGCGTGAAAGAGGAACAAAATTCATCCATTCCAATAAACTTTCGCATTTATAATATACTAGCTGCGCCCCGCGGTTTCACCCACGTAGTTCCTGTTCCCGCGGGAATATGGGGATAAAATATAGCCTATGTTACTCGCTGTCAATGTAGCTTTCTATTAGTGAAATATTTTTTTAAATCGGTGCAGTGGTTAAGCCGAAACCTTAAATATTTCTATACATACTTTCATCCCCTATATTTATTTTACCCCCTCAAGGGTAAAGTTTTACAAACTTTAAATGCCAAATTTATTTATATCTAATCAAAAGCCTAAATAATAAATTTCAACCTTCTAGCTTCAAAAATGATGAAACTTCCATACAAACTTTCATCCCCTATTTCAAACCCTTACAATGCTTTTTTCGCAATAAAAAGTGCCCTATGTCCTTTCCTTGGCTCTAGACTATCTCTGTACCAAATTTCATTTCAATCGGTTCAGTAGTTTAGGCGTGAAAGAGCAACAGACAGACAGAGTTACTTTCGCATTTATAATATAAGTAAGGATGTTAAGTAGGTTAACGAAGCTTTAAATACTCAAGGTTTAAGTAGGGTGAGGTGGCCAGCTGTGATTACTTACCGTGTAACAACGCCTCAAGTAAGTTGGTTATGAGTCCACGACTTAATTACAAGCGGTTGGTAGACTATATTATACCTAAGGTACGCTTGTCAGGTAAAGTTTCCACTAAGTTAAATATGTTCTGAGGTCAATGACCGTTGTCAGTTGGGACCTTTTTTAACCCGCTTCAAAAGGAAAAAGTTGAACAGCTGTTTGTATATTTTTAGTTGTTACCCTGCTCCTCGGCTCCACTCGAAAATGTATATATGTGTTTTCAAACTTAACAAAACTTAATTTACATGAGCTGAGAGCCCATGTAAATAAACGGGCACTCATTAAAGTTAACGGACTCCATTATTCTAGAACCTAAATTATGTAATACCAAATCAGTTTCAGCCGTTACGGAGCTAAGTGGCAAACATACATACACAATTTCAGATTTATATTATTAGTAGAATGTATCAAGGGCTGTTTAAAATCCCTAGAAATTATTCACACAAGCATATAAAAACACTCAGGGCCGAATCCGGGACAGTGGTATTCTTAAACCTACCTTACACGTACAAAATTTCGTAAATATCGTAAGCCGTTTCCGAGGAAAAGGGCAACTAACACTACGACAAAGATTTTTATATATATAGAGATAATTAAGATAATTAATTCTATGTACAAGTTATGATAATAAATGTTTCCATTCTATTTTTATTATTAACTAGGTGTACCGTGCCACGCTTCGCTGTGGCACATTCGCACATTCGCTGATATGTCACTGATGAAAACAATTGATAAAAACAATCCTTGATACGGATTATACTCGTATATCATGCTAAAATTTCAGCTCGATCGGTGCAGAACTTTTTGAGTTTTTGAAGCGTACACAAACCAACATAACATTTTTATATATATAGATTGCAATCTGTGTTTGGAACCGTCTTCTGTGGTTAACTTACTTGTCTATTTCTACTTTGGTTATATTCTACCCTCCCTCTTATTAGTACTTACAAAAATGAGCCCTTAAATAAGATAACGCCTCGCGTTTATTCCAGGTATTTACCCAGTCAGGAGTGTTTGGTGCTCACGTCACGAACTGTTCGGCGTACCTTAGACATGCCAGGAATTCCTTTATTTCTTGTAGGTACATCTACGCCTTCCGGGTGACGTCAACAGGGTGAGAGTGAACACGTAACTTTTAGGTAGACGTGTCCCAATGTAGACCGCATCATCGCTTAGCATCAGGTGAGATTACAAGTAATCGTGCCTTATGGCAGATGACTACAAAGAAGGTGGTTCGTATCTGATAAGGCGGGAAATTTAAAAAAATGAAAAGTGTGATTACGGTTGGCGTGAAATACAGTCTCGTTTATATTAGATAGATAGATAGATAAACTCTTTATTGAAACACCACAGAACAAAGAAAACTTAAAACTAGAACAAAACAAATTTATTAGTGACCAGTGTAGCTCTAAAAACGAAAAAACTGTTTGAAATTTAAAGTTCTCGCCATAACAGAAACGAACCATCTAAGGTGATGATGATAAATGAGAAGTTCCGGAATAAAAGCCCATAAATCCATTTTCAAACCAATTTTTTTTTCGATTTTTCACTTACGGGTACTTCTCTCAAACCGCTTCATATTTTTTTTTATATTGAACTGAATACCTGGCCTCTCAGGTAGGCCAGTACCCTTATCCCTTCTTACCTCACAGGGTACCATCTAGACTGTATAACCTTGTCTCACCTTGACCTCTTGACTCGTCTTTGCCCCTCGAAACAATATTCTCCTTTTTATAACCTGGAAGGGAAGGATGAAACGAAACGTAAACGTATTACTGTGCGGATGTCGCCTTCCTATAAAAACATCGTTGGTATTGGATATAAGAAAGTAACTGGTCTAGTGTGTTTCGAAATTGCGCACTGGGGGTTCGGAATACGGAAAAATGCTATACTAACCAGCAAAACTAAGAATCACACATTTAAAATTGTATTTGTTTCTAAACTTTGAGAAAAGTTTGAGATATAAAATGAAAAAAGTTTTATAGCAATTTTTATCAGCTTTCTTAGAAAGTATATTAAATTATACATTAGTAACGTTTTTAAGTCTAAAAAAAGATAAAACAATGAAAATAGCCATTTTTAGCTTAGTGTCATAAAACTCAATTGAAATTTACAAGTACGTTTTACATGTTATTTATTTTTTAATAACTGGTATTGCCTTTCTTTTTATAGACTTAAAAATTTTACTAATTTATAATTTACTATACTTTCAAAGAAAGCTGATAAAAATAGCTATAAAACGTTTTTTATTTTGAATCTCTAACTTCTATAGTGTAGAAAAAATGCAATTTTAAAAGTGTGATACTTATTTTCGCAGGCCAGTATAGTTCATTAGTTGGTCCCTTCTTCACACAACAACTGCTTAACACATTTTGTGAGACTGCGGTCAAATGCTTTCCTATTCTGAAATAAAAAATAAATAAATAATTTTGCAATGGATAATGATAGCATGATAGGGACTACGTTGGATTTAAATCAATAACCACAAAAATACCTCTATTTTGACACGCCAACGCCTTCACTTAAATATTTCCTAACGTGTCTATTGTCACCTAAAAAAATAGAATAATTGACAGCCATTAGTATTGTTTACCGGTAGTTTTCCGAGAATCTCCGCCAACAGGGACCTTATTTTAATTAAAACATAGTTAATAAACTAAATGGAGAACGCACCCATAACGATGCTGTCGTTGACTCACAGCTATATACAGGATGGTTGAAAATAGAAAAACAGAAGAGGTCATATTAAAAAAAAAACATGATTATAAACTTAATTTGACCGATGTATATGTTATTTATTTATTGGCCAGCATTCCTAGTCAATTAAATAAGGCTGCAAAGCGATCCATTCCAGAAACTTTATACAAACGATGGTGGTGGGTAGGCGTGGAGCTTACCATCAGGTGAACGACTTGCACGTCTCTTCACTCAGTCTAATAAAAAAAAAACATATATGATCATAAAGAATTGAGTCTGCATAATCATCATCGTCATATATTCAGTCCGCATGGACTCGCTGCTGGATAAAGGCCTTTTCCTTAACACACCACTCTTTCCAGTTCTGCGCCGATTCACGTTCCCTCCTGAAACCTAACGATATCATCGGTCCATCTGGCTGGCCTAATATGTAACGAAGATATTGTCAAACTTGCGGGTTGAACCTGGATTCCATTGGCACAGGACCGAGGCGAAAGACAGGATAAAAGAAAGGCCTATACAGCAGTGGGAGGACAAGGGCTGCGGATGATGATGATGATGAACGTGTGGCAGGTGGTCTACACACTGGTCTCTGCAAATAAAAATAGTAAACGAAACTGGCAAGAAATTTTCTATTCTATTCTATTCTACCAGACAGCATACACTTGCGATGTTCATTTCATAGTCACGGTCTAAATATAACCTTGAGTTGAAATATTATCTCCTGCATCTAAAAAAGCTTCAAATCGTCGAATAGCGTGAACAAACCCAATTTGTATCGATCACCGGAAAATCAGAATTCAACATCATATTATAGATAATCTTATATGGCTGGGTATTGTGATTGGCAAGTGTGGTTGCTATCAGAGTTATGACATGCTCTTCTGATATTCAGTTAAAAAAAATAGATTTCTAACTCTTGCTGAATAGATCTAGGTCTTAGAGTTAATATTAGCTTGCTTGTGTCTTGGTGTATATCCTGTTCTTGAACTTCAAAGTCATTAGCACATTTTTCTTAATTATTTACTTCTTCATTATTTTTCAAATATTTTCGTCTACTTCTTTCTTTTTGTTTACTAACCAATTATTAGAAATTATGAGTGAATTTTTAAGTAAAATAAAACACCATTTATTTTCAGCACATTAGCATCGAAGCCCTTGAATTAATAGTAGAGCGATTACGCCATTTCAAGGACGCTCTGGAGGTTTCTATAGAATTGATTAGACTTATGAAAAACAGCCCGATGGAAAGTTAGGAGCCTCCTCGGGTAGCATTTCAATAAATCTACACAAACAATAATGATATTAAAATAAATGCCGAAATTTAAGTGAAAACTTAACTTAACTTGCGGGCCTCCGTGGTGGATTAGTGCTCAGCAGTAGTTAGCATATGGCTTGATGATGATGATGAAGTGAAAACTGCTATTAAAACGTTGCCTTATCATAATTGTCTACTTTTATATATTGTCTGCTCGTCTGAAATCTTGTCTCTATAGGCCCTGGAACGGCTTAACAGATTTCAATGAAAATTTTAAGGATTAAATCAGGAATTTGCACTTTAATTTTCGTGTGTGTTTTGTTTTGATATCTTACAGGGATTTGAAGATAGAAGTAAATTTATCATTGAGCCAATGTATTCACCTGCACAGCAATTAATCGTCAAGTTTCTGGCTGGTTCTTCTCTAATAAAACATGTATTTCGAATTCGACGTTCAGTAAACTTTCATGAGTGCCCCCCTGGGGCCAACGTGAGCAAAAATATTTGAATTGAATTGAGTGTTATGTAATATGAATGTGCTCGCAGAACTCCGAAATATTTATTGGAATAGTAGGCTCTGCGATAGCGGCACAATTATCCTGCTTGAGACAGGTGGCATTATGGCAACATTATCCCATTTACCGTTACGAGTGGTCGTAGGTCAGCTGCCTTATTACAAATCTTACGACAAGCTTGCGACAGAAGTATATTTCACGCTTTTTTCTGTCAAATGACAAAAACTGCATTGTTACCATCTATTGAAGATGGTTAGTATCAATAGGCAATAGTGCATTCTGACACAGGCGGGCGATCGGTTTCCGTAGTATGTTTTTTTGTAACATTTTGTGAGCGATCGTGATTGCTGTCGCTACGCTTACTGCTAACATTTACGTAATCAGGCAGCGGACCCTCGTCTTGATATGCGACACTTCTATTACTACTCTAAAGGTCCTTTTGTGAAGGAACCTGAAATTCAGGTAAATACCTTTGTAACATTGCAGAACATAA
The DNA here is from genome assembly GCA_912999815.1 of Campaea margaritaria. NCBI lineage: Eukaryota > Metazoa > Arthropoda > Insecta > Lepidoptera > Geometridae > Campaea > Campaea margaritaria. Next base: position 9,812,391 of record OU538800.1, read on the forward strand.
CATCGAGCTCTTTGGAAAGTTTTTCGGATTTTGTATACTTATCACTCCATGAATCAGATTTTAAGCTATTAAACAGTATAAATTGCATTGCAATCCATTCAGTATATTTTAATTCATGCGAAAACAAAAGAAAAGTCAGAAAGACTTTGTAGTGGGAGGCCTCTTCTGCAAGAGACTGCCTGGGGAAGTACCATACCATTGCCAAATATTCATCCGCCAAGCAGTAGTGTGCAAACAGTTCCGCTTTGAAGGGCACTGTTTCCAGTGAAATTAATCTGCATATGAGACTTAAGAACCGATGATTGAAGGTGACGAGTGCGGTGCAGTGCCGCACCATATTTTAGAATGGAAATTTCTGGGTAACACCGTAGCTATTCAGGGCAGGAGTGGCGCTTAACATCAGATAAAAGACTTGCGATACCTCGTTACAAAAAAAAACAAGAAACTTTTTTAGTGAACAATTTACTTTTTCGCTCTGGCACCCTCTCTAACTAGTCAGCAAATGAAAACACGTATCCAAGTAAAAGTTTGAACAGCAGTACAGCGGGTTCAACCGCAAAGCTACAAACTGAAGTTAACTTGACTCGCACCCGGCCTTTGAGCCTGTTAACTTGCCAAATGAAATGCACGAGAGTATTCAGTCGGACGGCTTTAAAGGTTTTACTATATTTTTTTGTTCTAATTTTTTGGCTTTGCACGATTCGTACATAAAGCCAGTGAGGAAATATTAGAAGATAGGGTTCAAAATTGTCGAAAAGTCGACTCGTGTAGGCAGTCAGTCTACACTGACTAAAAAAAACGGCCTAGTGCGAGTCAGACTCGCGCACGAAGGGTTTGATAATATTTAGCCCCGCAAATTTTTATTTATCAAGGACTTGCTAGAGAAAGGTCAAGTCAAATACACCTATAACCAGCGAGCATGTATTAAGGGACTTACGTAAGTGGAAAAAGCAAGAGGAATGTGTCAGGATCGTGGCATGTGGAAAGATTTAGTCTCTGCCTACCCCAATGGGGAAAAGTCTGCTGGGCACGGGTCTCTCCTCACTTTCGTGAGGAGGGTTAGGCCATAATCCACCACGGGGGCCCAGTCCGGATTGGTGGATAACATACCTACCTCCGAAATAATTCTCGGGTAGGTATGTGGGTTTCCTCACGATGTTTTCCTTCACCGAAAAGCGAGTGATAATTACGTACATAACATATGGTTTTACAGAAACACATTGGTACGTGCCCGCACTGGGATTTGAACTCACGAGGTTCTGTTTGTATGACATACATGCTCGCTAACAAATGTTAACGACTACATAATTCCTTCAGCACATTAATGTTGTTCTTTCGCTTTAATTTAACTTACTGTCAGCAGTAAGGCAAAGTTACTGACGCGATATGTCGTATTAACTTCCCAACCCAACTCGCGTAATCCTTGAATTTGATTAACATTAACCGTGTTCGTCTCGAAGTTTGGACGTTTGCTTGTTATTCAATGACGCTAAAAGGACTGAAATGAATTTAATGAAATTTGGCCTATTCACACGTTCACTGCTGAAAACACAACTGTTGTGTTTTTTAACTTGCCACGAGTACGGGAAAACACAACGGTGTGTGCAGATCCGTAACTGTGGCTAGACAAGAAAATCGGCTCAGCGGTCAAAGTGTTAATATACTATCTTTAAAGTTATAACATAAGCTAATGCAAAAGTCATGTTAAAAAAATAAAATAGGGTGCTCAAATTTATATGAAAAAAAAAAAATTACATAAATAATCAGACGAAACCACGGGCACAGCCAGCAAGACATAAAGCACCTTCAATCGAACTTGCTTAGTACCCTTTTAATTTAGTATTAGAAACTTATACAGTCTGGCCAAGTTCAGCCGTATTCACGGTCATATTGCCTTTTTCCAAGGGTTTCTGCCCTTAATGATATCACTGTAATTGCAAGAACAATAACATAAGATAATACCGAAACATTTCTGACGCACATATCTACAAATATCTCAAAAAACCTTACAAACATTACGCGTCGTGTGAGATAATTGAAAAAGCCCCACTCTTTCAGCAAGCAATGTGATATACAAAAATAAATATTTCGAGTGATAGATCGAAGTGGATCCCACTCGGTACGAGCAAAAATTCAATTCATCCTGTATCTGTGTTCCATCCAACCAGATGAAAGTGAGAGCGAGACGTAGATACGGATCCTTCAAAACTTTCCATTTTACATTAACCTGTTTTCATCTTTATCTGCAGAGAGATAGATTCGGTTTTAGTTGGGAGGTTTTTGCGCATATGACGTTCGGGTTTCGAGGTGGTAGTGTGTCCCTGTCACCCTGTTTCAGCTACGGGGTAAGTAAAGTAATCAGTCGCGAATATACCGTCCTGAGCGTCGCTCGCTTCAATCCCACTCATAAAAAATAGCATTGGAGTCCTCACCCCTTTATATACAAATAATTTTTAATATATTCATAAATACTGACTTTATAATCAAGCGAACTCTTGATAACGTTTTCAGTGTAACAAATTATTTTTGCCTTTCAAGCGAGTGTTTGCTAATTCGTATTCGCTAAGTGTTAGTAAGTGGCTTTAAATATATTTTATATCGCGTTGCTGCTTATATTTTTTTATATCGTGAAGGTGTTAATTTAGAAAAATAAATATGAAGACCTCGTCGTTTTCTCTGCGTGTTATGCGAAGGGTGAGTACGTGGACATACGTTTCTATTTTATAACTGGTTTTATAGAACAAAATAAATGAATTTACGTAAATAATAAAATATGAAACATAAGATAAATATACCGTTCGCTACATCTTTGCTGCATGTATAAAATGCATGTTTTTATTAACCAACATACTATGATTTATGATGGTGTATGACTTAGCAACTAAAATCACTTCCTTTATTTATCAACAATATCTATCAGCATATTTTTGTTTCTTTTTTAATTTGTTACAAGCCAGTATTAAAGACTTATTGACAGAACCAAATCTACATGGTGTCCGTAAATTCATGGGAGCTGTCGGGTTTATTTCCGTCGAGTGATGGAGTAACAGGTTGCTCTAAAAGCCCACGCAGCGGCGCCAATCCACAGGTTGGGGTGCGGAGTCATCTCCGCGATATATTTTTCGACCACACCCTGTATTCCGTATTTATTGGCATGCATTTTGGGACTTCGCTCTTGGCGTTTACGTCAGATGGTGTTAATATTTTCATTAAAGGAAATTACTAAGTCCTGGAATATTTCTTCACGATTTAGCTAGCCTTTAATAAAATTATGCAAATATAGATAACGTTATTCAAACGCAACGACTCTGACGAGATGTCATTAGACGCAAGTTCTTGATTATTAGACGTGTCTAAACTTATTGCGGTCACTTTCTAACTTTATAGAAACGAAAGGGATGCCAATTACTTAAGAGCTGTCCAATTTAATGTTCGTATAGTTTTATGTACACGCATAATGGACATCAAAATTTTGAATATGTACTTTTAGGGTTGTCAATCAATGCGTTGTTAAACTTTTTTATTTGTTATTTTTTTCATAATAATAACACTTCTCGATGATATACATAGATCCTGGCTCTGACCCATTTATGTGTGAACGAATATCGGTTGATTATTATTAAATCCATGGACGTTGTAGTTTGTATTATACATTTAGATCTTATCTGACAACATACGGACAAATGAGATTGTATGTTAAGTGTTATAGGTAACTAGCTGCGCCCCGCGGTTTCACCCGCGTAGTTCCTGTTCCTGCGGGAATATGCGAATAACATATAGCCCATGTTACTCGCTGTCAATGTAGCTTTCCATTAGTGAAATAATTTTTTAAATCGGTGCAGTGGTTTAGCCGAAACCTTACATATTTCCATACATATTTTCATCCCCTATTTCAAACCCTTAGAATGCTTTTTTCGCAATAAAAAGTACCCTATGTCCTTTCTCAGGCTCTAGACTATCTCTGTGGCAAATTTCATTTCAATCGGTTCAGTAGTTTAGGCGTGAAAGAGCAACAGACAGACAGAGTTACTTTCGCATTTATAATATAAAAGTAAGGATAAAGTAGGGATAGCAAAGACCACGCGTTAACACTCTGACTACTGAGCCGATTTGCTTGTCTAGCCACGGTTACGGATCTGCACACACTGTTGTGTTTTCCCGTACCGCTAACACAGCAGTTGTGTTTTCAGCAGTGCATGTGTTAAATGTGACAATTCGTGATTACTTATGGGTGATAGTTTTTTTCTTTTAAACTAACAAACTATACTAAACTAGACTAAATTCTAGTTTAGTCGTGTCATATGGTGTTTTTTATTCTGACGACGATAGTTTGAACTAAATTGGAGTTTGAATGGACTCTTTTTTTACACGCTTTTTATTAGTTTCACCTGTATGTATGTTTGTAACCGAATTCTTGGTTTATTTTAGTTACTCAAATTAGTTTAGTATATACAATTTACGTCAAAATACGCTTAATTTTAGAAACATCAAACTAAAATGCGGTTAATTTGTGATGTGGATTAATTCCTAAAAATCCTGGCACGTGTTTGTTGGCCTTCTTTTTAGATTTACCGTAGTCGGGTAAAAATAAAATCGTAAAAAATTATATTTTATTCATTGGAGATCAACTCGATTGGTATTTCGTTGTTATCGAGTAATATCGAGGGCGTTTATCGAACATAACAGGAATTTATTTAAAAGGTCAGGCATCCTCGCCTTTGCATACCCCTGGAAATGGGTTAACCTACATTTATCGAGGCGGAATCGACACCGACCTTTCAATCAGAAACACTTTTTCATGCCCATTGAAGGCAATAAATAAACTGTACCTATCTTACCACACTGAAGCGGTGATGAACGCGGTGGCGAAAAAAGTTAAAAAAAGGAAGTTATTTTAAAAATAGTACATTCAAAGTAGGTTTTTTATACAACTCGTCCAACAGTAAAACGCGTGATGGTACCCGCAAATTCGAAATTTTAATTCAATATCTCGCGCTGCCTGTGCTAAACTGCGGCCGTCACCCTGAGACATTGATTTTTGCACGATCAACCAGACGCACGGCGAGGATTCCACATTTTTATGCGCACTGCAAACGAGTGGAACTCTTTGCCCGAGTCTGTTTCCTGATAGTCACGAATATAGGTAGATAGATAAACTCTTTATTTTAACACCACCACAACAACAACAAAGAAAAAAAACAAAGAAAACTTAAAAACTAAAACAAATGAATTATACGAATAATATTCATATACGAATATATCCCGATGGTCAGTCATGAATAAATAGGTTAGTTCTAGATTAGTGTGCACCATCGTAGACCGCATTGTCACTTAACATCAGGTGCGATAGTGGTAAAACATAAACCTATTTATAATTTAAAAAAAATTAAGTCTTATTACCTAAGCAATTTCAATGCACAAGTACATTAAAAAAAATTGGTTACCTTTCCATAATCTTGAATATCTGGCAAAAGCGAATCGAAAAGGCTTGCCACTACAAAAAAAAAGTTTCCTTATTGGCGGCTCCATTGAATTTCAACCTTCATTACACGAGCCATCTTGATAATAACCGGGCCATTACGCAACGAGGGCTCTGTCGGTTTGGGATTAAAGAGCTGGTCTCGATGATGTTAAGTGAATCTCGATGATGTTTGGTGAGACTCAATGATGTTTGGTGAAACTCGATGATGTTTCTTGAAACTAGATGATATTTGGTAGGCTCAATAATCTTTGGTGAAACTCGATGATGTTTGGTCAGATTCGATGATGTTTGGTGGGATCGATTTTGTTTTTTGAAACTCGATGATGTTTGATGATGTTTCTTGAAATACGATGATATTTGGCACGATCGATGATGTTTGGTGAAACTCGAGTGGTGAAGCAATTCATTGATGTATCACATGAGCACTGTCCGCTACTTCAGTGATCTTTATAACATCTTACAGCAGGGTTATGTAGACAAATGGTAAGACTGAACTTTAATAAATTCGACATTTTTGAATGAAATCTTGTGCATGGCCGGGCCGGCGCTGAATAAAATCTTGTAATATCCCGTCGCGTTATTAAATGCTGAAATCTGTAGTGGTTATATCCTCCATTAATAGAAGAGCCCGATGTAATGACGGTAGAACTCAATGGGAGCCAATCCGGCGGCTTTACGTAGTTTATGCCCTTCTATAAGGGTGGAGAGTGCTAGGAGTTGTTATTACAAGCCCAATCTCACGATTAACTGAATATTGATTGGACTGATGTGAAAACTCTCTTTGAAGGTTATAAAGGTACGGATAGACAGGCTCGATTGCTGTCCATACAAATTCTTAAAAGCCGTTGGTTTTTTTTAGTTATATAAATTACCGCTACCACTCATTATCATTGGTTTGGTTTTAATTTAATGCGTTAATTATTTAAATTTCGTTCTCAAAGTAACCAATATTACTATAATTATAATAGCAAAATTATTGAATAGAATAGAATAGAAAACTCTTTATTGTACACCAGAATCAAGTAGATTAAAACTAAATACGTTTTTTGGGTAAAAAAAAAAACCTGTCATTTTTTTTATAAAAAATACGTATTCGATCATGCAAAAACCATAAATCTACTCCTGGTCGTGGAAATCAGATCACTATCACTATATTATTGTATTGCCACCAAAACTTGATGGCGTTGTAAAATTTCAACTCAATTGGACAACGGAAACTGGGTTAAAATTTATAGGAAAGACTTGAGAACCTACTTGAATATGTACAAAATTAAGTAGTGCTAAAACATAAAAAAATAGGACTAAATATATATTTGTTCAATAAATCACAACTTCCGTTAGTAACCTTTCATGTATGCCTGTACATAGGTATTTATTTCATTTAAATTCATTATCATCATCAACCCATATCGCCCACTGCTGAGCACGGGTCTCCCCTCACTTTCGTGAGGAGGACTAGGTCACGGGGGCCGGTCTAGATTGGTGGATAACATACCTACCTCTGAAATAATTCTCAGGTAGGTATGTGGGTTTCGTCGCGATGTTTTTCTTCACCGAAAAGCGAGAAATAATTAAGTACAATGCTTTTGTACATTGGTACGTGCCCGCTTTGGGATTAGTACAAAACATTTGAATAGTAATCTAAAAATAGCCTTAATGCCGATACATAAGGCTGCCGTTTTCTAAATCTGACTTCCCCGTCCCAAGGTAATTTGGGCAATTTAAAATTTGGTACATATTTGGTACCAGGCACGGGTTTGTACATTTCGTTCCGAACTCTTTTTGCTTTGACTTGCCCATATGTCACTATTACGTTGCAGGTTTTCCATTCGGTTCAATATTAGCCTAATGGCCTTGGGTCCCGGTTTGAAGGGCACTGTTTCTAGCAAAATTACTGGGCATATGAGACTTTAGAACCAATGTGTCAGAGATAGTGTTCCCCGCGAGATTATGCAATGCAATGGCATTATTATAGGCAGGTTTCTATATGTGTACCATCAGGTGAAAGACATTCTCATCTCGTTCATCATCATCATCATCAACCCATATTGTCCAACTGCTGAGGACGGGTGGTCTCCCCTCACTTTTGTGAGGAGGGTTAGGCCTTAATCCACCGCGTGGGCCCGGTCCGAATTGGTGGATGCTTATCTCATTATTGAGAAAAATGAAAAAAAAATCTCTACCGCTGAAAAAGAGCGACGGTAGTCGGTACTCTGTGCGTTTTGCAAACCAACGAAATTGGGTTCAAAACCGTGACTAAAACCATGTCTTAATAAAAAGAGTGCAGGTTTCCATCGCTGAATGCTTCGAAGAGTACGTTAATCTGTCGGTCCCGGTTGTTCAAGATTGATAGCACTCCCAAAGGTACGTCAGATTCTCTTGGGTATCCTGACAAATCCCTCCTTCGACTCTTTTGACCCTCCTTCGACTCTTTTGACCCTTCTTCGAATATTTTTACCCTTATTCGACTCTTTTAATTTAAAGAGTTTAAATATTCTAAATTAAAGACTACACTATACAATAGGTAAATGCGTTATATAAAACGATTACGACTATTTCATTCGCCGCTGTGAATTTATTACTAAGTTTCTACATTGCCATAGTTTGCTATTGTTTAAATGTGTGCTCAAAGCAAACAGGTCAACCGGAAGTGGGTCAAAATTACGCCACACTTGACCCGAACATTAATTCCTATCCAACAAAAGAGGAATGAATATTCCTCTATGTACTCGTCGAATACTTCTTTTGTATCGAAAGTCGTTATCGACTTGTAGCACTTTCCAATGGTATCATCAAAAAATGATCTGAAATAAATCAAGCCGTAATGGACACTCAACGAAATTGTTATGAACAAGATACGTTAATAAGTTTTGAAATATCCCCTATTTATGGAACGCTAGTTATTTATTCCGGGACAACACTGCGTAGCTGACACGCACGTCACCGATTTTTTAACCATCTCATCTATGTATGCAAAGAAGATGGCAACACTTTTCTGCTTAAGGTGGTTCGTTTCTGTTATGGCAGGAAATATAATTTCAAAAAGTTTTTCGTTTTTAGAGCTACACTGGGTTACTAATATAAACGAGACTGTATTTCGCGCCAACCGTAAATAATTCTTTTCGTTTTTATGTTAAAATATTATGTCAATATGTCATCATCTAATATGTCAATAAACACTGCTGACGGTTTATTGACATATTTCAGCGATACGGTGCATTAGTGCTAAATATTTCAACATAAAAACGAAAAGAATGATTTACGGTTGGCGCGAAATACAATCTCCTTTACATTAGTGACCCGGTGTAGCTCTAAAAACGAAAAACTTTTTAAAATTTAAATTTCCCGCCATAACAGAAACGAACCACCTTAACAACAATTAGAAGTTAAGATACCCGCAGAAAGGTTTGCCCACGTCAAATAGAAGTCAAATAAAGGCCTTCATTCACCTGCTAAAAATAGCGGCCGGGACGTGTGCCCACTAATAAACCTTTTGTTCAATCGCTGTTCAAACAAACGGAGGATAGCCAGGAGTGTATTGCAAACAGCAGGTTGTCAGGCGACTCTTTATGTAGGTAGCCAAATACTGCTGACAGGCCTAGGTACATAAACCCTTGTCGTAAATTGTTTCAACGCAAATGGTAAGTTACAATGTAACTGTTAAATTCGTTTATGGATGCGTCTGATTCTTGCCCTCCTCAGTCTTGGCCTAGAATTATTATTGCATCAATAAACATACAAAATCTTTATGGTCTAGACTAGACAGCTGGTCTGCATTTGAAGTGCATGTCAGTACAGGTGAACTGACTGCAAGCGGACTGCGCAGTCGGTTGACAGTTTTGATGCAGTCATATCGGCTGCAGAAAAACTCTTTTCAAATTGCAATTTTGCATCTGACATGCATTTCAAATGCAGACTGCCTAACGGATGTCTAGACTTATTTGGACCGAGAGGAAATTGGTGATGTACAAAAATAATTAATACAAAATCGATACCTCGATACAAAATCGATACAAAACGAAAGTTCCTATATGTTACAGAAAAGGATTACTTTGAATTAAGAATAGAATAGGAAAATCTTTATGCTATTAGTTTTTTACTCAACCAATTGACGAAATTTTATCAGAATTATTGTGAAAATACATTTCAAAACGAAGTAACACCAAAGTACTTTGTCGCATACTTCAAAGGTATGGGACGTAGGTTTTCAGACACAATAATAAATAAACGAGGCAAGAAAGACGAGTATTCTTTCTTTATTGAAATCTAAATAATTCATTGCAAAGATTTTATTCAGAAAGTTGACGATTGTCTTAGGAAGTTCCGTTTGCCAAACTTCGTTATGCAAAGTATGCGTGTAACTTTTGATTCGTCAAAATAAGGTCAGGATTTGATAAGAGGAGATTTAAATAGATAGATTATTCTTTATTGCACAAAGAAAATGGTCGGAATGATGAAGCAAACAAGCGCTATTTTACCTAAATGCGAATTTCATTCTGAGAATAAACTATTAAACAAGAGATAACCACTATACTAAACGGCTCTAACATAGTCGCTTGGTGACTAAAGCCCCATAAAAAAGGAGATTAAAAAAGAAACACATATTCACTATGAAAATTTCCTTTCATCATTTTGGAGTGAAACTGAAATGTTATATTGATTTTTTTTCTAAGCAATCTATTGTAAAATACATATTTGGCACTGCAAAATGATCAAAATGACCACCATCAATCTACTGTTAGTGATAATTCGGAAGTATACTAAAATTGCTTACGTAATTATTTATACTTTAGAACACACATAACATGTACAGGAGGACTTGAGGCTAAGTAGCATTCTCTATCAGTCATGCTGGAGGTGCCTTGTTTTGAACATTTGTTACATACTTTATTAGACTTTTGCCAGACTATATCAAGCTCTATGTACATCCAATAAAAATAACAGTAGTGCCTGTTCTATTGGTAATATTATTTCAGCCGGTGGCTATACACTGCCATCCACGATATTCTATATGACTTCAAATATGGCAAAATACGCGTATGGACATAGAGTTCTGAAAACGTTCATGTAATGGCTGTGTCGATGCAGCCCAGAGCCCCGGACATTGTTCATTTGGATGCACAAACAACGGGCCTGTGCTCCTAAAATCTACAAGTCTATAAGATTTACAAGTCTACAAGATACAAGTTTACAAGTTTACCAGCGTCTTTGTTTCCCGAAAACTATAGTCTGGAAGTCTTCAAGTCGAGGTATCTTCTAGGCAAGCATGCTCCACCGTCGACCGCGTTGACACTTGCCACCAGATGAGACTGCGGTCAAATGCTTGCCAATTCTACTATAAAAAAGGTGGATATAAATAACATCTGTTTATTAAAATTACATATTACAAAAGAGTATTAGAGCAATAGTGTTGAACGAGAATTTAATTTTTTGTAGTGATCGTGATATGTAGCAGTTTTTTCAAGAAGTTTTTTTTTTCTTTGTGTGCTGGCAAATCGGCAGTTAAGTCATCATTGATCGACTGATATATAGTTACATAGGTAGTTTATTCCACACCATAATTATTAACATAAATTACAAAACGATATACTAATAAAAAAAAACAAGATTAACACATACAATACTTTTAAACCCCTAAAAAGTTAACGGTTCCCATGAGATAAGACTCAATGCGGGTGAAACCGCGGGACGCAGCTAGGTTAAAATAAATACTTATCTAGCATAACGAAGTGAATTATTGCCTAAGGGACAAATTGTGTGCCATCATTAGTGTAGTTAACACACTGTGTACAGTTGTCAGACAGCCGTTGGTAGAGTCGGCTAACTTTTATAAGATATTAAAAAAGATTTATGAGCTTAAGTTGAAGCCACCATCGCTCCAACGATATCTTGACAGTACAGAAGGCCTACCACGACCTAAACTGGATCCATTTAAGGTTGAAAATGGCAGCAACATAAAAAATAAGACGTCACGGTACGATTATGCGACGCGGTTCAGTTTGGGTCTTCAATTGAATCGCTATAAGATGTCATGGTAGGCCTCCAGGGCGTGCTGATGATACCTATAGACTTGTATTTTTTTTTTAATTCGTCATAACAGGCCTCCCACAAGAGCCGCAGCTATATGTTATGCAACCCGACCTCGCCATACCTCGATAGCTGTATTAATCGAGTTGTTGATTTTAGTTTATATTTACGGGCTTCGCCTGGGAATCCCTTTGTTTGCAGCCTCGTGATGAATGATAGCTGTGTGCTCGCGTTAAACGAAACTGCAGTGCTTTTAACTTGATTTTTCTTCATGTTACGTGATTTGATGTGAACATCTTGTGCACGTTAATTAGCACTCAAAATATTGAAAAAAAAAAAAAATAACCACGTGTCACGATCACATACTAGGGTTCCCTGTATCTAGAGAATCGGGAACTACGAGGACCACGGTCCTTAAAACACCCAGACCCAGAGCCACCCAGACCCTGTGCGGAAAATCGAACCCGCAACGTCACGCTTTGCAGTTGGCTCATCATCCACTTGCGCCACGGAGGCCGTCAAATTAAAAAAGAAAGGGGAATTATGGACAAGAAGACACAGGAGATATTCGGAGGTGATTTTTGGATTAAACCAATCGTTAGAATATCACCAAGGGTACACAATAACACATGAAGAAACAAAAGTTTAATAAAAAAAAAGAAATGTGTGCTTGGGACACATAGTAGAAGTAAAACTTAAACAAAAAATTATTAATAAAAATATGTTTTATAATAGATATTTAAAAAAATGTACGAAATGTATCTCTCTCTCTTTCTATCTTTACTAACTTATACCCCCCTCTCAACTTCCGTTCGCCTCACCCGATCACATATTTCGTAACGTATTCACCAGCTTACTTCCCAATTCCCCAATTCCCAAGCGTGCGTAGAGAAGTTTTACTTCAAAAAACAACTCCACATTTTCATATCAGCGCCTAAACTCCCTTATACACACTTAAAATTGTTTACACAAAATAATTTGACTGTGGAATTCATAATTCTCTCGTTAGGGATTGTCAAGTTTATTTTTTATTTCTGCTCCGACACCGCGCGGGACCGCCTCGTGAATAATTTCGCCATTTTGTGTGGAAAAATCAGTTTGTGGCAATAAAGTTTTAAATTCAAATTTGGCTTTCAATTTAATGTAACACCTGTGGTTCTGAATTTTAGCAAGCTGCGGTTGCGATGTAGGCATATAAAATGACCTTTATTTGCATGAAAGAGGTTTATTTTAAAATATATAATATACTAGCTGTACCCTGCCACGCTTCGCTGTGGCACATTCGCACATTCGCTGATATGTCACTGATGAAAAAAATTGATAAAAACAATCCTTGATGCGGATTATATATCATGCTAAAATTTCAGCTCGATCGCTGCAAAACTTTTTGAGTTTTTGAAGCGTACACAAACCAACATAACATTTTTATATATTTAATTTGTAATTACGGATATTAACACGTTCATTGCTGAATCGTTTTACTTTTTTTGTTTCTTTTGCTAATCTTTACACAGCGTGTGTGTTTACTGTTTACTGGCGTTGTGTCGTAACTAAACTCAATCAGCTGTGCGGGCGCACACAACTAGTGTGATAAAATGGACAATACGCCAGGCGTGTTTTCGCTTGCCGTATAATTATAAAAACAGACCATGTGTGTTTTCAGGAGTGAACGTGTTAAAAATAAATGAAATTATTTGACTAGAACTCACATACAATTTTGGGGTTTTCCGGGAAACTGAAAAGGTGACGTTGTCTTTCTAAGTTTTCTCTCTTCTTTGTGTATTTTTTGTGTTAATAATATTAAGCATGTGTGTAGGAAATGGTACAAACATGATAGGTAACGTTATTTCGTGTTCTCTCCAAAGTGTCTAAGAAATTTCAGTACAGCATATCCACCACTATACTCGTAGTGCATAGTGGTGCACTCGTGGTGACCTTAACTCGACACCGACTATATTATTAATTGGGACTTGCTATTTTAACAATTATAAATAAAAACAGGCGACACGTGAGTTATGGAGGCCGCAGCCGGAGGGTGCAAAGAAACCCCAAATGTTCTTAAACTAGGTTTATTATAATTAAAATATTACATATCTAAATCCTAACCTAAAGTGTGTACGTTCGGTCCGATGTTAGGAGGCGAAGTCACCTAAAATTACGGGGATTACAGTATATAGAGACATGGGACAGTTCAGCTGCGTCTGCGTTTCGCTGTATCGCCGCCGGTCGCACGGTGTGGTGTGGAATACGTTGACATAATTCTGGTCATCAGACGACTACATAACACTTGCTCAAATCTTGCTCAATCAAAATAATTAGGTATAACCCAATGGCAAAACCACCAAATACACTAACATTTACTTATCACCCAGATCAAGTATTTGCGAAGCTAATATAAGAATTCGGAGCAAGAAACAGCATTTCGTAGGCATCGCCTATTTTTCTTCTGATTAAGCCCTCTGCGGGCTCAGAAGTAATTTACCTTTCCCCGAGGAGAGCCGCTCACATTGCTTTGAGTCACGAACGAATCTAGAACCTCGGGAAGCTTTAGATCCTATACCACTGGATTAAAGTTGAAATTACCCTGAAAATTGAAAAGCTCCGGTCAGACCACTTGAAAAGTTGTTCTACGATTCTACACCCAAATACTGTTAGGGTAAGGTCGAAAGACGATAATAAAGTTGGCGTATGTGGAATTTCTTTATTGGTAATTAAACTGTGTAAATAGGAAATAATTACCACATCAATTAGTTATTATAGCGTGACATAATTTTGCAACTCATGTGCGTTGGTCACGCATGATTTAACTTTTTAACCCTCGACGAAAACGAGGAGTGTTATAAGTTTGTAGTGTGTATTTGTGTGTGTGGGGGGGGTCTTAAACCTCACCTCTTATCACCTTTGGGGTTAAAAATTCTAAAAAAACATCACGTGTTTAATGGCCGGCCCCTTACCAGCGGCGTAGACTAATCGACATTTGCGAAGTGGATAAGGGACGCCACTATAAGCCCGCATAGCTTCGTCTCTTTCTGTTTATTAAATACGTGAACATGTTCTAAGCTGTTTTTGTGAATTCATATCAAACTTTCTAACTAAGTACCAATATAATAATATACACAGAAAAGCGATACACGATAAAAATATTTCGGTACATGTGTGGGCGAGGACGTAAGCTTCTAAAAGCCTCTTCAGAACAGTTGTTGGAGGCCATCAAAGGGACCCATGGACTGATATAAATCGCCATATAGCCGCCAACGAGCCTTTCTATTAACTTTTATGTTGGATTCTTTGGGCCACGTTGTAAGACGGAATGTGTTACGCGACTTCTTTTTCAGGTTTTGGCTTTACACACTTTGTGTTTTCGGCCAGGGTTGAGTATTACTAGCTGCGTCCTGCTGTTTCACCCGCATTGAGTGTTATCGCACAGGAACTGTTAATTTTTACGAGATAAAAAGTTTCCTTTGTGGTAATTAAGGTAATAAACTATCTGTGTGTCAAGTTTATTCCATATCTATTTGGTAGTTTTTGCGTGAAAGAGTAATATCCATCCATCCATCCATCCACACAAACTTTATAATATAAGTAGCATTATATTTCAAGGTTTTTTAATAAAATAGTTAATATGTCGAGTCCCTGTCAGTCAGCAGACCAGATAATGGCGGATGCTTTACTAAAATTTCCAAGGCGGTTTGGAGCGAATACAAAATTATAAGTTTTTTGTGTTTACTAAAATAAACAAAAAAAATAATAAGCTCGTGTTCGATATAAAATCATCATCAACCCATATCGTCCCACTGCTGAGGACGGGTGTCTTCTCACTTTCGTGAAGAGGATTAGGCCATAATCCACTACGGTGGCCAGATTCGGATTAGTGGATCACATACCTACATCTGAAATAATTCTCGGGTAGACATGTGGGTTTCCTCACGATGTTTTTTCTTCACCGAAAAGGCCCGCACTGGATTTGAATCCACGCCCTTCTGCTTGGAAGGTGGATGTTCTCTCATTAGGCTACCACCACTTCATATACGAGAAAATAAGAAACCTCACATTTTTGGTTTTCCATCCATACTCCACTTTATTCATTTAATATTTCTTAATTGATGTTGTTGCAGTTGACAACCATAATTATAACCAGTTTTTCTATTTTCGCTATAGCTAACACATGGACTTTTATAAGACCTTTCACTGAAAATGTATGGATTTTTATGCCTTGTTTTTGCTTAAAACACCTATTTATAAATACACTACCATATACAAGCAAATCGCATAGGAATTTAGTAGTTTGTTTAGTTTGATAAACGGCAAACTTGTATAATTTATAGTTTACCTTACCAACCTTACATAACACTAGGATACTGAAATTTATGTGTTGGTTCGCCTCATGCTGAAATTCTGAAGAGGTGATAAATAACTAAGAAAGGGTTCTTAGTACACTGTACATATCGGCACTGGAACATATATTAATATATATTACGTTGTAGTTATTTTGGCTTTTATATTGTTTTTTAGGGTTCCGTACATCCAAAGGAAAAAGGAACCCTATAGGATCACTTTGTTGTCCGTCTGTTCATCTGTCTGACAAAACCATTTTTCTCAAGATAGCGTAATCAAGTTGAAATTTACATCAAAAGTAAATTTTTGCTGTAAAAAAATAGAACTTGTAAGCCAATGCGATCAAATGATATGACCGTTTATGTCGTATATTTTACGATTTCATAAGGAAATCAAAATCTATAGGGTACTTCCGGTTGACCTAGTATCTCGAAATTTGAACAAAGAAAAACATAAAAACTGGAATAAAACAAATTTAACAATTAGTAATGAAGAACGCTTCACCATGGCAGTTACAATGTCACCCTGGACGTTGCATTTCGTAACCTTTCGCGGCACTGCACTGCGCTCGTCACCCTGAGACATCGGCTCTAAAGTCTCTATAATGCCCAGTAATTAGCTAATAAGGAGGTTTTTAAACTCGATATGTCGAACTAGCATTTGATCTCTATGTAGCGTGATGGCAAGCGCCACGCCTGCCCATGGCAGTAGCAGACCGGTAGTTGCCAACTGGCATTGCAATACACTACAGATATTATTGGAAATGATGATCGAACCCTAAGCTTATGTTAGTAAATAATGGACTGAAGGATGTAAATTATACATAACTTTTTACGTTCAATAAAATTCATAGCTTACGTAACAGTAAAAGATACATATGTGGGCAATAATAAGAATATTGCAATAATAAAAAAATACTTTATGTGGCCTCGTTTTGCGGAAACATGGTATTTTCTGAAATAAAATATTTTATTCCGCTCCCTGTAATTTGGAATTTGATATTTTATTTCAATTATGAAATTCGTCAGTACATTAAAGTAATTTGGAAAATTGCTTTTGTTACAGTGTTTTTTGGCTTCGAGTGTCGATTCAAACGTATAACAAACATGATTTCATGAAAGTCACTTTAGGACTCCATTTTTTTATAATTTTACCAGTTATTTCATGATTTAGTTTTGTATGTGTTGCCTTCAATGTTATTTGGCAAAATGGCCCACTATTTGAACAAACTCCTAACTAAAGCTTATGAAAAAAATTGTGATGTTTGGTTAATGAAAACTGATACTCGGGCTTTGGCTAAGTAAGTCCTGTTTGTCTTGGCCTTGGAGACGAACTTCGGTGTTGCATCGTCTGAGACTTTATTTTCATCGACATCAACAACCCATGTCGTCCCACTGCTGAGCACGGTTCTCCCCTCACTTTGGTGGATAACATACCTAACTCCGAAATAATGTTAATTTTCGGGTAGGTATGTGGGTTTCCTCACGATGTTTCCCTTCATCGAATAGCGAGTGATAATTTTACATAAACACATTGGTACGTGCCCGCATTGGGATTTGAACTCGCAACCTTCTCCTTGGAAGGCAGACGTTCTCCCACTAGGCTACCGCCGCTTTTAGAGATTTTATTTTATAAGTCCTTAATCCTCTAAGATTCAATCATGAAAGTTGTTGAAAACTATTTCGTTACGCCATAATCCGCTCCAAAATTTCTTCGGAAGTTTCAGTACCCAAACAAAACTCCTATGAAGGAACCCCGGGTAAGCATGGACCATTAAAACTTATGTAATTAACGGAGAACCGTTGTTATGAGAATTCCTTATCTGTAGTTAATATAAAATAAACGTATTATATCGTGTTAGATAATTCATTTAAAGTTAGAAGGATAATTAATGAGCAAGAATATTTTCACTGCAAACTCTTTTTTTGTATTAGACTGAGTGACGAGACGACGGTCTGATGAAAGCGGTGGTAGCCTAGTGGGAGAACGTCCGCCTTCCAAGCAGAAGGTCGTGAGTTCAAATTCCAGTGCAGGGACGTACCAATGTGTTTCTTGTAAAACATATGTACGTAATTATCACTCGCTTTTCGCTGAAGGAAAACATAGTGAGAAAACCCACATACCTACCCGAGAATTATTTCGGAGGTAGGTATGTGATCCACCAATCCGGATCTGGCCCCCGTGGTGGATTAGGGCCTAATCCTTCTCACGAAAGTGAGGGGAGACCCGTGCCCATCAGTGGGACGTTATGGGTTGTTGATGACGAGACGAGCTGGCCGTTCACGATGGTAAGCGCTACGCCTGCCCATAACAGTTACAGTGCCACCCTGAACTTTGCATTGCATAATCTTGTATGGCACTGCAATGCGCTCGTCACCCTATGACATCGGCCCTAAAGTCTCAAATGCCCAGTAATTTCGCTGGAAACTTTCATCCAACCCATTGTGTTAGCATGGATCGTGTATTTGATGTTTGATGTGTATTGGATGTTCCAAATATTGACCCAATATTTGGAATATTGGTCCAAATATTGACCCAGTTCCCGCTGCTAAATTGAGTCGAAATTTTGCTAAATTTCAAGGTCGATCCTTACTTATATTATAAATGCGAAAGTAACTCTGTCTGTTGCTCTTTCACGCCTGAACTACTGAACCGATTGAAATGAAATTTGGTACAGAAATAGTCTAGAGCCAAGGAAAGGACATAGGGTAATTTTTGTTGCGAAAAAAGCATTGTAAGGGTTTGAAATAAGGGATGAAAGTTTGTATGGAAATATGTAAGGTTTCGGCTAAACCAAAGTATCGTCATTTTTGAAGCTAGAAGCTTCAAATTTATTTTTTAGTGTTTTGATTAGATATAAATAAATATAACATTCTACGCGGGAACTACGCGGGTGAAACCGCAGGGCGCAGCTTGTTGGTTATAAAGGTTATCTTGTACAAAATTATGGTGACAGCAAGCTAATCTCATGATAGAAATTGAAGGTAAACAGTTGGACCTCAGCGAGCAATAGATTGATGATGATAGCGAAACACATTTAAGAGTCTATTTCGACGTTAAAATCATAATACAACGATTAATCTCGATCTCACTTCATTGACTGTACGATGTTCAGTAGACGCCATATTTTTGCTGACTCCCTAAAATTCCAGCGAATTTTGGGATCTAGAAATCAATCTGGCAGGGGGGGTCTCGTCTTTAGCAAAACTCCGAAGAGTGGGAAAATAAAGTGAACTCAGTGAACCAGAAATAATTTGTAATGCGATATAATTAAATTCCACGAGGCTCCGCTGGGTTTCCCTTAAGCCGTGTTTTCTGTGGGTATTTTTCTCTACTCATCATCATCAACCCATATCGTCCCACTGCTGAGCACGGGTCTGCCCTCACTTTCGTGAGGAAGGTTAGGCCATTATCCATCACGGAGCTCGGTCCGGATTGGTGGATAACATACCTACCTCCGAAATAATTCTCGGGTAGGTATGTGGGTTTCTTCACGATGTTTTCCTTCACCGAGTGAGTAATAATTACGTACAAATGTTTTACAGAAACACATTGGTACGCGCCTGCACTGGGATTTGAATTCACGACCTTCTGATTGGAAGGCGGACGTTCTCCCACTAGGCTTCCTATGCTTCCTACCACCGCTTCCTGCTCGGTCTTCCTACCGTGGTCTACTTACTACGCAAAAACCTTTACACAAAACGTGGTCATTTTAGACAACATAACATAATCATTTTAGACAATATCTTGTTATAAATATCCTAAAAAAACATTAAACATTTTCAAAAAACTTACATATATGACAATGTTTTGTGTAGAGGTTTTTGTGTAGGGTGTAGACCAAAACACGCACAGGAGACACGGCTTTCCAAAACTTTGTTTTACAAGGTTTCAACGAATAAATCGAATTTCAGTAAGAAACCTAAGAAGCTCTTTCAGTATTGAGTTATAAAAACTTTAAGGAGGGTATTGGATGTTTCTAAGTTCTGTTTCAAGGACTTCTGTACCTGATTAAGTTAGCAATAGATCCACCCCTATCCACAAGTATCAGAAAGATATCGAATTCGATTCCGACGAATTTGTTCCCGTACGCTGCTTTCAAAAAACGTCAGTCACAATTTCTACCAGAAAGTCGTTTTTCGAATGCGCCGGATCGGGAATGAATTCGTCAGAATTGGATTCGAAAACATTTCAACACTTGTATAATTATGAATAATATTAATAAACAAGTAATATTTAATAATACACTTTCTATAAATAAGTTTTAAAGTAAATAACACATATTTGCGCTTAAGTTCGTCATCTCTCAAGATTTAGAAGACAAATAGTCGGTGAGATCCCGTCTTTGCGATGAAGGGAGATAAGCTTTAATAGTCAGGGAGCCACTGTTTTATTAAATTACACTAGATCATAAATTAGTTACATTTTGTCAGTTTTCTATTATAATATTAGTTAACTAAACATTGTTTATGGATGGATATTCAATTTGTACTCATCAGTTACCTCATATCTGATACAAAGATTAGTAATTGGATACTTAATATTATCTTTAGAATCACTTTCACGAAGATTACATTTGAAAAATACGCGATTGACGTTGAATGGTAATTAAAATCTAAATTTGTTTTAAATTCCTAAGAGAATTGTGTGCGTTTAGCCAAAATGTATGACATTGTAGCGATAAAACAATTTGCGACTTTGGCATACTTGGTGAGTAAATAAATCTGCCAGTAGCTCCATATCTACGTAAAAAAAGCCTTGCTATAGTATTCTTTGCCTTAAGACGGATTGCGAGTTCCCACGGAACTTTGCGAAATGAATGAATTAAATGTCTCCGAGGCGGAAGCTAGAGGTTAAATGCTTGAGAAGCTTAGAAGTAATAATAAAAGGCTTTAACAGTGGAAATACTGATTTTGAAAACATAATTGTGAAAATTTTATGTACGGTTTATGCAAACCGCACAAATTACATGCTTCCGCGGATTAGCATTCAACGGCAGTCGCCCTAACGCCATCATACCGTCAACACATACTTTACAACTTTACTTTACTTTACTTTTCTTTCTGCTAATAAACCGATTATTAATTAAACTAACTTTTAACTTTCTAAGATCGTGGGGTACGCACCCTACATTTTATGAGTGGTAAAGGTAGAGATAGTATTGGGTGTGGTGTCAATAATTTATGGTCTCAAAACTCAAAATTCAATTCATTTATTGTAAATAGGCAAAATATTGCACTTTTACACGTCAAAAATAATATCTTATACATAAATATAGAAAAACAAAAAATAAGTCAAAATATTATGATCTACGAAACTAATTATCATTATCTAATCATGTTTTGAGTTTGAAAAAGGACATTTCCCTTTCAAGTGGTGTCTGCCTGAATCTCGCACAGGAAAAAGAAAACTCCATTAACTCTACCAGTGCTTCGGAAACACGTCTGTTAGAGAAGATAGCACCAAGAAACTCTACGGGGATGGCTCTCTCTCTCAGCAACCTCTCTCCTGGAATTAACAGTCGCAAATTTTGAAGAGGTGATTATAACTTTATGTAGATAATTAATTATAAACAGTGTGTAGTATGCAGCGTGATGCAGCTTTTTGCGTTGCGGCGGCGGCGACGACGTGACTCCTTGTTGTGTTTTCACCCAAACACTGTATTATACAGATTATACTCATGCACGTTTCTCGTAATATCATAAAAAAATCCGAGTCACGTCCTACTTCATTATTATTTTTTAGCGACCTTTTCGCGTCAAGGACAGGGTCGTGGAGAGAAGATAATATTTCGCACGTCATCTGCTAGGGCGCAGGCGAGCTACACGCGTAGATGGTAAAAAAAAACCACGATAATATCACAGTATAAGGAATTTAGCAATTTGTTAAGCTATGATAATGGAATTCGTAGCATCCAGTTGTTTAAAAAAATTGTAAAAAAGAAAAAAAAAAAAACCCGTGTTATTGTATTGTAATGTGTTATACAGACTCTACAGTCAACAAATGAAATGAAAAAAAATTATACAGGTTTTTATGTGTTGCTCTTGAGGATGTGGAGTTGAACAACTACACATAACATTGTCGTTTTTGTAAATTTATAAGGTTTCGTACCCAAAGGTTCAAAAGGGACCCATGGCTTCGCTGTCTGTCTGTCCGTCAGACACCAGGCTGTATCTCATGAACCGTAATAGTTAGACAGTCGAAATTTTTACAAATGATGTATTTCTGTAGCCACTATAATAACAAATACTAAAAATAAGAATAAAACAAATACTTAAGGGGGCTCCCATATAACAAACGTGAATTTTTTGCTCATTTTTAGCGATATTGACAATGGCAACAGGTAGACGCTTGAAATATTCACAGAATATTTAGTAATATATTCACTTTAAAAATAAATAATTGAATTAAAATAAAATTAATATTTGAGGGGGGCTCCCATACAGAAAAGTACGGAACCCTTCGTGCGCGAGGCCGACTCGCACTTGGCCGGATTTTTTTTAACGTTTGAGGTTTTCATGTCAAACCAGATATGTCGTCAGAAATTACAATGTTTTGTGTGTAGGTTTTTGTGTAGTGTGTAGTCCTAAACATGCACAGGAGACACTTCTTAACAAATCTTACAAATGACAAACATACATCACATTACATGTAATAGATATAAAAACAAAATAATAAACGAAATTCACAATAATAATATGAAGGAACCGGTTGCAACACCGGTATGAAGGAACCGGTTGCAACACCGGATGTCGTGGCTCCGCAATTTCCTGCCAGCAACAGGAACTAGCGTAAAAGCAGGGCAATTGTTATCAACTCGAACACAGACCTATTTGTCGTTCGTACGAAGCAAAAGTCCTTAGGGACTCCCTGGAAACGAATTGCAGGAAACGACATTGCTTTTATTTTAGCGTGAAAGTTGTAATGGGGTTCTTTGTTGTCTGCGAAGCCTCGCATAGATGCTATGAGCTTAATAAAATAGTAGTTATGTAAAAATTCCGCCGCAGTACAACTTTTTTCGTAAAAACCTTATTATTCCACAAAAATATCCGGTTTCTGTGCGATAATTGTCAATAGGGGTAAAACGGCGTGCAATATGGATAGATAATAAGTAACAGATTAAAGACCGGTTTTTAATATTACAATATTAGAATAGATTGTTTTTAAATTGTACCTCACACCTTATAAGGCTTGAAATTACGAAAATTGAAAAAAAAATCGGTTTCTCGGAGCTATCTTCTGGGGCGTATTTCCGAAGCACTTGTAGAGTTAATGGAGTTTCCTTTTCCTGTGCTTTTTCAAACTCAAACCATAATTATTAGTTTAGTTATTGATATTTGAATTAATTTTTTTCTCTATGTATATGAAACTTAAGTATTGACTTGTGAAAGTGCATTATTTTTGCCTACTGACAATAATTGATTTAAGTTTTTAGTTTTTGAGTATTGATAAAATTGTTTTTTTTTTATTTCACTGAGTGACGAGACGAGCAAGTCGTTCACCTGATGGTAACCACTACGCATTACAGTTACAGTTCCACCCAGAACTTTGAATTGCATAATCTTGCGTGGCACTGCACTGCGCTCGTTTACGTTTATTGTAAAGTGTATGTTTAAACATTTTTAGCTTAAAATGTTTTTATATCATTTAATATATCCAATGTCACCTTGAAGTTTATTGACATTTTAGTTTATAAATCGTCTAAATGTTCATACAAGGCAGTAAAAAGTAGGATCGTAAATGTGCCGTAAAGTGCTGATGACGTCAGACGGCGCGCTAATACGGCCATAAACCTATTTTGAGGTCATACATAGATAAATTGAACGTATTAAATATTTATATATAGTTAAAGATATAAGATTGCCCACCTTATTTATTTATTTTTTTATTCTTTAGCACAAAAAATGAGTACAAGGAGTACTTAATGCTAAGTAGCATTTTCAACCAGTCATCCTTATTCATAAAAAAATTTATGACATTCAATACTATAATAATAATTAAATAATTTACCATATAGCATGGACATACCCTTCTGTTAGATTGTTAGTTTTAGTTTTAGTTAGTTTTAATTTATTATTTCATTTTATCTAAATATTGTTCTCAATAAATTTTCTTGCATAAAATAAATCAAAATCCTATATTGTAATCAAATAGAGCCTGACAGCTATAACTTGAAATCTAATTGTTTATGTTTAGCTATATTAACATAACGGTTTAAATATATATTCAATCAAATTCTCTTTACAAATAACTTTCAGTTTCATCTAAGTAGGAACATAATGAGCTAAATAATCTTGTTTTACTTTATAGTTGTATAATAGTGTAAAACTAATAATTAATAGATAAATCAGCATTGGGCTGTAACCTCTTTTCAAAGATGGCAGCCCTGAAAATCGAGTAGGCCGAGGGATTGGTTGGATATAAAAAAATGGCGGGAATCCTTAATATAAAAAGCTGTTGGATGGAAGATAATAATTATAGAAGTAACTAAAGGTAAATGGTTTTATTGGCCTGCAAAGGCTAACAATAGTTAGGCATTTCTATTCTATAGTTGTAATAACAAGTCTAGTAAACAAGCTCAAGGACGGACTAGAAGTCGTGAGCATAATTTTCAATAGAATTATTTTCATAGTAGGCAATGTAAGGAAATGACATAGATTAAAATATATCTTATCATAGAAATATTGAGTAATAGATATAAATGAAATTATACTAAACCAGTTCAAAGAAGAATGAGATAATAAAGAGACAGTTTTTTTTTTCTTTCACTTAAAAAAGGTTTACATACTTTTTTCTATAACCGGATAATCCTCTGCCAAAAAATGTTGTTAATTCAATTCAACGAGGAATATCACAAACACGCTGGGTAGGCTGTGTAAAGGGGGGGGGGGGGGGGGGGGGGTGTTACTTTATATTTATGTCAAGCATCCCACGCTTTAAAGCCATAAATAAATTTTTGAAATATTTTATACTAGCAGCACCCCGCGGTTTCACCCGCGTAGTTCCTGTTCCCGCGGGAATATGGGGATAGAACATAAAAAAGTACCCTATGTCCTTTCTCGGGTTTTAGACTATCTCTGTACCAAATTTCATTTCAATCGGTTCAGTAGTTTAGGCGTGAAAGAGCAACAGACAGACAGAGTTACTTTCGCATTTATAATATAAGTAGGGATTGCAGTTTTACTTCTACTATGTGTACACACATTTCGTTTTGTTTGTTAAATTCTTCATATAGCTATATAGAGTTAGAAAAAATACAGAAAGATTTATATCTAAATTGGTTAGTCACAAATACTTTCAAAACAAAGACGGTCTCCGAATAAATTGTCGGAGACATTCTTGCCGTCGCATTGAATGAATAAAGAATTCGTGCAATATCCCAGATTGACCGGAATTCATTCTGTGAACAAACAATCTCTCGCATACAAACGTTACGTTTAAAATATCCCGTAGCTTAGGAGCTAAAGGTCAAAATATTTACTGAAAGAATAGATCATAAGTTTAAGTTAATTTCTTCATTCTGAGGCTGTCTGGAAGAAATTGCTTTGAGCAATAAGGTTATCCATTGTTTCTTTGCTTTCACCACTTTTATGAGATAGCAAGAAAATGGCATAAGTAGTCATAAAATCGTTAGTAAGTTTTTTTTTAGTCATATCAGTGTAATTGAAAACCCAAGAAACTAAAATATGCGATATAATGTAACTTAATTTATGCTGATCAGTATCATAATATCTTTCTACTTTAAAGTTAATTTGCGACAAGAACGCGTTATCTCAAGCGACAAAAGAAGAGACAGAGAGAGAGAGAGCCTAACAGTTTTCTTTTGAAGTAAACCTTCGTTACGCACGTTTAACTTGGGGAGTAAGCTGGTGAATGCGTTACGAAAAATGTGATCGGGCGAGGCGAACGAAAGCTGAGAGGGAGATATAAGTTAGTGAAGATAGAAAGAGAGTTTCGTATATTTTTTGAAATATCTTTAAATTTATCGTTTTTAGTTATAGTTTTACTTTTACTATGTGTCCCAGCACACATTTCGTTTTTTTTCTATTCTATTCTATCTCGTCTTTATGGTGTACGTGAGATATACGTTCTTGTTGTTCTATGTGATGTACTTTTCCCTTATATCTTTGCCTAATCGTTCTATTTAAAAGATTCATGGAATTACCCGATTTTATTTACCGGGAAAGCTTGCAATGTATTTCTTTTGAATACAAAGAAAGGAACATACGTCACAGAATACAAATACGGACAGTAGGAAATGTCTGATCATTTTAACAACACGGTCGTCAGAAGAGACCGCTCTGAGCGATCAGACCGCCCATTGCGGCTCTAATTGTTAGATTTGTTTGGTTTTAGTTTTTTTTTATAATAGTTTTCTTTGTTCTGTGGTGTTTCAATAAAGAGTTTATCTATGTTGTCGGGCTCCTTCAGACTCTGTTATGTGTGTCTTATGATACAATTGTACACAATACAAACACTTCACGAATTTCCTAGAAATTATTAAAAATGAGACAATGAAGCCGAGACTAATATATAAAACTGTCAAAATAAATAATAAAATAAAAAAATGTTATAAAAGAACTGTTCAGTAAATACTCGTAGTTATTACACACTAATTATCGAGAAATAGCTAAACGAGCGTACAAATTAAGCCATGTCTTGTTTGAAACTAAAACATCAAACGTTTTAAAAAAAAAAAACAAAAAAAAAGTAAAGTTTTGTGTTTAAAAAAAGTTTTTGTGTAGTGTGTAGACCAAAACACGCGCGGGAGACAAGGCTTTACAAAGCTATCTACTACGAAAAACATAACTTAATGTATCGTTGTAATTATTGGTTGACAACGAAATATAATGTGTCAGAGTACACTCCCTAATGCCCTATAAATTACGCCCAAAAGAATAGATGACACAGTAATTAATTTGTGCAGAGTTGATATACTGCTTCTGTTTTTATATTGTGCTTTCGCCAAGCGATTACGAGTTGTATTGACATAGAATTTGTTGCGACGCGAAAGATGGCGCTTTAAATTGAACGCCTCGGATGTGTAAAAAAGTGAACTGAATCGAAAAGCAATTTATTTTTATTTACTTTTATATCATTTTCTGCTACCCGCTTCTTTTATCGCTGGAAAAGTTTTATTAGAAAAGAATAGGTTTATCAAATTTCCATAGCTTTTTATTTTCATTACTGTGTTCCGGTTTGAACAGCACTGTTTCCAGCAAAATTACTGGGCATATGAGACTTTAGAGCCGATGTCTCGGAGTGACAAGCGCAGTGCAGTGCCGCGCAAGATTATGCAATGTAAAGTTCTGGGTGGCACTGTAACTGTTATGGGCAGGCGTAGCGCTTACGATCAGGTAAATGACTTGCTCGTCTCGTCACTCAGATAAATAAAAAAAATATTAAAAGGAGTGCTCACTCTACCTTAAATAATTTAATGTTATTTTTAGGAGATTTAAATCCAATGGGGTGTTAAGTTAAAAACCCTAAAAATAAGCATATTTTTAAATATGACAGAAAAATGAGAAAACTAGATCAATTATGCCATTTTTTTGACATAGAACCCCTTCCATTTAGGAAAATAGAAACCACAAGGATCATGGTCCTACAAACATCAAGACTTAAAAAGCAAATACCTGTGGTTAACAGGGCAGGTTCACTTCCTGCGCTGGGCAAACTTACCCTACGCAGGAAGCGAACCACAAACTATCAACTCGCAGTCGCTTCCGCTTATTATTATATAATACTACAGTATACGTATAAGGAAGACCGGACCGGGCCCCCGTGGTGGATTATGGCCTAACCCTCCTCACGAAAGTGAGGGGAGACCCGTGCCCAGCAGTGGGACGTTATGGGTTGATGATGATGATGATACGTGTAATCAGATGAGTATATTATCTTGTGGTCTTCATTCTCATACCTTATTTTCGAGGAATCCTCCTGTTATATAGGTTCATGTATCAGGGATTACGTTTTCGAGGCTCGTTTTCGGGACAGCAGCATTCGAGCTTGCGTCATCATGTCACTGCGAATTTATGAAATTCAGCTTAATAATACTCGAATTAATATTCGGAAACGGAAGGCCATATAATAGGCTTTCTAGTGGAATTTATTATAGGGCGCTGTCATAGACCACATTTAATGGATTTGTTTAGCAATAATCCTATTTATAATTAGTATAAATGCAAAAGGTATGCCTGTTTAATGCAAATCAATGCAGAAACGGCTTAACGGATTTCGATGTTATAATAATTGATTTAGTATATGGGTATGGCATATTTTATCTACCAATCCGGACCGGGCCGTCGTGGTGGATTATGACCTAACCCTCCTCACGAAAGTGAGGGGATAACCGTGCTCAGCAGTGGGACGATATTGGTTATAAATAAAATAAATAAATAATATGATAAAAATTAAAAAATAAATCCACTATGAATGTTCAAACTAAATTTAATGTAAACAATTAACACTTATTCTATTATTTGAACAAAATTAAATTTAACCGAGTTATTTTTAAACATTGAATTTATAGATAGAATAGAAATACTTAACCTGGTTGCTTTGCTTACTTCTGAAACTTTTAAAAGTTTTACTGAGGCTTAATTACTTTAAAAACAAACTTTAAGCATAAAATAAATCTTTTATTACTCGTCACATAAAGTACTCTAACGAAACCGAGTAAAACTAATTAAAACTAAAATTGCTTCGAAATAAAAATGAAAAGACGCCTCCAAACATTTGGTGTTTATTAAACAGTGCTTAACTTTGAAAAAACCGCAAGTTTCGCGAATACTTTGATGAGCTCGCGATGAATTTGCTAATTAGTCGTAATGGTTGATACAACTTTTAAAAAAGTCTTTAGCGTAGAGAATCTAAATAAAATCTCTGATTCACAGTCTCATCTCATAATCTATACTAAAGGTTGACTGGAAGAGATCACTTTTAGCCATAAGTCTGCCTAAAAATTAAAGTTAACGTCGATCTAATATTTTCATACAAATATAATTACACGATATTATACAACTAGTTGTGCCCTGCCACGCTTCGCTGTGGCACATTCGCACATTCTCTGATATGTCACTGATGAAAATAGATAAAAACAATCCTTGATGCGGATTATATATCATGCTAAAATTTCAGCTCGATCGGCGCAGAACTTTTCGAGTTTTTGAAGCGTACACAAACCAACATAACATTTTTATATATATAGATGTCGAGATAACGCCTACGAGGAAACATTCATAGGATTTAATTTTAATTATCGTGAAAGTTTCATTGATATCCGAAAAAACGGGTATATATCGATTAACAACGAACGATTTCTAAAATATAAAAAGGCCTGTCGAGCGCGTTTACATTTTTCATCATCATCATCATCAACCCACATGGTCCCACTGCTGGGCACGGGTCTCTCTCTCTCACTTTCGTGAGGAGGGTTAGGCCATAATCCACTACGGGATCCAAATCCGGGTTGGTGGATTACCTACCTACCTCTGGAATAATTTACGGGTAAGTATGTGGGTTTCCTCACTATGTTTCCCTCGACCGAAAAGCTAGTGATAATTACGTACATATGTTTTACAAGAAACACATTGGTACGTGCCTGCACTGGGATTTGAACTCACGACCTTCTGATTGGAAGTCGGACGTTCTCTGACTAGGCTACCACCGCTTTCATCAGACTAAACGTGAATAACAAAAAAATATTGCGTATTTATTGTAGCTTACCCAATCGGCCATTTTATTATCATCATCATCATCAACTCATAACGTCCCACTGCTGGGCACGGGTCTCTCCTCACTTTCGTGAGTTTCACATTTTATTATGATGATGGTTATTTATAGTACCTACCTATATCTTAAAACGCTTCCTGTTATTTCTCTCAGACCTCTTAAAAAGTAATTGCGGAGGTAAGTGCTGTTGAGAGCTAAGCGAGGTAATTTGAAATGGGTTCAGAAAATAAAGGCGCTTGAAGATTATTTCACTATTAACTCTATGTCCCTATAGATATTGCTGATTTTCCTCTGTTATTAAAGTTGGTTTTTCCGAGGGGGCGAGGAATGGGTTACAGAAAGCCACTTTGCTACGATGAATGTTGGACCACGCATGGACCCTACACAGCCTATTGGTCTGGAGTTCCAGAAGCCAGTAGAGAGTGTCAGGGAGTTGGTGTACTGCTTTCCGCTGGGATCGGAGCATGTGGAAAGATGTAGTCTCTGCCTATCCCAACGGGAGAAAGGCGTGACTGTATTTATGTAAAATTGGTAATACTGCAAATAGCGAACAAGAGATTGAAACCAACTTACGAGGGTGAATCAAAAAGTTCTTAGAAGTGCATATATATGAAACCTTTTTGGATCAAGTTCGATATTCAAATTAAAGAGTGTCTATCACACTATATTTATGCAGACTGTCACTTGTTTTTGTCAGTTCGTTCGCATGTAATAAATTTTTTTGTGCAACGAGTTGCTAAAAAGTCAAAATTATGGATAAAAGTGAGTTACGTGCGGTGATAAAATATCTCAGTTTGAAAAAAATGTCTATGAAGGAAATTTTTTTGGACATTCAGCAGACATTAGGGGGTGATGCTGTACCCTATTCTACGGTTGCGTACTGGGTGGCTGAATTTAAAAGAGGTAGATCAAGCTGTAAAGATGACCCGCGTTCTGGGCGGCCTTCAACCTCCGTTACAGAAGAAAATGTCAAAAAGGTTGAGAATCTGGTTTTGGAAGACAGAAGAATGACTATAAAACATATAGCTGAGATCCTAAAGATATCTTTTGGTAGCGTTCAATCCATTTTAATTGATTCACTGGGGTTCAAAAAAGTGTCTGCAAGATGGGTGCCACGAATGTTAACCGACGAAAACAAAAAGCGACGTTTGGAAATTTCCAAGCGTAATCTCGAAATGTTCCAGCGTGATTCGGATAATTTTTGCCGTCGTCTTGTCACCATGGATGAAACGTGGGTCCACCATTTTGATCCTGAAACTAAAAGACAAAGCATGTCTTGGAAACGACCATCCTCTCCATCCATTAAGAAATTTCGAGTTGCTCCTACCGCTGGCAAAGTTATGGCCTCTGTGTTCTGGGATAGTGAAGGAATCCTTTTTATTGATTACATGCCAAAAGGCCAGACGATTACTGGACCCTATTATGCAAATTTAATCCCGAAAGTGCGTGAAGCGATTAAAGAAAAACGTCGTGGAAAACTGTCGTTGGGCGTGTTGTTCCTTCAAGATAACGCTCCTGCTCATCGATCGGAAGTTGCGCTCAACGCAATCCGCTGTGCTGGCTTCAATCTCCTTGACCACCCACCATATTCTCCGGACTTAGCCCCAAGTGATTTTCACTTATTTCCAAAATTAAAAGAGGAAATTCGTGGAACAAAATTTCACGATAATGACGCGGTTATAGCTGCCGTAGAGGACTTTTTCGAGAGTCAAGAAAATAATTTTTTTTCACAAGGAATAAGGAAGTTAGAAACGCGTTATTCTAAATGCATTGCATTGGAGGGAGATTATGTAGAAAAATAAAATATTATTATTTAAATCTTTGCATTTTTTAATATTGATTCCAAGAATTTTTTGATTCACCCTCGTATAAACAGTTGCCTTAGTTAAATGGGTGAGCAGGTTGCTAGCTTGAAGGTAAACGTCTTGTGATTCCCACCATCTCCGCATATGTCCACTCTTCGTACTACGAGAAACTAAATGCGAAAGTTTGATAGCTTTTCGATCACCTCAAAATGTCTGAAGGGATTTTAATGAAGTTTGGTACATAATAGACAATTTGTAAAAGCGTATCCTTGAAATGGAGTGTCAAAGTTGAGATGGAAATCAAGAAAACCGCGAGGCGCAGCTAGTAAGTAATATATGAACTTGGTCAAAAAACACGTTCGAGCTGGCATTTTTCTCGTTTTTCCACAATACGCGACGCCTATGCCTCAATTGTAATACTAAATAAACCAAGTAGGGTTTAAAGCGGATTTCACACGACGTGGCCTACCGCTGCGGTGCGCGGTGGCGGTGCGCCGAGTTTTGGGTGTAGAATAAACGAGGTCTTTGGTAACTTAGTTTACTGAAAACCTCTGGACCTGTACAGATAATGATAATTCTATGAGTGTGGGTCTTTTTAGGGTGATATGAGATTCATGCACAATGTGAAGTATTATATTGTAAGCAGAAACAATTACACACGGTAAATAAATCGATTAAAACTGTAATTATATGACAAACAGAAGCACGCGTTGCGTATCACGGCGGTGGTCGGCGTCTCTCTCGCTCCCGTTCTCGCGTGTGGAGTCATTGACAGATGCGCGAGGCGTTACGAGCGGGTTTCCGATACAATATGTTAATTGAATAAACTATTGGAACAAATTTTATTTCTTAAAAATCATGCAATGTTTATTTTCATTAATCAATTAAAAAGCTGAGTATGGAGTCAGTAACTAACTCACACCATAACGCGTGGCGTCGGATCACGCACCGCGGCAGCGTCGGTGCGGGGGATGGCGCTGTATGACATACGTCTTGTAGACATAACAAAGGGATGCCAATAGGGGCACAAATATCTTGCCTTTTCTTATCGAGCAACCTATCGCGGCAATGCCATTTCGTGCTTAAGGCCTGCCAGCGACACTTGAGCACATCCGATAAAAACGTAACCCTCTTTTTGAGCAGTCGGGTAAAAATAAAAGACGCTGGATTTTTTTCGTTTATCGTATGGAAACTGATAAGACTACTCGTCGAAATCGAGTACCTACTCGAAACGAGAAAATGATCGATGGTAATAAAACAGACTTCTGCGGCAGTTCGAGTAGGTACCTACCTCGTTTTTTTTCTAAGTAGGTTGGATCTCTAAATAGATGGCAACATCAAGACGAATAATAAAAGGTAAAACTCATTTAAAAAAATAATTATTCAAATTTTAACGAACCCTTGTTGAAGGATAATCCTTAATTAACAAAATAAATTCGTTAGATATTATAGTAAAGGCACGAATTTAATTAAAAAAATATTTATAAAATTTAAATTCATTAACTACCATCACATTAAGCAACATATTAAAATTAATGAAGTTTCATGAATTTTGTGCTTTGTGGCCTATGAATAAATGGAATCAAAATGTATATAAGTTTCATATAATATTAAATTGTCTTAGGTTTTACAACGAGCTAGATTTATATTTTATTTTTTGTGTATTTTTGTAAGCTTTTCACACAAAACTCAAACCATTTAACGTGAATACCACTTTTATGAATCAAACACTTATTCTCGTGAACGAAGGGAAGAATTCGAATTATTAATAATATTTGACTGAGTGTCGAGGCGAGCAAGTTGTTTATCTGGTGGTAAGCGCTACACCTGTCCATAACAGTCACAGTACCACATAGAACCCTGCATTGCATAATCCTGCACGGCACTGCACTGCGCTCGTCACCCTGAGACGATGGCTCTAAAGTCTCATATGCACAGTAATTTTGCTGAAAACAATGCCCAAATAATTGGACAAAAACCAATATATTCAAACCACTATGGGCATTGGCTATTGAAGGTTCGAAAACCTGTATGGCTATTCATATGACGTCACACATGCTAAACAATTAATGATGAATTCTTAACGTACACATAGCTATAGTCCACGCGTACAAAGTATAGAATAGAATAATACAGTATTGAAATGATATTCATAGTTTAAGTTATGCAAAACCTTTTTCACTATCATATTTCGCCATTTTAGGATAAAATGGTTAAAATTAAAGCGTCCTGCAGACTATGCGGCATCATTTATAAAGCCTGGTATAATTTATTAAATCTGTCATTATTCAGAGGTAGGTCACCTTTTTGTTATTTGAAGCTCTCCGTTTATTAGGCACTTCACCTGCAAACACAAACATTTAATCAGACGGCCTCTATTAAAACTTTCTCATGAGATTCCAGTTTTTTTTCTTCTTATTTGTTTGACCTTTAACATGTTTTTGTGATTAATTCATTAATCGAATGAATATAATTGACCTCATTATTTTTAGCTTATTACGTTTCCACTTATAGGATATAAGCTTTCCATTACACATAGAGTGAGGGCTGTAATCCACCACGTTGAGCCAGATCGGGTTATTGGATGTCTTTGAATTTTGCAATTTCTACACATGTCGGGTTCTTCGAGATGTTTTCTTCACCGTATTTATGTTAAAAGATAGCGTTAACATCAGCCTATCACATTATATCACACTAATATCATTAAAGAGATAATTTGTGTGTATGTGTTTCCCCTCTTCAGGCCTCACAACGGCTGGACGGATTTAAATGAGATTTGGTGTTGGAGATACATTTATTACTCCAAATTTACACATAAAATACTCATTATCCCTGGAAAGAGAATGAAACTGCGGGGTACAGCTAGTCACTTATAAGTCATTGGTGCGAGCCGAGATTAGAACCCAGTGATTTTATAGCGTACATGTTACCTTTCTGCCAGCATTTCGGATAAAGTAAAATGTAATAATAACTTTGTGACATATCAAGTTTTATCAGAAGTGTTGCCGGGGGGGGGGGGGGGGGGGGAGACGGGACGGAGGAAGGGGTAGAGTTAGGAGGTTAGGGTGGGAGGGACGGAGACCCAAATTATCTTAAATAAAAATGTTAACAGACATAATGTTGCTGTGGAACAGATGAACAATTGATCCCAAAGAACCTTGAAGGCCTGTTAGCATCTAATGAATATGGAATTAACGTTGCCAAATG
The DNA here is from genome assembly GCA_912999815.1 of Campaea margaritaria. Taxonomy (NCBI): domain Eukaryota; kingdom Metazoa; phylum Arthropoda; class Insecta; order Lepidoptera; family Geometridae; genus Campaea; species Campaea margaritaria. The sequence goes on from OU538800.1 coordinate 9,846,981, forward strand.
TTGATTACCCCTCTTCTTTGAACTACCACGTTTGAAAGTCTTTCGTAGCTAAAAGTAGAAAATAATTGTGTTTAAGAAAGTAAAGAGACTTCATTTGTTTGAGAGAACATAAAAACAACCATAACATAAAATAAATTATTTTCTTACTGTCATTCGAATTCAAATAACTTTAACATGAGCTTTAAGAGTTACAAAAATCTACCAGTATATTCGATATAAACCTAAAAAAAGGCAATTTTTCTTTGTAAAACAAAGTATCGGGCGGGACAGGTCGTTTACTTGATGGTAAGCGTCACGCCGGCTCATGGTAATATGGTATATGTCTGTCTATAACATTAGCAGCACCACCCAGTATTAAGCATTGCAAGGTTTTGCGTAGCACTGCACTGCGCTGTGGCATTGCTTAATTTCAAATAAGTGCCTACATTGTATTAGGTACTGCCAGTTTAGACAAAATTAGCATCAGTGTTACGTTTATTTAATTAAATTACAAATTATTTCAAACGCTCCCTTACAAGCATTTCAAATCGAGCCAATCTAAATATTCAGTTTTACGAATTTCGCTAAATTCTGTATTATACAAATGCCAACTGAATCCAATTGAAAATAAGGATCATTTCCGAATAACAATAAAATGCTAAAATATAACTGTATACCCTAGTTGTATTAGAAATTGCACTTTGACGAAAGTCATTAGGGTTCCAAATTACATAATTTAAGTCTGCTCTTAGAACGGACGGAGTATAGCTAATAATTTGGTTCAATTATGCTCAATGAGCTTATGTGTGTTTGCGAAATGAGTGAAATGTGTGCATAGTTGCACGTGAAATGGATAGCGTGGATGCAGAGTAATAGAGGGGGTGAGGCCTTTTAGTTAGGTCATTAGTTATGACCTAACTTCAAGGCCTCGCCCTATATAAACTCAGTGACACGGAGAAGGTATAAAGATTTTTTTCACACTTCGTAGAGCACTTCGTACTTTTTTTAATTAATTGACTGAGTGACGAGACTAGCCAGTCGCTCGCCTGATGGTAAGCGCTATGCCTGCCCGAAACAGTTACAGTGCCACCCTGAACTTTGCATTTCGATTTTTTTGTTGTCAATAAGTTACAAGAAACCTTTTCAATAAGTTACTCCTCCGAAAAACAACAATCAAAACCTATTTATATATATTTGAACTATTACAACCAAGGAAGTTTTACTTAAGAAAAAGGAATTCATACTTAATTAGCAACTTGTCACTAGCTGTACACTGGTTTTGTTCACGAAACCGACCACAAAACTTTCAAGCCATGATATAATTTAGTAGCGTAGCAAATAGACAACCTCAAAGACAGTCTGACAAACTGTCTTGTGGACCATACTTGAAATAATAAAAACCATGGGAAGTTTTCTGTTTCACTCACTCTCGTGTACATTTTGAATAAAAGAGTTGTGAGACGGCTGTTGCCTTTAATCTTCCTTCTATAACTTGTTCTTACTCTGATATTAAAGCTATTTCACCAGTCGCAAATGGAATTCAAATCGTTTAACGTACTAGTAATGCAGTGTACTGTAGCATTTAAGTACTCACTTAAGTATATGTTAGCACTTAAGTTAGTTATGACCTACGTTTTGCGGCGACAAGTCGTAACTTAAACTTAAAAAGCGACACTTAATATCTAGCTCCTTTCCCTCTACGACAAAGCGGACTTTTTCCAAGTCTTAAGTTTTACACGTTCACAATAAGTTAGCAGTAAGTTACGTTGTTCTCAAGTGGACCGGACTAAGTTATTTATGCATGTAAGCTAGGAAGTTGGGCAGACTTGTGAGTCAAGTTAGGGGACAGTTTTACTTCAATGCTATGTTATACATTATGCTGGTTCAAAAGAAAGTATTTCTTTAGGTCTTATTTTGTATATTTTGGAATACAATCCTGCAAAGGAAGGCGTGTTTCTAATACCACAGCCTTAAAAAATCTACCATTGTTCTATGGAAGTCTTAGTTGGCAGTACCGTGGAATGCATACCCTGCGATTCTGAGTTCTAGTTCTGTATCATTGGCTTCAACCTACCAACCTTTCCCTTTACAAACTTAATTACTGATATGAAACTCCCAAATTTCATTAAAACGTCACGTCTCTTAAATTTGGCGCCCAACGTGGGCGTAAACAGGAGCCAATTTGCTATAGCACATAATTACCAAAATAAAGATCACCACATCCTTTGACATTTTACAGAAAAGTTTATTGCGTATGTACTTGTACAGTACATTTAGAGGCGACCTCGATTTCCATGCGTAACAACTTGGACCGAGAGGTCATGGTAAGTAACCACACCTAATCGAGTACCAGAATGATACATGCCCTTTGTGGAAATATACTAAAAGTTACTTTCAAAAAAGTAGGTCTGCCGCGCCCTGGCTGGGGCCCATGGTGGGTTCGAGCGATTTCAAGGGAGCATTTCAGATCATCGAGTACCACCAACGTACTATTTGTAGCTTTGGCCAACCTAATAAGTAACCCCTCGGTCGGCCTGAGGCGCTTTCTTTATCCGAGTGATTCTGTGTTGGTTTATATATATGACTAGCTGTACCCTGCCATGCTTCGCTGTGGCACATTCGCTGATATGTCACTGATGAAAAAAACAGATAAAAACAATCCTTGATGTGGATTATATATCATGCTAAAATTTCAGCTCGATCGGTGCAGAACTTTTTGAGTTTTAGAAGCGTACACAAACCAACATAACATTTTTATATATATAGATTTGCTCATTGGCGACAAGAATGTGTCAAATCTTCAACATGTTGGACCTGAGATACCACGTTCTAGTCGCAAATTAATTATGATTGATTCTACGGATATTCCTAAAAGTCGTTGGATTGAATGTCGCGAATGTCGCTGGGCGCGGCAGACCAAGTTTTAAAGAAGTGACATTTAGTCCATTTCCATATAGGGCTTGTCTCATCCTGGTTCTCAATCAGGTATGGCTGTCTACTGTGGGCTCTCGGTCTAATTCACAATAACTTTGCTTACTTGCTTTTACGACTACAAGATCTGCATAAATCTGAAACCCAAACTCACTGAAACGTGAAGTCAACCGTATTACTGTCAACTTGCGATTCAAAATCGTACAAGGTTTTCTACAAAGGGGTACACAAATTGGTTGTTCTGATTTTTAAGGAGACATAACGCAAAAGAGCTGTGTTCTATTCATACTATTGAAGTAGACAAAAATAACCTGGATACCCCTTTGAAGAGTCTATGCCGTCAGTAACGAAAGGATTATGTATTTATGGAGTGTTAGCCTCTTTCGTAAGTTTTACAATAGATATAAAGGTCAAGCATTTTAACCATATCTAACATGAAGTATTAACATTTCAAATATAAAAGTATCGTATTTAAATAAAAAAGAATTTCAGCATCATGAAAGATCATCACTATGGAAAGGTTCCAATGATTTCGCTGATATTTTGTTATGTTGGTATGGGAAGAAAAATTGGAAAATTTCAGGAAGTTCGGGATTAAGACGTCAACATAAGGTTTAAAAAGGTTTTGTGTTGACAGGTCTTCTCAGTTCTCATGTAAGATTAGTCTGTGACAATAAAACCTTAACAAAGTTCAAACTTAAAGTTTAAATTAATTATAGACCATTATATAGGATAGCGGTGGTAGCCTAGTGGGAGAACGTCCGCCTTCCAATCAGAAGGTCGTGAGTTCAAATCCCAGTGCAGGCATGTATCAATGTCTTTCTGTAAAACATATGTACGTAATTATCATTCGCTTTTCGGTGAAGGAAAACATCGTGAGGAAACCCACATAGGTATGTGGCTATGTTATCCACCAATCCGGACCGGGCCCCCGTGGTGGATTATGGCCTAATCATCCTCACAAAAGTGAGGGAGACCCGTGCCCAGCAGTGGGACGTTATGGGTTGATGATCATGATGATGATGGGACACCATTGGGCGACTTCTAGCATAACTAAATACGTGATATTTTTCAGGTTGTTTATAATGTCGCCTTTTCAAAAATATAGACCCGAAACCCAAATAACTTAGCTTGAAGATTAGACTGGTTACCATAATTTGGTGGCCGTTGAATAATTCCCGACTATTTTCGTATCCTTTAAGAGCGGTGGGACCGCGACCTCAAATAAAGTAATTTTGGTCAAGTTTGATCCGTTTTCACATAAGAGTCTGAAGGGAATGATATAAATTGGTTTCAGAAATTTTTATTTTGGGTATATATTTAATCTTAAATAAATATCTTATCCGCGACGTTCAATTCATAAAATTACAGTTACTTAACAGTAGTTAAAGTTACAGATGTCTCAGGGTGACGAGCGCAGTGCAGTGCCGCGCAAGATTATGCAATGCAAAGTTCTGGGTTGTACTATAACTGTTATGGGCAGGCGTTGCGCTTACCGTCAGGTGGACGGCTTGCTCGTTAGTCAGTCAAATAAAAAAAGTCATCACTCTATCTATAGATAGCAGTCGTTAGCAGGCCTTTGGGCGGTCTGACACATTCTGACATTAGTGGCCGATAATGCCTCATTCGACAAACACGAGCGATGACATCTCATAAAAGGAAAAAAGGAATACATCTGAAAGGACAAAAGGCCACCAAGGAATAAGACCGAGAGTCGTGGGAAAAATAGGGAAAGGCCTACATCTAAAAATGTACCCAAAAATTCTGAAGAAGAAATAAAGTGCGGACTTTGTAATGACGGATCGCGATATCCATTCGCAGTAGACACCGATAGCTGTTAGTCATATCTACGGTTAGCGCGATACAGTACCCAGAAGTACATATTTTATTAAGATAAAATTTTTGCAATTTACTACTTTTAAAACGACAAATCCCAACTCGCTGACTTTATTATAAGTTACGCGTCAAATTGGAATTCTGAACAGCGCCGCGGCCGGGACAAACTTGTAGAGATATGCAAATATGGAGGGTTTGGATTTTGCATTCCGATGTCTACACTAGTTGACTCTAAGGCTTAAATACAGAAACGGAACTGAGCGTGGACTATGGCTTCTCTCGGTCAAAATGTATATTCATGTGTGTTGATGAATCTAGTGTCTTGTTAAGATGATAACACCATTGTGATGTAATGAAAACTTAAACTTTTCAGGAGACGAACAATGCAGAATGATTCATCATTAACATAACCCATATCGTGGAGTTTCGCCATAATATTGTGAGGAGAAATAGCTTATAGTCCACCACAAGCGGGCCCTGGTCCAGATTGGTGGATAAAATACCTCCGAAATAATACTTAGACATGTGAGTTTCCTCACGATGTTTTCCTTCACCAAAAAGCGTGTGATAATAATTATTTATTTGACTGCTCAACTAGACGAGCAAATCAACCTGATGGTAAGTGCTGCGCTACCCATAACAGTTACAGCACCACCCAGAACTGTGCATTACATAATCGTCCGCTGCACTGCCCAAAGCTGATGAAAAAAAAAAAGATTTTTAGTATCTATGTAAAAGAAATAAGATCACAAACAAAATAGTGGTTCACAGTCAGTAGAATTAAGATCATGACTCCAATTCAAAATGAGATCACAACAATCACGACTTCAGCTCCCAACCAGCATAATTATAACGGTGTTGCCACATAATTTATTCAACAAACCTCAGAACAAACAAACTCAATAACAAGGGCGGTAATACATCAGGGTAAATAGGTTAACGTCACACACAGTAACCATCAGGGGTAACACAATTTTCCGCGGTAGGTACTGCTAAGCATTGTGTGGTCGAGGTCTAGCCGAAATTGTATTACTGTGCCACCGCACCGTTGGAGTATTAATTCGAAACCTAAAGGTAAATATAAACCGGGGTCGGCACGAGGTGGAGGTTGTGGTGGTTGGTTCGTAAATAAACAGATGACAGCTGTATGGTATGTAGGGATACTAGAAATGGATGCTTTTGTAACATGATATAATTGTTTGTGTTGGTCGTAACGTTGGCGTTAACGGCAGCTTCTGCATTCGCGTCAGCGTCTGCATTGGTGTTAGCGTCTGCATTTCCGCCAGCGTCAGCATTGGCGTCACTATAGGCGTCTGCGTTGGCGTCAGCGTCTGCATTGGTGTTCGTGTTGTTATCAACATTGGCGTCTGCGTTGGCATAGGCGACTTCAGTGGCTTTATCACTGGCGCTGGCATCGGCGTCTGCATTGGCGTCACCGTCTGTCTTGGCGTCGGCAAGGGCGTCGGCTTCTGTTTAAGCGTCGGGGTTTGTGTGTGCATCAGCGTTTTAGACGTCAGCTAGTTTAAGTTGACCACCCTTTGTTAATGGTGACTTATGTTCGTTGTTCATTACACAGAATTGCTTTTGGTGATCCTACAATTTGAATGAATGTTTTATTCTATTTTGTTTCACTTTAAACCCAGAACTTCCAAATGAAGCTGGATTCTCGAAAGTAACAGACAAACAGCGAAACAAATTAGTAAAGTTTTTCGCTTCCAAACTTTAGTTTTCAAGAACATGCCACATGCAATTTATGAACAGAGGACCGAAGCTGTAATCAAATGTGAATCGCAGTACGGATGGTCAGTATATGTGTGTTTAGATTAAATCTTGTAAATAAACATTAACCTAGCATGAAAAATTGCAACTGAACAATGGGTATTCAATTGAGTTGAAAATTGGCTTGCTCGTCTAGCTCCGATGACGATACAATATTATTGTTACAGCGAGCGCAATTGATGATAGCAATGGAAGAAAACAACAGATGGCGACCAATGTTACATTGATATCTAACATTGGTCGCCGAGATATCTGTTTGGGTTCGTTTTAATCACATTTCAGTGCAAATTTTTTGTTTTGATTTCGTACAATGGGTTTATTGACGATTGAAACAATTCATTTTATTTATTTATTTATAAAAGTTGCACTTAGTTAGTTATGGAGGCCGCAGCCGGAGGGTGCAAAGAAACCCCAAATGTTCTTAAACTAGGTTTAAGTCTAGTCTAGGCCGAAGTCACCTAAAATTACGGGGATTACAGTATATAGAGACATGGGACAGTTCTGCTGCGTCTGCGTTTCGCTGTATCGCCGCTGGTCACACGGTGTGTTGTGGAATGCGGTGTCATCATTCTGGTCATCGGACGGCTACATAACAAGCTCATTGGTAATTTTTTTTAATACTGGTTTGGCTTGTAAAAGGGTTTTACTTTCTACAATATAGTTAAGTATTGTGTGTGATCTAGACAAGAATATTATATCAAGTCTCTACTGTTTGTATGTATGTCTTCTTGGAAATGTCAAATAAGTACCTAGTACAATATAATCGGGGACTGAAAGTTCAAGGGACTGAACACTTTCTAAGCCACAGGACCTTTTCAAAGACTTTACGAATGCGGTGACCTATGTAGTGTGGGATAAAGTGGAATGGGTTATTGACTGGTTCTTCTAAAGTAGACTTATCTAAGTATTTTTTTTTTATGATTTGGCTTTCTACGAATCGTGTATTCAGCCAATGTCAAGTATGCACTTACTTATATCGAGATTTTTTTAAGGTGGTTCGTTTCGCTTAAGGCCAGATTTTTTTTTTCTTTTTTAACTTTTGAGTTTTTAAGGCAGTGGGCGAATAAGGATTGATGATGATGATTTGTTAGTTATGAATCACATCGATGTATCACTTGCTACTTAAATTAATAGTAATTTCAAAATTCAAAGTTCCGTATACTTATAATTCAGCTACGACCCAACCCTACCTTATTCTCACACTACAGTACGTCGAATCAAGGTCAAGCCACTGTGTCTACACACCCTCCATGTAACATAGTATTACGCGATATACTATATTGTGTAAACAGCGTACATATCTGATCAAAGGATTTCGACACCGCATTGTTTATTTTCACGTCCTATCATATCAGGTTGTAATAACATGTGAACGTGATACGTTCCAATATTAATGTTCGTAATACTTTTTAGGGCCTATGCACACGGCGTATTTTATGCGCGCAGAAAACGCGCGTTTCACGAACGCGCGTTTACGCCGCCGTAGATGCCCAGAATGCAGATAGTTGCATTTGTATCGATTCAAACGCGCGTAAAAAGCGATAAAAACGTGGACGAGAAGCGCTTTCGAAACACGTTTGTGTCGCGTTTGAATCGATACAAGCGATTTTAAACGTTGAATTATAATGACCACACAATCTTCTTTCACTCGTAAATGGGTCTGTCCAATAGAGTCGTTTATTTAGGCGTTTTATTTTATTTTACTAAAGTAGTGATAAAGTCACCCGACGCCAAGGTACAACTGGCAAGCACCTGCAGCGCGTTTGTATCGATTTATCTGCGTGTTTGACGAACGCGCGTTTACAGCACCACACATTTTTTCACGTGTGCTTAGGCTGCGACTCAATCGAGTTTGAGTTGCGTAAACGCGCGTCTTCTGCGCGCATAGAAAACGCCGTGTGCTTAAGCTCTTATATGTAAATCTTATTACTGTTCATCCACTCGTGTTGGATTTTGACGGCCGTATTATTTGGAGTAAAAATGCTTCGTAGATGAAATATTGTTCTAATTTTCTGTATATCCTACATATGTTTTCGGTAGTCTTATTGTGATAAGTAATGTGTTGTCTCTGTTGTTTCTTGTGTTGAATTGGTTAAACTTTTGTTTCTTTTATTCTTTATTTCGATAAGGTCTATCTTATTATATTGTCCAGTGCGTTCGTCTGTCCATCCGCCTTGTCTTTCTTAGCACATAACTAATCAGAGATAACTTAATATTTGGTCTCAGCTATTTCTAATAATTTAATAATCCTCATGATTATTTCTTTTGGGCTAGCTACTTTCCCATATGAAGACTCGTGAATAACATTGAATGCCAAAAAGTTATTAGTAAGAGAAAAACAAGTTTTTCTAGTTCTATTTCTTTGATTTCATGCTTTTTTTAGCCGACTTCAAAAGAGGAGAAGGTTTTCAATTCGAGTGTTTTTTTTTGTTTGTTATCTCAGAACTTTGGTAACTATAGAGCTGACTACGACGGTTTTACAAAAAGGTGGTTGGTTTTTTTTTATAAAAAAAGTATATCAAAATGCAAACAGATGGCAATAAAAGGTCTGTTTCTTAATAAAAAGATATTCATTATTTTTTCCGTAGAGTCTTCAATTATGTACATGTAAAGTGGAGACGATCATTTTTATGACCGTAAATGACCCGTTTTATTTGGTTTGCCTGTCCTTTAATAACATCGCTATATAATAGGTCAGTGCTATAATATACAGCATGTATTTTTTTTGCTAAATTATCTGCCGTGTTTTATAAATTGAATAACGTAGATTTAAATGTCACCAATAGCGGGCTCGTGACTTCTTTGAGAATTTTTCGCTATTTCAAGGATTTTGCAAAATAAATCACCCTGTATAAGACTAGAGTCCCCGACTGACAGCTTATTACTTCGCTTGTACATATGTTCTTCCCCATATGAATGTAATTTGTCTATCTGTTCAGTACACGTTTCTCGAAGATGCTAAATAATTCATGAAATACCTCTGGAGCCTCATGCTGCAAATATAAATGAACAGCATGATTTACTACCCTCTAATAAAGTTTGTTTGTTTATCAAATGAGGTAGGCTATTTTGTCAGGCAGCTTAAGGGGTATCTGACGTGGCTTCAATCGATAAATAATCGGGGGTGACAGTTTAACACGTTGTCTGCTGAACCGGATTTACATTTGGGCACCGTTCCGGACCGTGTGTGTTTTCCAGCAATGACGTGCCGTCTGAGTGAGCCGCACTGTAGTAACGCTGCATTAAACACACATATCTGTGTATCGCCGCACAGCCGGCACGTAAGCTGCGTTAGCACAACATGTGTGTTTTCACCAGTGAACGTGTTAATGTGCCAAAGCATGGAGCGATGGAAACCGTAGATTTAACTTACAAAAAGACAAAAATGCGGCCGAAAATCGATTTAGGTATTTTTGGATTGCAACGCGCGCAAGTAACCTTCCTCCCATTCATCATCATCATCCCATAACGTCCCACTGCTGGGCACGGGTCTCTGCTCACTTTCGTGAGGAGGGTTAGGCCATATTCCACCACGGGGGCCAAGTCCGGATTGGTGGATAACATACCTAAATCCGAAATAATTCTCGGGTAGGTATGTGGGTTTCCTCACGATGTTTTCCTTCACTGAAAAGCGAGTGATAATCACTAACTTATACCTATCTCCCTCTCAAATTCCGTTCGCTTCACCCGATCACATTTTTCGTAACGCAGCTTACTTCCCAAGTCAAGCGTGCGTTAAGAAGTTTTACCTCAAAACACCGCTGTTTTAACGTATACACAAATAATATTCTCTTATAATAATTATTTCTCACGACCCACCGTACAAAAACGTCAATATGCCACAAGTCACGCAGAAGGACTGTGTGTCATGTTCCTATTAGATAACAAAAACTAGCGTGAAAGCAAGACAATATTTCCTCTTGACAGAAAAATCATTTAGGCACAAGGGAAATTAATCGCCAGGATATTTGACAGCGGTTTTTCATGGTAGCATTCGGATTCTGCGAGTGGCAGCTGCGACTCGCGACGCGACGCTGCGACGGACGCATTGCTTCGTATTACTATTTTCCTAAAACAAATGAAACGGTGTTGAATTCATGTGCGGCTCCTTTCGAGCCGGTCTTAACTATTTTTCTTACGTATAATATGATCTGTCATTATGTTTAATACTAGAGCTGGGCATTGCGGTTTTGCCGGTAAAAAATACCACTTTCCCGCAGGATTTTTTCAATTTCGGTGAGTGTACTCGTATATTAGTGTAATTTTTTATACTGACTATATTCAATCAATATATTTAACAATAGGGTTTAAATCAAAAATTACTTTTTATTGTTGTTTTTAATGGCACCAAATTTGGAAATTTAATTTATAAAGTGAATAATTTTTGCATGCACATTGTTAATGATTTTTTTTATGAAAAGCAATAAATAAAATGCTTTTTTATTTTTATTTATTTATTTATTTCTTACTAGCTGTGCCCTGCCACGCTTTGCTGTGGCACATTCGCTGATATGTCACTGATGAAAAAAACAGATAAAAACAATCCTTGATGTGGATTATATATCATGCTAAAATTTCAGCTCGATCGGTGCAGAACTTTTTGAGTTTTTGAAGCGTACACAAACCAACATAACATTTTTATATATATAGATATTAGTGTAATTTTTTTAGAATCAGATCTACGGTACCGAAGATTAGACGTAGTCTTTTGGTTTTTCTTCGGGAATCTTTTCGGGATAAAAATAGCTTATCTCAATCGGCGATAGTGAAATAATTTACAAAAGTGGATCACAAGTTTTAGAGAAAATCCAAAACAAAAAAATAATTGACTTTTACTATGTCTTAGTTAATTCACGTAAATTAGCTTGGGTGAAGTCGTGACCGAGGCAATGGACATGTCGCTGAACCGTTTGAAGAATCGCTGGTCGCACGGTCGCACGTCAGATGTCACGCGTCACAGTCGCAAGTATCCGAACGATACCTTAATCTGGTCGTGAGACGTGTGACGTTGAAGATCGAGATGTCATATTTTATCCGGTGTTACGAGATTAAGGACACACATTTGCAGACGATGGGCATTTTTAGGTTTTGTACGGAACGCTGAGTTAGCGAGCAGTTGGTGTTGACTTATTTTAACTTATTTATTTTACCTACACCATGGTTAATCCAAACAACGACGATAATAAACTAAAAATAAAGCCTACACTGGTCTAACAAACCGTTACCAATACTGTATCTAATTTAATATAATTTATCAAATAAATATATATATTTTTATGTATATTTATCATTTCTTTATTATTTCTTGTATTTTAAGTATTGTTACGTGTTAATTTAGTTATAATAAAGAATTATTGTATTGTACCAGTATTTTTCCGTCTAATTTATTTTTCAGTTTCCAAACCACGTTGACTGCTGAACCGGTAAATATTTTTTGGCAGTTTTGTTAATCTTCACGCACGCGTGTGCTTACTAGCACTGACGTTGTGTCGTAACTTGACTCAATCAGCTGTGCGGGCGCACACAACTGTTGTGATAAAATTGTCAATACAGTAGTGCGGGTTGGCTTGCGGTGTGGTGTTTTCGCTTGCCGTAATATTATAAAAAACACAAACATGTCTCATGTGTTTTCAGCAGTCTACGTGTTAAAGAGTATGTACCGGTACCAATTAATGTAGTAATTTATTTAGTTTTTAGCACAATTTAGTTTATAAATACTACATCCTCATCAATGAAAATTTGAGTAAAATAGCTTAAAGTCATGCTAAAAGCAATTACATCCTGCAATCCTCAATAATTATCATGAAACGTAACCGTATTGTATTCCAAGAATAACTGTCAAAGTTGGCCAATTATGTTGTGTGATATCTCTCCCCGTGTGTTTACAGGGGTCTTGACCTTCAGCTAGCACTATGAGTTACTCTATGTCTTGTCTCCTGGCACCCGTCCAAATATTCCCAGCTAACAGTCTACGCACACATAACACTTTTGGCATCGCCAATCGGAGACTTAAGGTGGTCCGTTTCACTTATGGCGGGAAAGATCTGATCAGATCTGATCTGATCCAGACAACCATGCATGGAGAGAGGTAACAAGAAGATCGGACAGTGGTTCTCCGTATATATACATGCATATAATTATAAAAACAGTAATAAATATGTAGGTACATACTAAGAAGAAACAAAGGTAAAGCATTCAACTGTAAATCCGCTGAAGCTTTCAGTTTCTTATAAAAGCCTACTTTTTAGCGACTTTTCTGTTTATCCAGATAAAGAATTAGGGATATATAACATGAAGCAACTTCAGGGAAATTGGCAACTTTTCCGATTACTTCTAAAATCGTGTGTTTTCTCCTATTTTCGTGATGGGCCGTGTACATTTTTAAGGAGTTTTGATGCCTTTTACCGTAAAATAAATCTAGAATCTTGAGCTTTTAGGAATATCACAGAGTAAGTAATGGAACTAAGGTAGATACGCGGAATTTTGCTTTTAATGTAACGCCTGATTCAATCAATTTATGTGTTAGTGAAATGTTAGCTATCCTACTAATATTATAAACTAGCTGTACCCTGCCACGCTTCGCTGTGGCACATTCGCACATTCGCTGATATGTCACAGATGAAAAAAATAGATAAAAACAATCCTTGATGCGGATTATATATCATGCTAAAATTTCAGCTCGATCGGTGCAGAACTTTTTGAGTTTTTGAAGCTTACACAAACCAACATAACATTTTTATATATATAGATAGATGTAAAAGTTTGTGATAATGGATGGATGGATGTTTGTTACTCTATAACGGCAAAACTGCTGAACGGATTTGGATGAAATTTGCACACAAATAGTTTATAACCAGCATTGAGTGATAAGGTACTTTTTATGCCGATACTATATTCCCGTGGAACAAAACAGGAACTACGCGGGGGCAGCTAGTTTTTAAATAATTAAACACGCAAAGTTGTCTTTTTATTTCGTAGAATTATAATTTAAATTATAGTGATGAACCGGAAGTACATTTTTTAGTTTATTAGCAACGATTCATACACATACATTGATTTTATAGACCATGATATATTTTATGAAGATTCACTGAAGGTCGATAGCATCTTTCTAGAGATTATGTATAATCTAACTGTCAATTGAAACCCATTATTGATAACGAATTAGATAGTTAAGCCACTTTAATTGGAGCTAGGGGTTATCATTGAACGGGTGGCAGTATATTAGAGATATTAAAATAAGTTAGAGCGTTCGCTTCTAACAGTTACCACTGAAATGATGGCCATTAAGCTACTCTTTGTAATGTCGTGCTGGTTTATAGTTGAGAACTAGGTTTTATAACTAATTCTGAAATCAAAATTTAGAATTTGTGTTACAAATAACAGTAATTTTTTTTAATAAATAGGTTTTCGGTACTCCAAGCTGATAAAGGAGTCCAATGTACATCTGTCACTGACGAGTTATTATCATCAGGAGGCCTACTTACCATGAAATCTTATAGCGATTCAATTGAAGACATAAACTGAACCGCGTCGCATAATCGTAAACTGGATCCAGTTTAGATTGAAAATGGCAGCAACATAAAAAATAAGACTTTACGGTACGATTATGCGACGCGGCTCAGTTTAGGTCTTCAATTGAACCGCTATAAGATGTCATGGTAGGCCTCCAGTTCTGTTTGCAAACTAAATAATGATCGAAACGTACATATAATACACAATAATAATTAATTTCTTGATAAAATAGAATATAACTAGCTGCGCCCGCGAAGTTCCCGTTTTGTCCCACAGGAACATACTATCGGGATAAAAAGTACTCTATCACTCAATTCTGGTTATAAACTATCTGTGTTCCAAATTTCATTTGAATCCGTTTAGTAGTTTTTGCGTGAAAGAGGAACAAACATCCATCCATCCATTCTCACAAACTTTCGCATTTATAATATCAGTAGGATAGCAAATTCTTTATTTTATACCAAAAATAAACGCAACACAGAAAAATAAAAATAAGGTTAACATTACACACACAAACACATACACATTGGGCAGTCTTATCGCTTAAAGTGACTTCTTCCAGACAACCTTCGGATGGACAGAAAAAAAAACATTTTCCATTGTATGGTCGGTTGGGGCTTCAATCATACACTTTGAATACTAGATAATTAGATAAGTAATCAAAAGCTTTTTTATAGCCTTAACGCGTTCACTGCTGAAAACACAGACGTAGAGTTTTTTATAACTTTACGCGGGTGCGGGAAAACACATCTGTTGTGTTAGCGCAGCTTACGTGACGACTGTGCGGCGAAACACAGACGTGTGTGTTTAACCCGGCGCTACTACAGTGCGGCTCACACAGACGGCACGCCATTGCTGGAAAACACACGCGGTCCGTAACGGTGCCCAAATGTAAAAACCGGTTCAGCAGTCAACGTTTTCAAACTTACCTATATTTTCAGCTCCAAATATTATTTCGAACTTACAGTGTCAGTATAATACACAGCAGAGAATCAATCCACCTGTCAGCGCGGCATAACACTCCCTCCAACGAATTCTGCGCCGAGAATTGATGAATGAGTCAATCAGTTACCCACACTCCGGACACTTCATACAAAAGTAGATTAGACAACGCAGACATTCAAAAGACGTTTGTACACACGCCAAATGCGTTTCTAAGTACTCGAAGGTACTACGCGACCAAAACAAAAGAATGAATATGAGGGTAGACTGAAAGTTTGTCATTTGTCATTTGCGTGTAATATTGACTGACCTCTCAATTGTCCCCCGGATTGCGGGTAGAGAGGCGGGGAAGCGGACCGCGGGTGTGGAGAGTGTCCATTTATTATGTAGTGTATAGAATAATCCATAGAGTACAGAGAATTTTGATAAATGAGAGAACGTATACAGCCGACTGTTGTTTGATATAGTTAGCTATTTATTTAACTATTTTACTGGTTCAAAGCTCGCACAAAGTTAAATAGCTATCGCTGTTTTAACCGTCGTTTGCTGAGGTATGCGGTTTCCGCCAAAAGTCAGGAAGTTTCAGTAAAGCGTTCCCGTGCTACGATGCATTTCATACACTTTCCGCTTCTATAGTTGTAGAACAAGAAGAAATGAAACAGTAAGATCTGTTCGTACCTATCCACTTAAGTTTGTAATGCATGAGAATCGACATTTTGTTATTTACCTAAAACTAAAATCTCACTAATATTATAACTGCGAAGCGTTATACGTTTGTCCTCACTTCAAGCTGCTGAAACGGATGAACGGATTTTGATGAAATTTAATGTATAGATAATTCAGGTTCTGGAATAGATAGATAGATAGATAGATAAACTCTTTATTGAAACACCACAGAACAAAGAAAACTTAAAAACTAGAAAAAAACAAGTTTTACAATTAGTGTCACAATGGGCGATCTTATCGCTCAGAGCGATCTCTTCCAGACAACCATGCACGGAGAGGGGTAACTAGGACATGGGACGGTGGCTTTCCGTATATACATAGAATATAGTGTATACTAGGATACTTTTAATTCCGTAAAATGAACGGTTCCAATGGGAAAACAGTAAACACGTGTGAAACCGTGTGTAACGTGTGTGTGTGTGTTTGTGTGTAGTAGTGGTAGGTCCTACTGCAAGAGACCGCCTGGGGAAGTCCACGCCTTTGCCAGATATTCATCCGCCAAGCAGTAGTGTGCAAACATTACTGTGTTCCGGTTTGAAGGGCATTGTTTCCAGCGAAATTACAGGGCATATGAGATTTTAGAGCCGATGTCTCAGGGTGACGAGCGCAGTGCAGTTCCGCGCAGGATTATGCAATGCAGTGTTCTGGGGGCAGCTGTGACTGTTACGGGCAGAGGTAACGCTTACCATCAGGTGAACGTCTTGCTCGCCTCGTCACTCAGTCAAATAAAAAAAAAGAGGCGCAGCTAGTTGTTAATAAAGAAAAGCTTATAAAAACTGTCGCCGATACGTTAAAGCTGTCGCCGAGCTGAGTGGCGACATCTGTTCGTATTTTTCATTAATCGATTGCTTAACGAAGTGCCTTAATTGATGGATTACCGCGGCTACGCCGTAGCTGTAGCATCCAGCTACGAGTATATTTACACCGTAGCCGCTAGCTACATAGCTACGATTGATAAAGTCTACCTTGACTGCTGTTTAGAAAGGCGCCAACGCCTATATTTAAACCTCTTTATATTATTATTATAAACCTCTTTGGAAGATTTAGTTCCTGAGTTTAATAACAGATGGCAGGTTGACTTGAGCGGCAAAATCCTGAATCGCGCAAGCGTTTCGTTGCGCGAAAACAGTAAAATTATTTAAGTTTTTTGAATATAGAACTCATACTTTGCACCTCGATCTGTGTTTGATTTGGGGGGCTTGGGGCTTTTTTGGGACCTCGTACAACTAAATTTTTTTAAGAGTTGATCGAAATATATTTTTTAGAATTTCGAACCAAAAAAGAAATAAGAACCCCTGTCTGTATAATAGTAAAAGAAATATCAAAAGTTCTACGGAAAGACCCTAACCGCGCTTAATTTTGTGACACAAAATTCATCAAAATTATAAAAATACGGGCATATTATTTAGCGACGTTTTAAATTCACTCAAAAATAAATAATTTTCATACAAATCGATCAATACCTAAGGGGATCAGGCAATTTTCGGATATTGTGTTGAAAAGTTTTTGAACGAAAACTGTTCAGTTCAAAAGTTACTGCACACAAAAGTAGAACAACAATCAAACCTAAGCTGCTATGCCCTAGATTAAGTATTAGGCTATGACTTGCAGTGTTATAGTGCCAAAGCCAATATATAGCTGCTATGTGTATGTGTGCGTTCACATGAACGCGAGACCTAATCCGATTACCTAGGTTGACCTGTATTTCGATAAGCCTTACTCTATATAGCCATATAGCTATACGTAGTAGACACAACATGTACTAGCAAGAGCGGTGGTGTTAATTTATGCGCTTTGTAACCCAGCGAGACAGGGTTCCAAACTTCAGCCTTGTACTATGGACTTAATTTCGTTATGTGAGGGTTTTCATCACTCTGTGCATCGGAAAGCACAGTTATTAGTGATTGATTAATACACTCAGTTAATAAATGAAGTTAAATCTTTTGTCACTAAAAACTAGCAAAAAAGTACTGAAAAAGACACTAAGCAGGCTTTTTCGCTAGTGTATTCGTTTTTTAACAGCCTTGGGTTTGAAATTAGTTGATAAATTTACTATCATTTGAGGCAAACAATTTAAAATCTATGATATTTATCATAATTATAATTTCATGGTATATTTATTATAGCGCTGGTAAGAATTTTTAAAGATATTGATAAAAGCGACATCTATTATCACTACGCGGAAGTGACACGTTACTCAAAACAACGCGAGTTTGTAGTAAGCTCGCGAGTTTCCCCATATAACTAGTTTCACCCACCCTCACATAGATGGCAGCAGCAGTAGTTAAAGATATACTATGGTTTAGAATTCTTTATATTAAGTGAGGGTTTCATTCATGAATTTGAAGCCAGCTTAATATAAAGCGGTGAATGAATTAATATTCGCTGTATATTTGTGATTTCATTGAGGTAGAAATAAAGCTGATTATAAATTCTTTGTGTAAGGAACGGTTACATGAATTATAATTTTAATTAATCCTATGTCATTTTGTTTAGTTTGTAGGTACATAAGATATCAATAGTGCGAGTATGTATGTATTCATATACAATTTTGTTTTTTTTTTATATAAATTATTTTTGTGTCGTTCTTAAAATGGATATAATGCCTGCAGTAATTTTTTTAACCATTTTACCCATTTGTTACTTCACAAAATTAAAATATTGCTCATTTGCTATGTATATGTAACTAACCACACATCGTGGCAATGTTGCCAGCTTTTTGGGAACGTTCCCAACTAATAGCGGTTTATTAGATTAATGTAGGTTTTATTTTAGGTTATTATTAGGTTATAATTCTAATTGCTTTTTAATGTTAATTAGTTTTTAGTTTGCAATCATTGTCACACTAATACTTTTTTCTATTTTCAGGTAAGCATCTTTAGAAGAACCCGCAGTGAGTAATGAATTAGGTACGGTCATTGGAATATTCTGTTATTTGATACATATTGGATGTTTATCTACATTTAAAATTAATAAGGTAAGTTTTGGACAGGAATACTATAGTGGGCACCCACAATAAGACACTTTACAACAGAAATAAACTTAAATATTTAGGTAAGTAGGTATGTGTGTAGGTACGAGGCTTGTATTTGAACCATGGTTAAAGTTTTGTATTTACTATTTAAAAAAAAAAAAATGGTTCTGATTGATATTATATAATCATTAATTTATTCTAAAGGAATATTTTCCTTTTCTATCGATGATGAACAGCGGTATTCGTATAAGTTATATTATAATACAGCAATATCGATAATTTTCGACGGCTTCTTAAGGGTGAGTTGATGATGAGCGGACTGCGTAGCGTATGATTGTGGGTTAGATTCCCGCACAGGGCAACTATTTTTGGTCAACCATGTAGGTCCAAATAACCGGATTGCTTTATTTATAGTCAACATTTGTATGTCCCAACGAGGTACAAAAGATTTTGAAAATTTTTGAAAAAAAAACTGTATAGTTATTGGTTTTGAGCTTGGTTGCTTATGAAACTTTGGCCCTCATAGCTCCTAGTTCCTTAACTATAGAGAATCCTAGTTATGAATATTTAAAGTATCATGCATCCTTCCTTCCTTACTAATAACCATGAGAACTGCAAAGGAATGGAATGCTTTGCCTTCGTCTGTGTTTTCGTCGAAATTTAACCCTGGGTGGTTCAAGTCGAGAGTGAATAAGTACCTCCTAGGCGGCGTGCTTCATCTTCGGCCACATCGTCACTTTCCATCGGGTGAGATTGTGGACAAACGCTCGCCTAGTACGCAATAAAAAAAAACCAAAGTATCTTTTATTTTACAAAATGTAACTGTTACTGTTTATTCTATTGTAAATTACCAGAATTTCAACAATATTTACATAATAAGCACTAGATTTTTATCTATTTCACATAAAACAGGCACCTGCTAGATACCATAATCAAAAGTTACCGCCACACGTAAACCTCGTAAACTAAACGTATAGCTACCCAATAAAATATGAATAAAATTCTCACGAACGAAACAATGACCCGAATATCACGAACCATGATCCAAACTGTTTCTAATAGAGGTATAGAATACAACAGTATTTAAGTAGATAGATAGATAGATAGATAAACTCTTTATTGAAACACCACAGAACAAAAAAAATTAAAACTAGAACAAAACAAATTTTACAGTAGGGTAGGTTATGCCATGTAACGCAACGAGATAACTCACGCACACACACGTATTTGGTTCATACATTTCGCTATGCTTAGTTGACTTATCGGACAGGTTGTCAAAATTATAGAGCTTAGTGACCACTTCCGCCGATTTACAAAAAGTATGTACACGACAATCAGTTGAAAAAATATAATCGTGAGTAAACCCACATACTTACCCGAGAATTATTTCGGGCCGGGACCGGGCCCCCGTGGTGGTTTGGCCTAACCCCTCGCGAAAGTGAGGGGAGACCCGTGCCCAGCAGTGGGACGTTATGGGTTGATACTGATGATGATATAGTCTAGGAGACATCAAAATAAGTTACTAATGAAAAGGATTATGCAATGCAAAGTTCTGGGTGGCACTGTAACTGTTATAGGCAGGCGTAGCGCTTACCACCAGGTTGAGGACTTGCTCGTCTTGTCTCAAAGTCAAATAAAATAAAAGAATTTATTTAATTGGTCTTTTAAAAAGTGCTGAACTATTTTTGTGTGTATTTTACTATTTCCTAGCCTGAACTAGAAATTATATTGCGCATACACATTGGTAATGAAACACTGTTTGTAAACGTCGTCCCAACCTGCATAGATCTTTGTTGGAAAACTTTTTTTTTTTTTTTTGCCCGGTGGAAATGACCTTATTCATACTTCCGACCTCGGGGGAGGCCGGCTAGTTATGTGGGGCTCCCCCGCCAGCACGCATCTACTGACGCGCCTGACTGGGTGTACCCACTAAAAAACCCCGGGGTGTTCTCCTCTCCGCATGTTGGGGTGATCACGGGCTCGCGATTGCGCTTCCGCGACCACCCCTGCCTTTGTTGGAAAACTGTCTTATCGCTCGACATAAAACAGATAATCGACTGAAAGTGGATTAATCAGACTTTGCTTTTATAACTTTTTTTTTTTTTTTTTTTTTTTTATTATACTATACACTGTGCCACCTATCGCTTAAGACCTTCATAGTTACAAACTTCGATTAGAAATCGCTACAAAGACAATTCTTATCTGCGCGTGTTGAGCGCATGATTTGAAGTTTATAAATCCATCTCTAGATATAACATAGAGAGCCGCCATTAGAGATCAGATGTGTGATTATTAATCGATAAACAATAGTAATTAATGATAAAAAAACGAGATCATACCCTATTAATTACACACCTCTAGTAACAACGCTTTAATATTTTTTCGATGGATTACGAAGCTGTAATTATTGCGTAGATCGACACGCACTGGCGGTTAATTATTGTAGGCCAGCGTTTGTTTCTATAGGTGGTGTTTCATGCCTCATTACAGTTCACATGTGAACCCTGACGCCTCGACAACCGATTAATTAGAGTCAACGCACCGACCGCAACTACTCATCTGCCAATCTACCTACGTAATAAAATCGACGAAGGTTTGTACGTAAAGCTCTGCGCGCGCACAGCTGAGAGTTAGAAAGCTGTGTTGCCGTGTGATAAAATTACAACTAAATTGTTACTTTTTTGGCGGTGGGTATTTGCTTTGGCACAAAACTGATTGTTTAGGTTTTTATGTGAAATGTTAATAGTGTTCATTATATTTTGAATTTGTTAAGTTTGAATATTTTTACTGTAATATCTAATTGACATTAGTATTAAGCGATTACTAGATGAAATCTATAACGCCTCTCTTTATAGACCTTTATAATGATACCGCCCATAATATTCTAGTTAGTCTTTTTGGAAGGTGTGATTTTAGGTAATTCATAAAAATAACGCGTCCTAATCATTAACATTGAGACACCGAATGAAGACTCAAAACGTCTCAATGTTGGAGCGATTCAGGTACACCTCTCTGGCAACACTGAATGGAGGCTTTACTTCGCCGGCAGTCGCCAGCCGGGCCGCGCGCTTTCTCCTTCCCCACGTAAACATTCAACCTCCGATCAAAACACGACCGCCCTGGCTGAACGCTCTCGACTTTACCACTAAAAAAAAAACTGTCAATTCTGCTTTCGCGCCTTTTTGAACTGTCAATCTTCACTTGTTACGGAAGAAGTTAAAAAAGGAATTGATAACCGTGAAGCATTATACAGAGTGTTACTTTTATTAATGTGTTAAAAGTTATTTAATATAGGGAGGTTCCTAGTTGTTGGCTTTTTTTCTGGTGGATTTTTGGGATCGTCGTTCTGTGAGTATGTAGATAAAAAAACGATAAAGATAAGGATGGTGGGGCTTACGTAAGGTTTGCGGGAGAGCCAAGTGTTCCAACTTGCCGATGTAGTTAAGGAACCGTTCCCGTGGGACAAATCGGGATCTCTGATCGGTTTTACTTCATTATTCTACCCTTATGTTATTAACTGATTTAAGTGGACGAGGCACGGAACCTAATTTGTATTTAAACTTATCTAAGTCATTACTTATTCGTTTTATAATATCTGTTGTTTGAAAAGCGAGGCATTTTGAAAGTCAAATAGTTGATTAATTTCAGGTGTTTAGTTTTTTTATAGAATAGCTGTGAGAATTATGAATTATTAAGTTGGATATAAGTAAGTATTAAACATTATTATTAATCACATTTTCTTATCTACATATCTTATAGGTAATAAAAACACATTGGTACTATTTTTACCGTAAAGCTTATTGTTTTGCGGTATTTTATTTGTTTATTTCTAAAATTACTACAAAACATTTATTTAAATATCATGTTTTGTTGTTATAAAAATAAAATCAGAAATAAGTATGAGTTAATTAAATTAACTAATGAAAATTTATCCGGGCCAAGCCTCCGTGGTGGATTAAGGCCTAATTCTCCTCACTAAAGAGGGAACACCCATGCTCAGCAGCGGGCGAATATGGGTTGATGATGATGAATGAAAAATGAGTAATTTTTTTCGTCACAGACTGGCGTTTGATCAACAACTTATTAAGGTCTTTAGTAATTTTGTTAAAATAGATTTAATACATTGGTTTAATAAACAAAGACCATGCAATAATACACGCGAATAGCCGCCAAAAGAAATAAAACCGTAATAGCACAGTATTAGGGTATGAAACCGCAAATTGTTGTTTCAACGCTTATTAAGGCATTAAGGGTAACCATAACATGTTATGGTAAGGGGTGTCGCGAAAGATTCCCTGAACAGTCTCATAAGTAAGATCCGCGGGGCTTTACACGAGCCAGTTTGGGACGTTTAAACCCCGTCCTTCTTTTATATTCAACTGAGTACGGAGATCCGTGATAAGAACCAGCTTATTTACCCGATAATAAGCGCCATTAAACTGAAATCCGGTTAAAAATAATAAGAATTAGAAATCCAAAATGCCAAATTACAAACGTCAATAAACCCAGAGTTACCAATTTACAGTAAATTACTACCTAAAATTATAAATAGCATTCCTAATACTCCCAGCTCCCATTATGCCAGTAATGAAGTCGAGATAGGGCCTTGTAAAATCCTCGCTGGATGGAAATGAAATAATTGAATGAGAAACACGAAAAACTTGTTTAATATCTTCAAGAGGGGAATTATTAAAATTTCTTCCGGGCGACTCGTGACTGTTATTGAAATATTGCTCTGTTTTTGAAGGCGGTCGTAGGTAGGTACAGTTGGCAATGAAATCCCTGGGCATCTTTCATCCCTACTCCATCACATTTGATGGATTTTCAAAAGAATTTGATGGAGTGAGGAAGGACGGAGCATTCGCTCGTTTGATATAAACCCACCTTTACATTCGATACCTTTATTTGTACTCGTAATATGTGCCCTTAACACGTTCACTGCTGACTGCTGTGGTGTTTTTCATAACTCCCAGTGCGGGACAACACAACTGTTGTGTTTGTTGTATGGGAAAACAACATAGTGTGTGCAGAGCCGCACCTGTGGCTAGACAAGAAAATCAACTATGTGGTAAGTATGTTTGTAGATGCAGGCAGCAATAGAATCTCTTGGAATCTTTTTATAGTGGTAGGCCTCTTCTGCGTCAGTCCGCTTGGGAAAGAACTACCGCTCCTTTACCAGATATTTGTCCGCTAAGCAGCAGCCTGCAAAAAGACTTTGCCGGACCACAGTATTTTTTAACACTGTAACTGCTGAGCCGTTTTGCTTGTCTAGCCACGAGTGCGGCTCTGCGCGTGCCATAGTGTTTTCCCATACGAGAAACACAACAGTTGTGTTTTGCCGTACTCGTGGCAAGTTATGAAAATCACTACAGTTGTGTTTTCAGCATTGAGCGTGTTAAAAGACACTGTTTCTAACATATTACTGGCCATACCTTTAAAACTGATGTCTCAGAATGTCGAGCACCGTGCTAAATAAATGTGTTTTAATAAATTTAATTAATTAATATATTTTTTGTACTTATATATAAACAGAATTTTATTTACATTTTTTTTACGGCACATAAAGCACTATAAAACCATTTTCCAACACATTATTGTTCCACATACCCAGTAGTTTCTACCCGACTGCCCAAAAGAGGGTTGTGTTTTTAACTAAGAGCTGGCACTACCTCATTCTACAAACAAACAAAGAGCCCACTCTCGCCATATATTAATAGGCAATATTTTCACTTTCAACCCACAACGCGGCCAGTGCAAGTTAAATTTAGGTTTTGTGAATGGAATTAGCCACAAATATCAATGACGGTTGTTGACCGCTATTCATTGAGAGTAGTGGGTTTATTTCCTGTTACGATGTAACGAGATGAGCATGTCGTTCACACCTGATGGTATACGTCCTTACCATAACAGCTACAGTGTCACTCAGAATCAAGTACAGGAGGCCTACCATGACGTCTTATAGCGATTCAGTTGAGGACCTAAACTGAGCCGCGTCGCATAATTGTACAGTGACGTCTTATTTTTTATGTTGCTGCCATATTCAATCTAAACTGGATATACTTTAGGTTGAAAATGGGTTATTAGCGACTCAATTTAGGTTGGTACCATTTTCAACCTTAACTGGATCCAGCTTAGGTTGAAAATGGCAGCAACATAAAAAATAGGACGTCACGGTACGATTATGCGATGCGGTTCAGTTTAGGTCTTCAATTGAATCGCTATAAGAGGTCATGGTATGCCTCCTGCAGTGAACTGCGCTCGTCACCCTGAGACATTGGTTCTAGTCACATATGCCCAGTAATTTAGCTGGAAACAATGCCCTTCAAACATAGTTATGTTTGCACACTACTGCTTGGCGATGGTAGCCTAGTGGAAGAACGTCCGCGTTCCAATCATAAAGTCGTGAGTTCAAATCCCAGCGCAGGCGCGTACCAATGTGTTTCTGTAAAACGTAATTATCACTCGCTTTTCGGTGAAGAAAAACATCGTGAGGAAACCCACATACCTACCCGAGAATTATTTCGAAGGTAGGTATGTTATCCACCAATCCGGACCGGGCCCCCGTGGTGGATCATGGCCTAACCCTCCTCACGAAAGTGAGGGGAGACCCGTGCTCAGCAGTGTGACGTCATGGGTTGATGATGATGATGACTACTGCTTGGCGGATGAACATCTGGCAGAGGAGTGCTATTTCCTCAGGCGGTCTCTCGCAGAAGAGTATTGTGATAACTTGATAAGTTAATAAGGAAACTGAACATAATCTAGTTATTTTATTAGGCACACCGAAGCTTGGCCATGGCATTGGATATGTATTAGTATTCTATGCCATGGCATAGAATACTAAAAGCCATGCTATATGCCATACTAGAGGCCATGGCCTCTACACACAATGGAACTAAAAACGAACAAGTCTGCGTTTGTTGATGTCCAAAATATCGGAAGAGAGGAAACTCGTTTGTCGAACCGACGTTATTTCACGTACCCAGGTTTCCAGCATAGCAAAGTACTGTCAGCAAATTAATAACAAAACTCTGTTCTGGGTGGTACTGTGACTGTTATGGGCAGGCGTAGCGCTTACCACCAGGCGAACGACTTGCTCGTCTCGTCACTAGGTCAGATAAAAATATAAAAAAAAACACAATAATGCGGTATTATGAGTAAATTTTTGTTTTAATTAATTCTATGATAATTCAAAACTTTAAAATGATTTGATAACATACTCGTAATATATTTCTAATGTTTTAATGAATAATAGTTGGATTAAGACAATCCGAATTAAAATAATCTACCCATAATTAAAATATCTACCTATG
Source organism: Campaea margaritaria (assembly GCA_912999815.1). Lineage (NCBI taxonomy): Eukaryota > Metazoa > Arthropoda > Insecta > Lepidoptera > Geometridae > Campaea > Campaea margaritaria. Next base: position 9,872,976 of record OU538800.1, read on the forward strand.
AATAAATAGAATACCTAGTCTACCTATGAATTAGTAAATACAATTGAAAACAATTTAAATGCTTAATTGTCCCTCATAAAAAGATTTATTAATGAATTCAGACCTGTACCAGTCGCGACACGATGTTTTTTGTTCAATACCACGAGCAAGGTCTGCATTAAAAATTAAAATTTAATTAACAATAGCGTGTCTCCATCGCCTATCTATGCATCAGATAATCAACTGCACAGCTTTAAGCTGCGTTCGATAGTAAATGCGATATAAAAAACGCAATGTAAAGATTTAGAATTTTATGTCACACGCCACGAAACAAGTGAAATTATTTTGTTGTTTATTTTAGGGATGTTACGGAGCTTCGACTCCGACTCCGATAAGTCGGAACTTCCGATTGATATTACACCTCCGGTTCCGACTTCGGCTCCGGCACCTTTAAATCGGAGGTTTTAATCGGAGGTCTTGCTACTTTCATAGACAATTCATTGGATTTAATTAGCTAACTGTTATTGAAAACTTGAATATTTTTTGCTCATGTCAAGTAAGTTTATTGTTGTTTAATTGTAATTAAACAGGCTGATTGAATAATGTTTGCACTATTTTATTTTATGAGACCTGCCCTTAACACATCTCTCTTCTACCACCACCTCCGACTCCGACTCCGGTTCCGAGAAACCAAATTTAAAAACTCCGACTCCGACTCCGGTTCCGAGAAACCAAATTTAAAAACTCCGACTCCGACTCCGGTTCCGAGACCAAATTTAAAAACTCCGACTCCGACTTCGGTTCCGATTGAACCACCTCCGTAACATCCCTAGTTTATTTTCATTAGTACGAATCATGGAACGCTAAATAAAGTGTTTACTAGTTGTGGTTGCGTGTTGTTGTGACTCATGCATGATTTCATCGAAAGTCAGTGAAATTTGGACAAACTTTTGATACTTGCGTTATCAAAATTTTCACGCACGAAAAGGAATTTCTAAGGATCCGATGGACACGATAGATTGCGAGCCGATATCATTATGGCAAAAATCACTTAAATTATTTTTGTTGACGTTGAAAATTGACTTTTATTTTGTGCGGTTGAAAGTTGCAAAAAGTGAAATAAAAAAATTAAATAATTGATTAAATAATATTCTAAGGAAAAAGTGAGAGACACAATCAAGAACCGATAGAATAGAATAGAATAAAATTTATTGCATTTGAATAATTTATAGTATAATTTAAAAAAAATAATGAAAACAAAAGAATTAGTAATTTTAATACACTTTTAATACAGTTATCGAAATCGGCATTTAACTGTCTCCCTTAACTAATTTAAATTACTGCGACAAAATAATATAAATAAGTATTTCGTTTTCAACAGATTTGCAATTTGGATACGTTCTTACCTACTTTTCGATAAATTTCCATTCTTAAAATCTACAAAAAGCTTTCTAGTTTCAAATGCAAGTTCAAAGCTCTCGAAAACAGAAAAGTCTCATAAATAATTTATTTTGTGACCGTACTGTTGCACACAGCTCGCCTACGCGATGCTCGAACAATGTAAATATCCGAGGCACCACCTAGGAACCTAGGTCGCCTAGGTATCTAGGTTTCGAGGTGGCTAAGAATGTAATTTAGCTTGGTGCAGTTGTAAGAAATGGGAGGTTGGAGAGTTCCTTGTTAGAATATGTAGAGATTCTACAATATGAGAAATGCAATTTTGCCGTCTTTTGAAGCCGTGCAGAACATTACCATTTAGAAAATTAAGGTTCTTTGTTTGGAAGTTCAGGTAGAATTCCAACTGTTAGATATTTTTCATGAGAATGTTCAGAATTAAATCACAATTTCATTTGGGTGTCAATTATGATAGCGGCTGTAAAGTCACCGATTTTGAGAGCTTTTGAATAAAATACTGTCAAAATTAGTCAATTTGAGAAAGATTTGAAGTGATGTCGTGGTTCAGTTAACCACAGTGGTTCAGTGACCAACTACGGTAGCAAGCTTGAGATGAGAATCGCAATGTGGTATTTTGGTGTAGGATGTTTTCTATTCACTCTCTTGAATTTAACTCGTTCGTATTTCTAATATTTCAACAATTGAATGAGGACTCTGTAAATATGATGAAGGGCTTAGCGTATGTTCTAGGTAAAGCTGAATTCTGATTTTTTTATAAGTCGCATTACAGTTTAAACATTGTAAAGACAAGAGTAGTAAGCTAGACTGCGTCATCGCTGCCAGAGGTGCGCCGGACAGACGCCATCATAGTGATTAATTGACTAAGTGCAAGCGCACATTGAGCTACAATAAGCGACTACTATTGGCCGCCACAAGCTGCGGATGGACTTTTTCATACATTTTATATGGTGTCAGCGCACACTGACCGTTCGAGTGGTAGCGTCCGAGCTACAACCAGTGGGAGCGGTCTGCGGTCGTTACTTGTGGCCGTGTTTTGTCAAATATGGATATTTGTAGCCACTGGTGGCTGATTTTGGTAATTACGTCTAGTGGCTCTATGTGCGTTCACACTAAATTTTCACAGAGGCTTCTGCCTTGCATTTATACTTGGTCGAGCTCTATGCTAAGGAATGGTCACCAGTTCCAAAAGAAGTTAGTTATCTCACTGTAATTTATATTAACTTGAAGATTTCCCAAGTTATTTCATAAAAGGCTTTAAAGCGAAATTGAATTTGTTTGTCACCAACTACATGCCCCTAGCGGCTTCCTCGGCAATCGTACTTTCCACCTAATTATTATGTAGTAGTCATATTCCAGTATATTTCAGTACATAATCTTCTTTTGAGTCAACTACATTGAATTGCTTTGGTATGTTGTTTACTTGTTTCTCAAATGATGCCACCGTCCTGATGTTAGAGCTTGTCAAGTCCCCAAAGGGGGCCTTTGACGTGGTTAATCGATAACAGCCGGGACCCACGACTCAACATGGCTCCCGAAATACGGAACTTCGGCATTCCGCACATTATTTATGAAATTAAGCCATGGGTTTGGGGCGGAGGCTTCAAACCCGATTTTGTTAGTAATTAGGAAAGCATACAAATCAACGCTCGGGCTCCACAGCTATATAAGTTTTGGTATAATCAGAATAGTACACTGTTGGTATAACTTTTCACGGATAAGTTCTCTTTCAGGTCGATTTTTAGCTACCTGTTTTCCCCCTTGTTTTTTTTCTTGTATTCTACTTTCTTTTATGTGCCAGAGGGTCGGTTTTTGAATCTCACCGGTTGATAAAATTTCACCAAATTTTTTTTCACTCGGTGATTTAGAAAATTCGGCCCTTGGTGCGTCCATATGAATCATATATATTTAAAATACAAAAATTCCAGTCTGTTCAGTAAGTCAATAAGATTTGTACTTAATATGTCCTTTAACTTTTTGAACTTAGGTACTGGATAACACTGCTCGAAACTACACCCAGTAAGCTCTTAAAAAATCTCGCAGAAATCGCGTCCACGACTGACTGTTGGCGTCTATCCAAATCACTTTATTAAGCTTTGTGTTCTAAAGAATTAATTTCAAATGTAACTACCGTCATTATGGACGCCATTAGGGTTGGGGAATAGGCGGGCGTCAGGTCGAATTAGGTGAGGATAAACACTGTAAGTGTTTTATCGCTGCGCTCTGCTAACTCATTAGTGAGTGATTTTGACGTCGTTATAGTTGCGGCATGGGTGAAACTGAAAGGCTATGAAAATATTCATTAAAATATTTAAAAAAACAACTAAATAACTGTAAATAAATACACATAAACAAGCGTCATGGTCACATAGATAGATCCCATAAACCAAGAGGACCATGGTCCAACACCCAGACTCAGAGCAAATACCAGATATATGTTTCCAGTGAAATTACTGGGGATATGAGACTTTAGAATCGATGCTTTAGGGTGTACAGTGCAGTGCCTCACAACATTTTGTAATGGAAACTTATTGGTGGCGCTGTAGATGTTATGCGCAAGCGTGGCGCTTACCATCAGGTGAACGACTTGTTTAGTTTTTTAGTTACATTAAAAAGAGGCCCGTGATTTTTAATTTTCCTTCTGCAGCTCGTTCTTATTCTATGGTAAAGCTAACTAAGGCACAGCTCTAAATGGATTCCTCACCCTAGTTTAAAGCCTTATAAGTCTTAAAACTGTTTTTATGAATCCTTCCAAGAACCGTTGAACAGTTTAAACTAAGTTCCACTTGTTTCTGTGGGGTGTACGCTGAATGGGTAAGTGTGACCCAGTTTCAACTAAGTTAAAATACGTCGGTGACAAAGCACTTACGAATTTACCTCAGATAAAACAGAGTGTTTCAACCCATCCAGGATAGTAAATAGTTGTTTTGGAACAGGCATTTTCCGCATCACACCTACAGAATGTAAAATAAGCTACCATCACATGTTTTCCGCAGGATTGTAAAAGTCACTCAACTTGTTTATTGAAAGTAGGCTAAAATAATCATCATCATCAACCCATAACGTCCCACTGCTGGGCACGGGTCTCCCCTCACTTTTGTGAGGAGGGTTAAGCCATAATCCATCACGGGGGCCAGATCCGGATTGGTGGATCACCTACCTACCTCCGAAATAATTCTCGGCTAGGTATGTGGGTTTCCTCACGATGTTTTCCTTCACCGAAAAGTGAGTGATAATTACGTACATATATTTTACAGAAATACATTGCTACGCGCCTACACTGGGATTTGACCTCACAACCTTCTGATTGGAAGGCGGACGTTCTCCCACTAGGCTACCACCGCTTCATATATACATAGAGAAGAATAAAAAATAAATCTAATATGATCTACTAAACTATTATAATTATTTAAGATTTATAATGTGGGGCTCTTCAAAGGAAGGAGCAAGAGTTAAACGCATCGATATCGCTACGAGTGTTGTAGGTGTAGATAGCCGGCGGTAACCGTTCACCAACAGCCAGGCCGCCACCTTGTTTGCCAAGTTGACATAAATTATAGTTAGAAAAAACTAAAAACTAGATAATCTTGCCTGAGAATTCGGTTCTAAGGTCTCAAATGCCCAGTAATTTCGCTGGAAACAGTGCCCTTCAAACCGAAAAACAGTATTGTTTGCACTCTACTGCTAGGCGGATGAATATCTGGCAAAAGAGTGGTACTTACCCGACTGCGACAGATTAGAAGAGGGGTTGAGTTTTTTTTAAATACCCTGTTCTCTCAGAACAATTTTAATTGAAATTTTTTAATTAATAATAAGATAATTAATTATTTTCCATATTTTTTTTGGTCACTCTATTATGTGCTGGATGTTTAAAACTTTTTCTTTGGAAAGTTAAACTTAAACGTTGATTACTTATATAATCCAAATTACCTACAGTTACTAATATTAACAACAATTAATCGGTTAAACATTAAAAGCAACTCTACGCAATCTACGTAAGTGGCAGTACCGTGGCCGTTATATAGGCTACGCTGTAGACGTTATATAATACATAACGATTATTATTCGATTTTAAAACTTCAGACACTTTTTTAATATTAATTGATACCATCAATATAAGATCTTATTGCTTCAACCTCAAGTCCCACATTTCATTATAACTTTACCCTCTAAATTACTCTTACCATTTTGACCTCTACAGAATTAAAATTTCTGTTATCTAAATCCCAATTAGTAAATTAAGGTTTTAATTACAAAGTCAACCTCAATTTAGCGGATGTTTTTACTGAAATTGGTCTACTTTGTGAGACTCGCCTTTTATATTTTCTGAAAGATTGAGATGACCTAATTTCTTGCTGTACTTCGTGACGCAGTTACGTGCCCGGAGTTTTATGTTCGATATTCATTTAAAAGGGATTAGGTCGGTTTCACAGTTACTGTAATATATGCGGCATAATGTAGACCTTCCACAACAGAATTAAAGTCTAGTTTCCTGCAGCCGTGATTATTTTGTGCTAGTTTTTATGTACAAGGGTGCGATTTTTTAACACGTTCACTGCTGAAAACACAGACGTTTGTGTTTTTTTGAACTGTACGTGGGTGCGGGAAAACACACCCGCTGTGTTAGCGCAGCTTACGTGCCGGTTGTGCGGCGAAATACAGACGTGTGTGTTTAACGCGGCGCTACTACAGTGCGGCTCACGCAGACGGCGCGCCATTGCTGGAAAACATACACGGTCCGTATCAGTGCCCTACTCCGCAGTCCACGTGTTATCAGCCATTTTGTCAACCAATGAGATTTTAAAAATTGGCTACTGTAGCCCTCGTAATTCCTAGTTTTCTAGATACAAGGAATCCTAATTTGGGTTTAGAAGACAAGATGTATGTTAAAAAAAAACCATCCAAAGGTTGACTGGAAGAGATCGCTTTTAGCGATATGTCCGCCCATTGTATTATATTTATTTCAATAAGTTGTAGTCCTTATGTACCTTATGCATTTCTGAAATGGTCTACAATACAGTATTTTCTATTCTAGTCTATTCTATTCTATTCTATTCTATGTTTGTGATTGTGTTGCGCTATGTATCTAAATATCATCATAATTATCCTCAACCCATATTGGTTCACTGCTGAGCAGGGTCTCCCCTAACTTTCAAGAGGAGGATTATGCCATAATCTTACACAGGGGCCCGGTCCGGATTACTGGATAACACCTATCTATATCATACAACATGCCATACAAATGACAAGCGCGACCGACGTACGCACCGACGGGCGGTCGAGTACATAAAACCGGCCTAAGTAAAAAGGCTACAAAAATTCATCACATTGAATCTATTTGAAGACATTTTTGTCCGCTGGATTCAACCTAGACCCATATTTACTGCGCCCAATATTCTTGATCCCAACGGCCCGGGTGTCGAAAGTCGTTACGGCGACATCGTCCGTTTAAAAAGCATTCAACTAATCGCCTTCGCATAAATCCTGCTCCCGAAAGGGCCATAAATCGAGGGGTAAGGGGGGGGGGGGGGGTGTTGGAGCAAAGACGCGTTTTTGTTAGGATTGTGGAGTTATCTGTATTGGCTCGATAGCGTAACTTAGTTTTAGTTTTGATACTTGGCGTGATGTTTTTGGAACTATACCGTAGTCTTTTTATAAGTGTGGAAGAACACACACACAGGGTAATAGTTTTAGCGTAGTAACTGGGCATATGAGACTTTAGAGCCGATGTCTCAGGGTGACGAACGCAGTGCAGTGCCGCGCAAGATTAGGCAATGCAAAGTTCTGGTTGGCACTGTAGCTGTTATGGGCAGGCGTGGCGCTTTCCATCAGATAACCGACTTGTTACTCAATAACAAATATTTTTTTTTTGGATCTAATGTCTCTGTCATTTTGGAGTAAAAACCTATCTACCTAGCTTTGGTTCTGTTTTAATTTTTCTCGCCTTTCCTCAGATTTTTGGTGTACATTTTCTTGGTAATTTCTTTGAGGAAATTTTCAACATAATCACTTTTATGAGCATTTTTATTTTTTACTTGAAAAATATGTCTTGACCGCTCTCAAAGCCTATTTAGTTTATAATTCCAAGTCACGCCTAACCGACGATTAAAAGTTTACAATCGGCCTCGCGATTCCTATTCTCACAAATTATAATAAAAACAGTGTTTTGCCGCAATGCACAAAATGTTAATTGACTGTTAACACGCAATCTTCATAGTTAAAAACATTATTAATTTACGTGTGATTAGGGCCTCGAAGTGTAAAGTTTATTATTTATTGGGCATTGATTAAGGTATTTTTCGGTTTGAAGGTTTAATTTAGTTATTACACGAACGGAGGGAATTTCTGTGTATTTAATTTTTTATTTTATTTGTTTTCACGTACCTGGGCTCTTATGCGCTATGCCGCATGATATTTCTTGTCGAAAACGCGAGTTGTCATAGAATAGAAAATACTTTACTTTACAACAGTTCAGAAATATACAATGTACATAAATAATATAGAACTTATTGTAATAAATCTAGAACATGATTTGGCAAAAAGTTTTAATTAATTATGTAACTATCTTTGAATTTTTCCATAATACTCGTTAAATCTGGTATTTTTTTTAAATTAATTACCGTGCACGGTTTTAATTAATATAGAAATGTTTTTCCTATCAAGTATCCTATTAGTTCAAATAATTCTTCTTTTTGCGTGTCTCTTTCAACAGTATGCCTTCAGATGGGCTGTTTTGGTTGAAACATTGCGGTTAATAAACAGTTGAAAAACACCAATAAATTCCCACCAGCCAACGCAAAAAAACGTAAAAGTAAAATGAGTCAAGTCCCCCGTAAATGAGACTTCCGTCCTCGCTCACGACTCAGCTGTTACCATAAATCACTATTCACCATGGAGCACAGTGCACTTTTGAACAGTACACCTGCTTGGCTGGATTACGAAACTCAAGAAATCCGAAAATCCGATCGTTCGTTCTTTCGTTTGTTCGCTTAGTTTCTTTTTAGGGGGATTTCAATGTGAATGGGTACAAATATGGTCAAGTGTACTGATAAGTATACATTGCCTAGTGTTATTCTTATCTCATGTAGATTTTTCAATCACCGTACGATGGGCCGATTGTCAATAAATCCCGGGATAACAAAGTGTGGGTGACAGGACATTTAACATGAACATGATGGTCACATAATTTGAAATGTAACTCTACAAATATATTCGTTTTCTAAACGAGCATTAGGTATGTACTTCTAGCGCCAAAATGTTCTATGTACTGTGATTATTATGGATTTCAGCTAATCAGCAACTTTTGTTGTTAAATAACTTGAAACAGCGTAATATATATAACGAAAATTGGATAGGCAGCTTTTAGTAAATTTTATCAATTTGAAATAGACTCGTTCTAAGAATGATTATATTCCCATATACTATGCTAATGTAATTTAAGTAACTTTATATACTGTAAATCTGTATATTGCGCCCTCCAACGGGCACGGCTGACGAAAAACAACATGGCGGCGTGACGTCACGGTTATTTTTCATTTGCACCCGAGACGACACGTACGAAGATGAATATTGCAATTCCGTACCTTTCAAATTAGATATATTAAAGGCGACTTATATCTACTAGCTGAATCCGATTGGCACAGGGCCGAGGCAAATGGCATGGTAAAGGAGAGGCCTAAGCCTGGGCTTAGGCCCATTGCTGGCAGTGGGAGGATAAAAGCTGCGGATTATGATGATAATGTATCAACTAAATAAATTTTGAATTAAAACTGTTGAAAAAACCTCGAACATGACTGATAAGAGACTTTAATTTAAGCGGAGTTTAGTAATGAATCTCGATGGGTTTTTAGGATCATTGCTGTTCTGTTGACACTTCCTTCAATTGAATTGCAAATAATGGGTTATTTAGAAAGAGAATAGTGTTCTCCAATGGCAGTTCATTAATAAATCCATTCCTTTGCGTCCCGATTTAAAAGGAATTGAAATGATTTTTAGGAATAACGTTTAGTCACCAAATTACGAGTATATAAGTACAAATTTAATTAATGGATGTCTAATGATCTGAACCAATACTGCTACCGTAATAAGAAAAATAAATAGATAGATAAACTCTTTATTGAAACATCGCAGAAAAATACTAGAACAAAACAAATTTAATTATTGTCACAATGGACGGCTTTATCGCTCAGAGCGATCTCTTTCAGACAAATGCATAGAAAACAAGAAAAATACCAGACCAGATTGGCCGGAATAAAATAAGTGTAATTTTATATTTCATTCACAACAAAAGTTTCGAAGGACGTTTGGTCATTCAAGCTGAAGCCTTGATGCATTTGGGTTCCATCCAAATCGCGAAAACCACTGAACAAGCTCCTTCATTTCTTTAATGTGAACCTTATAATAGACGGGATAAGGGTATTGAAAACTGCTTTGGTAGTCTTCCTTAACCGGACAAGTTTGTGTATCGTAAAAAGAGGATCGTTGTTGAAATTACAGCTTATTGTGACAACGAAGGAAGCGGGACGATGTTACTTTCAAATGCTGTGTCGGTGTTTCCTTTGAAGTATAAAAAGTAATATAAGTTCCAAGGTTTTCCTGCCAACTGAATACGTAATGTGGCAAATCTAAGTGACCGTATCGGAGACTGCAAGGGCCATCGCAGACGGAAAGCGATAATGCGTTCCAGCGTTCTGCGTCTAAATTAATTTGCGTGGCGTTCACAGCCTTTTTTTTAATTTGACTGAGTGACGAGACGAGCATGTTGTTCACCTGATGGTAAACGCCACGCCTGCCCATAATAGTTACAGTGCCATCCAGAACTTTGCATTGCAAAGTCCTGCGTGCAACTGCACTACGCTGGAAACAATGCCCTTCAAACCGGAACACAGTAATGTTTGCACACTAGTGCTTGGCGGATGAATATCTGGCAAAGGTGTGGTACTTCCCCAGGCGGTCTCTTGCAGAAGAGGCCACCCATTACTAGGCAGCGACTGTCAAAGCTGTCTCCACTCCACCCATATCAAATTTATGCAAACGGAAACGATAGCGTCATTGTGAACCTACAGCGCGTGTCCGTTTCCTAGTAACGTAGATTCTAAAATGTTTTATACCTAAATTTTTTCAATATGCTCAGAGTTCACTGCAAATTCCCATCAAACTTCTCTACCAAAATTTAAAAACAATAAACGATAACAGTAATTAATTCTTCTTTTGGCGTCAATGCTTATATCATTGTATAATAAAACTTGATCGAAACGTCGAGGTTTATCAAAATGCATTTTTTGTCCATACTTTTTGACCAGAAATGGTCCGAACTTGAAGTGAAGCCGACGGGACGCACGAAATGAGCAATTTAAAAAAGTCAAGACATCAATGTCTTAGCAAACAGCCGTATCCCCAAAATGTCGAGAAAAGTGCGAGATATATATTGCCAGTTTGACATTAACTAGGTAACAAGCTCACTTGTTCACTTGGAATCGGACTTCACGCTCTGAAAAACAGATTGTCGGAACATCGTCCCTACTACACTTGAGCGCAGTATGGAAACTTTGAGAAATTGACCCAGTTCGGCTTAAGCACACTGATCAATGTATCTTGAAAAGTCAGGCTCATTTAAATATGAGTCATTGCCACATTATGTTGCAGGATTTTTTGTTTCATAGCATTCACAATTATCTGTTATTTTGCTTGGTGTTGATTTAGGTAGTTTTCTTGAATTTTTTAATTCTTTTAATTGTTTATATTGTTATTTTACAAGCGCCAGTGTTAGTTTTTTGAATATAGATTGTCAGAATAAATAAGTGTCACACATAAAAACACAACAGCAAACAAACTAAAAGTACAAGAAAGAAGAAAAACATACCAAACAAATGGAAAACTTTAAGTCATTATTATTTGTTTTTTTGGGTATAGGGTTTGCGTTTGACCACTATCACGTCTGGCTTATGATTCAGTCTAGGAAGCGATAAGATGACAGGCATCTTCTGTCTCTCTCATTCTTTTGACACTTTATAGGAAACAGTTTAATTTGCATTTTTCTCTAAAAGGGATGGAGAGTTCGACTGATTTCAAACTCAGCCGTCCGATATCCCATACTGTTTACCACTCAGTAAGTACTCTCAGTACCTACCTAAGTATATCCAAGTTCTTGACTCAAAACGGGCCTTAACACAAGGGGTCAATGTCCTCATAAATCTTGCTAGAGTAGTAGTAAAGTGCGCAGTTTCCGTCCAGAAATCACAATGACAATATGGTGGACCTACTTCGTAGTTTACCCCAGAAAACTCCCAGATTTATATGGGGAAGTAACTTTCACGAGCTCTTCATAAAGGGTTGATGGATTATTTTATGAAGGGATTTTGTGTACTGTAATAAAATTATAGATTTACATAGTCGATCTGAAAAAGAAATAAAAGATACGTATTTTTTTTTTAATTTATATTAAACTCCAGTTTTGGAAATCTCACTTTATATTTTAAAAACTAAACTCTATGCTACCTTTTGACAGGTAAACGGCTAAACTGATGTTGATAAAATTTAATATGGAGATAGTTTGATGGCAGTATTACCGGACTAGACTGTAATTACGCCAGACAACTGCCAAGCTTGACGGCCTCCGTGACGTAAGAGGGCAATGAGCCGACTGCGAAGCATGAGCTTGCGGATTCGATTCCCGAACAGAGCAAAGATTTGTGTGACCCACAAATATTTGCTCTGAGTCTGAGTGTTTGTAGGACCATGGTTCTCGTAGTTCCTGATTCTCTAGATACAGGGAACCCTAGTTAGGGTTCAGGAACTATGTATGTGATCTTGATGCGTTATTCTTGTTATTATTTACTAACCCAGGCTTTTTATAATTTAGATGAATATTTTAACACTAATTAATATGTTATAATAGTTTGTATTTATTAAGAACTAGCTGCGCCCCGCGGTTTCACCCGCGTAGTTCCTGTTCCCGCAGGAATATGGGGATAAAATATAGCCTATGTTACTCGCTGTCAATGTAGCTTTCAATTAGAGAAATAATATTTTAGCTCGGTGCAGTGGTTAAGCCGAAACTTTACATATTCCTATACATACTTTCATCCCCTATATTTATTTTACCCCTCAAGGGTAAAGTTTTACAAACTTTGAATTCCAAACTTATTTATATCTAATCAAAAGCCTAAAAAATAAATTTCAAGCTTCTAGCTTCAAAAATGACGATACTTCCATACAAACTTTCATCCCCTATTTCAAACCCTTACAATGCATTTTTTGCAATAAAAAGTAGCCTATGTCCTTCCCTAGGCTCTAGACTATTTCTGTACCAAATTTCATTTCAATCGGTTCAGTAGTTCAGGCGTGAAAGAGCAACAGACAGAGTTACTTTCGCATTTATAATATAAAAGTAAGGAAGTAAGGATTTAAAGAAGTTATTGCTACTTTGGCCTAACTGTAAATTAATATTGTATAATGTTACCACATGTATAAAATAATTATTGTACGTTCGAAAAGGACAGGCTGTTGGACCTTTTTTAAATTTTAAGACCACAATATTGTTTTGTACCTACACAGTTTTTAACAATAAACGTACCATTCTATTCTATTCTATTCTATTCTATTCTATTCTATTAAGTATGGAAGAAAAAGATCCATTCAAAAACCACATGAGTATGCTATAATTATATAAGTAGCTGTTATATAATGCCATAACAATGAATGAAACCAATTATTATCATAGCCTTTTAATGCTTTTCCCGTAACATGACAAGCATAATAATGTAAATTTAAACTGAAAATTCCAAAGCTATTCCGTGAACATTGTGAGGTATCCAAAGCAATTTACCGGCAACTCCATTGGACTGCCAGTCAAGTCTACAGCGTTTTAATTTAAAAGCCTCCGGTGAAAATAATCCCCTTTAGACTTCGTTTCAATTTTACTAAAATGCGCCATATTATAATCTTATTTTGCGCCATATTATTGTAAGCGGTGGTAGCCTAGTGAGAGAACTTCCGCCTTTCAAAGAGAAGGTGGTAAGTTCAAATCCCAGTGCGAGCACGTGTCAATGTGTTTCTGTAAAACATAATCCGTCTGGGGAACCTTTGCCAGATAATTATCCGCCAAGCAGTAGTGTGCAAACATTACTGTGTTCCAGTTTAAAGGGCATTCATTGAAATTCTACCCCATACAACCTATTTTTCGCTTTAAACAGTAACCCATCACCCAATCCAGGTTATAAACTATCTGTGTTCCAAATTTCATACAAATCCGTTCAACAGTTTGACATCCATCTATCCATTCTCACTAACTTTCGAATTTATAATATTAGTAGCACTTGTAGCATCTTCAAATAAAGACTATAATATCAGCGTAGCCAGAGTTTCAATAAATTAAAGTGCAAACAATGAGGTTTCAACAAAAGCTCGGATTTGTGAGGTACCCCTGTTCCCGGCGCAATTCAATCTGGCCTCTGAAATATTGCACGTCTCTCAATGAATGTGCTCGCCGGAGTTTCATATTGTATTGTCGTGGAACAAATGTGAATTTCCATACTCGGTTTTAATCACTGTGACTAGTATTGAGTGGAAATGTTTTGTTTTTATTGAAATGTAATTTTCGCAAGTCTTTGAAGTAAAAATAGTATCACTAAGTTAGTGTTTTGTATTAATTAAAACTGTATAGGTAGCTAGTAATTTTGCCGCGCCTTCGACAGCTTTTGAAAGTACAAAAGAACTGTTCAATATTCTAGAAAATACTATAACCGACGTATTGTGGCGTGGGTGGGTACCTCATTCTTCTACACATATAAAAATATAAAAAATACGATGTAGGTATAAAACAAGCATGCTCATTTAAGGTAAAGCATACTCATTTTAACTGTAGCTGAATAATATTATAAAAATATATCTTAACTAATGAATATTGATTTGAAAACAATCATTAGCAGTTTCAACTACCTACTTATTTAAATGCCTTACCACTGAATACATTGTGAAATGGAAATGTAAAGCTTTATTGCATCTTTTCAATTTTGCTCGCGTCGTATTTTTGTATTTTTTTAATTTTTGTATTGAATAAGGAAAGAGACGAAGAGAAATGCAAATCTCCACAGCTAATTTACGAGCTCTATACGTAATTAGAATTCCGTAAGTAGGTATTCCTCTGTGCTATCGCAGCTTTATCAGTTGTAGCTGGGATTGCCACGCCATTTGGAAAGCGTCCAGGTTTCGCGATTAGCCTGTATTTTAGACATTTCTCTTGTTAAGTGAATGTACCTGTTTGTGTAGCAACTTATAGAGTATGTTAACAAACTCCATTAAAGCTTACTAACTTAGCTCCGGAGCTTAGATAGCTCCGGAAGTTATCACTCTTCTTCCAAAGAACCTTATTTATTAAACACTAGTTACGCCTTGCGGTTTCTCCGCGTTTACTACTTTTCCGCAGAAACCATTAATGTTTAGGGAATATAAATTACCCTATGTTCTTTTCCAGGATCTAAAGTATCTGTACACAGAATTTCATCAAAATCCGTACAGTCGTTACGGCGTGAGGGGGACAAACACACCCATAAACACAAACTTTCGCATGTATAAATTGTATATTATTACTAAGTAAGATTGAATTAGCCAAAAAACAAGCTTTTAGCACATGCATTCATTGATTTACGGCGGATCATAAAGGGTAGGTTAAACTAACAATCTATTTTAGATACAATAGAATTATTGGGCAGGCTTTATCGTACAAAGTGATAGGATTATTCTACACTACAAATTGCCTTCACTCTAAGACAGATCCTTGAACGACGTATATCGGATTATAGCCATAAAACACCATATAAGCTTATTGCTCAACAAATATTGGTTTTCCGTAATTGAATTAAGGTTTATTGAGGTGCTGTGTGAAACCTTGTAGACGTTCTTTTTAACTAAATACGAGAATAAGGATAGTGGTAAACGTGTCTGATTCTCTAATACTATTGACTGGCTAAGGCACGAAGGAAACGACAAAAAGTCTTTTAATAAATATCACCCAGAACACTTTACAAGTTGACTGCTGAAAGCACACACCTCTGTGTTTTTATAATGTTACGGCAAGCGAAAACACGCCTGGCGTACGAACCCGCATTGCTGTATTGAGAATTTTATCACACCAGTTGTGTGCGCCCGCAGTGCTGAGTTTAGTTACGACACAATGCCAGTAAACAGTAAACGCAAACACTGTATGAATGCGCCATAAAAAGCTGTTCAGCAGTGAACGTGTTAAAAGAAGCTAAATAAAAGTTACATTTTTAATAAAGTCTATCTGTGTGTCTTTCGCTACACGTCAAATCCACTAAAAAACTCGCAATGAGGTTTTCATTCTATATGTTTTACTCAAAAACTGATAAGCCTACGTTGCACCTGGCCCTAACCTCGCTATTGTTAACTTTTTTTTTAATTTGACTACTTGACGAGATGAGCAAGTCGTTCACCTAATGGTAAGCGCTACGCCTGCCCGAAACCGTTATAGTGCCACCCAGAACTTTGTATTGCACAATCTTGCGCGGCAGTGCACTGCGCTCGTCTACGAACTCTATACTGTCTATATTACGAACTTTTCGATTCATAGCTCCTCTACGAAAACCCTCTCAAGCCGTCACCCATTGTATGAGACTTTCACAGACCAAGAAGTCCCCTCTAAATCTAGACAATTTAATAAAAATCCTCACAATTTTCCACAAAGTGTGCCAGGTTTTAATTCTGCGTTCATTTTTCTCTCCATTATGAAGAGTTCTATTATGCATTGGTCACAGATGCACATTCTTTATGATGATGGAAGAGGCAAAGGACTCTGGTAGACAATAGAACTTATGTTATCAGTGACTAACGATAGATGGATAGATAGATAAATAAACTATTAATTGCTACACCACAGAACAAAGAAAACTTAAAAAACTAGAACAAAACAAGTTTAACAATTAGTGTCACAATGGGTGGTCTTTTCACTCAGAGCGATCTCTTCCAGACAACCATGCACGGAGAGAGATAGACGTTAGTATTGGTACTCACTTTGATTAGCTTGCATTACCTACCGAATACGGTACTGGATACATCCCTATTTCCCTACTTTATATTATCAATGCGAAAGTAACTCTGTCTGTCTGTCTGTAACGCTCTCACGCCTAAACTACTGAACCGATTTAAATGAAATTTGGTACAGAGGTAGTCTAGAGCCTAAAAAGGACATAGGCTACTTTTAAATGCGAATTAGGGTTGTAAGGGGTTGTAAGTTTATATGGAAGTTTCGTCATTTTTGAAGCTAGAAGCTTTAAACTTATTTTTTAAGCTATTGATTAGATAAAAACAAATATGACATTCAAAGTTTGTAAGAATAAAAATAGGAGATGAAAGTTTGAATGCAAATATGTAAGGTTTCGGCTAAACCACTGCACAGATTTTAAAAATTCTTTCACTAATGGAAAGCTACATTATCAGCGAGAAACATGGGATATATATTATCTCCGTATTCCTACAGGAACGGAAACTACGCGGGTGAAACCGCGGGGCGCAACTAGTATTGTATAAAGTCTTTGTGAGAATATAAATTGTTCCACACAAACTTGGACAACTTTTAGCAGCGCAGAGAGGTCTTTGTCATCCAGAAAAACCTACATCCGTACCAACGACGTAGGCAGATGAAAGCTTTTGTCATAAGTAGGTTTTTTGCCCCAAGTTCCGGATCCGCTTTGAGGTACAATTCCGGGACAGATAAGCCCTCTGTGGCCCCCTGTCCCTCATTTAAATGCCTCACTGCAAACCTCTTCGTCTTTTCAGGCTGAGCCTGTGGGTAATTAAGGAATGTTTTTTTCGCCAGGAATCTTTTATTTTATGGTTAAAGGAAGGTAAAAGATTTACCATGCACGCTTCACCTGTGCAGCCGCTGCTATTGGTAATTACAAAATACATTAGCAAATAATGTATGAGCGGTGGTAGCCTAGTGAGAGAACGTCCACCTTCCAATCAGAAGGTCGTGAGTTCAAATCCCAGTGCAGGCACGTACCAATGTGTTTCTGTAAAACATATGTACGTAATTATCACTCGCTTTTCGGTGAAGGAAAACATCGTGAAGAAACCCACATAACTACTCGAGAATTATTTCGGAGGTAGGTAGGTGATCCACCAATCCGGACCGGGCCCCTGTGGTGGATTATAGCCTAACCTTCCTCACGAAAGTGAGGGAGACCCGTGCTCGGCAGTGGGACGTTATGGGTTGTTGATGATAATGATATTTCACGCGCATACTGCGACCAAAACAAAAGACAACTCGCTAGTATAAAGTTTCATAATAACACGTTTGTCTATTAAATTTGGGCGTGTAAAATGGATAGCCTCCCAACTGGCCTCCGGGTAGCGGGTAGAGGTGCGGAGAAGTGGATCGTGCGCCGTGGAGTGTCCTATCTGGATGTAATACTAGGTATATGTCTTCTCTGCTCGAGCGAGGTTACGTTTATTAGAACTTTACGTACTTTGCCAGCGATCGGAGTTGAAATACCCCGTCTGATATGATATCGAGTTAATGATACCTTTGGTACCTATTGTCGGGTATGTCTAGACTGCCAAACGATGCTCTTAGAATCGCACCGTCTAGGTACAAGCATTGTAATCTTTGGTTCGGATTCTGATATCGTTTGATATCATATATTATTTTGATTTATTTTTTGTTTTTCTCTATTTATAAGAGATTTAAATTTTTGACTTGTAAAAGCGCAATATTTTTGCTTGTAATGATTTGTTAGTTGCCAACTGTCAGTTGTAACAATGAATAAAAAGGTTTTTGCATATAAAAGTTAGTTTCAATAAAGCTTTTTCTTTTTAATTGTTGCTCGTTTGATGGCCATTTACACCATACCTTTACCTATTATCTAAAATCATAGTACACCATCAAGCACAAGGTTTTCTATCATGAATTTCAAATTACCACGACTCAGTTCCACCAAAGGCCTCTCATTTCTTTGAAAGTCCCTATCCCATATATCTTGGAAAACCTATCACTATCTCAAACTGAGCAACATCTACGTATAAGCACAGAATACATTATAATACTGCCTACAGAATGGGCACTCTCCTCCACCCCCCAGCGATCCACTTCCCCGCAGCTCTACCCGCAATCCGGAGGGCACTTAGGAGGTCAGTCAATATAACACGCCCAAATGACAATAGACAAGGGTTAACAAGAACCTTCATACCAGCGAGTTGTCTTTTGTTTTGATCCTATAGAATGTTTGTGTACTTGCATTGTATACACGTTTTTCGTGTGTACGTATACAAATAAGAATAAGAATAAGAATAAGAATAAAAATAAATTTTATTTTATAAAACTGTGTGTCTTTAAATTATTTCTGTAGCAACAGTCTATATCCATTTCGGATGTACAATATATATTTTTTTAATAATTTTTATAAGAGACATTGTTCTAAGTTAAACGTTATCAAATAATTCGTTAAGACTATAGTGGACTTTACATATTAACCACTTATTTAAACTTTTTTTTAATAAAGTTTAAGTTAAAGTTGTCAAATCGACTTATTTGTTGGGAGTGTCCGAGTGTGTTATAAGTGAGTAGTTATAGCAGTTAGCAACGGAATTTTGGAGATCAGCCGTGTTACGTCACCGCTCTCCGGATGAAATATGATGACACGACAAATCCGTCGGGTGTTACCACGATTGAATAACTCGCATGACGTGAGCTCGAATATTGAATCGAGTTTTGAAATGATCTATTGCTGTTAAAGACTAGCAAAAATCTTTATCAAGTTTTTAAATTCTTATTTGTAGTAAGATATATTTATCTACTAATTTATTAATAAACACGCGATATTTCAAATTAACCGATTCTAAAAAAAAAAAATATGCCTACAATGCGTGTTATTGCTTAATTTTCATACAAATGACAAGCGCGACCGACGCGACGACGCGATGTACGCACCGACGACAGTCGGTCGTCACTAAAACTGGCTTAAACGAGTGTCAAGTATTAAGATATTTAAAGTTTTTGTAAAATAATTATAGCGGTGAGTATAAAGAGAGCGGTGGTAGCCTAGTGGGAGAACGTCCGCCTTCCAATCAGAAGGTCGTGAGTTCAAATCCCAGTGCAGGCACGTACCAATGTGTTTCTGTAAAACATGTGTACGTAATTATCACTCGCTTTTCTGTGAAGGAAAACATCGTGAGGAAACATACCTACCCGAGAATTATTTCGGAGGTAGGTATGTTATCCACCAATCCGGATCGGGCCCCCGTGGTGGATTATGGCCTAACCCTCCTCACGAAAGTGAGGGGAGACCCGTGCCTAGCAGTGGGACGTTATGGGTTGATGATGACGATGATGATGAATTATAACGTGGTCTTAAAGTCGATTCCCAGTCGTCAGCAGTCAAGGTCAAGGTGTGGTGAAAGTCTTAAGCCAAAATTCAGCTACGTCACATTTTAGGTTTCTCGACAAAAACTCGAGTATCTAGTTGATCCTTAGCACCGGTAGTAGACCCCCAACATCATGTTAATTTTGAAAGCCTTATATTGAGAGCTTTGCCAGAGATTGAACAGGGGTCGTTTTATCTATTATATATCAACGTATAGGATGTCTGCACCTCCTGCCTCTGGGTTCAAACGACTTGTTCATTCAGTAAAGAGATGTTTGCTGTGGTTGGTTCCACTATTTATGTCCATTTAGTAATGTAATTATTTGACGCCATGGAGCACGTCGCGCCTTTTTGGAGTGGCTTAACAGTTTAGATATAGTAAAGAATGTAACAAAAAAATAACGACATAATAGAAAAAAAAAAATATTCCCAACGCCCACCAACTGATCCACCAGAGATTTTTTTTTATTTAACTGGGTGACGAGACGAGCAAGTCGTTCACTTGATGGTAAGCGCTACGTCTGCCCATAACAGTCATAGCACCACCCAGAATACTGCAATGCATAATCTTGCGCGGCACTGCACTGCGCTCGTCACTCTGAGACATCGGATCCAAAGTCTCATATGCCCAGTAATTTCGTTATTATTTTTCCCAGCGTTCCCACTAGGGATGTAATTGGGGACGCTGAGAATTCAAGGTCCTAACATTCCTATTAAATATGGAACTCACTTCCGTGACTATAGGTCAGGTAACTTAAGTACAGTTAAAAAATAAAAAAGCAAACTCATTTAAAATAGTCTAATATTATATTGAAGAATTAATTTTACCATCACTCCCCAAAAGTTTAAGTGAACCCAATCTGCAACGTTAAAAACAACTCCCCTTCTGACGCAGCCTGTTAATTAAGATCATGATTCCAAAATGCAGGATGATTACGTAAATATCTGTGTTACAACTGCTGGTTGCTATTTAAAAACTCATTGAAATTAGCGGTTTTCATAGATAGATAGATAGATAGATAAACTCTTTATTGAAACACCACAGAACAAAGAAAACTTAAAAACATACATAGGTACATTAAGATAGATAATTGAGGGCCATAGGTATTGCGAACTGTTTTGTAGCAAACTATGATTCTTGCCCACAGAGTATATTAAAAGAAATTTAAGGTTTTTTAATTTTCCTTTTTTTATTTTATCAGCTGTATTTATAATCACTGGTTTCGATAATAATTTGTTAAACCTATGATTAAAATTTATTTCTAAGTAAGTATTTATACTAAAATAATATTATTATAACAAAAATGTGTCATGAAATTTTTCAAATATTACCATGTCACAAATCGGCAAGACGTTTGTCGCAATAAACAAAATGTTTTCAACTATTATGTAATCTAAATAACACATTAGGCAAATAAATGTAATCCATTCTAATCAAACATAGATTTCAATAAGTTCCAAATAACAACCGGTTGTAACGAAGATACACAATCACCCTGTTATTCGCGCACGTATTCTGTAAATTGTAAACCAATCAATCACGATCGGTGTTCATCCCGCTTCACTCCGGCGCCTCGTCGATCATCGTTAGCGAGCGCTGACTCACCGTCCGTGTTCCGACAACTGATTAAAACTGGACACGAGTAGCAATGGGCGAATCCGAGATGTTTTAATCGATTGTTCCGATTAATCAAATGTCTCGATGGTTCTCGATTATTTCGTCTCGCAGTCGAATTTAAGTGCATAGTTTGCACCGAGGTTTGAATCTAGTCGGGTGTTTTCTTTTTTACCAAAACGGTCGATTTCCAATAAGAAATCGATGAGAATCGCCCATTTTGTCACCGAATGAATTTCCAAAATCGGTGCACTGAGTTGTTTTCAAATATTCGCAATTGTTTGTAGTGATTTTTTCGAGCTTAAAGTCAGCGAGCTAGTTGATTCGGAACGATTGAAACCCATCACAATGTTTCAGGCGGGAATCGATATGTTTAAAGACTCGATTGTAATTTTGCACCAAATACGATTGTTTCGATCCGCCCATCACTAGATTCGAGCTATTAAACGGTGGTTAAAAATTATGTTCGTTATTTACTCCTTCGTTCATAAAAAATAAGTAATAGGTATTTAGTGGCAAGTATTGGCGGGAAACCGAAAGTGTCGTTGATTTTGTATCTAGCTGGCCAGTGTTTTTTAATTTTTTTATTTGACGGAGTGCCGAGACGAGCATGTTGTTCACCTGTGTTCTCTGAATTATACAGGGATTTAATTATTATCAATTTGTAATTTTAGTTTTACTTAATAAACATACTCTACTCAATTATTATACAGCAGCGGGGCAGCGCTGCCATTGACATAATTATTATTGGCAGGCATAAAATATCGCTCTTATCATTTGAATTTATGTTACCTAACAATATTTTACTTTAAGTATATTTGTTTCAATTCATCACAAAAAAAAAAACAATAAATTTCCAACCTCAAATATGCAACTGTTTATTTATTCCACAGAGCAACGAGTCGAACACCTCTCTAGATTTATAAATATTAATTTACATTTCTCTTCAATATAAATGTCCGTGAATGTATTGGCACATTTCTCTTAGTCTAATTGGCAATTAATCTGTGACCACGACGCGGTGGAGTCAGATTAATAATTACTATGTACGTCTGCTTGGATAGATAAGTGCAATTAACTGCGGTTACGGGTTCAAGAACGGTAGAGGTCGCCGTTGTGCCTTGATTGCTAGAGAAAGAGAGCGATATTTAATCGCAGATATAATTCATTATCATCATCAACCTATATTGTCCAACTGGTGAGCGCGAGTCTCCCTCCACGTTCGTGAGGAGGGTTAGGCCATAATCCGCTACGAGGGCTCGGTCTGTTTTTTTTTTCATTTCTCATGAAATTTATTAATGAAATTGCATAGATAAAATAACAACTGTTAATTTTCTTGATATACCGTGACATATAAAGATTAAAACGATTTACCCTTGGTTATACGTAGTAATAACTGTTATTCCCACCCAAACACAGAGTTTAAAAACGTTTAAAACATCAAACCTGGAATGAACAGATTACACGCCGGTGTGGGTAAACCCGCCTGCCGCGGGTAGATAAAACGATTTCAGTGCATTTTTCATTCGCATCAGGGGAATTTTCCCACCGGGGACGTTTGGGCTTTTTCCTGATGTTTTGTCAGGGAGACAGGTAGCTTTATGGGACTACGTTGAATAAATAAATGTTTGGGACGTGCTTCGGCTTTTTACGACTCAAAATGTTATCGCATAACTACAGGCTCATCAACGTGTTAGTGAATTTACCGAAATATTTTCCAGCAGATAAAAAATTAAAATGAGATCTCTTTGTATATAGTTCCTGATACTACTGATAGTCCTGGCGATTTTACTGAAAAAGTATCTACCTACCAATATTATTAAAAACAAAAGTGGCTCTGCGAGTTATGGAGGCCGCAGCCGGAGGGTGCAAAGAAACCCCAAATGTTCTAAAACTAGGTTTATTATAATTGAAATACTACATATCTAAATCCTAAGCTAAAAGTGTGTACGTTCGGTCCGATGTTAGGAGCCGAAGTCACCTTAAATTACGGGGATTGCAGTATATAGAGACATGGGACAGTTCGGCTGCGTCTGCGTTTCGCTGTATCGCCGCCGGTCGCACGGTGTGGTGTGGAATGCGGTGTCGTCATTCTGGTCATCGGACGGCTACATAACATGCGTACTCCTGTTTGTTTGTTCCCTTTTCACGATTAAACATCAGGACCGATCTTGATGAAATTTGGTATTGAGATAGTCTTTTTAGTTTTGGAAATATATCTACGTTAGAAAATGCAAGAGTCAGGACATGTGTCACATTCTTTTATACTGAGTAGTCGGATGAGCTAGTCATTCACCTGATGGGAAACGCCACGCCTGGCCATAACAATTAATGTGCTACCCAGAACTTTGTATTCCGAAATCTTGCGCGTCACTCCGCAGCACCGCTACCCCGAGAAATTGGTTCTAAAGTCTCATATTCCCAGTAATTTCGCTAGAAACAGTGTCCTTTATACTTACACAGTAATAAGGTTTAATAAAAACAGGATAGTAAAGCCACTGTAACGGATACTGTCATTGAACAGCATTGCAATTACTCAGTACCCCATTCACAAGTATCAGAAAGTTTTCAAATTCGACTCCGACAAATTCATTCCCGAACCGATGCATTCGAAAAGCGACTTTCCTATCGTTACTGTGAATAACGTTTTTCGATTGCGTCGGATGAGGAATGAATTCGTCGTAATTGGATTCGTTAACTTTATAACACTCGTGAATAGATGTAGAGGACATCCGTATTTATTCCCACTACGCGCGCTTCCAATCATAACCCCTTAAAGTTATATCCCCGGGAGTAAAGCCCGGTAAAGATGAATCGCACTGGAGGTGTAAACTTGTTAACACCCGGGCGTAACAACCGCTCGTGTGGATGGGGCTTATGAATTAAAGTGGCGCTCGTTATGCTCATGTAATTTTACAGGTGTTTCTGTAAGAGCCTTAGGGAGACAGGATTTTAGGTAATGTCTGTTTTGTTATTTTCAGAGCTTGTTTACAAAACATTTCACATTGTTTCTTTTTAAACTTTGACATAATAATCTATATATATAAAAATGTTATGTTGGTTTGTGTACGCTTCAAAAACTCAAAAAAGTTCTGCTCCGATCGAGCTGACATTTTAGCATTATATATAATCCGCATCAAGGATTGTTTTTATCTATTTTTTTCATCAGTGACATATCAGCGAATGTGCGAATGTGCCACAGCGAAGCGTGGCAGGGTACAGCTAGTAAGGCAATATATTTAAAAATGTAAGCCGTTTATCTCGATAATTTTGAAAAAAAAATTAGGTGAATTATTTTTAGCCAAAAATTTTCTTTTTTTTGTATAGCATTGACTATCTGTACCGTAAATAATAAATACCATAAAAGTGCTCAGAATACTGCCTGCATCGCAAATACTATGAAATTAATTGACTAAAGCCTTAGTTCCCAAAGCGGTCCAGGTGGACCCCCAGGGGTCCACGAGAGACCCGACGAGGGTCCACGTTGGCGAGACAAAAAATAATATACGGTAGATAATAAATAAGAATATGAAAGAAATGTAGCTGCAGGGGGTCCACCGGAACCAGCTAATTTTTGAAAGTGGTATATCAGAAACAAATTCTGGGAACCTCTAGACTAAAGCCTTTGTTGGTAGAGGTTTTTGTGTAGTGAATGGACCAAACACGCACAGGAGACGGCTTAATCTAAACCCACACAATAACATAAAACAACAACACACACATACAACGGGTTCTATTCAAGTTTTAGTATAAATTGCCTTTCTTATGACTATTGTTTGAAATACTCAATAAATCCAAGTAATTTTTGAATAAAGTAACTGGCAGCGTATACATACTTAGCACTGCAACTGCTGAGCCTATTTTCTTGTCTAGCCACGAGTGCGGCTCTGCACACTCCATAATGTTTTCTCATACAACAAAAACAACAGTTGTTTTCCCGCACTCG
This sequence comes from Campaea margaritaria, assembly GCA_912999815.1. Lineage (NCBI taxonomy): Eukaryota > Metazoa > Arthropoda > Insecta > Lepidoptera > Geometridae > Campaea > Campaea margaritaria. The sequence continues at coordinate 9,898,309 of OU538800.1, forward strand.
CGGCAAGTTATGAAAAGCACGACACTTGTGCTCTCAGCACTGAATGTGTTAATCAATCATTGGGTTCTAACAACGAAGTTTCGTTATCATCCACTAAATCTGGCACTAGAAAAAGAACCACTTCTCCGACTTTATTCGGTGCTTCGGAAATACCTCGGTAATTGAGCCATTGAAAAGCATTGAATGTGCGGAGGCCTTTAAGGACAAGCTACAAGAGGGTGCGTCTGGTATAATTAAAAGTTGTGAAATTTAGAACTTTTAGCTTCATTACACTTTTTGATTTATGGCGTGGAAGTTGCGGGAGTGTTGCGGGAAAACCGCTTACGTCGGCATTGCTTGCCTTTGACCACAGATTATGTAAGAGTTGCAAGGATGAGATTACATTTCTTTGTTTCGTTTTCGAAACGACCAATCCAATTTTATTAATGTTTATAGGTAGTGACTTTGGGCTCATAAGGATTTGGTAAAGTACTGATGAGGTTCTTCGGCATGATGAGAAGAATAGACCCTCTAAATGGAGCAAATTGCTTACTTTTAGATTTCGACCACTGGAATCGGCTCTTTTAGTATTAGGTAGGTGTTTTCAGCGAAATTACTGGGCATATGACACTATAAATGTCTCAGGGTAACGAGCGCAGTGCAGTGCCATAATAGATAGTTCTGCGTGGCTCTGTGGTTGTTATGGGCAAGCGTGGCGCTTATCATCTGACGAACGACTTGCTCGTCTTGTTACTTAGTAAAATAAAAAAAAAGAAAGCGTTGATAGAGCTCCTGGGACCACCTTTTCATCACAAAACTGGAGAATTCTGAAAATCATAATATTTTTAGAATTCTCTAAAGTTTTAAAGTAAGGTCACTAGATGGCGCTGTCGTTGTCCATTGATCATTGCCTCGATAGTTGTTTCGAGTATGTAAATATAATCGACCCACACACTGTAATGCAAAAAATAATAATTAATATATTAATAACAATTATGACCAACATTTTTATATAAAAATAAAGAGATTAAAATATTCCTGAGTAACCATATGTTTATCATATTTATTTATTATATATTATTATTTTCCTATTACAATATTAATATATTATGCGAAAGTTTGTGCGTACGTTTAGTTATCCAATTCATATTTTACTTTTTATATAATATCACGTACAAAAAACAACAACATTCTGTAAAAACATATGTACGTAACTTTCACAAATATACGTTGTAGTATGAGTAAGGTCCATCATAGTAAAATTGGTAAAGTTGTCCGAAAAATTGAAAAATTTGGGTTTTTTTATGAGGCTTTTGTATGAATTCACGCTTTGGCATTTTTTTTTTTCGCGATCTTCAGTTATTACTAAGTAACATGGTTGTTTTTAACGTGGAAAATGAAAAATTATTGCGGTAAAACTGGAATTTTGTGGGTGAAATTGCAGGTCGCAGCTAGTTATTGATAAAGCACTGAAACAGTTGAAAGGCATCATCACACATAATCATCAGCAGAAATCGGTTAAAATCATATTTAACGAAAGTGCTCTGCTCCAAATAAGCTCATGATTATCATACCAGTCCCCTAGCTTTCAGCAGCCTTAACAAAGTCATTCCCCAAACCCATTCTAAACCTGATTATGCATCAGATTACATCAACATAATATCCTAAAGCCATTCTGAACTTAATTTCCCAGCCCATTATGTAGGCCTAGTCATTTCCAGTCTATCCGAGAGCGTGCGGCCGGCCTATTGTTCTCGAAATTGATTCTCTGCCAGTTTTCTGGTGTGACAGACTTGGTGACGTGCCCTCGTTTTTAGAGAAATGGTGGGCGACAGGTAACTCAATACAATTTTAAGTAACTGTTTTTTTTTAGAAATATTGTTAACAATTAATAAATTAGCAACACATTTAGCCATTTATTTTTATTTATACGTTGCTGTTTTCAGATATGCACATTGTTAGGTCTTGAAAAAACCCAGTGTAAGTGTAAGCGATGGTAGCCTAGTGGGAGAACGTCCGCCTTCCAATCAGAAGGTTGCGAGTTCAAATCCCTTACCACCAATACCAATACCAATACTTACTACCAATGTGTTTCTGTAAAACATATGTACTTAACTATCACTCGCTTGTCGGTGAAGGAAAACATCGTGAGAAAACCCACATACCTATCCGAGAATTATTGCGGAGGTAGGTATGTTATCCACCAATCCGGACTGGGCCCCCGTGGTGGATTATGGCCTAACCCTCCTCACGAAAGTGAGGAGAGACCCGTGCCCAGCAGTGGGACGTTATGGGTTGATGATGATGATGAATGAAAAAATAGAAAATTAGAAATAGAATAGTTGGTGTGGTCGCGACATAGAATTGACTTCTAGTATTTTTTCAGGCTTATTCTCGTAAGGTGTGCGGATTTCCATCGCTTACTGCTTCGAAGGGCACGCTAAGCTTTCGGTCCCGGCAGAGGCCCTTGTTATGGACCTGTGCGGGACATATCTATAATTAAAAAAAATGCTAGATATATTGGCACTGTATCGGTCACTGTTTTTGTATCCTTACTGCCTCAACGACGTAAACAGGATTTATTCTCTTGAGTGTACACCCTCAAATTGTTACGAAACATCACACCATCACAACAATATTTACAACGTAACATCATACCCACTTTTGCAGACAAGCCGCTGGGGCTTGAAACTTCCCTCCCAGCGGTGACGTCACCAAATTACCTCGATTACGGACTTCATTACCAACCAGCACCCTCCAGGGGCTAACTTTGGACGGTAATTAATTTTAAATTTTAAGTTTCTGGGATAATTGAAGCTTAGTTATTGTAGTGGTGCGTTTTGATAGTAGTAACGTTGTAGCCTGTAAGAGACCGCCTGGGGAAGTACACACCTTTGCCAGATATTCATCCGCCAAGCAGTAGTGTGCAAACATTGATGTGTTACGGTTTGAAGGGCACTGTGTCCAGTGAAATTACTGGGCGTATGAGACTTTAGATCTGATTTTACAAAGTTCTGTGTGGCACTGAAACTGTCATGGGCGGGCGTAGCGCTTCCTAGTAGAACTTTTAACTAATAGCTTGATAATAGAAAAGTTGAGTGTCTATATGATATAAAGTTTCGGACGCTCTAACCGAAACCAGTGACACGTGTTACCTTTCATAAGTGCCCTTTTGGGGCCCATGTGAATAAAGATCGTGAACCGCGACGATGCCTTTTGGGATCGTTGTTTGATGTAGCATTTTCTTAGTTAAAATTAAAAAAAAAACGAAAATACGGATTGGAGCAAATAAGATATACATTGCTCATTAGATCTTATGAACAATTTTTTAAATTTCAGTGAATTGAGACCACCTCTAATACTGCGTAAAACATTCGTCTCGTGAGAGACGAGTGAAATGAATGAGTGAATGACTTACTCTTGAACCAAATTAGAATTGGATCGGTATTGGAATAGAAACTGCTAAGTACAAAACCTCACAATCGAAATCGGATAAAAATTAAATGTTCAAGAATAAGCCCGAGGGTCCACGCAAGATTTCGCAAATTCACTCTGTGTGGCATTAGTTCGCTGTCTGTTACCTTAGCGCTTACTATCAAGTGAATGACATGAAATTACTTAGTTGAATAAAAAAAAACATAACAAGAAGGTTGTAAGCGTGGTTGAAAGTTGTAACCTCATTTCTTAACAAGTGACCCCTACTATGAATGAACGTCTCACTTTTACGGTCAGGCTCGTAAAACAGTAACAAGCTACTTGCTCCAGTTACTGGCTCGAGCGTTCCCCGGCGACGTCACGAGACAGATGGTGACAGCTGACACCGCTCACCTAGCTGGATTTAATTGAAACCCGCCCTCCGCTGAACTTTAGTAGCAGTGGATTTTATAAGTGTATAGTAAATTTTGACTTGGAAATAGGTTTTAAATTTTTTTATTTTTGTGGATTTTTTTTGGATGTTTGGATTGGAAAGGAAAATAATAATTAGTGTTATAGGTAAGTAAATATATTTTGCGACTAGCGATAGCCTTTACAATGGCAATACAAATTGTAAGATAACTTATAAGGCTGTGGTAATAGTGAACGCGTGTGAATGCCATCAAATTTTTAATTAAATTAAAAGTGTGGTCTGTGTGTGTGCACACTCGTTTTTAATATTACAGTATTTCGGAGCCCAAATTAAGATAAAGTCATCGAAAAACCTGAATCCGTCCAACAACTTCGTGTAGAATAGAATAGAATAGAAAATACTTTATTGCACACCAGTTCAGAAATACACAAGATACAGGAAATGTAATTGCAATATAAAACAGCCAACCACAAACTAGAAAACAAATGAGGTAAAAACCTGAATAAAATTACCTTACAAACTGTATTAAAGCTGGAGTTGTCCTCAAACAGAACTTAATAAACGTAGTTTGAATATTGCGACAATAAAATGGCAGAACTACTACAATTCGAAACAGGTTAAGGACTTACCTGAAACATTAAATTTGCATGATACGTTTTTACCACAACTTTTGCATCTGTATTGTTATAGAAGGTAGATAATAAGAGATATTGTTAAATTGACTTTCTACTATAATATAAATTGACTAACTGTCCCGGTGAACTCCATACCGCCTAACAGTCAATGAGTGTGCATACGTAGGATATAAGTGGCTATAAATTAATAGGAGTCCGTGATAGAAGGGTGAACATTTTTGGTTGTATGTATTTTTTAATGCCACATATTTTAAGCTAAAGAAATATAAAAATAAAATAAAAAATATATAAAAAGAAATGTTTGGGGTGGGGCCCACTTTTATCATTTAGGGGTATGAAAAATACCTAAAAACCTATTCTCAGACCTACCGAATATAAAATAAAAAAAATGTATAAAAATAATATATAAATATATATTTTATATAAAACTAGCTGTACCCTGGCAAGCTTCGCTGTGGCACATTCGCACATTCGCTGATATGTCACTGATGAAAAAGAATAGATAAAAACAATCCTTGATGCGGATTATATATCATGCTAAAATTTCAGCTCGATCGGTGCAGAACTTTTGAGTTTTTGAAGCGTACACAACCCAACAAAAAAAAAATGAAAAAAAAAAAAAAAATGTTAGTTAGTTATATAGTTAGTTATATGTAAACGCTAGTTAGTTATATAGTTTATATTTATTATGAAATCTATATATAATCATAATCGAGCCGTTTCGGACGAATAGGGCAACTAACACACAAGAATTTTATATTATTATAATATTATAGAAGATGTTAAATTAGCAATGTTTATTTTTTGCTGTATTGTCAATAACACGGAAAAGCGCTATCTCGTAAGTTGATTTGTGACTACATTGAAAGGAGGTCAAAAATGGAGGTGGTTCAAAATTCCAGACTGTTTCAACGCTACCCCTTAAGCTAATTAGGCAATTACATTTTCTGTCCACTCATAATCATACGGCAGAAGTTCTAATTTCGCTCAAAATCTAACCTTTAATAACTTAACTTCAAGTTAAAGCAAAACGCTAAAGTTGAGCAGCTTTATAAAGCAAGTTGCAGCTTTAACGAGTACTTCCGCTCACGGCTAAGTTTTAAACTTAGAAGAAGTGTTCGTAAAATCTTTGGCAGCGTGTAATTAAAAATTGATGTTTGAAAATGTCGCAGCTTAGGCAGAATTATACAGATTTAATAGGGGATGAAAGCTTATGGATAATGTAAGGATTCGTTACTTAACCGAAGCTCGTGTATACATTTATACATTTTAATATACGTTTAAATACAGTATACATTTTAATTATGTCCTATAAATGATTTCTTGATTTATTAACTTTATGAAAATGAGATGCATTAAGATTCAGTTCGTTCCTTAACAGAATTATTTTTATATACAGTTTCAAGTGTCATTTTTCAGTAATCAATATTTACAAATGTTTCAAAAAGCTTTTTTTTATTTGACTGAGTGACGAGACGAGCATGTCGTTCACCTGATGATAAGCGCTACGCCTACCTATAACAGATACAGTGCCACCCAGAACTTTGCATTGCATAATCCTGCGCGGCACTGCCCTGTACTCGTCACCCTGAGACATCGGCTCTAAAGTCTTATATGCCCAGTAATTTCACTGGAAACAGTGCCCTTCAAACCGGAACACAGTAGTGTTTGCTCAATACTGCCTGGCGGATGAATATCTGGCAAAGTTACTTCCCCAGGCGGTCTCTTGCAGAACAGGTCTCCCACTACAGAATTTAGCCATTTTTTAAAATAGTAATCGTCATCATCAACCCATAACGTCCCACTGCTGGGCACGAGTCTCTCCTCGCTTTCGTGAGGAGGGCTAGGCCATATTCCACCACGGGGGCCAAGTCCGGATTGGTGGATAACATACCCACCAAAAAAATATAAATTAAATGTATATATAAAATAGTAATACCAAAAGTTAAATCCAAAACTAAAGAATAGCGTCGCTTAGAAGGTTATTAAGCACGATGTTTCCCTTAGAATCGATAGTTGCGTCTATCTGTCTTAGCCTTATAGGAAGCTTTATTTAAAAAAAACTGGTTGCATGTAAAGTTGGTTTACGGTCGATATTTTAACGTGACAACGTCATAACAAAACATTGATGAAATTATTGCATACTTTTATGTATAAAATCGAATCATTTTTAATAATAAAAGAAAAAATACTTGGAATTATACTAATAATCAGATTTTTAAAATGCAAGAATAATTAACCTAACAAGACAAGAAGAGAGTTAGATGCGGCGCAAGCGTACAATGAACGTTACGGGACAAAGTGTCAACTTTTTCCTGCATGCAGCCGGCGTTCATTTATTTATTAGACGTTGTCACGTCAATTATTCACCATTCCTGCCAACCATTTCACAGCTTGTAAACAACACACAATAACACAATAAACAACACAACAAAACAACTGACGCTAATTACAAACATACAATACAATACAACTGCCGTCAGTTACACTTGTCGGATTGTGGCAGTAAAACAGACCGGCCGCGGCCCAATTACGTTAATGGTAGAAATGCGTCGGGTGATAAAAGCGTGAATGAGGATAAATAGCCTTTGCGTGGAGATAGAACTCAGATTATATAGACAGTTACGGAATAGGACCGGCTTGGGCGGTGCCTTCTTTACCTGACCACGCGACGCAAAGTAGTGTCGGCATAATCAGCATAATTACGGACGTGTGTTTGTTCCTTTATGACGCTTCAGAGAATTTTGATGATTCTTATGTCAATCGATTTGTCTTATTACATTAAATATGGCGGCAAATAAAATCCATTTTAACAAGAAAGAAAAAGTCAACAAAATATATTAAACTAGCTGTGCACCGCGGTTTCACCCGCGTAGTTCCCGTTCCTGTGGGAATACGGGTATAAAGCCTTTAAATCCCCCCTTTCGCAATAAAAAGTAGCCTATGTCCTTTCCTAGGCTCTAGACTATCTCTGTACCAAGTTTCATTCCAATCTGTTCAGTAGTTTAGGCGCAAAAGAGCAACAGACAGACAGAGTTACTTTCGCATTTATAATATAAGTAAGGATGGGGTATTTGAAATCCATCTTTAGGTTTCTCTTACCATTTTTAATTTAAATTGATCATTTATTACAATTTTGACCCAGTTTTCGTTGTTCAACTGAATTCAAATTTTGTATCAGGTTGCAATGATAAAACCATTAAACAATAAAACATATAGAGATGAAATGTAGACCACAGAATATTTCAATATAAACTGATGGTTTTGGGCTCATTTTAATCAGCTTGCACTATTGAATTCGTATTTTTAAAGCTTATATAGAAAAATATGTTTTCAATTAAAAGTTATTTGATTCGTACTTACTATACCTGCTTACCAATATAAACTGTGACCTTTTTCAAAGGTTTTGCGCTTAAGTGGAATATAGAGATTCAAGAGTTTGCCAATTGCCCGATCCGCATATTTATAGGGTTAACGAGAGAAAAAAAAAACAAATGTTTTGTTTCTTTTTCAAAACAAAGAATTTTCACTAATTGATTCTGCGTAACTAAAGCTCTATAATTAATCTCGTAATAATATAGTCAAACGTTCGTATACCTAAAAATAAGCACCTCCTCTGCCAGTTACATCGTGAGACGTTGATTTCTAAGTTTTATTAACCCAGTAATCTCGCTGGAAACTTTAAACTTCAAACCCGAGCATACTAAGGATTTTCTTAACTTTAAATGTTTTATATACCAGATAAGCTAAGGCCGCGTTCACACGACTTCTACTGCTATCTCATCGGAAACTGTCGGATAAACTCGCAAAATTCAATATACGACATCAGATCGGAGCTGAATGGAAACTCTTTTTGTACTACGTGAAGTGCCCCAGATTAAAGGGTCGTGTAGTGCCGGACAAGAATAAGTGTCGACACATTTTAAAACCACAACACTAGCCTCAAAAGAAGTTATCGTAACGTAGCGAGAATTTTAGCGTTGCGACGTCGCATAGTATATCCTTATGCCGCTTTTACGTGTCTATATACTGACAGTAAGAGTCGAATAGACTGATTTGATATACTCGTATCAGAATCGTTCGACATTCTGTCTACAGCCTGTTCGGTCTGAATGCATTTTGGTTCCTGGAACAACTGATTTTTTTTATCATTGTCACGCAAGTGAAACCTGTTAACTCTGTATGTTTCTGTTTGCTTGTTCACTTTGTACAGCTAAATGGCTGAACAGATCTTGATAAAATTTGGTATGGAGTTAATTTGAACTTTGAGGAACGACGTTAACTAACTTTTATTGCAATGCACACTAGTTTGTTTTTACGCGGATGAAAGTAAACTAGATATAATTTCATTAGGTACCCTTTACAAAACAACCCATAGCTCAAAAGATTAGCAAGTTGAAGTGGCAGTGGGAAGGTCTCATCTCTAGAAGAACCGACAACTGATGGGGTAGGCGAGTTCTAGAGTGGAGACCGCGTTTGGGCAAACGTAGTGTAGGACGCCCGCCGGCAAGGTGGAGTGACGACTTGCGGAAGACGACTGGCATGGACTGGATGAGGAAAGCCGAAGATCGGGCTTAGTGGCGTTCATTGACGTTAGAGGCCTACGTCCAGCAGTGGACGAGAGTGGGCTGATGATGATGATGTACCTTTTCCTACTACAATTTGGCCTGCAGTGTATTATTTCATTATCTACGTCGTCCAGGATTTCTCAGCGAGAGGCTTTATTGTTTCAGACCGCAGTTTCGGATTATAATGTGATCTGGGATTAACCCGGTACCGATTTATTTGAAACCGTAATATTTGGGATTGTATGTCCGTAAATTCTCGGTACAAAATCCGTAGTATATTCATTTGTTTTGTCCGGTGGATTTCGTGTACCCACAAACGAAATAGTTTTATTTTTCTTCAAAACTATGAAAATACGTAATCACGGAGGTCTCGGTAAAATTATTATACTATACATGTGCAAAGGTTCAATAAAACCGGCTCAGCAGTGCAAAAAAAGTAATATTTACAAAAGGCTAACATCGTTTCAGTTTTTAAAAGTGGGAAAAGACCAAAAAATGCACAATTGTTGACTAAAAAAGTTTAAAAACTTGAAATAAAACCTGATATCTTGAAAAATTTACTCAAAATGCCAACATAACCCTTGAAAAAATGTTTTTATATCTATCATAAACATTGACAACAAAGCTGGGGGAAGTTCCGAGAGGCAATCCATCTTCTCCTTTATGCAGACTTATCTTCCAATGCAGTACAGACAGAGAAATAATGTATTTGACCCGACTACGGAACAGCTAAGAGAAAGGCTATAATTTTACACTCGATTTATCAAAAATACTTCATTTTTTTTCATTTTTGTCAGAAGTCTTAGACACTTCGCATGATTTGTGCATTTAGCGTGTGTCAAGTTTTTTTTAAATACTTTACTGTTTGATTTTTTTTTACATAATAGTCAACAGCAGAATTCAGTGATGGGTGAATTCTTCACTGAAACTTCTTGGGAGCATTAGAGAGAATAAAAAGTGTCAATAAAGACAAAACGAAGACTGAACGATCAAATTTATATTTCACCAACACGAAACATAAAAAGACGAACACAACCAATTTAAAAATTCAATAGCGTCACATTTTCGGTTTCCCGCCAAAATATGAGCTTTCTGCACTTCTTCTCCATATAAACTTTCACTGTGACAAATTTCATACTCCTCCGTCCGCGCAATTTTCGTAAAAAGGAATCATAAGTTTTTGCTTCACGCATCAATATATAGATTATAGATACAGTGTAGACTAAACTAACTGAAGATAAGAAGAGATCGAAAAGGAAGTTTTTCCGCGACTGTACATAAACGCATTCTTACTGGAACTGCTCCAACTGTTCGTTTTATCTGTGGTAGACGGTGTGGCGTCACGCTTTATTACTAACTCAATGGCAATAGAGGGTCCAAACCTTCAGAACATAAAGCTATAGAAGGAAGCCATATAAAGGCAACAGCTGCCTCCCAGCTCTCTTATTCACATCTAGTAAAACGGCGTACACGAGAGTGAGTGGAACAGAAAATGTCCTATGGTTTTTATTGTTTCAAGCATGGTTCACAGGATAAACTGTCAAGTTGTCTATGTAGTTATTTAGTTGCGTAGTTACTACGTGATGTCAAGGTTTGTGTATAGTTTGGTGATCAAAACAAGTGACAAGTGGCCAATTTAGTATGGATTCCATTTAGTTTAGTAAAACTTCCTTGTCCAAACCTGCATAGATAATATATCTAAGTCATTTGAAACACTTTTCACTCGGAATTGGAAACCATTATTTTGGAGCGAAATTGAAACTTCAAACAATTTTTTGTTTATGCAGCTAGATTAGGTAAATATCTCTACAAATCAATGTAAATAATGATCTACGATATGCACTTTATGCACCATAAAGTATTAAACACTTAAAAATCTATTTAAACGTAAATTGCACGTTGTTAGCAGATTAAATATTAATGTTTAGTTCCCTGATAGCTCGAATGATTAAATAGCATGACATTTAATATTTTTGATCCTGCATTTATTTATAATATATTTGGACATAATTATTTATATTATTATGTTCCACTGGCATCACACTAAAATTATATTATAAATGCAATATTTGCGTGTTTGTGTATTTGTCTTCTCTTCAAGCTAAACAATTTTGATGAAATTACGTAAATAGATACTTTAGGTTCCGGAATGGAACATAGGCTACTTTTTGTCCCGTAAAAATTAACGGTTCTTGTGAGATAACCAATAATGGTAAATAATTATGTAAGACATTATTTTTAAAGGTCCTTCCGCACTTCGGGATAGTTAAATTTAATAATGAAACGCCAATACGGCCAATTTATACGAATAACATTCTCAATGTTTCTAACAGACATCAATTGCATGGGCCATTAGCAGAGTTCGTGGACCAGAAGCAGTAACAAACATCGACTCGGGGTTGGTAAAATAAGCAATTTCTGTTAAAGAAATTGTTATTTTCTGCATTGCACTGCGGGAAAATAAGATTTTATTATGAAAACAGCTGTAACCCACGACGGAATATTACGGTGTACCTAAGTATGATAGCGAGATGAAAAATAAAAGAAAAACTTCAAAGGGATGCGAAAGGCTGTTCGTAAAACTCAAAGCAAGTAATTTTTCTCGCAAATATAGATTTTGTTTTAATATCTCACTGAACAATCACGAGTGTGGTTTTAATATGAGGGAGAACCCCGAGACAGGGTAAAAACATGCCCGGAATTTTAATATACGGCGCCGTGTCCAACACTTTTGATTAAAGCTCTGAAACGCCGCTGTTTTAATTAACATTTGGAAACGCAAACTTTAATCGCTTTAAATGTTGTGTATTCCAACTTTTGGTTTCACATGAATAAATTACGGCGAGTTATGTATTGAATTTTCGGTGTTAACTTATAACACTAAAGGCTCTGCAATTATTTATATTAGAACCGAGTTACTATATATCTAGTAGTAGATAAACACGTCTAAAGCTGGATCCACATCTCTAACTGTGACTCTGTGACCGTGACACGGTACTTGCTATGCTAAATGAGAAGTTTCTGATCTGATCAATAGTCACTATTTCCATCATATATGGACGATGGCTGTATCATTGAAATCCTTTGAGCATTTCGGAGCCTGACGAGACAAACTTATATTGAATGAATTAAAAAAAAACAGACAAAAATTCTAACCACGGCCATTTCTGATTAGGCGTCGTATTAATACCATTTTCACCTAAATTTTGGAATTTATTGTGAAATCACAGACGGAGACATAAATTTTATGATTGGTAAAGATATATTTGACGGTCTTTGTATATAACAGCCATACATATACAGACATATAACATAGCTTAAAAAATAAGCTTACCACTAAGATAATAAGGCATGTTTCGCTTTGGGCGTGTGTTTGACAGTCCTCAAATAGAGAGTACTCCAGGACCTTGCGACGAACAAGTCGTTGAACAAATGTATGTTTGAGTGGGACTCATCCGAGTGTACTCTTGGTAACGACTTGTGGAGTGGCAAAAGGTGGGCTTTTTAAAAGAGGTCAATGAGGACTTACCTTTATAGTGCTTGAAACTCGAGACTACGCGATCTTCATTTATAACTCAATGCAATATGGTTGTTTTTCCTTTAATTAAGTTTAATTAGGACAGTGCTGAATAAACTGTATACACTTTTACTTGGACATTATCAGGATGCATCGTTTGAGTAAAATTATAGGTATTGACTTACTTAGATTTCTTTAGGAAGTGAATATAATTATTTTTATCAAATGCGCAATAATAACAAAAACATTATTACTATTTATTACTTCTTAATTATATTTTTTTACAATACTTTCACAAAACTAATAATAATAAAGCTAATTAAATATATTATAAAATAAACTTAAACCTAGGATACTACCGGTAGCGGAGCAAGGCCCAGGCTACCGATGGCTTATTACTATTAATATTATTATTCTATTCTATTATCGTCAGTTTTTATTCTAAAGTATTATCTGATAAATAGAGGTTAATTATAAAATTGAATTTAGATATAATCGGACTAACTAAATTATAATTATGTAAAATAACTAAATTATTAATTATTACTAAATTATTATTATATTATTAAAATGGATTATTGTGAGAAGAATGAATGATTGTGTGAAATTGTGTACTGTATTTTACTATTATATGTAAATAATTAATGTAATTGGTATAAACCGTTTTAATTATATAAATAAATTAATAAATAATCGCATAATTTTAGATTCCGTGACTCGAGAGCTTTTGTTGTAGTCTTATCTTTTTCATATAATTTTCTTTTTTAAAGTAATGTAGACCAAGTTGAAGCCAACAACAGGTTACCGTTCCTACTAATTATTACCATTTTTCCAGATGTCAAATAAACCACAATCAATTTGTAAATGTTAAACGTTTGTTAACGAAATTGTTGAATCAACGAAAGAGGGCGTCATGTTGTTAAGTTTCTCGACAATTTTTTGTCAATTTATCATAAATAAGTGTTAGAAAGTGAACTTAGTTAAAGTATTTAAAAGTCATGTCAAATTAGTAGTGAGATAAAAACGTAAAGCAATTAGTGGTCAATTTGAAGTTTCATCTGTGATTATGTTTTAACCCCAAGTAGACTGATTTAATATAAAAGTGACAGCACTCTAGTAATAAAAGTGAAAATAGAGCACGCTTAATGTTAAGTGCACTCCAAACTTACCAGCGTGCATTTTAGAAGCAATCAGCGTGTTTATTAAAATATTGGTGTACCCCCCAAAAACTGACAGAAAAACCTTATTAAATATTTGCACGCCTCGCAAAAGTACCAGCGTGTATTCAAAAAACTATCAGAGTGTTAGAAATTATTCGTGCACCCTGACAAGAGTGTTAATGAGCAACAAACCAAAATAGAAAAAAAAATCAATACACTTTCATACGTATCAAGGTGCAAACCGAACAGTGACAGGAGTGACTCGAAAGCAATAGTGGAGTGCTTCCAAGGTGACAGTGAGTGACAAAGTGAGAAGAGTGGCACACGACACGAAGAGGCCACTTTTGGGCATCAAGATGGCGTTCGCGGCAGCTCGTATGATACTGAAGGACAAGAGGCGGAAGGCATCTAAGGAAGACTTCAGGGACCCCAGGAATAGAAGCAAGGTATATGTTACTTTAGAACTCATGCTGTAAGGTCTATAATGGCAGTTACTTTTCAGGATTTTTGACAAGGTCGCCGATGAAAACTATTTGAATGTACATAAAATACTGTCTGTTCGCAAAGTCTACTGACGTGGGACTATTTCAGAACGTATCAAAATGTCACCAAAGCTAAAACACCCATTTTTGGCATGTCTGTGAAATTATCAGATCGAGCGTTCATTCATTAATACTAATAATTGATACTAATTGAACATAAATGACTATAAAATTATTTTAATTACGAACACTCGAATGAAAATGTGCAAAAACCATTTTATTCAATGAAATTGTTTAACAATTTTCATAATAATTTAACCGACGCCATTGTGTTTTTGATACAATTGCAGTAGGAACAAACAGAATTGCAATGGAAATAGCTGGTGAAGCCAGCTTCATTATTCGGTTCGTTCGGAAATTGCCCATTAGCACTGTCAATTGCTCGCTAAGTAGGCCGCGTATCACACCGTTGCGTTGTCTAGCGTTACGGGTTTGTAACAGAGCTCATGTTTACAATTTTTGTTCTGTGATCTTGTTTTATTTTAGCACTACCTATATAGTAAAAGATTTACAATGTAATCTATTTCTGTAATACATTATTGATTGATTAAAAGGTTGCTTTGAAGATCTTTATAGCTAATCATACTGAGATTGTTTTCTTGATAAATGAAAAAGGAAATGTATTTGAATTTAATCTAATTCTTTTAGTCAACTTTTGGATAAAAAACAAGGCCATATAGCGCGAGAGCTCACTACCAAAACTAACAATAACAGCAAACAAATTAATCGAACGGCGGCGTCAGCGGCATGACAGTTTTCCTTACTTGTTAAAATTTATTTAGTCGTACAGTTCGGTGTGACAGTCGGCCCCACCTCCCTCTCTTGTTCCCGATCGCGGCCGGGAAATCATTATCAACTTTAACGAGTTTCACGTTTAATGGCGTTTATTCCAGAGTTCAAATTAAATTTCTTCAGCAGTTCTGTAATAAAAACTCAAGCGGAAGTTTGTATATTAGATAAAGATACTTTTGAAATGGATTGTTAACGTCTTATAAGAATACAATTCGAAAGTTTTAATTTCATGTTTATGCGCATTGCTTTACTTAAAGCAATAACGGACATTCAAAATAAATCATATGCCATAGTACACATACAAAAAAAACAAGTGCGCTTTATGCCACACGACTGAAGTAAAACTTCACTATTAGAGAAAGAGAGAAAGAAAATGTGTGCTCGCACCTCTCTCCCTTGCCCCTACAGTAATATACGAAACGTAACCCCCTCTTTCTATCTTCACTAACTTATATCTCCCCCTCAACTTCCGTTCGCCTCACCCGATCACACTTTTCGTAACGCTCTCATCGCGCATTCACCAGCTTACTCCCCAAGTCAAGAGTGCGTAAAGAAGTATTACTTCAAAAATGGTCTATAAGACTAAAAATATATGATTAAACAAGAATATAACTTTATTAAAAATGATGTCCGTCGCGCAACGGCATAGGCCATATGACTTTGGTAGGAAATTGTCTTCTAAATCGATAAAAAAAATAGCGAACGTAATCACGGATAAAAGCTACTAGCATAATAATAGAATATCTGCGTGGAACTTTATGGAGCCGTAAGAATGAAGACAAAAAAATAGCCACTTTTCTACGAACTAAGTTATAGACAGCCGTTGAACAACGGAATACAGTTTGCTGATTTTCCGAACACACTCAATTTCGCAGTTAGATTGAACTGACATTTCACTGTCCGTTGTTGCCTCTCGGCCACTGCTTGGCGGGGATTGCGGTGATTAGATTAGCACTTTGAATGCTGAGCCGATTTTCTTGTCTAGCCATGGTTACGGATCTGCACACACCGTTGTGTTTCCCGTACGCTAACATGTTAACGGCGGAATATCAGGCAAAGGGCAAATCCATCCTTGAAGAAGTCTCACAACAATCCACTTAATTCAAAATCGAAACATTTAAGTGTCTAAATGTTCAACACTGTTAGCCAAACATTTAATCTACTGGTTTCACAGTTTTACGCGCAGAATGAGAACAATTTCTAGAAAGAAGGTTAAAGGCAATAGCTGTCTTACAACTCTCTTTCTCACATCTAGTAATATAACATACACCATAGTGTGTGAAACAGAAAACTTCCTATGGTTTTTACTACGTCAAGTCAGGTCCAAAATAGAGATCGCTAAGGGCCTCACCACGAACAATTAAATCCATCCAGTTTAAGACCTTAAGCTGAACTGCCCTGCTATTGGTGCCCTGATATTGGTGGTGACAGACCACCAATATCGCTCTGCGTTCATAAGTCAACCAGAGATATTTATCCAAAGAGATCGGAACAATTTGTTTGCATTTATAGAAGTTTATATAGCTCCATCTCATTCTCTTTCTCTCTCATTCTCTGCAGTCTATTTTTGAGTGAAGTCACGTCACGTTTGTCATTTATGAGTGTGTGGTGCCTATCTAGGCCGTTCAGTTTAAGGCCTTTAAATGAACTGCATGGAATAAGAATAAGTACGTGGTGACCCCCAGGTTGTCTTTGGGGTTGTTCGTATTGGTACCGTACTATGTCATGGCTTGAAAGCTTTGTGGACGGTTTGGAAATGAATAAATAGTGACAAGTTGACATTTTAATATGGATTCCTTTTACCTTAGTTAAACTTCCATGTCCGTACCCCCCTGGTGTGTCATTATATTGGTTTTAATGACATATGATGGGTTTCAGTGATTATGGGTTGAGTCGGTCTGAAGTGGTAGCTTGTCTAATAATTACGTCATGGGTAATTCGATAATACGTAGTTGTATTGATAAACATGCTTTTTTGTTAGGTAATATGGTTTATTGTTGTCCTTGTCATTTGTTTAGTGCCAGATAAAGACAGCAATAGACAAAATCTGCTTTCAAAGTTAATAAACGTTTTAGAAGTCGGTCATTCGACAGTGTTGAGTAGAAGTGTTGTAGAATAAATAATAAAAAAAAACAAACATAATATGTGTTTATATATATATAAACACATATGTATACATATGTATATATATATATATATATATTCTGATCCTTAACTAAGAATCTCAATGTATAAGAAGATATCTAAATTGTTTATTTGGTTATAAGTCTATTGTAAAATAATAAAGCAGCGGCGGTCACTACTGTGGCTTATAAACACTCCAACACACAATAGCACTTCACTAGCCACTTCGGATCTCGAACCCCAGTTTCCACAAACTCACGCAAAGAAATAATCGAAATCTCATGTCCCCGTCAGTCAAAGTAACGTTACAATCAACTGACAGCTCACATTGACAGCTGATGTCTCGAGGGGTTGTGACAGGGCGAGCTCACTTCTGGAAAATGGATTTTTTTCTTGATATTGGAAATTGGGTGGGACGAAAACTTCTCCGGTCTATTTTTAGAGACTTTTTGTTAGAAAAGGTTGTACGAAAAGGTTCTAAAGCTTAAATTTAATCCAGAGCTTACTAGTTAGGGACGACTTGAAATGTTAACGTGAAGTAGGTGACTCAAAGCGCGGTTTTGAGTTGGTTTTTAGAAAATCTTCAGGTTTTAGGCTAATGGAAAAAAATAGATGTTATTAGATGTTTTATCATCATTGATTGCTATTATCGTGACGCGTATTTTTAATTTTTATTATTATAGCTACTCTATACAACAGGAAATAAAAGAAATGCAATGGTCGAGCCGATGATTAAGCGAATTGGAATTTAATTCTCCTTATTTATCACTGGTGTTATTTCGCGCTGGTAGCCTGGTGGGAGACCATCTGCCCTCCAAGGAAATGGACGTGAGTTCAAATCCCAGTGCGGGCACGTACCAATGTGTTTCTGTAAAGCATAATGCACGCAAGCATGTACGTAAACAATTATCTCTCGCTTTTCGGTGAAGGAAAACATCGTGAGGAAACACACATACACACCCGAGAATTATTTCGGAGGTAGGTATGTTATCTACCAATCCGTACCGGGCCCCCGTGGTGGATTATGGCCTAACCCTCCTCACGAAAGTGAGGGGAGATCTGTGCTCAGCAGTGGGACGATATGGGTTGATGATGATGACGATGAGGATTTTTCACTTTTCAAACAGATAGATTGTCGTAACAACTACGTTGCAACGGGTGATACCACAATGAGATTTGGTTTGATATATGTGCCGACCCGCATCAGGGATGTTAGAAGGCCACTTAGAAATCCTTGTACAGAGCTGGCTGAAAGCTGGTATTGAAAACGAAAAACTAGTACGCCTGTGCTCCGCTGCGCCGCTGCTTACGCTGATATATAAACTGTGTCGGAAATCGCATCCTAGTGAAAAAAATTGATATTTTAATTTCGTATACCGTTAACAGAGGGCAGTATTTATCGAAAGCACCGAAGAAACATCGCTTTCAACCTTTATTTTTGATATTATATTGCATTTCGGATATAAGATGTATGTGTAATGTTACCACTACACCACCGAACATCTAGTAATAAGTATGATGGAAAATGATAACCATTTATCAAGACGGCTTGCTATTATAAAGTTTGATATCATAAAGCAAATTTAATTTCTGATTGGAATGTTTTTTTTTTCATATGCATCTTTGTAGAGATGCCGGTTTTGTGTTGTCGGTTGTTCAGTATTATCGGTGTATTTTTGTCGATTAACGGCCAATCTTGGTATTTTTGCATACAAGGACCGAGTAGTTTTGGTACATGGTACGTGATATTAAAAACTAGTATGTTTACCAAGAAGTTGGTACGTCTGAGATCCCTGACCCGCATTGAACTAGACATTTTAAGCGCTGATTTCACCTTAAGCCGTTCAAAGTACCTTCAAGACTGTTAAAGTATCTATCGCATTGAATTCACCTTGTTCAAGTATCAATGTAAAGTTCTCGATGCGAACACAATGAGCCCATTTTCACACGTGTTCAGAAACATTTGTATTCTGTTTGAGTTTCAATTTTAGCTGTTTTGGAATGGGTGTGAGAATAAAATTTGTAATAATAAAAAAAAAGGAGACGATTAAATAAAGTTCAAAGAAATAATATATCAAAAAGGTGAGATTAAAATATTACTTTTACATGGGTCAACATAATAACAGTCTACCATTGGACGCGAAATACATCCATTAGATCGAAGCTAATAAAAAAAAAAAACTTATATTAATTTCTAAAACATTCCTAGAATTCTAAAAAAAAAGAAAACTACGTGTGCTTTAGACCACACTGAAGTAAAACTTCTTTAGCTCGTTTTTTTATTATATCGCTGTATAATTTAATATTATTTTTTTATTGACCCCTCAATTTCTATTCACCTCGCCTGATCACATTTTTCGTAACGCACTCACCAGCCTACTCCCCAAGTCAAGGGTACGTAAAGAAGTTTTACTTCAAAAACAGTAGTCATATAGATAAGATTGAATAAGTACGAGTACATGGCAGTTGACAGGTGACGCTTAAGCAGTTTAACTATTAAAAAAAAGCAATTCAATAACTAAGTATCATAACCTTATTCCAAAAGTCCACCGCCACTAATCTGACTGCGATCCTGATATTAATTACAGTGATGTATCATCGGAGACGTTCTATCCTCTGCCAAGACTTAAGTCAAGGAAACCTCGTGAATAAAATGTTATTTCCGGATCAGACCAACAAGGAAATGTCTCGCGGATAGAGATGAGAAAAGCACTTCTAATTCCTGTCTGTACGAGCTTACACAGGCTGTTGGGAACAAATTGTTTTTTGCGATAATATCATCCACAGTTCTTTTTTTTTCATCAACAACCCATAACGTCCCACTGCTGGGCAAGGGTCTCCCCTCACTTTCGTGAGGAGGATTAGGCCGTAATCCATCACGGGGGCCAGATCCAGATTGGTGGATCACATACATACCTCCGAAATAATTCTCGGGTAGGTATGTAGGTTTCCTCACGATGTTTTCCTTCACCGTAAAGCGAGTGATAATTACGTACATACGTTTTACAAGAAACACATTGGTACGTGTGTTTTTTTTTTGTTGGAGTAAAACTTCTTTACACACGCTTGACTTGGGGAGTAAGCTGGTGAATGCGCTACGAAAAATGCGATCGGGCGCGGCGAATGGAAGTTGAGGGGTTAATGATAAAATGATATATCGATAAAACAGAAAAATTAAAACAAATCTAAAATTAAAAAAAAAAAATACAGAGCTAAAGAAGTTTTACTTCAGTCGTGTGGTCTTAAGCACACTTGCTATTTTTGACTGAGTGACGAGACGAGCAAGTCGTTCGTCTGATGGTAAGCGCTACGCCTGCCCATGACACTTATAGTGCCACCCAAAACTTTGCATTGCATAAACCTGCACGGCACTGCACTGCGCTCGTCACCCTGAGACATCGGCTCTAAAGTCTCATATGCCGAGTAATTTCGCTAGAAACAGTGCCCTTCTTCTTGTATTGAATTTTGTAGCATTTTACTCGTACTAGGGCATGTAGAGAGACCAGTGTAGTGTAGTCAGGAGTGAATAGGTTACTTCTAGGTAAGCGTGTACCATCATTGGCCACATTGTCACTTACCATCAGGTAAGATAGTGGTCAAACATGAACCTATTTATTAGTAAAAAATAAAAAAAAACATAGGGAAAATATCATTATCTATAATTTATAGATACATATCTCTTGATATGCAATATATAAACACAATCTATATATATAGAAATGTTATGTTGGTTTGTGTACGCTTCAAAAACTCAAAAAGTTCTGCACTGATCGAGCTGAAATTTTAGCATGATATATAATCCGCATCAAGGATTGTTTTTATCTATTTTTTTCATCAGTGACATATCAGCGAATGTGCGAATGTGCCACAGCGAAGCGTGGCAGGGCACAGCTAGTATGATATAAAATAAAGATCTGGTGTATCTGATATGATATTTCAAGAATTTTTGTTAACGTATATCGTATAATGATATAATCTCAATTTTTATTCTTTCTTGCTCTTTAATTTGAGTATACCTCCTTCTGTCGATATATCTGGGATGTAAAGCATAATTCAATATACATAATTACGTAACATATAGTTCCATATTCGATATGTGCTCAATGTATTATCGAGCAATCTTCTCCACCAGGATGTGGGTCGAGGCTCCATCGAGCGGGGAATCCTCGTAAATAAACATAATTTCCGGAATGATTCCAAGAAGGAAACCCTATAGTGTAATAAACTAGAGGCGCTTATAATAACAAGTCATTCGGTCTGTATATCCGCTTTGTGTGTTAGGGTTGGCACCGATGGCACTTGGGCACATTTTCCCCTAGCTTTCTCTTTCTATCGTTCGGATACCTAGTTTGCTCGAGCGAGACACATTGTATTTTTATAGATTCAGAGTAAACCGACTTCAAAGAGTTTGTTCGCAATTCGATCGTATTTTGTATGTCATATTTCCCGGATGCCTGATTCGATTTAAGGTATTTGGTTTTTATTTTGTAACGGTAAACTTTGGGTGGTTATCAAGATTGCTTTTTAGCGTGACAATGTCTAATAAATCGATGAACGCCGGCCGCATGCACGAAAAAGATGATACACTGTCCCGTTACGCTCATTGTACGCTTGCGCCGCGTCTATCTCTCTTCCACTCGATTGGCCTGTGCGTCCGAGGAGAAGAAAGACAGCGGCAGCACACAACTTACATCTGCACGTGAACTGTTTCGTCGACTGTTTATAAAGTGAAGTGAAAAGTTATTGTGGTTTTCATTGCTTATTACAACAACAATTTCGGAAATAAAGGTTATTTATTCTTGCATTTTAAAAATCTGATTACTAGTATAATTTCAAGTATTTATTCTTTTATTATTAAAAAATTATGCAAGTTTATTCATAAAAGTATGCAATCATTTCATCAATGTTTTGTTATGACGTTGTCACGTTAAGCTATCGTCCGTAAACCTCATTTACAGACAACCAATTTTTTTAAATGAATTTATTCCACAGTTACAGGTTAGAATTCTGCTTGTGACTTATATTTCTTTCGCTATACTCACTGTGGGAACGTAACCTTCTCAAAGTGAAAAACGCAGCCGTCGGCCCTCGACCGGAAGTACGGCCATGCGCGGATATTGACCAGCCGTGCCGCGGAGCTGCTACCGTACTCAACCACAGTAACCACACTTTACCACAGCTACTACATGTAGTGATTTGCATCCGCTTTTTTAATCTGTAGTGGTAGGAAGAAGCGTAATTATCACTCGCTTTTCGGTGAAGGAAAACATCGTGAAGAAACCCACATACCTAGCCGAGAATTATTTCGGAGGTTGGTATGTTATTCACCAATCCGGACTGGGCCCCCGTGATGGATTATGGCCTAACCCCCCTCACGAAAGTGAGGAGAGACCCGTGCCCAGCAGTGGGACGTTATGGGTTGATGACGATGATGATGAGTGGTAAGGCTCTTCTTCAAGATTCCGCCTAAGGAAGTACCACACTTTTGCCAGATATTCATCCGCTAAGCAATAATGTGACTAAATTACTGTGTTTTGGTTTTAAGGGCACTGTTGACAACAAACCTACCGGGCATATGATACTATAGAGCCGATGTCTCAGGGTGACGAGCGCAGTGCAGTGCCGCGCAGGATTTTGTAATGCGAAATTAAACGTGACTATGGCTGTTATGGGCCGACGTGGCGCTTACCACTAGGAGCACAACTTGCTCGTCTTGTTACATAGTAATAGAGTAACTATTAGCTAGTGGTTAAATGTTATGTTGGTAGTGTTTAGAGGTAGGTTAAAAAAATAATTATTATACCTACATTACATACATTACACTATACATTTTACATTTTATAAAGATGTGAGCTTAAACCCTGCAAGCTACGGGATAGGATATATTTGAACATCCAGAAAAAAATACGCTACTATCTTCCCGTCTAAGGGTGTCATGGGGATTCACGAGTGCGAGGGTTCGTGCTCCTCATTTCTTGAATGTTTCCCCAATAAGCAACAAAATAAAACCAAATTATTAATATTAAATATCAACTCAATAAAAGGTCAGGCTAATAATGTGACGTTCCCAACTCTAACATTGTAACGTTTTCCTTGAAAAAATAAAACCTGACCTACCGCCAAGTCTGAGCTACGGCACGGACGCAGCCGGAAGTGCGGCTCTACGCGGCGGATATTGGGCGGACGCCGTAGCGCTGCTACGAACGCGCTACGCTAGTGCTACGGTAGTTACTGCTTCAAATCACGTTAACGGATTGGCTGAGGAAAATAGATTACGTAGCTTGCTACGGAATCTACAGTTACGTGTATATATATAAAAAATATAATAAAATAAAATGTAATATTTATAAAACT
This sequence comes from Campaea margaritaria, assembly GCA_912999815.1. NCBI lineage: Eukaryota > Metazoa > Arthropoda > Insecta > Lepidoptera > Geometridae > Campaea > Campaea margaritaria. Next base: position 9,921,827 of record OU538800.1, read on the forward strand.
AGCTTAAATTTTGCGGTAATATTAGAAAGGATATGTTTGATGGAATCTCAATGTACAGTTTGAGAGCGAGAAGCGGTGGTAGCCTAGTGGGAGAACGTCCGCCTTCCAATCAGAAGGTCGTGAGTTCAAATCCCAATGCGGGCACGTACCAATGTGTTTGTGTAAAACATATGTACGTAATTATCACTCGTTTTTCGGTGAAGGAAAACATCGTGAGGAAACCCACACACCTACCCGAGAATTATTTCGGAGGTAGGTATGTTATCCACCAATCCGGACTGGGCCCCCGTGGTGGATTATGGCCTAACGCTCTTCACGAAAGTGAGGAGAGACCCGTGCCCAGCAGTGGGACGTTATGGGTTGATGATGAGCTTGCTACGGAATCTACAGCTACGTGTATATATTTATAAAACTAACATAAATATTGCTGTAATATTAAAAAGGATATGTTTGATGGAATCTCAATATACAGATTTTTATATTTCATGTCTTCGGCATATCTGATTTGGATGATTAATAAAAAATCTGACTACTAAAAAAGATATCATAGTTCAATTCAATCAATCAATCAACCAATTCAATCTATCCATCAATTCAGCCATCATTTAATTCAATCAATTTTCTTTGATTAGTTTTTACTAGATAATAAAGCGTCTTTTTGGGTATAGATTATTGCGAGTAATCGAGCGCTTCTTTTTTTATTATTCTTTTTTATTTGAATCGGGAAAGTTCATTCATTCCTAGAATTATGAATTGGTTCAAATCATGGTGAAGGAAACCCACATACCTACCCGAGAATTTTTTCGGAGGTAGGTATGTTTTCCACCAATCCGGACTTGTCCCCCGTGGTGGAATATGGCCTAACCCCTCCTCACGAAAGTGAGGAGAGACCCGTGCCCAGCAGTGGGACGTTATGGGTTGATGATGATGGTGAAGATTATTTAACGTGGTTGACCTATACGTGTACATAATGGGGAAAAACCATTTTCAGTTAAAATACTAACCTAAATAGCTTCTTTCTTTTACATGAGTTAGTAACGAGACGAGCAATTCGTTCGCCTGATGGTAAGCGCTATGCTTTACTTAAATTGCTTCGATAGTATTAAATTTATAGGAAGGTGTTGGTTTTTCTTATTATATTTTTTTGTTTTTTATTTGACTAAGTGACGAGACGAGCAAGTCGTTCACATGATGGTAAGCGCTACGCCTGCCCATAACAGTCACAGCGCCATCCAGAACCTTCCATTGCACAAACATGCGCGACACTGCACTGCGCTCGTCACCCTGAGACATCGGCTCTTAAGTCTCATACGCCCAGTAATTTCGCTGGAAATAGTGCCCTTCAAACCGGAACACAGTAATATCCATTATCCGTGCAAAATGGAATATAATGATAATTAATCATTATAATCATTCTCAACCCATGTCGGCCCACTGCTGAGCACGGGTCTTACTACACTTTCGTAAGTAGTGTAAGGCCTTAATCCACTACGAGGGCCCGGTCCAGATCGTTGGATTACGTACCTCCAAAATAATCCCCGGGATTCTGGGTTTCCTCACAATGTTTTCCTTCACCGAAAATCGAGTGTTATTAACGTTTATAAGATTTACAAGAAACACACATTAATAGCCGTAAATATTTACGTAAAACAAATCGTTGCCAAGCGCCATACAAAATTTTCCCGGTTTTTCATTATGTATTTTGAATAGTAAGTTTCTAAAAAAGATCTAAGGTAAAATAGACTCTATTCACGGTACGTTAAGCTGCTTCTAAAGTAACATCGATATCCAAATCTTCCTTTTTTATTTTTCCTCGAGTTTCATAATAGTAAATAGGTAGATATTTATTCATGCCTCTTTTTGTATAGAAGCGGGTCACATCGCTTTGTGAATAAATAACCTTTCTATTCAAACTACAATTTATTGTTACCGATAAATGTGAGATGAATATTATGAAATAGGTGGGAAAAAATGGTTGAACCAATTTTTGGTACCTTATTTAAAAATGGTATAGAAATTTCTACAATGTTAGATTTCTGGAAAAAGTTTTGTTCTGAGTTATGTTACTGACTTATTTCTTCTGTGACATAAATATTAAATCATGTCATCTCTACGATTACGGTGTGTAGTAAGTTGCTACGGTCCGTAGACGGTCTACGAGCCGTAGCCACCATAGCTCTCTAGAGCCTGGGGGGTAACTTCTTATTCCATGCAGTTCATTTTAAAGCCTATTAAAGCCTATATTGTCACTCATAAATGACAAACGTGACGTGACGCCACTCAAAATAGACTGCAGAGAATGAGAGAGAAAGAGAATGAGATGGAGCTGTATAAACTCCCATAAATGCAAACAAATTGTTCCGATCTCTTTGGATAAATGTCTCTGGTCGACTTATGACCGCTGAGCGATATTGGTGGTGACAGTTAGCAGGGCAGTTCAGTTTAAGGCCTTAAACTGGATGGATTTAACTGTTCGTGGTGAGGCCCCTGTTCGCACTACCTACGTATTATTGTATTATTTAGTAGCTATACAGTAAATTACAAAATATCCTATTTCCTACTAATATTATAAATGGGAAAGTTTTTTTTTCGCACTCTTTAACGCAAAACTACAAAATGAATTTGGATTAAATTTAGATAGTTTATAATACCTGAATAAACACATGGAATACTTTTACACCTTGAAAATCAACTTGTGAGTAAGAGTTACCGCGAGTAAAACCGCTCAGCGCAGCTAGTCAGTATATGCACACACAGCATTATGCTGAGCTCAGGCCTTGTCTGACATCACTGCGCGCCGGCTATCTGCGTACACTATTATGTTCATCGTGTGTTTTCATTTTCTTGTCTTGTCTCTAAATAAGTACGTTGTTCGCTGTTGTGTGCAGTTGTGTCAGAATAAATGTTTTTTCTTTCTTTCTTTCTTTTCTATATAGATCAAATCTTTCAATAGCCCTCTCGGCTTATTCCCAACATACATGTAGGGTAGCGACGACAAAAACTCGTACGAACAATACGGAAGAGAATTGCGAATTATGACAGCGCCCGGGGGGCGTCAGGGGCCTCTCACCCGACATACTCCCGAGGGAGCCCCTGACGGTCGGAGGGCTGTGGAGTTTTACCGGATATAAAAATGTTTTATTGAAATCAACATGCGCGCCGCGGCTATGCTTGCAGTTTTCCATAATATATTTATTTCCATTATTACGCGGTCGTGGCTCTTGACAATAGAATAGAATAGAAAACTCTTTATTGTGCACCAGAATCAAAACTAAACACAGTACAGAAAAATTACAATAGGTAAACAAGGGTAGTACAATCGGCGGTCTTAACACTCAAAGCGATTTCTTCCAGTCAACTTTTGGATGGACAGTATAAAAAAATTTTTCGATAGTAAAAATGTGATGTTCATAAAGTGTCTTAAGATCTCAGATAAATCATTAAAAAATATAACAATAAGTTGCGGAAGACCGTTACGTAATGCAGAAACAAACAGATAGACAAAACCGTATTCTTATCCTTATAAAATATATTAAACCAACTAGCTGTGCCCTGCCAAGCTTCGCTGTGGCACATTCGCACATTCGCTGATATGTCACTGATGAAAAAAATTGATTAAAGCAATCCTTGATGCGGATTATATATCATCCTAAAATTTCAGCTCGATCGGTGCAGAACTTTTTTGAATTTTTGAAGCGTACACAAACCAACATAACATTTATATATATATATAGATAGATATACCTGACAATTATTTCGGAGGTAGTCATGACATCCACCAATCCGGACTGGCCCCCCGTGTTAGAGCCTTAGCACATGGCGCGTTTCACGAACGCGTTTACGGCCCGTAGTTGCCCAGAAAGGCTGCGTCTGAATCGCGTTTGAATTGCGTTTACGCGCGTCCTCTACGCGTCGTCTGCGCGCATAAAAAACGCCGTGTGCTTAGGCTTTTAGACTGCGACCTAATCACGAAAGTGAGAGGAGACCTGTGCTCAGCAGTGGGCCAATATGGGCTCATGATGATGATGATGATGATTATGAAATATTTTTAAACTAAACTAAATGAAATAAATAATGCGTAACGATAACTTACATGGGACCCGACCCGTAACCGTTGTCTATATAAGTTGAGTGTTTTCATTATTTATCTATATATATAAAAATGTTATGTTGGTTTGTGTACGCTTCGAAAACTCAAAAAGTTCTGCACCGATCGAGCTGAAATTTTAGCATGATATATAATCTGCATTAAGGATTGTTTTTATCTATTTTTTTCATCAGTGACATATCAGCGAATGTGCCACAGCGAAGCGTGGCAGGGTACAGCTAGTTGTTTTAATAATATCTTCGATATACAGACTTTTTGTTTTTCATTGTCTTATTATTCTGTATAGATATATATCTAGTTTTCTTCTTGAGTGTATATCCAAATTTTTTTATTCGTCCATTTTTCTTTCACCTACCATGATAAGCTTATTTTCCGAACGAACCGATAATGTATTATATACATATACGTAGGTATGTGTATTATTATTTATTATTTATCAACAACGCACAACATGTGATTAAAATATTAAAGGAAAAATAACGGAATTAATCGATAAAAACAAATTTAAGGTACCAAGAAAAACGGCATTTTTACAAGCATTTTGAAAATTATTGGGATTCAAAATCTGCTAAACAACATGTATGTTACTGTTCAGTCTTTTTCTACATTAGGTATACATATGACGGCTTTTAGTTACTTGGATGATTTTTAATTTCTCTGCATTAAATAAATAATGTTAAACATTGCTTTAAACTAAATAATGCTGGGCAAAAGAGTTCGCAACCCAGTTGAAAACCAATACAGACCTTATGTGTTTCAAATGAAAGCTTCAATTTTAGTACTAGTTTTGAAATTAAGTGGGATCGTTTTTACAAGAACCAGTATTTCGGCATATTGGGTCTTTCGGCATTCATATTTGGGGTTACTATAAAGTATAAAGTCTTAATAAAAAGCCCATGAAAATGGTAAAAAAGTCTGTCTTTCTCGTTTCCCCGTAAGCGATATGAGCGGGACAAAATTCTCGGAAAACCCTGCCCTTCAGCGTAGGTATTACGAGAATCTATAGATATCCAGGGTTCGATTCCAAGAAGCAAAGCTAATATTACAGATATTCCACCTCGAAAATCAGGGTAAAATTCGTTGTTACATGTTTTACAGATTGTGTCAGTGTGTGGGTTTGAGAACTCAGTCAAGACGCACACAGACACACTTTACTGTCTGTACATGTCACTACTACATCTTGGAATTAGCGGCCTTAGTCAAATAGAATAAATACTTGTCAACATTTTGTTGATATTTCAACAAAATTTTGTATACCCGTATACCTATTTAATAATTCTTATGCTATGCTCTATAAGGATCATTATAAAATAAAATTGTTACCAGAAAAAAAAATGATTTTTTGATATTATTTCTAAAACAGTTCTTATTTCAGTTGTCATGAGTTTATGCCAACAACATAGTAATTGGCCTTAATACGATATATTCACGAACAGATACACAAATCTATTCGACCCTGACATGCAATGAAATTGATAATCGACGTGTGATAATTTGCGTTTCATTTATAGTATTATCTGTGGCAAAGTATTGTATAAGGAAATAATAATTCATGGTGTTTTTAATTTTACAATTATTTTTCTACTTCTCTTTTCTTTTCTTCTCATTAGTGTAAAGAACAGCTAGATGACGTCAATGTTGGTACGTTAAAGTTGGATACATTTTTATAGCTTTTCAGATTAATACGTTTTACTGTACCCAAGCAGCAAGCCAGATTGAAGAGGCGTGGCGTCACTCAACGTCATTTTTATAGGTAACTGCGGCGCGCTGCACTGATCTGTCTTACACCTAAGATACCACTGGCAACGGGGCAAGCAATCGTGGTAAAGGATGGATTCCTGACTAATCGCACCGGGTCAAGGAGTCACTGACTTCTGTATCACAGTCTAGCGATAACCTCTTAAAATTTTGTTCGAAGCTCTTTGCTACAAAACAGTTCACCGTTGTTATATCGCGTAATTAATTTTGAAGCTAAATTTGTACGTAATTACTACATATCCCATCGTGTGTACTTACTACTATACTATGAATTAAAAGCAATCCGAACTTAAGGATGGAAAAATAGCGTCAGGCTGTTCACTAGTTGTTGAAATCAACGAAATGAGTCAATTGACAATTGTTGATAAGGCGACGAATCTTACCCAATGTCCTAGGTGAGCGATAAGCAGGACGTGACGCGACGCCACGCGGTGCACATCGAAATGAGTAACGCGTTCATTTTTTTAGGTAAGCGATAAAGGAGATTACGCGCCGCAGTGCGACATAACACGAGTTTGTGTGAAGATCGAATAATAGCTGACACACGTGGCCTGTGTTGTCGCGGAGATCTGCTGCCAACGTGATGAGGACAACAGTGCAGCGTTGCGTCGTCGTATTGTCATTCACCTAGGACAATGGGTTAGACGAAACATAAAACATTTCGTTGCAGCTTCGTTGGTGTTTCATCGCGTATGGGCTCCAACAGATAAATTTATTCAAATTTTTAACCAACTTTGCACTTTAACATTTCTTAATTTAACTCAACTTGATTTCCACTCTATCTTCTGCACTTACTTCACGTGTTTTTGATACTTTACTTTCAGGATGGCGATTCTAGGTACAAATTCCAAACCTTTAATATATTTGACACTGACATCAGCCATACATGACTTTGACATAATACTTTGTGCTGTAATAATTGTTGTAACCGTATTATTGTAAATAAATCGATGTTGCTGAATGTCTTGGCAAATGCTTTAAATGTTAACCGGAGTGCTCTTTACAATGACAGAAAAAAAAGAAAAAAAAAAATGAACATAAAATTTTTAAAAATTGTATTTTCTAGATCAAATTTGAAGTTTTAATTAAATTGGTTTAAATTTTATTAGAATTTTTGTAAAGAGCTGCTTTCAGAGTGTTGGTTGCTAAATTCTATGTAGCTTTCTGTGTCGATGTATGAAACTGACTACACTATTTTCAACTCTATTTACTAACACGTTAAACAATATGCTTGCATTATTGGATTATTTGTTCTGTGTGTTGTTTGGAGCTTCATTTGAAAAAAAAATTGAATTAAAATTACTTATTGCTCAAATTGTATTCCAAAAATGATAAAAAAAAACTAAAATTAAATTTAGTTATTCAAATAAAGCTCCAAAGTATATGTGCATATAACATTTAACTGTTTTCTATGTGTATCCGACCAACAAGATTAGATGTGCACGTCTGTCTCTTCCTTCCAAACTGCTAGCACGAACGCACTAACTCTATTTAGATGGTAAAACTGACATAATATTATATTTATTAAATTATAGACCATCATCTCAGATGGTGCTTGGTGACGATGTGGCCAAAGAGGGTAAACCCGCTGAGTCTAGAATGGGAGTGATTCAAAATTGAGCTGTAAGTTTATGTATGTATGGAACTAAAAATAGCAAAGCGTCTACCCAGTCCATTGGTGCAAACTTCGATGCTCTAGATTTTTTAATTAAAACAAGTTTATTTGATTGAAACAACGGCTAATAGAGTATTTTGAAGACAATTTTTAATGTTAATTTCACGCACCTATTTGTAGAATTATAGTACTCAAATACTATGAGTACCTATCTAGTACTAAAAACATAGTTTTACAAAGACGTGATTTAACACTGGATTTAAAAAAACACCTAGCAGTGAATTAAATAAGCTTATATTCAGTTTAAAAATATGATTTTAGGAGAATTAAAATGCAAATTTTGGAGTTTAAATTAGAACAAAGAGCATATATCCAATTTTCCCAAATTTTTGTAGGTACATAAAAATATTCTTACCTCAATTTCACGGCGGTTTCACTACGCCCTTACCCTATACTTAAATATTTTTATCCCCCAACATCCAAGCTACCAAAATTCTTTCAACCCTTTGTGAAGGAACCGCACAAAATGAATGATTCGTTTTTCCCATGTTTATCTACGGACTTTTAATGGACTCCTCAAAAGAAATGCAAAATAAGCCAACCGACTTTGCCAGCAGTCATTTCCTGTTAAAAAAGATAAATTGGGGATGTTTATCAATCCCTTGGAAGGGTGTAGGAAAAACGACAAGTAAATTACAAAAAGGTACTGGTGGTGTAGGCAAATTTTTTGGGTAGAAGGTAACCTTTTTCATAATAAAGCGTGGAATATTGGATTTTGTGCCACAATAGACTGATATTTACAAATTTCATATCATCGGAAGTGACGGGCACAAAATTGAACATGACTCCCTGGAGCTTCTAAAAGAAATTTATTTGTCATTAGTTTGAAAGAAATTTCTAAAGATAATTCTGTCTATTCTTAGATCAAGAATGGCTGGAGTTTGTAGGTATATAAAATGATATTGTACGAGCCAGGAGTGTGTACAATCTTAGCACTTCTTAGACTTAAGGTGGTTCGTTTTGCTTATGGTGGGAAATTTAAATAACAGAGAGGGTGACGAGCGCAGTGCGGTACCGCGCAAGATTGGCGTGGCACTGTAACTGTTATGGGTAAGCAAAGCGCTTACCATCAGGTAAACGACTTGCTCGTCTCGTCACTCAGTCATATAAAAAAAAACAAATTATTTTCATTTTCGGTGCTACAACGGGTAAATAGTGTAAATGAGAATGTAATTCGTGACAACCGTCATTACTTTTGTAGAGTAACTTGTAATGAACTGGATTGCTCAAATAAAAGTTAATAAACTGTTAAACTGCGGATTAACGTATTTATTGACGCATTTGTGTAATCAAAGGCATAATTTATGTCAAATATCTCTATAAAAGAACGTAAAGAGTAATCTACGATTGTCGCGAATTCCGTTATCGTTTACAATAGTTACCCGGTCCACCACCAAAAATGGAAAAAAAATGCAGTTTAAATTTCCCGTCATACCCAAAACATACCACCATAAATTATTAGAAGATGCATGGTGATCGATGTTTACATACACTAAACATAGCTCAAGGATACAAGGGGTTAGGATATCTGACAGTTGCGGAAGCGCCGAGCGAACCCGCGAACACCTCCATAATGCGGAGAGGAGAACACCCCGGGGTTTTAGTGGGTAAACCCCGACAGACCGAAGAAAAAAAAAATGACAGTTACATTTTGACAGTTTTACCACCTAATAGCTGAGCATGTCAATCTTCTTGGTTGGTACGAGCTGTGTGTGCTAGTGTATAGGAACTACTGTTTCTTCTTACAGGCTCGGAGCGCTAGCACCAGTAGCTTTAGGAGCGTAAGTCAGGTAATGAAGTAATGACGCTTATCATGCCTGTCCATACACATCGAGTATGATTTGGTCGGTTGATTTGAATGGCAATAATTTTTGTTTACACTAACCAGGATTACCAACTAACAAAAATATTTCAAAAGTCACAATAATAATAAACTTAATTTTTATTTTTTTATTTTACAATTCGTAGGGTTTCCCTAACCGCGTCTCTCTTGTCAACAGTAGTTGTCAGCTGTTTAAGTAATTTAATATAAACATAAATGTTTTTCTACATTTACTTGACTGGATATCAATCGAAAATATAGTGATGTGTATGTTTCACCAACTATTTAAAAAAACTATTATTATTAAGTTTAAATACAATTCTCTAAAAGTATACAAGAATTACTTCGGCTTGTAGAGTATTATATGAATATGTTTTCAAATCAATAACTAAATAAATAATATCTTTCTATAAATTTGTAAGCTTAGTGTACATCGACGATATGTTCAGTTTTACTAGTGCTTTGTGAAAACAGTGAAAATAAAAATCATTGCCCAAACTGTTACTCCCATGAGTCATTCGCGTTACCTCTTGTAGTTTGTTTTAGCTGTAGCAGTAGACTTTATCACCATCTGCCCGAAATCCGTCGAAGGTAAGTGATTGACATGCATCACAAGGCGACATTTCAAATCATTGTACATCAAAGGCTACTTCAAGGATATTCTGAAACAGTCACCTCTTTTTAACAGATAAACAGTTTATTAATTCAACTTTGACAACATTTTTGTAACATTTACATTAGTCTACAAAGCGACCATTGCATGCGTTTAGGCTTACATCACTTATTAGCTTCATCTTACGCAATTACAAACGATGCTTAGCAAGAATCGATTGACAACCTAAACGCATAAATCGCTAGTTTTGTACGACTCATGTAAATCAACCCTAACGTCACTTCTTTACGCTAAATAGATAAAGTAAAACACGTCCATCAATAATTACATTACCAATATATTTACTGCACTGACATAACTTTGTGGAAACGAGCATCTTGTTAGTTTCCGCCAAGAAAAAGTTTCAACCAAACGGTAGTTGATCAAGGTTGTTATAAGATATAACAATTGTGTGATGTAAAGAGGTTTGTGTTCTTCGGTAAACCAGGCAGCTGATCATGAAACGAACTTAAGCTACTCTTCTGCTGCGAAACACCACAAAGGTAAGGTAATTAACAAAATGCCGAAGACATGGCCACGGTAGATAAAAAACATACCGCCTAAAAAGGAGCATGTTTTCCTTAACCTACTTAACTCACTCATCTAGCCCTGAAGATCTAAATGATATTCTGCTGAATAAAGAAAGCTGAAAATCGATTCCCTCTTCAGTACGGCGTAATAAAAATAATTGGGAACACGTGTATTTGGTCGACAGCTTACTTAGTTTCTCCAATGCTACACATACTCCATTTTGAGCTGAATATTACATTCTATAATTATTCGGTTTACAAAAGCAGTACCAATTAAATTAACTGTTTACTCTTAAAATCCTTTGAAATATTTCTTGACGTTTAATTTCCATCGTTCTCCAGTTTACTAAACTTAAATTATTGTGACAAAGTGAAACCTTTCAACCCTTGCCAAAACACCAATCTAAAGTTCTGTCGTTTGCGATTCCCCTCAAGGTTGGGATCCGTTATCTACCTGATAACGTATTGATAAAGTACGCACCGAAACGATTTCTTTGTTTCCAATTCGCGTTGATAAATGAGGTTGGGAAAGGTGAAAATAGGACTTATCAGAAAAGAGAACGTGAAATGTATCAAAGAGAGTATTGTTAGATCAAATTGAGTGTTATTTTTGGGATCTTTCTTGAAATATGTTACACTGAACGGGACTAAGAAACAAAATGTTTATTCTAAACAAGTAACACGTCTTTAATCTAGATACGTGTACTTATAAAGAACACCTAATGTATATTGTGCTTTTATCTCATTTCGTGGAAAGAACAATATGATTAAAAGCATAGGGAGCTTGCTAATTAAGCTGTTTAATATTTTTTCTCTATTATTTGTTTCAAAATTAAGGCTTTAATTTTATTTGGTCCTTGGTTCCTAATCCACTGAATATGTATTCCCACTCAGGGGATGTTAGGAATTCGAACTAATCCCAAGCAGTCCCACTGAAGCCATAACACACCGAGGAACATCCGAAGATTCCTCATTACATTCATAACAACTTTGCAAACTTCCAAATCCTTGGAAAACAACTCTATCTGTCGAGGAGTTACGTAATCGTCCTGTGACTCTGACCCATAAACCTGATTCTGTTCCCAGTAGCGTGTTTCCTTCCAGAACTGTGAAAAATAAACAGTGAATTTCAACTTTGGCGTTATGGAAATAAGGAATCTATTTGTTTGGAAAATATGTTAAATATGTTTTGATTTGAGTCGTAAGGTTTCTTCCCTTGTGTGTCGTAAGATCCACATAAGCGATATTCGACTGCTTACTAAGTTGTATTGATTTTGACCAGGAAATGAGTATTAGATTTTACAAGGCAAAAACTTGGCAGCATCTAGTTTATTAAAAAAATCTTTTGGCACCAACTAAACTGGAACTGAATTTGATAACTCTAAGATAATGCTATCCCTCTTATTTGCATAAGGTTGTAAAGTGACATCAAATCATCTGACACGACTAAACTAAAATTTAAAGTAGTTATTAATAATAATTGACATTAGCGCGTGGTTTTTTCTTAATGGATTTTTTTTTTTATGTTTTCCTAAAATGTTGAATGGGACTTTCTCTAGTTTTATTCAAAAATGGCAAGTCAAAGTCAAACTATGACAAATCACCCAGCCGTTCTAGAAACTTCGCCTGATGATATCTCTAATTGACTCCACGATTTGGGTCGGCGGTTCGTGATGAGTTTCTCAATTACACAGCCGTTTCAGTTCCGCAAAGTTTAATGTGTTTGATAGTGCTGGCTGGAATCAGATATGAGGCGAGATAAAATAATGATATAGTTAATAATATAGTTAGGAACAAAAGTAGCAGGCGATGGCGCAATGAGCAAACCATACTGGGGCTATACTATGCTTTAAGTGTTCGTTAATGTATACAAGTGCGGGCAAATGATACGAACCCAAAAAACGTACCATTCGTGTTCTTTACAAAACTCCCAAGAAGTTTCATTGAAGCACCCTCCACTTAACTGAATCGTGACTTTGACTAGACAACCTACTGACTCAGACTTCATATTTTGACTACTATCTACGGAAAAAAAAACAACTATCAAAATGTTTGACATTAGCTGAAATTAAATGCACTAATTGCGCGGAGCCAAACCAAAAAAAAAGTTATTACATATGTGTAATGTTCTGTCAATAAATACATTATTTTAAAATTAGATGTTTGCACGATACGCATCGTGGTGCTAATTTTTGCTGCGGTCTTGTCCTTAAACATTTAACTACCTTCGTAAAAGCGTTGGTTGCTCCCCCACCTATAGGCAGCATTAATTTAAAAAACCTTTCTTCATTCTGACAGCTGGAATTATTAAAATCGCTTTCTGTAAAGATTCCAAATCACGAGTCTCATTAGCCATTCGTCCCGGGAAACGGAAAAGTTTTTCGCTTACATTTTAGACGTCTTTCGTAAAACTTGGGACCATATTTTACATGACAATACTAGATTTCTCCTTTTGACATTCCGATATTGATTATTGTACGTTTACGTATGCTTATTGGCATGTCAAATATATTCCGATAACTTGGTATGGTTTGGAATACGTTGATTACTATCGAGGCCAATATCCGATGGAAAAACAAAATGCATACTGTAAGATAGGCCGTAATAAGGTAATAGAATCTATATATATAAAAATGTTATGTTGGTTTGTGTACGCTTCAAAAACTCAAAAGTTCTGCACGGATCGAGCTGAAATTTTAGCATGATACATAATCCGCATCAAGGATTGTTTTTATCTATATTTTTCATCAGTGACATATCAGCGAATGTGCGAATGTGCCACAGCGAAGCGTGGCAGGGTACAGCTAGTTATTTTTATAAAATGGTTCGTAATCAAATCAATCTTTTGCTTCAATTTACATCGGAGGTCGGGGTGACTTATGACCTCTTATGGTTGGATATTATTGGATTTATACATTTTATTCAGTCGTAATTGATTTACTACTGATTTTAGTAAGGATTTACATAATGGAGATACTTTTCAATATTATGGCATTTAATTTTATATAAACTAGCTGTGCCCTGCCGCGCTTCGCTGTGGCACATTCGCACATTCGCTGATAATGTCACTGATGAAATAAATAGATATGAACAATCCTTTATGCGGATTATATATCATGCTAAAATTTCAGCTCGATCGGTGCAGAACTTTTTGTGTTTTTGAAGCGTACACAAACCAACATAACATTTTTATATATATAGACATACAGGATTTATGTTGAAAAATCAGACTTTTAGTTCAATACAATAATTGATTGCTCTCTTTTTTAAATACTCTCACAGCCACAAAGATGTTTTTGCCTACGACTATTTTTCGGTCATGAAAAGTTTTGTTTTGTTCCCATTGTAAAACAATACATATTATAATGATTCTGTCCGTCTATTCAAAAGCCTTAGTTGGATAAACTTCTCAAAGTATCCCAAACAAACAAAGCGAAACACATTTGTTCCACCAAGGGATCGAAATTAGAGCCTCAGGATTTGCTTCGTAAGGGAAAGAAAGCAAATATACCTATCGGCCAAAGAGAACGAGCCTAAAGTATTTACAAATAGGTATGTAGTACGTACTTACTATACTCGTATATATGTGAAATAGGTTTGTTTTTGTAAAACAAGCTAGTCAGCGTATAATATCTAGGTGGCTGTTTGAGTGTCAGATTGGAGGACTGTGGCCATATTATCACCCTCTGAGAATCTGTACGACGCATTCGAAAAACGTTATTCACAATCACTATCGGAAAGCCGTTTTTCCAATGCGTCGGGTCGGGAATTAATTCGTCGGAATTGAATTCGAAAACTTTCCAACACGTGTGAATAGGGGAAACTGGGTTGAAAACTTTTGTAGTTGATTAAAAATTCAATAAAACACTTTTTTTTAATTCTTGCTTCGATGATTGTCTTCTGTTTTTTTTTCTTTTCTGCTACTTAATGTAATCTACATTAGTGGTAAAGTTAACCAATAGGGTTGGGACACGAGTTTGGCGCTATGCTCTGGGTACAACTCACGAGGGCTTTTCGGTTAACTGAGTGCAGGGTTAATTATCTTATCCCGGGTTTACATTTTCGGGATTCGACAAAGATTCCTGTCACATCAATGGTACCAATTTTGCTAACGCAAACTACACTAAGACTTCATAGTAATCGCCATCTCTTTCGTTTCCATAATTGGTTGATAAGTGACAACAAATCATTTGACAGGACTAATTATTGAGTCATTTGACAAGTTTTTATCCAGTTCTTATTGATTGGATTTATTTCAAACTCAGTCATAGAGTCTAATAACTGACAGCCTTTTTTTGGGATACGTAAATAAAGATTTTGAGTTTAAAAATAAACATAATTTTTTTTATTATGTTGTAGCTATGGGTCCAACATTTCATGTTAATCAGACACTTTAAAGTTAAGGAAATTTACGTTCAATTATAGATAATGGTGAAGCTAAAAAAACGTTTATAAATACGTAGAAATACAAACAAATATAGACATAGAATATCTGTAGGTTTCGATCCTATAGTCTGCCCCAGCAAAGAGATTACCATTTGGCTCCGTAGACGCGTTAGAAATGCCCAGTGGGTAGGAGCCGCCACCTTTATGGAAAACCTTTTAGCTCCACCGACACCCCAGGCTTTCAAACTACTGCCCTATTTTTCTAGAAAATGCAAAGCGGGCGGAGAGTCAAGATAGACAAGTGCAATACATCATTAATTTTTTAAATTGTAGAAGATAAATATTTATAATAGGTATTCCGTTATAGATCGGCAATCAAACTTCATCGTCATTATAATCCATACCCATATCGGCCCACTACTGAACACGGGTCTCCTCTAAAGGTGACTCTCGGGTCTCTTCTTCAGAGGAGGGTATGGCTATAACCCACCACGGGGGCCGATTGCTGGATCACCAAACCTCCGTAACAATTCTCAGGCATGTGGGTTTCCTCACGATGTTTTCACCGAAAAGCGAGTGATAATAACTTACATATGTTTTACAAGAAACACATTGGTACATGCCCGCACTGAGATTTGAACTCACGAGCCTCTCCTTGGTAAGCGGACGTCCTCCCGCTAAGCTATTACCGTTTAAAAACTCAAAAATTAAATAATTTATTGTAAATAGGCAAAAATATTGCACTTTTACTAGTCAAAAATTTAAATCTCTAATTAATACAAATTATAATTAATACATAGACTAAAATATGATGTGCTAAAGTAACGATTATCTCTAACTATCTAATTATTATGTTTTTTAAACTCAAACCGAGTTTGAAAAAGAACATTTCCCTTTCAAGTGGTGACTCATGCCTGAATCTCGCACAGGAAAAAGAAACTCCATTAACTCTACCAGTGCTTCAGAATTATGCCCGTCAGTATTACAATCAAAAAAGCCTACTCGTTAACGAAATTAGGTTGGTGCACTTATATATGGACATTTGTTACAATACTTATGTTAAGTGCATAAACAGATGCATTGTGTTGCATTGTAATAATTATCACTATGACATAGAGACTAAATTGGTAATCGGTAACCACAATTCATTCATATTAAAAGTGACATTAGTTCACCATTAAATTCCTGTTGCATAACATAAAACAGAGATTCATTCATCCAGCGAGATTGCTTTGTACGTAAATACTTTATGTCCCGGCAAACACACAAATCACTTTTCTCCCGGAAAATTGTGCGGTTTCTGTGGGATATCTCACTATGAGGGTGAAACCGCGGGTCGCATTAAGCAATCCCTAAGTAAAACGTTCGTTTCATGTGTTAATTGGAGCGAACCTCTATCTCTTTGTCTATCAAACGATACTTCGTTTCTTTGACGTTACGCTTCTGTGGAAAAACACTGTTTAACTCTGTGGTTCATTCGTGAGTGAACATGGAGTGAACGCTTTGCTTCGTTTTTCCTCAAGAGACGAATGTATAATTTGAGTATGGAAATATGTAGAGGATAGACGTTTCAATTTAAATATAGCGCTATTTTATATGTAAAGTAGGAGTAAATTATTTCTACTTTTGTGTATAGTGTAGCTACTTTTCTTTTTCTTTAGTGTGAATGTTTTAACAGCGTAATAGAGGATATATCTACCATGATTTTGTAAGCGCTGTACCTAATTTTTTTGTTAATAAATATTATAGTCGCTTTAAAACAATTGTGCCCTCCAATGGGATGTTTTGATCTAATGTCGTGGTGCCTGTTACTGCCACCTAAATTAACACGTTAACTGCTGAAAACACAAACGTTGTGTTTTTTATAACTTTACGCGGGTACGGTAAAACACACCTGTTGTGTAAGCGCAGCTTACGTGCTGGCTGTGTAGCTAAACACAGACGTGTGTGTTTAACGCGGCGCTACCTATGCGGCTCACGCAGACGGCACGCCATTGCTGGAAAACACACACGGTCCGTAACGGTGCCCAAATGTAAAAACCGGTTCAGCAGTCAACGTGTTAACTTGTAGGGGGTAGGCACTTCGCATCGTATCACATGTTTTGATGAGAAGAAAAAGTAATATTTCCTTGAGTTGTAACGGATCATGTGATGGAAAACTATAATCCGTTGACAACATAATCCGATCGTGTGATCCGATGGGAAGTATCCATATTGATATAGGTATCAATTAATCGAGTTTCGCTGCCCAGGGTGTGCCGGACGTTATGGGATCGATTTATTAACTTCTCTACTGTCGCGTTTCAGATTCCACGTATCATGTGGATTTAAAACGCCACCACGGGGAAAGCGAACAGAATAGCGAATAGCGAAGCGGGGATAGTCTAGTGGGAGAACGTCCGCCTTCCAATCAGATGGTCGTGAGTTCAAATCCCAGTGCAGGCACGTACTCGTACTAATGTGTTTCTTGTAAACATATGTACGTTATTATCACTCGCTTTTCGCTGAAGGAAACCATCGTGAAGAAACCCAAAGACATACCTACCCGAGAATTATTTCGGAGGTAGGTATGTGATCCACCAATCCGGATCTGGCCCCCGTGGTGATTAAACCCGTGCTCAGCAGTGGGACGATATCGTGATATGGGTTGTTGTTGATGATGATAAAAGGGGATATGTCACTCCAATCCAGCAAAACAGCCACGACGATGCTTACTGTACACCTTATAAGGGCCTTTCCAAGTAAATTGGTTCATTACGAGAGACCCAATCCGAAATGATTGAAAAATCGACACAAGAGAACGAGACAATTTTTTATTTTTATGCTTTGTTATCAGCTTTACTTTACCTACCCATTATTATAAAAAGTCCTTCGGGCCACTTCTCCATGAATATCATTATCTCGCATCTTAAAATCTTCACACAAAGGCGAAGAAAAATAAAAGATCGCTATAGTTAAAAGTAATTTCTATATTCCAAGAACTAGGACCTCACATTTGTCAGCTTTTCAATTTTCTTTATTCTTCTAATCGCCGGTCATCATTTCCATGAACTCTGGAATGGGAAAAATTAAGGAATGAGAAATTGATGTAAGAAAAAGCGGGATGAATCACGGCAGTCGGAAAGGTAGATTATGCTTCTAAAATTCATATCAGCGTTCATTATTTTTTTTAATCTATATATATAAAAATGTTATGTTGGTTTGTGTACGCTTCAAAAACTCAAAAAGTTCTGCACCGATCGAGCTGAAATTTTAGCATGATATATAATCCGCATCAAGGATTGTTTTTATCTATTTTTTTCATCAGTGACATATCAGCGAATGTGCCACAGCGAAGCGTGGCAGGGTACAGCTAGTAATTTATAGATATGAAACGATTAAATAACATTAATACCCTGTGGTAAATGTTAAAGTAAATTGGGGCATAATATCTTTTAAAACAAATGACTAAAGGTACACCAGTGCCTTTACGATCCAAATTTGAATGGCAGTGCAATTGATTGTTATTTTAATTAGTAGATATTCAAATATTAAAAACTCACTAAACAAAAATTCCAATTCAAAATTTAATTGATTGTGAGAATATTTTTTTTTCATTTTAGCAGTTGATAAATACAACGCCACACTGCGCAGTGGAGAAGTGTTTGTAATTATAAAAAGAAATATATACCTAATATTGAATAAAGTTAAATATGCATTACCAATTTGCATTTTATTGGAGAAGTAACTTGGTTGTAGATTATTTATTCAGACTGGCTTTCTGCCAGTTAGTATTTCTCGAAAATAATATGGTCATTGACTTAATTTGTGAAATCTACCTAAACGGTACATTTTTGTGTTTCAATATTTATTCAGTGTTTTATGAGCTGTCTTTGTGAATTTCCTGTTGTTTTGTTGCGGCCTTTATGAAGGGGTTTTGTTTGTTTTTCAAAGGGGAAATATGCTGGAATGTTTGGAGGGACTTATTTTGAAACAATGAAACTCCCCGTGTTATCACGATTGTTACCGAAAGCAGGACTTGAAGTAATTACTATTAATAAAATAAAATTTTAAATAATATAGATATGATAGGTCTAATTGACTATTATAATTAGATTCCAAATTAATTTTATCCTATTTTATTCGTGCAAAATTTTACTTAAGTTAATCAACATAAATACAAAAGAAATCTAAACTAATGTTTTTTTTATTTGACTGAGTGACGAGACGAGCAAGACGTTCACCTGATCGTAAGCGCTACGCCCAGAGCAGTTACAGTGCCACACATAAATTTGCATTGCATTATCCTGCACGGCACTGCAGTGCGCTCGTCACACTGAGACATCGGATCTAAAGTCTCATACGCCCAGTAATTTCGCTGGAAACAGTGTCCTTTAAACCGGAACACATAAATGTTTGCGCACTACTGCTTGGTGAATGAGTATCTGGCAAAGGGCATCTACCGGTATAACCGACCGATGTTTTCGCTCCTCTGTGGATGGGGCTTGCGTTACACAAAAAGATACTGACCATCAAAGTCAACAGTTCCAGAGGAGTCGGTGTCGATTTCTGCAATCATCTCATTGAGCTGGTCCGGTGTCAACTGCTCGTCTAGGGCGGCTAGGATCTCGCGCAGGCTCGATGTGGGGATATAGCCGTTTCCTAGAATGTTATAATACCCAACTAATAAAATGAATTTCGAAGTCATGGAAGGCGGGAAGGGAGGCCTTTGCCCAGCAGTGGGACGCTTTAGACTGCTAATGATAATACTGATTTGAAGTTCATTAAAACGAAGGTAATACCTTAACCTTAAAACCTTAACCTTGTAACCTTTAAACTGATGACTGAAGTGTTTATTTGTGACTAGTGTTAAATATTTCTAGAAAATATCGTAAAGAATGGTCTACTGCTATCGCAAGTTCCATTATCATTGAAATTAGTTACCCGGTTTAGCACCAGAAACGAAAAAACTATTTGAAATTTAAATTTCCCGCTATAAGCGAAATGTTTCTCCTTAATAAAAACCATTGATCTCACTTTTTAGTTTATAACGAAATATTTTAGAACATACCAATCTAGAAGAGTTATTTTCGTTAGATGAGATATCCCAGTCACGTATGCCAGCTTTATTAAAATGCTAGATCAATGTTACCTAACATTTTCTCCATTCGTTTAAGGCGTCTACGAAAATTTGGGATCACTAGGCAATAACGTAAAGTAACATTTGCCGAGAACACGTTCGGCTAGTCGCCGCTGCTGTAATCCGAAAGGCGCCGAAGTTCTCAATCCCGGCGATGCAATAAAACTGATACGGGATTTCTTTGGTAACAACGTTTACGGGTATGGCAACGTGGGAACCACGGATAAATCTTACAGTGACTGTGATACTCAAGGGTAATCTTGTATTTCATGTAAAAAGTTCCAACTAGCGTGTCACTTTATCTATATGGGTATTCGTTTTAATACGATTATTCACAGATACTGTTTGACGTACTTATGTTACCACCTTTTAGGGCCCGGATAAATTTTTATGAAAATCAGCTCAGCCGTCTTAGTGCTATGTGAACACATACATACACAATTTTCGGATTTGTAATGTGAATAAGATGATAGTTCTAGTATCTGTAGTTTTATATGGTTAATTAAATTTATTTTCTTGGCTTTAATAATATATTTACTATTGTGAAAATGCCATCGACCCATGAGAATAGTAACAGAAAGAGAGAATATGGAGTTTAGCTAAGATTATAATTTTCAGAAAATTATATTCAACTAGCTGTACCCTGGCACGCTTCGCTGTGGCACATTCGCACATTCGCTGATATGTCACTGATGAAAAAAATAGATAAAAACAATCCTTGATGCGGATTATATATCTTGTTAAAATTTCAGCTCGATCGGTGCAGAACTTTTTGAGTTTTTGAAGCTTACACAAACCAACATAACATTTTTACATATAAAGATATCGTGATAGTATTGGGAATGTAAGCCCCATTGGCCCATTAAAAAGGGCTCATTTCGCCCGATATAGTGTAATGATGTGCTCATTGCATTTTCCAACCTGTTCTATCTATCAGGCCAAAGGCCTGAGCAGACGAGAAAGTTAGTCCGCGAAGGCAAAAATCTCCAAAGCTTCCTGTAGACGAAAGAATACCTTTTTGTACCGGAGACTTTAAGTCTCTCGTGTGCGTTCGATGGAGTTGCTAGCGAACTAATACTAGTTGCTATTGACGGGCAAAAAATAGTACAGTCCCTCGTCTGCGTATGCTTTTACCTACAAAATGTCCGAGGTGGATAGATGGAGGAGTGATAGCCAGGTATTTAATCTGGCACTAATCCATTTGCACCCAAATATTTTCATCCGCTTTCCCGAGATACATTGGACGTACCTTTTGTGCAGAGCTACCATTGGCAGTCGAATGCAATTATCGATGTTGTCGATTCCAATTCACTTTTATTACAATGTAGCAAAATTTTAAATATATATTTAAATAGTAGTTTGTAGTACACGCACCTATATGAGTAATTATAATTATCTATTCTAGATGTTCTAAGATGGAACATCATGAAAAACCTTTATTCAAATAAATTTTTGACTAACTTGATAGCCAGATTTATATCCAACTAGCTGCGCCCCGCGGTTTTACCCGCGTAGTTCCTGTTCCCGCGGGAATATGGGGATAAAATATAGCCTATGTCTTTTCTCAGGCTCTAGACTATCTCTGCACCAAATTTCATTTCAATCGGTTCAGTAGTTTAAGCGTGAAAGAGCAACAGTCAGACAGAGTTACTTTCGCATTTATAATATAAGTAAGGATTGCCAATTTAAATCAGTATTGCAATTCAGTGTAGCAATACAGCCAGAAATACTCTTATAGGCACTTTCCCATATGCCAAGTTCTTTTAGATTTTTAGTTAAATACCTAGAGTTATTAAGTTGATAATAATATGTTTTTCTTTGTTACAAACCTAATTTATTGTGTCAAGTTTTTCATTATTTTTATAACTGGCATCCATAAAATAATGTTCAAGCTAGTCTGTCGCATTCGCTTACATAATTCTCGACTTTACGCGTGACGTCCGAAGTTAATATTCGAGGGATTTTTTCATCCAGAAACACCTTGTCTCCATAACCTTGTTCTATTTCATCCACGTAACGAATATTAATATGAATAGTTGATGTAAATTCCACAAAAAATAAACAAAAATCCCGGGACAACACCGCGACGTCTTTATTAAAGTTAATATCGTGTCTAGGCGCGTTGATGATGTCCAATTTACTTTTATTTTACTCAGACACCGACAAAAGACACTCTGTTATTATAAAAACATTGACCTTTGCGATGGTGTAGGTTAATTGTGGCATATTTTGTAGGTTTTATCGTCATTCGCTTGTCACTCGATGGTCATTCGATTTATTTTCGGGGCTGTATATCTTTCGCTATTAGGGTCCGTAGTAGGGGCATAGTTTGGCAGTCCTCCAACGAATCGATAGCGGGTTTTATTGAGAGCAATTATCGGTGGAAGCACAAAGATATGATTGTAAATTGAAAACCGAATACAATTTTGTGGTGAGACTTTGGAGAAGCAAATAATTCTATCATATTATCAATTTGTTTGATCTATTTACTGCAGTCAGATTAGCATCAGATTTTTTATTCTTAAATCAATCTTATTTTCTATGGTATTAAGTTTTCATTTGTATAATAAATAATACGGTAATATACAACTTATTAGGGGAACTAACTATAAACCTTAGATTAAAAAAAAATATATACGATATACGTATCACTTACTAATAATATAAATGCGAAAGTTTCTGAGTATCGAGGTTTGATTGTTACTCTTTCACGCAAAAACTACTGAACGGATTCGAATAAAATTTGGGACACAGATAGTTTATAACCTGGATTAACACATAGAATACTTTTTATCACGTAAAATGAATAATTCTTGCGGGATAATACTAAAAACGAGTGAAACCGCGGGGCGCAGGTAGTCATTTATAATTTAGTCTCTCTTCTAGATATCAAACAATATTACACAAACAAGTCACGTGTAATTCTAGTGAAGTCATGTTGAAAGATATACAGAAACTACAAGAGAAGAAGCAAGTCATAAAGTGAAGTCGACACGTAATGAAGTGGTTGAGAGAAACAAACAAACATTTTGACTTGTCTTTTGTCTTATTATCGGAGTAAATATAGTATTCTCGTGTAATGTTAAACCTCTTGAGTAATGTTATAGTTTCAGTTGCTTCAAGTCGAATAAGTTACGCATTGGGAATAATAAATCTATATAGGATTTTGTGGCGTTCAGACTCCGAGGGTCAATTTTTAGTCTTACCGAGCGACAAAATGACCATTTCTCACAGATTTTTTATTTTTTTTTGTAACCCGGTGAGATTCCAAAATCGGCCCATGTATTACCCAAAAAGTAGAAAATAAAAAGAGCTGTCGCCATATCATCCAGAGATTCCTTGTTTTTCATTTCAGTTTTGAAATCCTATGCTAAAAAAAAAAAAAATATCACGCCTCAAAAAAATTTAAAAAAGTCTTTTTTTTATTCAACTCAGCGACAAGACGAACAAGTCGTTCATCTGATGGTAAGCGCTACGCCTGCCCATAACAGTTACAGTGCCACCCAGAACTTTGCATTACAAAATCCTGCGCGGTACTGCACTGCGCTCGTCACTCCGAGACATCGGCTTTAAAGTCTCATATGCCCAGTAATTTTGCTGGAAACAGTGCCCTTAAATAACATTTGTACAAACGTCGGTATGAACTCAAAATATTATAAATTCTTAGTAAGTATATCAAGTTCAGGAAACATCTACTAAGACTAGTTAGCTATAAGACTAGCGTCTTTAGTCACCGCCACATTATTTATCAGTGATATTTTGCACGGCGTATATTTTTCGTTAATTTATTATCTTATAAAATTTATATCTTCCAAATAATATTCAGTGTTACAACTTTCGTTTGAAGTAGAAGCCGAAATTGACAAATGTCCGGACGTCGTCCATCTTGGCCGACAAAACTGAGCCTCAGCGAGAAATGTTAAGAACTCGGAAAATCTATTGGAAGCTTGTTATTCTAATAGTCTACATTATTTACAGTAAAGGTTATTCTATTATCTTATTTATGCGCATTAACATACGGTTAATTATCTGTTTTAACCTTATCTTCCTCTTTATTTTTAAAAGTTAGTTTATTATGTTTTTTTTTAAAAAACAACAAATAAAATTGTTCGCGCCACTTACATTGGCACTCATAATACCTTCCTACCTTCCTATTCCTATCATTTTTTGGAGACTATCTCTGTCGCTCATATCGTGGTATCCACGAGAAAACTGCTTGCCGCCGCAAGTAGTCTGCGATCGACCCTCGTCCTTCGCGGCTGCCGCTCTCGCCGAATCCAAAGTACTGGATCTGCTGCTCCTCTGTGGTGGTCCACGTGAATTCGACGCGAAAATATAAACAAAACCCGCTATAAACCCGCCGCGTAAACGCTCCTTGCCGACACGCACCAACCGCCTAAAATACAGTCCACTACATCGAACGTCATAACATCCTGAAGGAACAAGCAGCTTGGAGACGGACCCGAACCGAGGTGATTGCAGTTGCATGGAGACCAGGTTAGTCGCCAAGTTCCTTTGTACTACTCTTCTACCAGCCATCCTTCCCCCGCCATTGGAGGCGCGCTCAGCCTATACAGCTTAGCTGCCGCGCTAATATATTGTTGGTCCTCCGCCGCCGGATCTTCTTTGGTCCTCCCGCTATTCTCTGGCCCCTCTTAGGCCTCATATAGTCCTCTTTATAACCGCCCGCAATTTTATATTGGTATTTTTACCAACGATAATTTCCTATAATTATCGTGTTCCCGCCCGCAATTACAGTTCAGATAGTACCCTGTACTATCCTACTACGCTCTTATATACTTATTTCGTGTATTCCGCATTCCTAAATAGTAAAAATAACGATTTTTCCGTAATTCTTAATTTTTATTAAAAAGTGAAGGTATTCCTAACGACCGCCCGTGCGTCTCCACGTGGGTATTCAATACGCCGCGCACGCGGCAGGTAAATGCTGTAGGCAGTTGCAGTAAATTAGGAATTTCATACTTTATCTAGTTTTTTATACTTTGTTAAGATGGCTATGGCTACTCGTTCAAAAGACAAAGATAGTGAAGTATACGAGGACGCAAAGGCGCTCGATACGTTACAGGTCGAACGTTTGACCTTGATAGGTAAACGTGACATTATATTTTCCCGCTTACAAGATATTTTTAACCGATCTTTAAAGGCTTTCACTGATGATACTGAGAAAGATTTATTTCTATGTGGAATGATCTCGTTAGACCGTTTACGCTCCGATTTCAATGAAATTGTGAACAAATTAAATGTCACCGAGTTGAGTCTCAACGCTTCGTACACGGTAAACTACCAATCTATAAACGTCTTCGAAGATATGTTTTGCCGTTGTCAGTTTGTTTATAATAAACTTAACCCGCCTTTAAAAACCGCTGATTTCAATGTTGCCCCGCAACGTAAATCTATCAGAATTCCTGAACTCGATTTGATGGTCTTCAATGGAGATCCGATGACCTGGAGGATATTTTATGAGTCATTCAAACGCACGATTCACGAAAATCCCGATCTCACTGATCACGAACGCGTCCAATATTTAATTAATAAATTGTCAGGCCGGGCCCTTGCAGTTTGTTCTGGTATCGTACCTAACGGTGATAATTATCCGATCATATGGCAGACGCTCGTCGATAAGTATAACGACAAACGTAACCTAGCCTCCGCTTATCTTGATCAAATGCTTGATTTTAAATCTTTTAACACCGCGACGAATAAAAACTTAGAATTATTCCTAGATAAATTCTGCACGGCTGTGTCAAGTTTGAAGTCTCTCAAGCTCGATAACGTGTCTGATTTTATTTTACTATCGCTCGCTTTGAAGAAAATAGATTCAAGTACTGCACGGTCGTTTGAAATGCACATGCGAGGTAAATCTATGCCTACATACAATGAACTTTTAAAATTCATCCGCGAACAAAGCAAAATATTGGAACGCACTACGACCGATTCTCTTAGCCGCAGTGATAACAGGCCGCGTACTGCAAGGTCTACGCAGTCTTTTGCAGCATCATGCGTCACTCACTGTCCGCTTTGCAAACAAGCCGATCACGCTAACTTATATAGATGCCCTGCATTTGATAAGCTTTCTATCGACGACAGGTACACTTTTGTAAAACAAAGCAAAGGTTGCACTAATTGTCTAAGCACTACGCATATAAATACTGCTTGCAATTCTAAATTTAATTGCCGTTATTGTGGATGTAAACATCATTCTATGTTATGCCGCAAAGTATCATCTTCCCGTGAAGACAATCGCCCGTACCCTAGCGCTCCGTCACAGGCGCACGCGCCGCCTCCGCGCGCGCGAACTGGCAACTTCTCCGCCGCCGGGGATCACATGCCGCCTTCGGCATCGCCGCCGCCCGTCGCGGGCTCCGCTAGCGCTCAGCTGACGAACTTACCTACAACTGCTTATCAGTCATCACAACAACAGGTGTCGCTGTGTAATATACGCCCCGCTTCGCAGCCTAATGACACTACTTGTTTACTGGGAACCGTACAAGTTTATGCTACGGATTTAAATGGTCGCCGCCATGTAGTACGCGCCTTAATTGATTCGGCTTCCCAAAGTAACTTTTTAACTTCAAAATGTTGCGCTAAATTAAATTTAAAATGCAATAAGGTGACGAACACCGTTGTTAAAGGGATAGGTTCCGCATCTAACCCAATCAAGGGAGCAGTTTCTGCTACTTTATCTTCCCGCCTAAATGATAATTTTATTGCAATTGACGCCTATGTTATCGACCGCATAACAGACAATTTACCGGCAGTGAAAATTGACGTATCCTGCCTTTCATACCTGAACTGCCTGCCTCTGGCAGACGACAGTTTCGCTTCGCCTTCCGAGATCGACATACTTATAGGCGCGCCGCTCTTTTCTGAAATATTGCTATCAGGCCGCGCCGCTGGTCCGCCTGGTACTCCAACCGCTTTTGAAACCATTTTTGGTTTTATCGTAATCGGGACCGCTCCCGTTACCCCCGCTCATGTTACTCCCGCTCATGTTACGCCCGCTCATATTGGAACCGTTGTTTCTATCACTGACCCCTTGGTTGAAGATAGACGCCGCTCTCATATTTCCCTCTGTACCTTTACGGAAGGACCACGTTTAGATAATCTTGTCCAACGCTTCTGGCAGCTTGAAGAGGTGCAATGCACGCCGACTTTGAGCCCAGACGCTATAGAATGTAAACGCATTTTTACAAATAACGTTTCCCGCGATCCTACGGGACGCTATTCTGTAGCGTTACCTTTCTCCCGCGATCCCGCGACCTCTCTGGGTAATTCTTACCCTATCGCTAAAAAACGCTTCATGTATCTCGAACGTAAGCTCGCCGCGATACCTGCTCTGCGCTTAGAGTACGATGCTATAATCAAAGAGTACATTCAGAAGGGTTACATTTCACTGATCGACAATGATAGTCCTTTTACTGGATATTACGTGCCACACCACGCCATTGCGAGACTACAAAAAACAACAACTCGATGGCGTATGGTGATGGACGCCAGTGCTGAAACTGACTCAGGCCTCTCCTTGAATCAAGTTTTATATACCGGGGATAATTTACAAAACGATCTTTTTACAATCCTCTTGGATTTCCGCCACTACCCAATCGCTTTTACATCCGATATTAAACAGATGTACCTACAAATTTTGATAAATAAGGACCAACGCAAATATCAAAAATTCCTGTATCGATTCGATCCCGTTTTTCCGCTTGATACCTACCAATTCAACCGCGTTTGTTTTGGTCTACGTAGCAGTCCGTTCCTTGCGATGCGAGTGTTGCGACAGCTGTGCGCCGCCGACGGTGCCCGCTTCCCACTCGCAGCATCTCTTATCAGCGACAACACATACATGGACGACGTGTGCTACTCCATGCCTACTCTGTCTGCTTGTTTACAACTCAGAGACGATCTCCGCGAGTTGCTCAAGGCCGGGGGCTTCGATCTCGTCAAATGGGCTAGTTACTCACCCGCGCTCCTTGACTCCCTTCCCGTCTCTGCGTTAACGGAATGCGTTAAAAATGCGAAAAATGCGTTAACGGATCTTTTAAATTCCGACGAATATAATAAGTCTATCTCAGATGAGTTATCAGCTAATCGCATACACTGGAAATTCAATCCACCGCGAAGTCCTCACTTCGGGGGGAATTATGAAATATATGTGAAAGCGTTTAAAAGTCATCTTCATAAGACGATCGGTTCACAGTCACTCACCTATGAGGAAATGTTAACCGTACTCACACAGATAGAATGCGTTATCAATTCTCGTCCTGTAACGTTATTGAGCGAAGATCCGTCTGAGCCGACCGCGCTGAGTGCTTCACATTTCTTAATGACCGCACCGCTGAAGCATTTACCCGCTTGCACGGTTCCCGATGAACCTGGACACTTATTGAAACGATACGCTTTATTGGATCAAATGGTACAATCATTTTCCAAACGGTGGAAGTTGGAATATCTTCACTTACTTCAATCTAGAGGAAAATGGAATACACCTTTGAATCCCATTACAATAGGTTCTATTGTTCTTATTATCACTGATAATATTCCCCCGCTATCCTGGCCTCTCGGCGTCGTCGTGGCCACTCATGTCGGCGGCGATGGCATCTGTCGAGTAGCGTCAGTAAAAACGGCGACCGGCGTCTACCAGAGACCCGTCGTCCGTTTATGTATCTTACCTACCCAATAATTTAACCCCTTGCTCCCCGGTCAACCGCTATGTTATATTTAACCCGTTGACCGCTTAAGAGTTTAACTCTTATTTTTTTATATTTTTTATTTCCCGCTTTCTTTTAAAAACCAATGGTTTTTAGGCCGGGGGCAAATGTTCGCGCCACTTACATTGGCACTCATAATACCTTCCTACCTTCCTATTCCTATCATTTTTTGGCGACTATCTCTGTCGCTCATATCGTGGTATCCACGAGAAAACTGCTTGCCGCCGCAAGTAGTCTGCGATCGACCCTCGTCCTTCGCGGCTGCCGCTCTCGCCGAATCCAAAGTACTGGATCTGCTGCTCCTCTGTGGTGGTCCACGTGAATTCGACGCGAAAATATAAACAAAACCCGCTATAAACCCGCCGCGTAAACGCTCCTTGCCGACACGCACCAACCGCCTAAAATACAGTCCACTACATCGAACGTCATAACATCCTGAAGGAACAAGCAGCTTGGAGACGGACCCGAACCGAGGTGATTGCAGTTGCATGGAGACCAGGTTAGTCGCCAAGTTCCTTTGTACTACTCTTCTACCAGCCATCCTTCCCCCGCCATTGGAGGCGCGCTCAGCCTATACAGCTTAGCTGCCGCGCTAATAAAAATTATGAAATGTTTGTAATGATAGATAACCTAAAACTAACGTAAAAATAACAAAAAAAAATAAACTAAAATGAAAAGTTTTAAATTAAAATTCTACGACGTCTACTTATTTGTTTGCACAATAGTTCAGTTATTTAGCACTTACCATCAGGTGAACGACTTGTGATCGTCTCGTAACTGAGTCAAGTAAAAAAAAAAGGTTTTACATGATTTACCATAATTTTTTGACGTCGTAGAAAATGGACATACAAAGACCAATATTTATGAATATAGGATACTTTTATCCAAAAAATACCCATAGAAATGAGAAAAAACCTACGACGCAGCATTTGAATAAATCGATTGCTATTTCAGCACCTTTCAATTCCAACAATATCATCATCGTTACGTTCTCATTGCCAGAATATCAAAACTTCAACTTTGCATGCATAATAGACCTTTCGATAAACACTTTTGAAGCCGAAATCTTCTAACAAAAGTATCTCTTACTCTCTAAACGATAAGGTACAAAGTTCTGTGTCTTGCCATGCCTATCTCTTTAACCCTGCTTGCCGAGTCAGAAGTTTTAGGCTCGATTACCATTTTGAAGCAGGCGAACGTTGGAACAAAGCTTAGAAATTGGAAAACTAGTCGGAACCGGTTATTTGTGGAATACGAAGTTATTTTTAAATAAAAGCATAACGAAACTAACAAGTGGTTCAATCACACCTGCTTATAACAGTTCCGATTTAAAAAAAAAATCGGTATCATTCATAAAGCATTTTTCCCGCCAACTCAGAAATGTAGCCTGAAAAAAAAATTACTAAAATGTCCGCATTTTTTACTTTAAATATAACGACTGTCATCATGAATCATAGAAATATTTGATTTTAAAGTTTTAAATATAATATTGAGTCATTAATAATGTTTTTGAGTATAAAGAAAATATTTAACAAATATTTTTGGCCTTCATTTTATATGTGAATAAAAGAATTCGAGATTCGTGGGAGTGACATTATTTATGAGTGTTTGAGTGGTTTTTTTTTTCAGTATTAACCTTACCGTGTGAATTTTACTAGAATAACTGTCTACGCGAGCATAATTTATAGGTGAAAAAATAGTTACAGCTTACAGATTTTACTGTCTCATTATTACAAAAGTAAGAACTTTGTAGAGAATGTGTTTTAGAGTAATTTTATAAGAATAGTTTTATGGATAGACCAACTTATCTATTACTAGCAAACTTTGCGTCATCATCTATGTCATAGGCTGCTCATTTAATCGACTGCCGAGCATAAGTGATCGTAAAACTTTATTTTCAATTTTTTTATTCAATGAAATTTAAGGCATTTAACATAAGAAAGGAAAGCAGACACAATGATGTCGGCTCAAAAACCGTTTTTTTTTTACTCCGTGACGAGACGAGCAAATCGTTCACCTGATGGTAAGCGCTACGCCTGCTCATAACAGTAACAGTGCCACTCAGAACATTACATTGCACAATCTTGCGCAGCACTGCACTGCGTTCTTCACCCTGAGACATCGGCTCTAAAGTCTTTATGCCCAGTAATTTCGCTGGAAGCAATGCCCTTCAAACCTAAATATCGTAATATTTTTACTCTACTGCTTGGCGGATAAATATCAGGTAAGGGTGTGGTACTTCCCAGTCCCAGTCTCTTGCAAAAGAGGCCTCCCACTACTAACAAACAAACAAACAAACTAATCCAATTTTTGCTATCGTTTTAACCACGAATCTCTTGTAAAATTCCACAGAGCGGAATATAATGATTTGCAATATTTATAATTTGATATTAGGAAAAAGCTCTCGTACGTATCATATTATGTAAAATTCTCAAAAATTCGCACGCCTAGTCACTTACCTTTATCTTCACAAATTCTAGAAGATTTTACCTCAAAAACTAAGCACGACATTAATAAGACATACCTTAATAAGTCTGTCCTTAAAACCTTCCTTACACTGAGAAGTAAGTGCTCAATTTCGTTGACATATCCAGACTTAAAATTTTAGCGCTAGGTGCTTACCTTAACTCAAATAAGGGAGAGAGCTGATTAAGAGGCCTTACTATGGGTATAAAGGTACAGGGTACAGAGGGTCCATACTTATCGTATACTAGCTGCACCCCACGGTTTCACCCGCGTAGTTCCCGTTCCTGTGGGAATACGGGGACAAAATATAGCCTATGTTACTCGCTGATAATTAGTCGCTAATGTAGCTTTACATTAGTGTAAGAACTTTTTAAATCGGTGCAGTAGTGTAGCCGAAACCTTACATATCTCCTTACAAACTTTCATCTCCTATTTTTATTTCACCCTCTTAAGTGTAAAAGCCTAAAGAATAATTTTCAAGCTTCTAGCTACAAAAATGACGAATTTCCGTACCAACTTTCATTCCCTATTTCAACCGCTTACAATCCTTTTTTGGCTTTAAAAAGTAGCGTATCACTTAATCCAGGTTATAAACTGTCTGTGTTCCAAATTCCATTCAAATCCGTTCAGTAGTCTTTGCGTGAAAGAGGAACAATCATATATCCATACTCACAAACTTTCGTATTTATAATAATAGTAGGATAATTAAGCGGTGGTAGCCTAGTGGGAGAACGTCCGCCTTCCAATCAGAAGGTCGTGAGTTCAAACCCCAGTGCAGGCACGTACCAATGTGTTTCTGTAAAACATATGTACGTAGTTATCACTCGCTTTTCGGTGAAGGAAAACATCGTGAGGAAACCAACATAACTACCCGAGAATTATTTCGGAGTTAGGTAAGTTATCCACCAATCCGGACTGGGCCCCCGTGGTGAATTAAGGCCTAACCCTCCTCACGAAAGTGAGGAGAGACCCGTGCCCAGCAGTGGGACGTTATGGGTTGATGATGATGATGATGATGAGGATAAATAAATACAACTACACTGGATCTCAATTATTTTGTTTAAAATTCAATTATGAATACTGTGTTCCGGTTTGAAAGGCACTGTTTTCAGCGAAATAACTGGGCATATTATGAGACTTTAGAACCGATGTCTCAGGGTGACGAGCGCAGTGCAGTGCCGCACAAGATTACCATGAGATAAATGACTTGCTCGTCTCGTAACTTAGTAATAAAACAGAAGCGAAAATATTGAGGCAGACAATTAACAATTTAAAAACAAATTAATAATTCAGCAAAATTGAGGTTTTGTATACTAATGAAAAGCAGCTTGGACGACTCTTCAAAATTAAGAAAAAGAAAGCTAAGAAACAGAAAGCTTCGAATAAATTGACCAATGGGAAAGGGAGAGTGTCCGTACATTTTTGATTTTTCTTTTGGATAATGTTGGGACAAAGCTGGTGGGAAATAGCTGTCACTTTCTTGCAACGGAAATAAATCAACCTATTTAGTTTGTTTTATTGAAGGAGGTAGTGTTGGCTTCTGGTGCCAGATATTATTAGCCCACCCAAGAGCCTCTGACGTTGCTAATTCACTGCTATCAATTGATACCAACTATAACCGACCGCTAAACGTGCCCTCCAAAGCGTGGAGCTATAGAAATACGCACATAACATAACTCCTGAACTCAAGACCTTAGTGCGGAGTTTCGAACCCGGTGACATTATGTACCCATTTTATTATTGGAGAATGTTTACCAACCTTCTTTGTCATACAATCTGAAGGCTTCTTTCAGTTCTTTTTGTAACGCCTCGTCGTCTTCTTCCAGGAAATGTGTCGCGACGCGCACGAACGAATCGAAATTCAGTTTACCGCAACCTGAAAGATAGATAGATAAACTCTTTATTGAAACACCACAGAACAAAGAAAACTTTAAAACTAATAAAAATATACAATGAGAGGTGGACATAAATTTTGTAGTGGTAGAGTAGGGTGTGTCTGCAAGAGACCGCCTGGGGAAGTACCTTTGCCAGATATTTATCCGTCAAGCAGTAGTGTGCAAACATTACTGTGTTCCGGTTTGAAGGGCACTGTTTCCAGCGAAATTACTGGGCATATGAGACTTTAGAACCGTTGTTTCAAAGTGACGAGCATCGTGCGGTGCCGTGCAAGATTGTGCAGTGCTAATTGGGTGGCGCTGTGACTGTTATGGACAGGCGTAGCGCTTACCATCAGGTGAACGACCTGGTCATCTCGTTACTCAGTATACTAAGAAAACTAAATGTGTGCTGGGACTCATAGTAGAAGTAAAACTTCAACTAAAAGATATTTTAAAAAATATACGAAACTGTAACTCTCTCTTTCTATCTTCACTAACTTATATCTCCCTCTCAACTTCCCTACACCTCGCCCGATCACATTTTTCGTAACGCATTAATTAAGTTAATGCGTTACGAAATTATAATAATTAAGAATTAAGTATAAATTAAGATTTAGAAAAAAATAACCCTGATACGTAAATCATAGCAAATAACATACTCGATCAAGTTACCTTTCAAACATAACCTAAATCAAACAGGGTACATATACACACATACACAAGTTAAACTTAAAACACTTGCGTTGGAGGTTAAAAAAAAAAAGTAGAGTAAGTAATTGTATAGTTCTGAGCTATTCCATCCAAAGGTTGTTCTGTCCATCCAAAGGTTGTCTGGAAGAAATCGCTTTCAGCGATAAGACCGCCCATTGTACTACCCTTGTTTACCTATTGTAATTCTTCTGTACTGTGTTTATTTTTGTTTCTGGTGTACAATAAAGAGTTTGTCTATTCTATTCTATTCTATTACAAGTGGAGAATACAATGCTTTTTCAAAAGTTTTCTTTTGCTTCAGCTTTGTACCATCAGTGATAATAACCCGAATCATAAAACCAGAAGCGCCTGTCCATAACAATTGCAGTGCCTCCCAGAACTTTGCATCGTAAATCCCACCGGCACTACTCTTGCGCTTGTGAAAAAAGAACATCAGACTGACCAGCCTACAGACCCCACGGCACAAATGCGGTTCTTAACAGTTAATGCTGTTCCTACTTTAAGAGATTTTACGATGTAGACCGCCTTTACTGACGGCCCTGCCTTAAACTGCGGATTAACTGCACCTTAGCGCTGATTCCACTCAGTTTTACTGCAAGGTAGGGATAGCAGAAAAGATGGTGAGGTAGTAAAAACTCGGTTTCTGCTTCGGCGCATCCATTTACCTAATTAAACAACTGTGCTTTGAATTTTTAAAGTGGTCCGTTAGATCTTTTGAGTACGTGTTTCATTTGAAATTCAGAAGGTCATCAACAGCCCATATCAGCCCACTGTTGAAAACGGTTCTCACCTCATTTTCGTGAAAAAGATTAGGCCATGATCCATCACGTGGGTTCGGTCCGGATTGATAGATCACACACCGAAATAATTCACGGGCCTGTGGGCCTCACGATGTTTTCTTTCAGCGAAAAGCGAGTAAGAATTATGTACATAAATGTTTTACAAGAAACAAATTGGTACGTGCCCGCACTGGGATTTGAAACGACCCTCTCCTTGGAAGGTGGACGTTGTCCCACTAGGCTGCCACCCCTTTTTATTCAAAAGATACTAGATAATATAACAAAAAATTGTTTACGTTATCGCGGTTCTATTACCGTGAAGTTTTTTTTGTTCCTTTGTAAAAAAACTAAATAAAAACTTTGAGAGAGTTGCGTGGATAACATAGCAATAATTTATATCCCTACATTTTTATTTCTCGAACGTATTAAACCTAAGTTCTGTGGTAGAGCCAGATAACTTTAAAATTTTAATTGAATTGAATTTTAGCTAGTTTTAAGCTATTCACCAGATTTTCAGTCATACAAACATATTTCAGTCTTGATTACAAATAAAGCTTCTACAAATCAACCAATTATTTCAAAAGGGTAACCAGTATAATATCTCGCATTTTCAAAACTACGCTCCCACACTAATAAAATAAGTTACCTCCTGTTTTGCTGACGCTACCAAAATTAAGGCGGCGATAAATTTACATAGCCAGCGATAAATTAGACAGCAGACGGCTCGGATCCCACACGGCACGAAAAACAGGGCTGCCACTAGGCCTTCGTTTTTGCCAACCTGTCAGTTGATAATACTCTATTAGCCTACCTAACAAAAAGTGTACCTGTGTTTTTTTGGTTCATGTAATTTGGTCGAATAACAGTTAATCTAGAGTGGTATATCGTAACGAAAACAAAAGACAAACTTGGCATTTTCAAAAACACTGTTAATTGGCATTAGGGCGATTATTTTTTCCACTTAATCACTAATTTAGCGACACACTTAATCCGAACTGGATAATCCTTGGATCGCATTCATAACCTTGTTGTTAGGCTTTAATGGGGGCATTAAACAGTTGTTAAGGACTGTAGTTAACGTATAGTTGGATCTGAGGCCGCTTTAGATGGGGGCTATTAGTACTGTGGAATAAACAGATGAAAGCTCGGAGATATGAGGAGTTAGACCTCACTATCCGCAAGTGAGGGGAGACCCGAGCTCAGCAGTGGGACGGTATGGGTTGATGATGATGATGATCCGCAAATGCGGCTGCTTGCCATCAGTATTTCTCACTCTATCAAACCATTCTCAACGAGTGGGACAGATGGAGCTACGAAATATGTTCGTGCTGACACGTCGGGTTCAACCCTAATACGCTCTATATTAAATGTAAGATTACATGTCACAGGGTCGGGTTGATCTCGATCATGCAAAAATACTAGGTTTCAAGGTATTGCCGCCATAAACCTAACGATATTTTTGTATGTTAGATTTGGACTTTATTCGTTGGGTTTCAGGGTAGATTTTCGTTTTAGCTGATGGGTCGTATAGGTTGAAAAATGAGAGCGGTAGCATTATTAGTCCAAACATTCTACCCGCAGGCTGCTTTTTACTGAAAATATGAGATTTAAGAACTAATATTGCAGGGCGATGAGCGCAGTGCAACGGGTCACAAGATTTTGCAATGAATAGTTTTGAGTTGGCACTGCAATTGACACGGGCAGGCAGTGAAAACTTTCAATGAAAAAAGGCCAAGATTAACTAAGCTTGCAATGGCTTGGGGAAACTTAGCCATGCTTATCTCCAAATTGTTAATCATAACTTTGGCTGGACCTAAAGTCATGCATCTCTCTTCACTTGCAGTGTTTAACTAAAAACAAGGCGATGCCGACAGCGCTTTGTATATAAGTCAGAGAGATGTCGCTTCGCTTGATTAAGGGGACTATGAAGTCAAGAGGATAGGGTGTGGTTCGACAGATAGCAATGAGAGTTTCCACACCCTGGTAGTTTTTTCTTATTGGAGTTAATTTTTCGTATGCTACAGATGAAGATTACTGGGTATTGTCATCGTTTCAAAAGAACATCCCGTGAAAATTCTGAGGCTGATATTTCTAACTAAGTTAATCTTTATAGCATTTTTGGGTACATTTTTTGGGCTTTTATCGATTTAAGAACGTCAAAAGTAATATCCAAAATTATGGAATAGCGGCATTTAAACGATAATTAGCACGTACGTTTGCTTATTTATTATCCGACAGCTATAATATTTAAGAAAATATGAACTGAGAATAATTATATTTTGTAATTCTGTAAAATATATTATATTATAATTTTTTACTCCTTTTTCGGCAAGGGAAAACATTGTAAGGCAACCCACATGCCTACCTGAGAATTATTTCGGAGGTGGATATATTATCCACCAATCCGAACCGGGACCCTTGGTGGATTATGGCCTAACTCACCTCTCGAAAGTGAGGTTAGATACGTGCTCAGCAGTGGGCCAATATGGGTTGACGGTTATATAAATTTGGTTATGACTTTAACGTATAAATCGATAGTTTACCAAAAATAACTATGTGAGTATTTCATTTGAAATTGATTTTAGGGATCAATATGTCCAATTTTAAATTTTATGATCAATAGCGTTTTCATAAGCGCTATTTTCCGCTCCCTCTCCAGTTTCACGCGTGCACTAGCACCGAACCATAAACCAGCGCCATCTGTGTACACTTCTGTAATTACTTCTCAAATATTCCGTTCTATCATATCTTGATTGCAATTTTGTCAACTTTGGAATAGTTATACATTTGATTACAGAGGCCTCCGTTATAACTTAAATCTCATTAACATATTATAATGGCTATGTAACATACATGAATAATTAAAATATTATTAAATTATTATTAATAAAAATTCTTTAAAAAAATTCTACTGCACATAGAAAACTTAAATGCTGGAATAAAAACAAACTTAATAATTAGTGTCGAAATGGGTAGTCTTATCGCTTATAACGATTTCGTCCAGACAACTAGACATTGAGAGAAATTACGAAACGTATTATAATAAATTGTATAATGAATAATTATTTGTACCCAACGCTTTCCGTTTTTTGTATAGGCAATAACTTACCATTAGGCCAACGAACTGGTCGACTCGCTATTCTATTGTATAAATTTAACGAAAAAACCCAAGATCACGATTCCAATTCGCAAAAATTGAAAGGTACTATCGTAGATAAAAAAATCCAGCTTAAAAACATATTGGCTAGAATTCTTAACAACAAAACAGAAAGATTTATTACTCGGAGACCTTTTAGGCTGTGAAATTTCTTGAAAACGTATAGTAACATAAATAAAACAGGGGGGTCACCAGATAGGCGCTTATTCTTATTCCAAGCAGAATTCCACTAAAAAAATGTTGCCGGTTCTGGTAATTAAATGTTTTTCTTTGTACCTTTGTTTCTTTCTTTAAAACCAAAGGTCGGTACTTTAATCTTAAGTGTATGAAAGAATGCTTCCATAAAAACACCAAATGGGTTCATCGTTTATCGAATCGCTTAGTCCAGAGCTTCCTAGACTTTTATTCTCATAGATCAATTTCCGCCACGTCCGCCTTCCAATCAGAAGGTCGTGAGTTCAAATCCCAGTGCGGGCACGTACCAATGTGTTTCTGTAAAACATATGTACGTAATTATCACTCGCTTCTCGGTGAAGGATAACATCGTGAGTAAACCCACATACCTACCCGAGAATTGTTTCGGAGGTAGGTATGTTATCCACCAATCCAGACTGGGCCCCCGTGGTGGATTATGGCCTAACCCTACTCACGAAAGTGAGGAGAGACCCGTGCCCAGCAGTGGGACGTTATGGGTTGATGATGAGATCACTTTCAAAATTTAGCTGGTTCCGGTGGACCCCCTCCCCTGCAGCTACATTTCTACCATATTATTATTTATTTTCTACCATCTATTATTTTTGTCACGCCAATGTAGACCCTCGTTGAACCTCCCGTGGACCCTTGGGGGTCCACCTTTTGCACTTTGGGAACTAGGGGTTTAGTTGATCGTCAGGACGACAAATGTCTCGAGCCCTAAATTAACTCAATTATTCAAAGTTGACTAACAGCACAGCAGCTCATTATTTAATTATAGTCTCCGCTCAGCCGCGAAGTGTTACGTCAACCGTGATTACGCCGCGTCTCGCGTCAATACGCATTTGACGTTACGACAAAGTTACGCTGTCGTCGCGTTACACTTTAACTTTACGCTAATTTGCTTTAAGATGCGGGCATCCTTCAATTAAGGAGACGGGACCTGAGAGTTTGAAATACATTTTGTAATCGTTTGTGTTTAATATTAAATAACATAACGTAATTCTGTCCACCGAGTAACATTTTCTGAGCATTTATTCATCAAAGTAATTTCTCGCGGAGCGTCTCTTCGTCGAAAAAACTGTTAGTGCTGTGATGGTTTAACACGTTAAGTTTTTTATAACACTACGCGGGTGCGGGAAAACACACCTGCTGTGTTAGTGCAGCTTACGTGCCGGCTGTGCGGCGCAACACAGACGTGTGTGTTTAATGCGGCGCTACTACAGTGCGGCTCACACAAACGACACGCTATTGCTGGAAAACACACGGTCCGTAACGGTGCCCAAATGTAAAAACCGGTTCAGCAGTCATCGTGTTAATAAAGAGTTTATCTATCCATCACGAAAATGAGCTAAAACACTAATCCATGCCACACTTCACAAATTGAGGCATGCTTATATTACACCAACATAATATCAAAGCGTTTTTCTATGTGACAAAAAGAAAATTACTGCAATAACTCTACACGGCTATAAAAATTCCATGTGATAAAACGTCAAATAAAAGCCATAACTTCAATTTCAACTACTATAATTCCAGCATTTCCAGTACGACTGAAGTGGTGAAGGTATAAAACTGTCATTGGCTAGCACTGAGGTAAAGCAGAGGTGGCGACGGTTGCTCGTAAAGTCCTCTAACACGCCAACTTGTACGCGGTTATTTTTAATTTGGCTCTTTGAAAGTTGTTTACGAACGTTGTACTTGTGAATTTGAGGAGATTGAGTTTGACAGGACCTTGGGGAATTATTTCCGTGTTTTTTTTTAATGTGAAATGAGCGGCAAACGCCACGACCCGCCTAATGGTGTCAGGTGATGATTGCTGAGTTGGTTTGTTGGTTGGTTGATTTGAAATCAGCTGACCGCAACCAAATTAGCATGAGCTTCCAATGAAGGAAGATATCTTAAATAAAAAGTGATAGGGGCGTATAATGTCCACCTGGCCAGCTGTTCCGTTAGTGGTGGTCCTTCGAGCTATTCTAGGCTGAACGGGCCTGCTTACCACCTTTGACTACACAGACCCTTATAACCTAGCCGCTGGATGCAAACAGCTAGCAACTGGTCCTTGTGGCATTCTATACAAGACTACGTTCAGTAGTGGGCGTCTTCCAGCTGTTAATGAAGCTTAGACCGTAAAAAAGGACTAATACAATTCTTACCGACAGCATCTTCACTGTCAAGCATCCTGTCCAGCTCCAGATCATCGTAGTTATGCACCATGGTGTTGAGAATTGTCCTGACTTTCTCCTTTTCTATACGCCCTTCCTTTTGTGAGTCGAACATGCTGAATGCTCTTCGTAGCACTGTGAATAGGAAAAAGTTAGATGAGAATAAGTAAAAGTCCGAAAACTACATAAATCCAGATACAGAGTTCCTTAGTGATCTAATATAAAAAAAAACGAGTGCGCTTTAGACCACACGACTGAAGTAATACTTCTTTAGCTCCATCTATATGTGTGTATATAACTGGCTATGAGAGAAAGAGAGACAGAAAATGTGTGCTCGCAGCTCTCCCTCTTACCCCCACAGTAATGTACGAAGCGTAATTTCTTGTAAAACATATGTACGTAATTATCACTGGCTTTTCGGTGAAGGAATACATCGTGAGTAAACCCACATACCTACCCGAGAACTATTTCGGAGGTAGGTATGTGATCCACCAATCCGGATCTGGCCCCCGTGGTGGATTATGGCCTAATCCTCCTCACGAAAGTGAGGGGAGACCCGTGCCCAGCAGTGGGACGTAATGGGTTGTTGATGATGACTTTATTCAATCTAGTAGAGTCACATTCACGTCACGACGCAGTAAAGTGGTTAATGCTTTATGTTTAAATTTTAGTGATAAAACTTGTATTAAACATGAACAACAAATGACAGACTACCGAAACATTTACATCAAAGAATAATGTCACCCCGAATAGCCATAACTCGTGGAATACAACACAAAATCCCACAGCAAATTTCGTATAACCAGTTTTACGTACGAACTCATTGAATCTCGTTTTATATTTTAGAGTTAAGTATATAGTAGGGAGAGGAAAGTTCCCGCCGCGTGGTAAAGCTGAAACAATTTAAGCTGAATTGTTTCTAGTTGTACAATGCTGGCCGAAACAATAGACCATTCGTATTTTACAAAACTAAAAACTTATGAAAAATTATATCTTGTTAAATTCAAGTCATTCTTCATTACTTACTTAAGATTTTCTAATGTTTATTTGTTGTTTTAATGTTTTATTTTTATCCGAGTCTGGTGGTTTGTAATACCATGGTCCCGTAGTTCCTGATTATCTAGATATAGGTAATCCTAGGAAGGGGTCAGGATCATGTATGTGATCATGATACGTTATTTATTTATTTAATGTAGCCATAGCCAGTATTTCTATTTTATTTAAGTTTTTGTTGTCTTCTATTAACTATAGGTCATCATTTTTTACCCCCTCGTGGGCTATAGGTCACTGATCAGTGCATGTATTTTAAACTGGCAAGCAGCTTATAATGCTGAAATTTAACAGAATGTACAACACATTTACACACATACTTCCGCATTAATAATTCGACCATTAGTAAGATAATGTTCCTGAAATTACTATCAAAGTACTAATTACTATGAACTCATGTTGGTCCATTTTTCTTGTCCTCCAATGTAAATGCAATACACTACACAGACTCGTGTTCGAAAGCGATGGCTCAGCTGCTCTCTGTTAATAGTTCCCGAATGTTCCTACTATGTTACGCCATTATTATGTTACCACAGAATACGGAATAGTACAAATGTGTTACGTATAGCAATAAAAAAGTCCGATTGTCCAAATATATCGTTTAAACAATCGATAGAATCGTATTCGGTACTTTACAATCGAGACCGCCTGGGGAAGTACCACTTTTGCCAGATATTTATCCGCCAAGCAGTAGTGTGCAAACATTACTGTGTTCCGTTTTGAAGGGCATTGTTTCCAGCGAAAGTACGATAACATATGAGACTTTAAAGCAGATGTCTCAGGGCGACGAGCGCAGTGCAGTGCCGCGCAGGATTATGCAATGCAGGGTTCTGGGTGGTGCTGTGACTGTTTTGGGCAGGCGTAGCGCGTATCATCAAGTGAACGACTTGCTCGCCTCGTCACTCAGTCAAATAACAAAAAATATGTTCGGCCAATCGAAACAAAGACTGAAACTTCTTCACATCACGCATCGCTACCACCGTAATCATTTACTACTTTTCATTGTTAGACAGGTGTGAAGATAAAAGCATAGATAAACTTCAGTTAATCCGTAGCGATACTATTACTCTCTTCGCAAAGTACCAAACCCTTTAAATAATGAGTCGATCGACCGATCTTCATCTTCATATTTCACACCTACACCTAGAGATAA
Source organism: Campaea margaritaria (assembly GCA_912999815.1). NCBI lineage: Eukaryota > Metazoa > Arthropoda > Insecta > Lepidoptera > Geometridae > Campaea > Campaea margaritaria. Next base: position 9,964,159 of record OU538800.1, read on the forward strand.
AAGGGAGATACGGAATGTATGTCAGCTCCGCAGTGACGCTTTACGACCATATCTTACGGGTTTTATGACGAGTTTGACACCTGTCACTGGCATTACTCCGGGCTTTACGGGCTTGTCGGAGGGCCTTGATGTTTAGGCCATTATCTCGGCTGAAACATCGATTTAGGTGATGTGTGGTCTTCGACGCGAAGGTGGGTGATTATTTTTTATTTTTTTATTTGTCTGAGTGACGAGACGAGCAAGTCGTTCACCTGGTGGTAAGCGCTACGCCTGCCCTTATTACTGCATTGCATAATCCTGCGCGGCACTGCACTGCTCTCGTCACCCTGAGTCATCGCCTCTAAAGTCTCATATGCCCAGTAATTAAAATGAGTTTATAGATAGTTCAGCTCCTAACATACTATAGGATACTTTTCATCTGCAGGTGAAGCCGCGGGGCGCAGCTAGTAGCACTGAAATCTCTCTAGATTAAAATATAAAGTGAAATGTCACTGTGGCGAATGCATTTGATATAGCGACAGGCACAACAAAAGGCTTCGATTACACCGAGCGCGTTTCCGACGCGACGCGGCGGTGACGCGCCGGTAAATTGAAATGTTCACAAAGCAGAGAAAAGCTAGATTTGTTTTATGTCGTTGCTGGATATAATATTTCATGGAAATACATTTTTTTGTAGGTGAGGGGAAATCTAAAGCCTGCGCTGGCTGGTGGCGAGCGTGTTGATCTAGAATGTTTGCGCATAACTTGACTTCTAGACTTTGACTTCTGTGGGCTGTTGTCACCATGTTCTCAATGTCCGTTATGTTAAATTCATAAACTTTGAAGCTATTGTTTTTAGGTTAAAAAGAACCTTAGCTAGCTTCATCATTACAACTCATATCCGCTTGCTGAGCACGTGACTCCCCTCATTTACGTGAAAATTTGTGTTTGCCTGCTTGTTCTCTCTTCTCGCCGAAGCTGCTGAACCGATTTTGATGTAATTTAATGTGCAGATACTGTAGATCTTGGAATAGAACAGAGGATACTTTTTATCCCGTAAAAATGTACAGTTCCTGTGGGATAATATCTAACTAGGGTGAAACCGCGGGGCGCTGCTAGTAGTTATACATATAACAAAATCAGTAGTCTTGGTTAGTGTGAGAGGTCCAAGGCATACCAATCTTTGGCTGTTCACGAAATATATTAAGACTAGTGATATTTGAAGTAAAACTTCTTTAAGCACGTTTGACTTGGGGAGTAAGCTGGTGAATGCGTGACAAGAGCGTTACGAAAAATGTGATCGGGCGAGGCGAACGGAAGTTGAGAGGGAGATATAAATTAGTGAAGATAGAAAGAGAGAGTTACGATTCGTATAATTTTTTAAAATATCTTTCTAGTTTTTTTTTTTTGATAGTTTTATTGTTGGAATTTTATTTCAACTATGTGTCTAAACACACATTTTGTTTTTGGTTCATAAAGTAGGTATATGGTCGCCACATAAGGTTCTTTAGTCCTTACAATGTGTACAGAAGGTAACTCGCAAACTATTTATAACTAAAACACGTGTAGAATATTTTTATATGCAGCCGTCAGCTTTCATATTTCAAAAGTTTTGGTACCCAAACTTGACTAGTTTTCACCGTCGCAGCTTGGACGCAGAACAAAAACTCGTTTCTACGAAAACACATTGTTACAACTTGTTGTATAGAACTAATAAAATGTTGTTTTACAAGCATTTGAATGTGCCCTATAAGTCCTCACAAAACACTGCTCGAAATCTGTAAACCTTTATATTGGCGAGGCGCCAAATCGAGAAATATGAGTTATTGAAATATCTATTGACATGGTGTAGTAGGTCTAGGTCTGACCCCTTTGTATCCTATGCTGGCCTGGTACTTCTGGTGTGTTTATATTTGTTTTAGAACCAAATGGACTGCAAAACGACTGGACTGATTTCGATTAATCTTTGCTACCAAAGATTTCAGAAGACCCCCAAAAAGAGCCTTTCCCAAAAAAAACGTCGAACATTTTGTTGCTGACATTACTTCTTCGGCTTGTTGCTTTAGTTTTCTTTGTTCTGTGGTGTTTCAATAAAAAGTATATCCACCTACTTTGTATAAAAATGATTAAAAAGGTATGGAACGAAATACTGACTGAAAAGTATTTAATTTTCATATTCAGCGTTTCGTCCTATTTTTGTGCTGAACTGGCAGTAGGACTGAGGCTTTTTTAGCATTTGTAAATCTTATATCTTTAAATGAGCAAATCTTGTATATATATATATATAATAATTGGAATCTCGGAATCGGCTCCAACGATTTTCATGAAATTTATTATATAGGGGGTTTCGGGGGCGATAAATCGATCTAGCGAGCAAAGCTCGGTCATCCAGGTACTTATTTTTATATACGTTCGAATTTGACGTTAAATGTTACCGATGCGGTCGAGGATGGTGCGCGCTTACCTAGAAGTAGCCTGTTTACTGAATTCCAGACTCTCAGGCTGTAAATATTAGGAAAATTCTAGGAACAGACTCAGGCAAGGAGTTCTAAGTTTCTGCGGTACGCATAATGTAGACGAAAATCACTTCGTGTGTTGAGGTGAAATTTTCACCATATAACGGTATGCCTTCGGACAGTGAACTTTTAGCGCCGCATACCATCAGGTTACCGAATTATTTTTCCTTAAATTGAATAAAAAGACTTATATACCTAATTTCGCCTGCTATCTAATAATAAAATTGTTGTTGTATGTTTGAAGAAATTAATTAAAAAAAAAAACATTACAAAATTTAATCAGCTTGTGGTAAATATTAGATTTATTAGATGCGGTCAATAAATGACTAAAATATTATATAATTATTTACAAAGGTTAGAAATATTGCATTACATTTTGAAATTACTCAGTTAATTCAGCCACGGAGAAAATATTTTCCATTCTAATAAAATATTATATTTCCTTTTGTGTTTGCATTTTCTGTCCGCGTGTAGGAAAAGCACGTTTGCGTGAAACTGCTCTTCTGTCAAATAAATAATATTTAATGCTTCCGAGCAACGCCATGTGAACCCACAATGTGTTAAAGTATGCATCTTACATTTTTACTTTATGCTCTTTGCCATTTTGGTAGAAAGGAAACTGTCGTTTAAAAAAAATGCTAAAAAAACGAAAAATATAAATTCTGAATATTCGAAAAACGGTCATTTAGCCTTCGTTCTAATAGCAGTATTCTCTTAAATTTTGGCATTAATTTCGATATTACAAACAGACTCCTAAATTTTATTATTGTCTTTCTAAATGGTTGGCATTTTCTTTAGTTACAAAATTGTTATTAGTAAGTTGTCTTGAATCGTGTTTAAACTTGACACTGGAATTATGCACTATTTCTACTAAGCAAAAACAAAAAAATTTGAATAATCATTTAAAAAGCTACATTGTTTATTCTAATAAGTTATATATCTACATAAAAATATAATTAACTTACTGATGGTTTGTTCGTCGTCAGGCTGATCCCTGCGGTTCTGCAATCAAAGCAAAACCGAAACTTAATTATTTCAATAAAAACAAAATTATAAAACTAACATTAAACACATTTTTAAAGAAAACAAAATACGCACCAACATTCTTTTAATCATCGGCATGATTGTAAAAAGTTTTGTGTAATAAAAAAGAAATATAAAAAGAAAAAAAACGCGGGTTGCCCGTTGCTTGCGCGCGCAACGTGCCCGGAGTTCAAACTGGCCACCGTGGACGTTCGGAATTCAAATAGGGGCTGGAAGGAGGTTGAACACGTGAGGTGGCTCTTGCCAGTTTCTAATTATTCGATGTCTATTTTTTGAAAGCGATATGCTTGTAATGTCGTATTTTACAGGTAAATTTCCATTGGCGTTCTTTTCAAATGAATTTTAAATTGATTACGAAGTATATTATTTGCAAACTGCTGCATTTATAAAATCATTCCTTTTTGGCAGTTACTATTATAAAGTTCTTTGAAAATATGGAATACCTAAATATTTTTATACCTTTTTTTCTTAAAACGTGCCCTAGGTAAACGAATAATAAAATGTTACACTGATAGAAGGTACTACGCTAGGTATGAATGTTCATGTTGGTACCGACCAAAAATAGTGAAATTGAACAGTTACATTTAACACAATTATTATTAATTTGACTCCATGGTTTAGTGGCTGGCTATTTTTTTTTTTGATATATAATATCACTACTGTATTAGTATTTGAAGTCCGACGTAAAAATAACAAAAGTACCATATAAAAAGTCTTCTTCTATTTTTTATGTTTAAATTTCTTTCTTAGGTGTTCTATATTCCCACTTCTTCGTGTTAAAATTCATAGAATAGATTTCGACTCTGAAAAACTAAATACCTACAACTGAAAAATATTTTAACTATCGATTTGAGCTCAATGACCTATAAATACTATTTAAAACACTAAACCTCTGTAAAAAAAAGGCCTGAGATTTTTTTTTAATTTGCATTCCTGCTAAGAATACAGAAGGCATTTCATAAACAAACGTTTATTTTTTAGCTTTCAACCAGAAATGATGGCATACCAATACATTAATAGAAAGAATTAATGTGCTTTTAACGGAAGAATTCTAAATAAAGACTACGTTGCGTGTTTCAGAATGTCTTTCTCGGATTACTATAATGGAATGGCCATGGTCAACTGCAATAAACAAGGTTAGGATCGGTCATAAAATGTATCACTTTATCGTTTGATAAGCTTGTCTTGCATTGACCGCTCCTCTATAGACTTTTGTAAAATTGATATTTTCAAACAACATTATAAACACTTTTAAAAAACAATTAAAAGTGTTGGGACACGGACACATAGTAGAAGTAAAACTTAAACAAAAAATTATTACAAAAAAAATTACTTATTTAAAAAAAATATTTAAAGAAAATTTCATAAAAGATATTTAAAAAAAATAGGTACGAAACGTAACTCTCTCTCTCTTTCTATCTTCACTAACTTATATTTCCCTTACAAATTCCGTTCGCCTCGCCCGATCACATTTTTCGTAAAGAACACTGAGTGCGCACGTCATGACTTGCATTTGGATGACAAATTGTATTATTCTCAATTTTCAAATTTTACAAGATGTTTAAATTGATAGTTCCAAGATAATGATGCTTTCTACAACTACCGGAGGTGACAGATAAGTCATAAAAATGTTCACGAAATATATCGTTATTCTTTTCGGTAATAACAATTGATATTTTTGTATGTAAGAATGTAAAATTGGCACAATGAACCGCTTGTGTGAGTGAGACGTCAAACAATGCGTAATAATCTTTTAAAATTCGTAGCTTTTGAACAGTTTTGTGTATTTATATGCTGTCGAACGTAGGTGCTAAAATTGTTACTAGTTGTCTCGTTAGTGAAATTGATTAGCACTTAACGCAATGGATTAGTGAAGGAAAAATATTATATCAAACACCATGAGAAATGTGCTTGGCCGGAATCACACATTATCTAAAAATATTGTTTCCTCTCCATCTAATGTATCTTCACCTAACTTTAAATAAGTAGGTAACCACATTTATTTAGGTACATTATGTGACAAATACATTACAAAAAAAAAATAGAAAACTAAAAAAATATGTCAAAAATTACATGTTTTTATAAAAATGTCTAAAAATGGCGGCAATATTCACTCATTAGACAGTGTAACTTGGTTATGAGTCGAGTGCAGAGCAAAATATTTTCGGGTCGGTTTTCTCGCCAGGCGTATGTAACGTGACGAGATTGAAAAATATAATACGCTGCATATTAACACAACTTGCGTTGCATTTCGATGCCGTGTGGAAATTACGCTGTTCTCAGTAAAAAATCACGACATACGTTGCGTTTTGTCACCACCGACGACCCACAATATTAAGTGAAAATGTTACTAACATTTAACCTCACCCTAAACAAATAATAACCAAAAGAGCCGTGTTCAAACTGAGATACTGTTAATCACACTGACAGCGATAAGGGTACAAGTTTGACGTAAGTGGCATAATTTATGCGCGGAGCTGACTGCGACGTGACGGCGATTCTGTCGGATTGTTTGACTTGGAGGCACATTAGTGAAGACGAGAGGCTGGTAGAGGCCGTAGCGTAGAGGTTGGTTTCGAGGTTTTGGCGGGAAACCGAAAATGTGACACTGTTGATTGTTTTTTTTCGCTCATGCTACTGTTTTTTCTTTTGGTAATGTTTCCTTTAAACCAAAAAGGTTGATTACGGGGTTTGGCGGGAAACCGAAAACACTAACGCTATTGTATTTTTTTCCTCCAGCTTGTGTTTTTTTCGTTTGGTAAATGTTTAATATTAAGCTGTCAATGCACGAGTGTGAGCAAAAAGTAAAAGAACAAAAAATCTACTTTCAGTAAAGCAAGAACAGCGTTCCATTAATTCAATTCATTAAAATTGCGAGAAGTCAATTAAAAAAAATCATAATGTCGTCGAAACTACGGTAACATTTAAAACTTAAAATGGTCTTTCAAAGTCACCATTTCAAACAACAGGTGTAAATTAAAATCGTAATCATTTAAAATATCAACGTTAATTTACATCATTGCGAGTAGTACAGAGATCCTTATGAATATTTAATAAAATAGCCACTCATTCATGAATTCTTGAAAAATGGAAACACATTCATAAATCGTTGCTGGAATATTTCATGAGCTCGACGCTCACCTAATTCGCATTCGGTTTCAATGACATTTAAAAGGGTTTAGACGGGTTAACCACCCATTTATGAATGGCATTTATAAATCTGCTTTTAACATAACTGAGTGAGATTCTGATGGCGATGTAATTAATGATAATTTCCTCGACGTACCTATTTGTCAACGACGAGCCTTGTTAGCTTTGTGGGTATCAGTGATGACGGCTGTACAAGACAAATTTTGTAAAAAATAAGGCGAAAAGTTTAATAATTAGATTAATTATGGCTTTAATATGTTATTCTGCCAAATTTCTATCAAAAATAAATTCAAATAATAGTTTAATAACTTTTAAAAAATGTTAATCGACGCTACAACAAAGTTACTTCACCCATCTTGTTTACTAACAGTCCCGAAATTATAGTTAGTTTCCAGTATATGCCTGTCTTTTTACAAACAATTACAAATCCACCTGGATCTTTACGATCCCACAAATTAAGAGAAAAAGCTTTAGTGTAGTTGATACGTGGCAAGTGCTCGTTTAATTCTGTAGTATGCGTTTGGAAAATGCGATTTGATGGTTTTACGATCAGGTATGTTTATTTTACATGTCTGTCTATTTGTTTGTTTATAGAATAGAATAGGAATTTGCTTGGAATATGAGTACATAATAAGTTGTAACAATGAGCAGGTTCTAACACATTTCGCTAATTGAAATAGCATGCAAAATTTAAATAAATTTAACCTATGTAAGTATCACACATATTATTGTACATCATGCAATTAATCAAATAGTTAAATTAGAAATAAAAATAAAAATAAATGCATAATATACTGTAACTTATGTATAGTTTTGCAAGCTTATAGGAAAGTCGTGTGCCTTAAGGCGTGCTTTTAATATTCAGTTGCAATATTATACCAGACCATGCATTATCGTGATCAACCCATATCGTCCCACTGCTGAGGGGTCTCCCCTCACTTTTGTGGAGAGGATTAGGCCATAATCCACCATTGGGGCCCGGTCCGCATTGGTGAATCACATATCTACATTCGAAATAATTCTCGGGTAGGCACGTGCGTTTTTTCACGATGTTGGACTTTTAAACAAACATGCAAGTTTAATAAAAGCTTTTAAAAAGTGGAGCTATACAGCTTATTTTCAGCAAACATCGTCTCATTTTCGTCGCTACCAAATTAAACTTTGACTTCCCCTCTTCGAGAAAAATAGGAGTTGTTTAAAAAGGTCCAATTTAAAACGCAATTCTCAGTGACACCTTGAAAAATGCCATCATTATGGCAACAGCCAACTCATCAGAAGTCGTACAATCTGGAACAAAAGAATTAAAAATCGACATAAACTCCAAGCGGGTTCTCTACAATTTGGCCCATTCACATTAGACAACGAGTAAATGAAGGTCACAGAAGAAATAATATTTTATATTTAATTCTATTCTATGGTACCTATAATAATGAAAAAATTAGAAACTTTGTAAAATTATTATATTATTAAATTAAATTTTAGTTGATTGATAATTTTACGCAGCAGATCAATAAAAGGTTAGAATTTTATTAATTAACATTATTACACGTAGAAGCAATGTTTGGTAATACAAAATTTCCCGTTAAAAACATCTTTCTACAGCATAACCCTAAAAATAAAATGGCCGCTAATATTCCGGGTCATTTAGCGCGTAAGATGAATGGTAGTGGTCGCCTTTGCCGCGGCTACAATGAATGTAATTTGGTACCACCATTATTATTGTAATTACTCTATTTTTAGAGCGAGTAAAGGAACGCTTATCAATAGATTGAGTTTAGATGCGTGTGATAAACGTAGTATGGTGGTTTTTAGTACTTTTACGTTATTAGGCACGGTCAGTACTGACTTCGGTCGTCCGTAACTATCGCTATGAAAACTGTGCGTCCATTTAGCAACGCACTAACCGCGTCCCCACAGTTTTCATAGTCATCATCATCACTATCATCAACCCATAACGTCCCACTGCTGGGCACGGGTCTCCCCTCACTTTCGTGAGGAGGGTAAGGCCATAATTCACCACGGGGGCCCAGTCCGGATTGGTGTATCACATACCTACCTCCGAAATAATTCTCGAGTAGGTATGTGGGTTTCCTCACGATGTTTTCCTTCATCGAAAAGCGAGTGATAATTAAGTACATATGTTTTACAGAAACACATTGCGTACGTGCCTGCGCTGGAATTTGAACTCACTACCTTCTGATTGGAAGGCGGACGTTCTCCCACTAGGCTACCACCGCTTTTTTCATAGTAAAATGACTAAAATCGAAAAAAATACATCCTAATTGAGTTTTTTGTTGCTATCTTCGGTGACTGGCGTATTTCAATTTAATGGAGATTCCTTTTCCTGTGCGAGATTCAAGCATGTATTCACCACTTAAAAGGGAAATTTCCTTACTCAAACTTAGCCCATAATAAGTTAGTTATTAGTTTAGTTGATCATATTTGATTTGTTTTTTAATTTCGTCTTTTTATATGAGACTAAAAAAAACTATGTACTTATACGAGTCTATCAGCAATCTCACGCTTTATGTTATAACCAATAACTTAATTTCATAAGTTATGTGCACTTGTGAGTTCGCGCCCCGCAGCAATAACTTAATTTCATAAGTTACTGTGTGTATTTCCATCGTTCCGTGGTCCGGAGGGCACCGCCTAGATTATTTATTGATAGCGGTAGTTGCAGTAGACTACTAGAATACTACGTATCGTCTGAGATCCTTGAGCAATTAGAAGTAGACATCAGAGGCAAGCACGACCTCATTAGACGAAAAAAAACAGATGACTTTTGACTTTGGTCACCAAAGAAATTATCAAAGGTTTCCTTTGCTTTGGCCCGTGAGAAACTCCTTGTTCGAATTCCTACCTACCTCTTTTGATCAGCACCAATAATAAACATGAAACAGAATACAATTTTGTCGGAAACCGGCTATGACAGCGGAACCGATGATTCGCGCGCTTTTCGCCGCGTTCCGCCATATTGGCAACGTTGACATACGAGCTTCCCGCGCAACTGGGCGGAAGCCGATGACAGCTCTCGGCAGCCATGTTGCCATAACCACTCATAAACTGACAGTTAGCGGTTGTCACATTTTGATATTAACATTTTATGTGACTTTATGATCCCATAATTTGTGGAGTTTGTGGCGAATGTGGCAATGGGTGGATTTTCAGGGTTGATGGCAAAGTACTTTTAATATTTTGAAGATATTTTAATCTTCCTCGTCTGTGGTAATAGTCTGATGAAAGAAGGTTACACGTCGTTTATGATTTTTATGGGCACTTTTATTTTTATTTGTCTAGAAAAGCTGCTTACCTGTCATCGTAAAATTAATGTAAATTTGAAATCATATCATTTTCAAACAACACGATGGCCCGAATGAAAATACTTGGATATTTTTTGTTTGATCCAAGTTTATTTACTAGCCGATACGATATGGTCATTGCATTCTTCAGTGTCATTATCCTTCTAATATGCTTAATTGTAACTTACAATGAAGCTACTTTATGGGACTCTACATTTTTCTTAGCTATGATACTAATACACTTCAAAATATTTTTACATTTGTTTTTCAGGTTGTTTATTTCAGACTAGCTGTGCCCTGTGGTTACACCCGCATTGAGTGTTACGCACGGGAACCGTTAATTTTTATAGAAAAATTTATCTTTTATCAAGGAAATAGGGAACTAAGAGGACCAAGGTCCGAAGACTTAAGCCAAATCTGCGGTTCACACAAATATAATTAAGACATATTTTTCATTTATTTAACCCGTGTCGACATGTCAAAGTGCCTAATATTTTTAACCAACCCACGTCATTGGCGACAGTGACATGTCAGCGCCAGCGCAGACGTAGCATGTAATAACGCTTCTCGTGTCGAAACTTGAAAGTAACTGCTTACCCGAGCATTTTTATTTTAATATTTTCTATACATCTAACAAGGCAATTTTTATACAACCTTTTTTGTTTAAAGACCTTTTTCAGTTAGGCTTCTAAAGCCACAGAAATAAAAAAGTATACGATATTTAAAAAAAAATTGCACACCACGCTCCGATTGTGCAATGTGTGTGTGTGAGTGTGTGTGTCACTGAGCGTGCAACACTGTGCTGTCTATGTGTGTCAAAATTATTATTGTTCTCATAAACTAACTGCTGAATTTATGTGAGTTGTTTTAGAAGATTATCAACTCGCTCGGTAATTAAATTGTATCCCTATATTAATTGATGTATTTTTCCCAGGCGCGGAACAAACCTGCAGATGGAGGCGGGCATGTCAACCAGAAGAATGCAACCGGAAGTAAATCAACACCAACCAGTCAAAAAGGTGAGTGAAAAGGGGCCTTTTGTTACATCTATAGTCAATGTAAACTTTTCCGTGCCATTGATCCGATCTTCATGGTTAAAATAAAGAAGTAAAGTTTGTAAGTTTGTGACTTTGTTCGAGGTAATCTCTGAAAATACTGATCCGATTCTAAAAATTATTTCGCTAACAGGAAGTTATATTATGCCAGAGTGCTAAGGCTTTGTTTTATTCTCAGAAAATTTCCACTTCTTCCGGAAAAACGGGAATTAGGCGCGGAAAATGTAATCTCTGGAACCATTGATCCGGTCTTAAAAATTATTTCATTGATAGAAAGCTGTAATATTTCTGTGTGACATCTAAATCTAAAATTTTATCCCGAAAAAAAGTAGAGTTACAGTGATAAAAAATTAAATTAAATGATAAAAGATGAAAATTTAACCCCAATCTTACTACCCATAATGTGTAGTTAGTACCTATATTTATTCTATGTTTCCGCCACGAAGTGCCAGGAGGTATCTCTTCCAAAAAAAATTTCATTTTTTTATTTATTCGAAGGAGGCCCGAAGACCCCCGTCAAACCATCAGCACAAAAAGGCTCCGTCAAGATCGCGACCCCGAAACAGGCAGCGGCGGCGGCGGCGGCCAAAACTCCGCAATCCGGGAAGAAGAAAAAAGGCCACAAACATCAACAGTACGAACTCACCGTCACCATCAACTTGGTAAGAAAGAAAGAAAAAACCGGCAAAGTGCGAGTCGGACTCGCGCATGAAGGGTTCCGTACCGTTGTCGAACGGTGATTCGGCGTACAGTACTTTTAGGATTCCACTCTGACAGTCGAATTAATAAACACAATCAATTTACTTTGCTTTGTATATTCAGTTCCAGTATCATTAACATAAAATCCTCGTATGCCTCGCAGTTGACTGTGTCGCCATCTTAGTTTTGATTTACCGCTCTTTTTTTTCAAGTATAAATGGCGCCACGAACACCCACTTCCGCAAACAGAAACTTAAATTGATTAATGTATCACGTATTTAATCTGTGAAATCAGTCAACGACATAATTGTCAGTTATAATTACTATAGTATAACCTAACAGCACTGGGCTCCATATTTAAAAGCGGACGATATAGCGTGAAGGAACAAACATCTAAATAAGAACAACCCCATAACCACAGTTAAATTTAATTCTAACAACATTTAACTGCACCCGTTATAACGAATAGCAGCAAAGTATAAATACGTTATAGCAGCTAAACGTGAAATTAAGCGCGAAACGCGCTGGAATAGCATTTTAACGACGTTAAATAGGGAGGGATTTTATGGAAAATGCAAAACAGCTGGTTTCAAAGATGATTTGCATTCAGACCGCTTAATTGCCTCGTAATATTAGATACTGGGAATAAAAATGGTAGATAATGAAATGTAGGACTTTGAAAGTTTAAAGGTTTTTTTTTTATAGATTGCGATTATGTGAAAGTGACGCATTTTTTTTTAAGGTGTCTGTCTTATTTCAATCTCTCTGTTTTTGTTTCCATTTGCTGCAATTATGTATTTTAAAGACGATTAATTGGTAGAATATACCAAAATTTCGCAAAACTCCAACTAGTTAAACTGGCTAATTGGCCTAAATATGAAATTCAAGGGACTTAAATGTAACTCAGAATTTCGAAATGACGAGTAAACGTGGACGCTCTTTTTACCCGACTGCGCCAGAAAGGGGGTTAAGCTTTTGTGATAAGAAATAATTTTGGAAATTATATTCAAACTTCTAATATCTGAAGGGCAAGTCAGAAAATTTTGGAAGTTCCTTAATTTTTTATATGAGTTCTCGAAGTTTCGCGAATTGAATTCATATAAAGATCTTGACAAAAACGGGTCTAATTCCTGTTTGATTTTCTTTATAATTTCATTATCATTATTTTCGATTAAAGTTTTCATCAGCGCAGTTATCGTAAGTTGTTTTGAAAGTTATAAAAACTAATATCTTTATATTCCGATTCACCTGTAAATAATACTCTTTCGGAATAGTTAATTAGCAATTAAATAAAAAATGTTATTATCCATTTTTAAAAAATAATTGCTACTCTAACTGCTGCTCTAGGTATGAGAAGATATTTATTCAAAATGTACATTAAAACTGGACAAAAAATTATTATAAATTCTTAAATTGGATATAACTCACTCTTAACATCATAATAATTCTGAAAAGTAATAAATGCAAATTCTTCTACTTTCGAATATGTGGCAACGCTTCCGTATCAAAATCTCGACAAAAACAAATAGAGGTCGATCGTAAAACGGCATAGATTCTAAATGTAACGCATCAAGCGATTTTATTACATTACATTTTGACAGATAGTAAATTTTAATTCCGTCGGGTGGTGAAACCGCATTTTTACGCACTAGCGCCATCCGGCTGTAAATGTTAAAGAAAATTCTTTTCTAATGTGTGGGTAGTTACATGTTTAGGTTACAAGACGATTATAGCAAAACTGCAACAATTGGTTTAGGTTCCGTACATTTATAGAAAACTAGCTGCGCCCCGCGGTTTCACCAGCATAATTCAAGTTTTCCCGCAATAACTCTCTTAAAAGCAATATATTTTCCCCGTTTTTGCCACATTCTTCATTGCTGCTCCGCTCCTATTGGTCGTAGCGTGATGTTATATAACCTATAACCTTCCTCGATAAATGGACTATTCAACACAAAAAGAATTGTTCAATTCGAACCAGTAGTTCCTGAGATCCTAGCGTTCAAACAAACAAACTCTTCAGCTTTATATATTACGAGTAGTATAGATTATACGTAGAGTACAAAGATTAAGGAGAAACGTTTCGCTTATGGCGGGAAATTTGAATACTAAGCAGGCTTTTGGTTTTTGACCCTAGACCGAGTAACAATTTTTTTTTTATCTGATCGAGTGACGAGACGAGCAAGTCGTTCACCGCTGGTAAGCGCTACGCCTGCCCATAACAGTTACAGTGCCACCTAGAACTTTGCATTGCATAATCTTGCACTGCACTGCGCTCGTCACCTGAGACATAGGCTCTAAAGTCTCATATGCCCAGTAATTTCGCTGGAAACTGCCCTTCAAACCGGAACACAGTAATGTTTGCACACTACTGCTTGGCGGATGAATATCTGGCAAAGGTGCGGTACTTCTCCAGGCGGTCTCTTGCAGTATAGACCTCCCACTAATAATAATAATAATGATAATGGAATTTGTGACAATATTACTAAGATTGTCCTTTACGTTATTTTGGGGAGATATTTAGCATTAATTTATCAGATTGGTTGAGTAATCAGAGGCATAATTGTGTCAAATATCTTTACAAAAAAGCGTGAACAATAATCTTGGATTATCGCTTATTTCATTATAGACTAGAATAGAATAGAAAACTCTATATTGTACACCAGAAACACAAATCAACACAGTACAGAAAAATTACAATAGGTAAACAAGGGTAGTAACAGTGGGCGGTCTTATCGCGGTATTATAATTTACTATAGTTAGTTACCAAGTTACAAAAATAAAAAAAACTATTATTAAGAAAACCTTAACGTTCAAGGAACCCTAAAACAGGTACAGGCAGTGCCAATAAAATGGCTCACTATTGTCATCGCAGCGTGTGGGTCGGAATCTCATACAAACAGCTACAAGTAAATTCCTGAGGTTTGTAGAGACGAAACAATATCGTTTTCAAGACGCCATTATGTTTCATTAAGATAGATATTACACGTGTAAGATGTTTACCTACATAGTTTACTAGACAAGAATTTATAGTTATGAGGCTAACAGACCCCCAAGAATAAGAAATATGTAGCCATCATTATGTTCCACACAACCGCTCATAGGTACGTGATTGCTGGAAATTGAAGGTACCTAGTTTGATTTTTTCGTTTTGGCTCTGCATGTTTAGTGCATTTAGCCAGTGTCAAGTTTAATTTTTTTTTTATAGAATTTAGTCAAAATTCCAAGTCCCAGTCGGTAGGCAGACTAGTCCAAGTCATGATTCAGTATAGTGGTGGGTGCTTAACTCAAACTTCTTGGGAATTTTGGAGAGAACATGAAATGGTGCGTTTTTTGAGTTTGTACCTATTATTTGGCCACACTTAAACATGTTATCGAAACCTTAATGTATAATGTTCCACCAATTTTGCTCATTACACAACGAAATAAGTTAGAGAAAAAAAAAAACTTTTTCCCGCCAAAAACTCCCTACTAGAGTTTTGGCGGTAAAACGAAAGTATGACGTTGTTGATAATTCAGTGTCTCTTTTCTTAAACTTAGTAAATAGGTTATTATTTTTACTGAACAAAGTGAACAAGCATATTATTTTATAGAAAACAGTTCCCTATCTATTAAAATAATGAATAAATAAAAATAGTTTTATTTATATAATGGAAACGTAAAATATAAAGCCTACCTAGTGTAACAAACCGCTACCAGTTGGCAACATTCCCAAAATGCTACCAACATTGCCACGCACGTTGTAAAACTTCACGTTTTTTTATAATATTGGGTGTTTGTTAACGTGCACGAGAGAGGGCAAATGCTACGAACACAAAAATCGCGTAATTTTGTGTTCTTTCCAAAAGATTTTCATTACTGAATTGTAAAACGTGGCAGTTTTTCAGTTGCTTATTGCCACTTAAATAATTTTTTTTCTGGTTCCATAACAGACCCTTTTCCGAATAAATAACCTCTCCTCCTTTTTGAAGTCAGCTAATAACAGTGACACATTTGAAGTCAGCTATTTTAAAATGTATAAATTTAATCAAAACTATTTTCAATTACTCTTGGCGCCATCTATGATTCTTGTCACGAACTATCCTACCTCAACTGTTTTGTAGTTCGTAACTAAGTCAAAAGATGTCACTGCTTCATCATAAATAGCTCGGTAAATATTTATCATACCTATCCTAAAAAAACATAAACTTTCACAAATATCTGCGTCCTGTCATAACAAGAAATTTTAATATTAATTATAATTAGTTGATGTTTATTTATTTTAATTGAAGTTTACTTCAGATCGTGGGTAGTTTACTAGTAATCAACACAATTTTACACAATGTAAAGTAAGTTTTATCCCAAGAAATTAAGGTACAAAATAATAACACGGTTGCTCTTGAAGTGTGGATAGGTACGTAAAAATCGTTGTATTCCAAGAAAAAATAAACGAAACAAAACTTAAAGATAACTACACAAGATACAAATTCAAATGGAATGAACCCAAAAGTTCTCCCTAAAATATTATTACTACCCAATTCAAAACCAGCCTTAACAGTAACCGACAAGGTTCAAAATATGTCGCCCTATTATTTTGTCTGTTGACGTAATATTCAGTCTGTAATTTTCCCGCCAAAACCACCTCGTTCCAAATGATATTGAACGTGCCAAGATGTCGGCAAATTATTCCGACTGTGCCACAGTGGTTACAATTCTTGCGAACCAATTTAGTCACATTGATTCTGTTTTCACACATGAATTACATAATATTATCTGTTCTTATCTTATGTAGGTACAAGAAAAGCACATTATTATTATGGTCTAAGTTTAGTTTTGCCACCATTAAGGATGTCTAAATACACTTAAAGGAAATGCATGTATTATAGAGATTTAAAAGCGTCTAAATAAAGTGTACCTACTCTATCAGATTTAAAATAAAAACACATTTTAACGATTACGAAGCAAGCGGCTTCGCAATAGCTATTTATGGATAATATTTTATCCGAATAAAAACAGAAATTTGCAAGAATATTTAAAAAGTTTATTTTTTCAATAATAAGGTATCTCAAATGTGGGCAACGTACTAAAAAAAATAACTTTAGGCTTTTATACTGCGAGTAAAGCATTTAATTAATTAAAAGAACTCAGGGCATAACTGTCACAATTTTACCATACTTGCTGACGAGTAACAAAAAATTCTCAAGTAATTGTATTCACTAAAAAAATTATTGCATAAAATAAACCGGAAATAGCATCGAACCACTGTAGATCGCCCATCAACTAGCATGCAAAAATACTTTTAAATATAGAATTCTACTAATAATCTTAGCCGACGCCTGACAATGTCGCGTCGCGCGTATCAGTGCTGGTCACATTTGCGGCAAAATAAAAATAAACAACATTATTTTAAAAACACACCAAATCTATTTTTGAAGTTGGCGGGAAAAAGTGACGTTTCAAATTAAAAGTGTTGACGTGAAAACAAAAGAATCGTTCGAGATTTGAAGCAGACATCATTTCTTTTTTTTAAATAAAAATGCAGAGACGTTAAACATTTTTGAGCTTTACATAAACTTTAGGTACATCTTCAAAACAAAAGTGTGTTTCAAAGGTTGTTAAGAGCCTTTTTTATAAAAAATGGCGCAAGTCCGTACAGACGTAATTTACAAAAAGGAATACAGAAGGCTGCGAAGGCTCACTAGCGATTTGATGACTAGACAAATATCTGTATGTATCCATTGTTTCTTGTAACAATATCTTATTTAGCTTTAATATCTATGTGAATTTTGGTTCTTCAATCGAAGAGACTTTTTTGTATCTTGTTTATAAACATTTTATGTTCTTGTTGTGTACCTATGTGTTACTTATACTTTTGTACTTTTTGAATATATTTTAATTCAGTGTCTTTTTTACAGTCAGAATACGGCCTCACAGAAGACCAAGTTGCAGGTAAATATTGAAAGTTTTTCTTTTTTCGAAAGCAAGAAATTTGTTAATATTTGTTAATTTAAAGGTGTCCGAACAGATATTTCAGTTCTCACTGATGCAATAACTATTGGCTCGTCAAATATAGTAATTTATCATATTATAAGAGTATTTTATTATACTTATCAGCCATTTTCGGGGTCAGCGCTTTAGTAAATGATACCAAAAAAACCCTAATAAAATAAATGACTGTGGTTTGATAGTAAATCCTCCTTGAACATTGATTTATGTGCTAAATGTACTTAAATGAATAAATACAATTTTTCTGTTTAAACAAATGAATCGAATGATGGCAATGTTTTTCTGCAAATTCCAGAATTCAAAGAGGCCTTCATGCTTTTCGACAAGGATGAAGATGGGACAATCGACTACGCGGAGCTTGCCTACATGATGAAATCGCTTGGACAGAGACCTACAGGTAAAAAAACCTTTCTTAGTTAGTATCTCTAACGGCGTATTTCAAATGTCTACCACTGTCACACACTGGACACTACAAACAAATAAGCTAATTTGACACTTAATTAGTACAGAACATACTACGCGACCAAAACAAAAGACAGCCGATGAGAGGAGCGGTTAAACTTTCATATTAAAAAAAATGTTCTTTCCATTTTTTTTTAAATAATTTTGGTACTTCTATTAAATTAGATGTACAAAAATATTGCGCAAAGACGCTTTTTTACGAACAGTCGATCATTCGCTCATTTTTGACAGGAACGTGATATCTCTTTAATCCCTACTTATATTATAAATGCGAAAGTAACTCTGTCTGTCTGTTGCAATTTTACGCCTAAACTACTAAACCGATTGTAATGAAATTTGGTACAGAGATAGTCTAGAGCCTAGGTCTTTCCTAGGCTCTAGACTATCTCTGTACCAAATTTCATTAAAACCATTACCAAATTTAAAAAGTACCCTATGTTCTTACATAGGGTACTTTTTATTGCGAAAAAAACATTCTAAGGGTTTGAAATAGGGGATGAAAGTTTGTATGGAAGTTTCGTAATTTTTGAAGCTAGAAGCTTGAAATTTATTTTTTACGCTTTTGATTAGATATAAATAAATTTGGAATTCAAAGTTTGTAAAAATTTACCCTTGAGGGGGTAAAATAAATATAGGGGATGAAAGTATGTATGGAAATATGTAAAGTTTCGGCTAAACCACTGCACAGATTTAAAAAATTATTTCACTAATGGAAAGCTAAATTGCCAGCAAGTAACATAGGCTATATTTTATCCCCATATTCCCGCGGGAACAGGAACTACGCCGGTGAAACCGCGGGGCGCAGCTAGTATTATTATAGAGGAGATGACACGTTTTTATCACAAATGAACGATATAGCTTTACCAAGAGGAAAACATGAGTGTGCGCGGTCCTTCGGTTAGATCGTTGAAGGGGCGAGGAGAGTCCATATTTTTTTAGACTAAATTACAACTAGCTGCGCCCCGCGGGTTCACTCGCATAATTCAAGTTTTCCCGCAATAACTGTCTTAAAAGCAATATTTTTTCCCCGTTTCTGTAACATTCTTCATTGATGCTCCGCTCTCATTGGTCGTACCGTGATGTTATATAACCAATAACCTTCCTCGATAAATGGACTATTCAACATAAAATGAATTCTTCAATTCGAACCAGTAGTTCCTGAGATTGTAGCGTTCAACCACACAAACAAACTCTTTCAGCTTTCAGCTTTATATTATTAGGTTAGACTAGTCAATCAAACTATTAATTTAGGGCCATACTACATGGACGGTACTAAAACTTGTGTACGGCGGAATTCACGGCCGTGTAATATGGCCTTTATTTTATCCACTTCTTGTGGATTTGCAAAGAAAATTTTGTATGAAATGTAATGTTGTGCGAAGTAAATTATAGTTCACTAGATCTTTGAGTGAGGTAATTACCTAGCTAGTGTGTATTTTCACTGCTCTAGTTTCAATGATAACAGTTTACTTGAAAATCCCGAAATAATTTAACGGCTGACTGTATAACACAAAATGGAATGACTTTAGGTAGAGTCGTTGCCAAAAAGGTGGCCATTTACAAACAATTCTATAAATAACTGAGACAATACCCCTTTGTCTGAGATGCAAACGATTTCACATCACGTCCTTATAGATTTTCCTTCGTTAATCTCTTAAAGAAAAAATATTTTCTCATTATAAATTAAAAATATACAAATTCCACTCAGGCCCCGGCGAGATTCGAACTCACGATCTCCTGTTTACTAGACAGGCGCTTTAACCAACTAAGCCACGGCGCCGACGATCGCAAGATCTGAAATTGTAATACAGCTGAAGTATACTGATAGTATCGCAAAGAAAAACATATTCTATTGCTTCTTTGTTGTTTTGCGTCACGATTACATTAGCTGCAAGTCACACAGAAGAGGCACGGCGGCGCGGCGTGCGTTATGCAGCACACTGTATGACATACATTGCCTAATTTTGAAAATTCTTCCACTAATAGGAAGCTACATTATACCTGAGTGCTATAAACTATAAGCTATAAGCTATAAACTGTATTTTATCCCGGAAAATGCTGACTGCACACGGCAAACGGGAATTACGCAGACGGGGTACTAAAATCAGATAAAAAATAGCATGATTTTCAGTAACATTTCCTCCAAAACACATTTCAACATTTCCTCGTTAATAAGTAAGAAAACGGTACTGTAACGAGATACAACAGCTATACAAATACCACATACAGAAGTACGTGATAAGTAGGTATCCTTACTTCCTTTCTTATCCTTTCTTATATTATAAAGCGAAAGTAACTCTATCTGTCTGTCTGTTGCTCTTTCTCGCCTAAACTACTGAACCGATTGAAATGAAATTGGGTACAGAGATAGTCTAGAGCCTGAGAAAGGACATAGGATACTTTTTAATGCGAAAAAAGCATTGTAAGGCTTTGAAATAAGGGATGAAAGATTGTATAGAAATATGTAAGGTTTCGGCTAAACCGCTGCACCGATTTAAAAGATTATTTCACTAATGGAAAGCTACACTGACAACGAGTAACATAGGCTATATTTTATCCCCATATTCCCGCGGGAACAGAAACTACGCGGGTGAAACCGCAGGGCGCAGCTAGTCTTACATAACCCTTTGTCATGTAAATTCCGTCAGACATAAAGAAAGGTAGATACAGACCCAAATTAAATTCGCGAGGTCGTGAAGGCGACCCTGTAATGAAACGGTCGCGTGTAGGCATTCGAGCTGCTTATACGTGCTACAGTAAGGCAACTGCCTAAGAGTTAACCTTTAGTGGGTCGCGCGGGGTCTGCAAGACGCGATATATATTATTTTTTGATAGTTGTCGAACGGTGACATGTTGAAAACTCAAGTCATTTATTATAAGTAGGCAAAAATAAAGCACTTTTACAAACACTAAATCGCATATATGAGACACACACACAACATGTGTGTGTATATATGTATGAATACATAACAACATCGACAACATCAACTCATATAGCCCCACTGCTGAAGACGGGTCTCCCCTGACTTTCGTGAGGAGGGTTAGAGCAATCCGAACCGGGCCTCCAGAGCCCGATACGGAATGACATACCTACCTTCGAAATAACTCTCCGGTATGAGTACCTACGTAGAACGCAATAAAAAATAAATCTTTGATCAGCATAATTTAATAGTAACCGATTATGGTTTGAGTTTGAAAAAGGAAGTTTGCCCTTTAAGTAGTGATTCACAGATGAATCTCGCAGATGCAAAAGAAAATCGATAAACCCTATACCAGCGCTTCGAAAATACGCTTAGAAGTTAGCTCCGTTAACTCAACCAGTGCAGTGGTTCAGAAGTAGAGGTTAACACTACCTCTTTTGACAAACCAACAAACGGTTCATAGATATACTTTTTCACGAAGACCGTTCAGTCTTGAATGTAGTAGTAACGTGTACATACAGTTCTGTGTGTCTGTGTACGTTTTGTAGAACTCCCGAGCTTACGCACACCAACAAAAATACACACATAACTACAATTATAGCCAACTTATCTTGTATCTACACGCATGCCACCCTATAATGGAAATGTCCACGTGCGACGTTACCCTTATTTATGGATGTAAATTACCCCGTTCTTGGTGAAAAGTGCGCTGTTTTGCGAGATAGCGCTATAAAGGGGTTTGAATTTGCCTTTACAGGGTTTTTGTCATTGTTTTGATACAAAAATGAGGGTAATCGTTTAACCCATATCATCATCATCAAACCATATCTGCCCACTGCTGAGCACGGGTCTCCCCTCACTTTCGTGAGGAGGATTAGGTCATGATCCACAACGGGCGCCCGGTCCAGATAGGTGGATAAAAAACTTCCAAATTAATTCTCGGGTACCTATGTGGGTTTCCTCACGTTTATTTTTTTTCACCGAAAACCTAGTGATAGTTACGTACGTATGTTTTACAAGAAACATATTGGTACGTGTCCACACTGGGATTTGAACTTACGACTCTTCTTGGAAGGCAGACGTTCCCCCACTAGGCTATGATCACCGTTCTTAACCCACAGAGTTATGAGGATTTTTTTGTTTTCTACTTAAATTTCTTTTTTAGTAGCCGTTACTCGTGATTTCGTAACATACTAGGCAATCGTCTGACCATAATCTCACCTGATGGAAAGCGACGATGTGGCCGAAGGTGAAGCACGCCTGCCTTGAAGATACCTATTCACTTCCTGTTCCTCAACTTCATGTCCTCCTATCTGTCTTCATGTTCTTCCTGTTCTTCATGATCCTGACTTGAAAAAACCATCGTTTACATTTAAACAATAACACGCGATTTTTCACCAAATTCCAGAGGCTGAGCTGAGACAGATGATGAAGGAGGTGGATGCAAACGGCAACGGTACCATCGAGTTCAACGAATTCCTCCAAATGATGTCCCAGAAGATGAAGGGGGCTGATGGAGAACACGAGCTTAGAGAGGCCTTCAAGTAAGTAACAGCTAAATGATAAATAACGCGTCGCGAACACATTCGCTGATCCTGACCCTTAATTAGGATTCACTGTATCTATAGAATCAGAAACTGCAAGGACCATGGTCCCATTAAAACCCAGACTCAGAGTAAACACGTGTGATTCACACAAATCTTTGCCCTGTGCGGGAATCTAACCTGCAAATTCACGCTCTGCAGTTGGCTTAATTTGGACGTCTGCATAATATTATGTAGCTGTCCAGTTTCTAAGTAATTATTTCCTCAGTTGATCGACGCCGCTAGTGACAAGAGGGCTGGCTCCTTTCTCGCACAGAGAATAACTATTGCTATTCAATCTGGAAATGCAGCCAGTATTCTTAGCACCATGCCTCGTAGACACCCATTTGTTAGATTTAAAAGGTTGAGATATAACGACTTTTAGGTTTAATACTATTTAATTTTATTTCGTCACTAGCAGCGCCCCGCGATAAAAAGTATTCTATGTTCAATCTCAGGACCTAAAATATCTGCATACTAAATTTTATTAAAATCCGTTCAGCCTTTTCGGCGTGAAGAGAGGACAAACACATAAACTTTAGCCTTTTTTATATTACTAGCTGCGCCCCGAGGTTTCACCCGCGTAGCTCTCGTTTTATCCCACGGGAACATACGATCAGGATAAAAAGTACCCTATTACCCAATCCTGGTTATAAACTATCTGTGTTTCAAAATTCATTTGAATCGGTGCACCAGTTTTTGCGTGAAAAAGGAACAAACATCCATCCATTCTCACAAACTTTCGCATTTATAATATTAGTAGGATAGTAATAGTTATTATTGTTTCAAGAAACCTAAATTGAAATTAACCATTCATTAAAGAAATCTTTTATCAATTCCAGGGTATTCGACAAAAACAACGACGGACTGATATCATCTGTGGAACTGAGACACGTGATGACCAACCTGGGAGAGAAGCTGAGCGAGGAGGAAGTAGACGACATGATCCGCGAGGCCGACCTCGACGGCGACGGCATGGTCAATTACGATGGTCAGTATACCTTGGAACCTCTATCAAAAATGACCTGCATGATGTGATCTAAATATACTCTTAATTATTTATTAGTCAAAGCTGCTGTGAAAAGAGAGCTGGCTCGTTTGATTCAACGAAGAAATGCAGTCAGTGTTCTTGGCATCATGTCTCATGGATACCCACTTTTGTTAGATTTGTAAGGTTCTTCTAGAGATAAGGCTCGTCCGCTGCTGGACGTAGGCCTCTCCCAATGAATGCCTCTGAGCCCGATCTTCGGCTCTCCTCATCCAGTCCTTGCCAGCCGTCTTCCGCAAGTCGTCCCTCCACCGGCGGCGTCCTACACTACATTTGCCCAAACGCGGTCTCCACTCTAGAACTCGTTTACCCCATCGTCGGTTCTTCAAGATGTGACCGGCCCACGGCCACTTCAGCTTGCTAATCCTTTGAGCTATGTCGGTTACCTTGGTTCTCTGTCGGATCTCTTCATTACGGATCCTGTCTTTCAGAGAAACTCCGAGCATAGCTCGCTCCATAGCTCGCTGAGCGACTTTAAGTTAGTGGACCAGTCCCACCGTGAGTGTCCACGTTTCGGCTCCGTAGGTCATGACTGGTAGGACGCACGCATTATAGACTTTCGTCTTTAGGCACTGTGGTATTGACGACGAGAAGACCTGACAACGCTTGCCAATGCTGCCCAAACCAACTGAATCCTTCTATGAAACAGAATAATATCTAGTATTAAATATAAACTAACATCATCATCATCATCAACCCATAACGTCCCAGTGCTGGGCACGGGTCTCTCCTCACTTTCGTGAGGAGGGTAAGGCCATAATCCACCACGGTGGCCCAGTTCGGATTGGTGGATAACATACCTACCTCCGAAATAATTCTCGGGTAGGTATGTGGGTTTCCTCACGATGTTTTCCTTCACTTTTACAAGAAACACATTGGTACGTGCCTGCGCTGGGATTTGAACTCACGACCTTCTGATTGCAAGGCGGACGTTCTCCCACTAGGCTACTACCGCTTACTATACTAAACTATACGCTTACTTACTATAAATAAACTAACAAAAGACTATAATTCTGAATGTCTCATTCCAGAATTCGTGACAATACTGACATCGAAAAACTAGTACGAACAACCGCCAGCAGATCAGCCGCCAGCCGGGCCGGGCCGGGCCGGGCCGCCGCGCCCGGGGGACCCTGCCGCCCGGCCGGCGCGGGCCGGCCCGCCGCGCCCCTGGGACCTCGCCGGCCGCGGGGGCCAAGAAACTCTCATATAGACTGCTCGCGGTGAAACTGTGTGTGTGGTAACGGACAAAGACGGTGCCAGTGTATACGTACAATTTTACAATGTGATGACTTTTAAATTTATTCAAATGGTGTTTCTTGATGGAGCACCTGTACATATATAATTATATCGAACGACATAATCATCATCATCATCGTCTCAGCCCACTGTTGGGTATAGGGCTCCTCTCGTGCGAGACGTGTCCACTGCCTTCCGACTAACTTGGCAAGGTCGTCCGACCAGCGCGCTGGTGCCCTCCCTGCCGGCCGGCACCCTTCTCTCGGCCACCATTCCTTTCATAATATTTTTTTTTATTTGATGAGTGAAGAGACGAGCATGTCGTACACTCGATGGACAGCGCTACGCCTGCCTATAACAGTTACAGTGCCACACAGAACTTTGCATTGCATAATCCTGCGCGGCACTGCACTGCGCCCGTCACCCTGAGACATCGGCTCTAAAGTCTCATAATGCCCAATAATAATATATAATAATGCATAATGTAAATATAGTAATATCTAAGATAAAATATATAACCATGATCATTATTAAAGTTTTCCGTTTCATTATATTATTATCTAATACAGGTTAAACAAGTTAAACCCAATAATTATATATTATACTAGCTGTACCCTGCCACGCTTCGCTGTGGCACATTCTTACATTCGCTGATATGTCACTGATGAAAAAAATAGATAAAAACAATCCTTGATGCGGATTATATATCATGCTAAAATTTCAGCTCGATCGGTGCAGAACTTTTTGAGTTTTTGAAGCGTACACAAACCAACATAACATATATATATATATATATATATATAGATGTGCTCCCAAGAAACACTTAACTATATAATATGTCCATCAAACGTAAATATAATGATGTTACATAGTCCTGACCCCAAACTAGGTAATCAAGGACATAACGGACCAGGGTCCTACATAGTGTTTATATCGGTGTTAAAATCATTTCCCATTACATATTAAAGACATATTAAAAATTGCATGTAACGATTGGATTAAGACGCTGTATGTAGCTATTTACATTAAAAAGGCAGATCAACAAAAATCTCATTAGGATTTATGTGAAATCATGTTCTGACTAGAAAAATAGGTTTTTTTTAATGTATGCAGCGTAATACATATTTTATTCAGTCTGCACTGAAATTGAACTAAAAAGAAATTGAACTAAAATTGAAGTTCTGGTCACCTAACCACAGAGTAAACAATGTGCAGACGGAATAACATTTTTTATTTATCAAATCCATTTTACGATACGGAAAGCAGGGTTGACTGCATTATAAACATTTTAATTTATTGAAACACATTATTAATTATGTATATAGTATAAACATATTTATGTTAACAAATGAAAATATTAAAGCATAAATTAAAATTTTAATAAAAGTATATTGCGCTGACATAGAAACATTAGGTACAATAAATCAGAGAAATTTTAGAAAATTAGACAAACTAATGAGATGGCGTAAGACATTTTTAAATTTCATATATATATATATATAATCTAACCAAATACTATGTAAACGTTATTTTAGAAGAAAAAAAATAGTAGGAAAAATTATAATAAATAGCTCGTAAAATAACAAAATGAAAGTAACTGTAAAAATTCGGTTGTGTCCACATTTTTAAATGTAATAAAAAATCTAGTGTCCGTACGTATACACGGTGTATGGATAATTGAATGTGTTTAAGTAGAACTAGAAATTGTGTGTTGAAATGTTAGCGGAGAAACAATGGTTTTCGTTAGTCTTCCAAGATCGCGAAGGTTGACTGAAGAGCGAAGAGTTGGGAGCCAAATCTTAACAGAGTTCATTAATGTTACGAGGAATCGAAAAATTAATATATATATTAAAATAAATAAATATAATATTATATCGATATCGGCGGACGAGCAGTTTCATTTTATAACTTTATAAATTTTATCTTGTAGTAGCAAAAGAAAAAAAAAAACCTTTATTGTATTTTTAAATTTTAATTTTTATGAGCAAATAAACGTAATTTTTTGCAATTATAATATAATAGTAACGACATTATTGTTTTGTTATTAATCGTGAACTCATAGTAATAGAGAAATATTGTTTTCACTCATTATTAAAAATGTTGTTGATTGTTGACGTTTAAAATAAATTAAAAAAAAAAACATAATTATCGCTTATGGCAAGGAATGCGAAAGATTTTGTATCTAGTAGTCGGATACACGTGGTAGGTTTTTAATACTTTAGCAAAGTTTTCTAGTCACTGCTTTAATTTTTAATAATAACCGATAGCGTATTATAAAAAAAAAAATACTAGACAACCCTAGCCGTTAGATGACACAATTAAAATTTCATTTATTGATAATATGTGATAATTGTGATAAAAATATTTATAAAGAAATAATATTTTTCGTTTTTAAAATAATTGGTACATATTAAAATTATAAAATATATTTTGGGCTTCCGTTTGGAAATTAAAATCTTTTAATAACTTAAGTATATAATAAAATTATATGATTTAAGGATAAACAAAATATTGTAAACACTGGTTTATTTGAAATACCTACTACATTATAGGATTGAAGATGATTTGACAATAATAAATATTATATAACTGTTCAGAGTCAATCGTAACAAAATTAGCTGCTTTGACTTGTATAATATGGCAAGCAATAAAAATAATTATTAAAACAAATTCATATTTACAAACTAAATTATCCAAATGGTATATTATTTTGAAGAATATTCATTAATAATACATAAATTAAAACGATTGTTTATTCAATATAACTACAATATATTATATTTACATGTATTTTAAACTAACACATTAAAATTAATTAAATGTTTATTAAAAGGTAAGTATATATATATATATATATATTTTAATGTATACAGTTATTTTACTAAAAACTATAATTTAATAATAATGGCACATGAATATCAATACTATATCTTTTTAATTAAATACCGTTTAATCTTTTATACACAACAACTAAACATAATTGTATAGGTTAATAATAATAAATATTATTTAATTTTAATGACATTAAATGTACCTGTGTATAGTTGTAAACCTATTTTCTAGAAATTTGTTGCAATTTTTTGTTGTGACATTTAATAAGTAAATGTACCTGGTGTACTAAATAACCGTTAGTTACACTAAATTTATTCTTTCAATGTGTATTTTTAATAGGGTTGTCAATAACAATTATATTTAACGCAAAATAAATCGAAGATTTCTTAGAGCTTATCACAAAATTTTAAAATATTATCACCAAAACATAATTTTGTTTTCATCACCCTTTGTACCACGTTTTGAAAATTATAGCTTATAATTGTAAAAATAATACAATTTCAAGTAATAATCTAGTAAGCCAAAAATGCCTTTAGCATGTCTGTCTGAATTGATAGCCATGTATGTTGCCTAATTAAATTTTGTTACATATGAATTTCATTATCGTTATGTAATTTTTTACACATGCCAGCCCTAATTCATTATCTGAGTGTTCAGATAATGGAGTGTAAAATTATTATACTATTATACGTTAAAAATAAGTTACATGTGTATGCAAATTAGATATTCGATGTAACTAGGTGGATATACAAGCTTCGTATGAAACAAAAGGATTTTAATAAAATTGGTATGTGTACAGTTGTTTTTTTTATTACTGAGTAATCCCTACTTTATATTATAAATGCGAAAGTAACTCTGTCTGTCTGTTGCTCTTTCACGCCTCAACTACAGAACCGATTGAAATGAAATTTGGTACAGAGATAGTTTAGAGCCTGAGAAAGGACATAGGATACTTTATAATGCGATAAAAGCATTGTAAAGGTTTGAAATAGGAGATGAAAGTTTGTATGGAAGTTTCGTAATTTTTAAAGATAGGAGCTTCTAATTTATTTTTTAGGCTTTTGATTAGATATAAATAAATATGACATTCTACGCGGGAACTACGCGGGTGAAACCGCGGGGCGCAACTAGTGTGACAATAAGTGTGAGTATTGTTTGTTTGTGTTATCATTCGCTTTACATTGAAGGAAAACATCGTGAGGAAACCCACATACCTACCCGAGAATTATTTCGAAGGTAGGTATGTTATCCACCAATCCGGATCGGGCCCCCGTGGTGGATAATGGCCTAACCCTCCTCACGAAAGTGGGACTTTATGGGTAGATGATGATGATGATGAATGTGACAATCGTGTCATTCCCTTGATGGTTAGTGCCACGCCATGGCATTTAAATATATGTATATATAAACAACTATATGAGTTGCAAAGTAAGAAGATTTTACAATGTAAAGTATTGGGCGGTACCGCTACTGTTATGGACAGGTGTTGCGCTTACCATCGATTGAACGACCTGGACGTCTCTACATCTGATATATTATAATATGAGGCCTGCTTTTGAGGAAAATTCGTTATCATCATCCCATTACTCCCCGCTAGGAAGATAGGTGGATAAACTCTTTATGGAAACACCACAGGACAAAGAAAACTAAAAAACTATAACTAATCAAATTCAACAATTAGGGTTACAATAGGCGGTCTTATCGCTGAAAGCGATCCCTTCTAGACAACCATGCATGGAGAGAAGCAGCAAAAAGATGGGACGGTGGTTTACCGTTTATATAAATAAATAAAAAGGTACATACTAAGAAGCATTATCTCGGGAAATTTATTAAAAGATACAAATTATAACACGCCCACTTAGTAAATAACTCTACATTCTTGACTCTAACATACCCAGATAGTATTTTCATGACAAAGTAGTTTTTAATTAATATTTTGTTACCACATAATTAAAATATAATCGTAAAAATAAATCCGAGACTATATTTGTCAAGTAAGAGTAATTATTAATCTCTATAAATTATGAAATCATCTCAAACAGCGATAAATGTGCCGATAGTGGTTTTTGCAACCCAATGACGTCATAGGTCTGCCTCGTCCAATCGCAAGCACGCTTGGCGACACACCGCTGATCGTCACGCGGCACGCGCCTGCTCCGTGTATAGTAAACAATAAGTGCTTCCATATAAATAGTAACAGTATGAAACTATGATTGCTTACTTGGTTGAGTGGTTGACAAAGGAAACTTAAGGCTTTATGCTGAGACATTAATAATGTCTACCTGGATAGCTCACACCCTCAAACAGAAACTCTGTCACCTAACCTTATTGTGAGTGCGGCATTCCTAAAAACGCCAGCCTTATTCTAGACTTAGCATGTTTAACATCTTCTACCACATCGTATCTGCATTAGAATGCATATTTCTCAACTGCACGTCTTGGACATGAATGAACAGTGTGGGGGAAAATGCAAACCCCTGAGGAACGCCAGTGTCATTAAACAAGAAATTGAAGCGCGGTATCAAATCCAGTCCAAGGCCTGCTTAATTTCTACTCTCGTTGGCTTCAGCCTAGAGTGAGTTAGGTTGCAACATCGCAAGTGTTGCCAGTGCCATCACTAAACAGTACTATAGTCAAAACATTATCAATAACTTTTGCTATTATTCTATTATATAAATAAATAGTTTGTGCGAAGATTGGTTACTATTCATTGAAGTTATATGAGTCTTTGTTATTTGTTCTGTTATCTAGAATTGATTACTGCTACAAAATTAGTGTCTTCAGGGTTTTCTTTTATGCAGTTTGTTGACTTATTCATGTACTAAATTACGACATTGAGTAAGTTTAAGGCTAACATGTCTAATCGTCGAAGGTGTCTTAGCAAGATAGTGGTCAAATCTACAAATTAAATAAATACAATACATATTGGACTACTTTGTCACTCTGTAACCAACTACCCATAACAATAACTAAACGAACTTCAAGTTAAATTAGAAGCTCCTACTCTATAAGTAATATAATCAGAAATATATCCGATTGTATACCATCTCAATGCGTCCTCATATGCTATTGACAATCTTTTATGACCTTTAATACAATGCAAGAGCAATAAGATCAGCCACAGACTATTTACTTTAAACATCTTTGCAAACAGTAAAACATAATACCTACACTAGGAAAGTCATCCGTTCAACACACCTTTACCACGACTAGTTTAATATCTCTATTTACTTTTAAACCAACGTAAATTATTCTATACTGAGATCATGATTCTGCACGCTTGAGGAAGTGAAACTCTTACAAGATACCCAATTGCCAAGCAGTGTTGGGTAGACATTACTCTGTTCCGGCACCGAATAATTCAGTGCTTCCGGAATAATGTTTCCAGATAATCTATTGGGCATTTGAGACTTAGGTCATCATCATCAACCGATATTGTCCCACTGCTGAGCACGGGGCCGAATCCGCCATGGAGGCCCTGTCTGTATCATTCTCTTCAGTCTATTTGTGAGTGACGTCACGTTACGTTTGTCATTTTTTTTATGAGCTGGCACTGAACGGCCTTAAAATGAACTGCATGGAATAAGAATAAGTACGTGGTTACCCCCAGGCAGGGAAGCGGATTGCGAGGGGTGGAGAGTGGCCATTCTTTATGTAGTTGGTAGGCTACATTCTTTATTGTGTTCTGTGCATGTATGAGTATTGGTCATAAGTTTGAATACTTAAGATTATTTAGTGAACATTTACCAAAATAGTTGCTTTTAGTTTGTTGGCCTCGAGTTAGTATTTTATATACGTTATCTTTATAAACAAATACTTTGACAGTCAGGCGTTTAACACACCTGTCGCATGAGGAAATGTTCAGTAACTGTGAATGATAAGAAAAAAAAACATTTACACTGGCTGGTCTTTATTTTAACAGTTTGCGGAAGGATTATGTATATTATAGTTATTTTATACCAAACAATTGGGATCGGTATGGAGAAATCTGAAAATATTGAAGTAAGCAGGACTTTACTGAATCAATTCATTTTTGAAAGAAATCATGCGTTGTTTAATTTCTATAAATGAAAGTGTAGGTTATCAGGAATAATATTATACACATAAATGTCTCTCTCTCTCTGTGCGTGTTGTGTGTTTGTGTGTGTGTGTGTGAGCGCGTGAGTGTGTGCGGTGTGTGTTTTAAGATTAGTGAGAATAAAAAAGATAACACAAAATCGAAGACACTGCTGAGCACAGGTCTCCCCTCACTTTCGTGAGGAGGACTAGGCCTTAACCCACCTTAAGGATCCGGTCCGGATTGTGGTTTAACATACCTACCTCAGAAATAATAATCGGGTAGGTATGTTTTCCTCACAATGTTTTCTTCACCGAAACGCAAATGATAATTACGTACATATGTTTTCACAAGAAACGTATTGGTACTTGCCCGCGCTGGAATTTGAACTCACGACCCTCTCCTTGGAAGGCGGACGTTCTCCCAATAAGCTATCCCCGCTAACAGTCTCAGCTAAATAAAAAGGTACAGAAGAACTCCGTCAAATAATCCAAAATGGCGTAACAACAAACGCAATCGCCGAAACGTCTCAACCATCCTGGTTATCTACGTAGGCGCCATTCAACAACCGGAAGTCAGCAATCACAGGATTCTATTGTAATGCATCTTCCACGCCTGTCAGGTGACTGACCCTGTATTGGAATTATCCTGGTAGTCTGGTAACACGTTAACCGCTGAACCGTTTTAATTTATTGACCTTTTTTGCGAATCTTCACACAACATGTGTGTTTACTGTTTACTGGCGTTGTGTCGTAACTAAACTCTATTAGCAGTGCGGGCGCACACAACTGGTGTGATTAAATTGTCAATACAGTAGTGCGAGCTCGCACGCCAGGCGTGTTTTCGCTTTCCGTAAAATATTAAAAAACACAGACGTGTGTGTTTTCAGCAGTGAACGTGTTAATAGAAAAGAGTGTTACCTGTCTAAGTGGTAAGCCTAGTAGGAGAACGTTCGCTTTTATAGGATCGTGTGTTTAAATTCCAGTTCCAGTTTAAATTCCAGCAGGCACGTGATATTTTTCTTATAAAACATAATTATGTACTTAATACGGTCACTGAAAATACAGACGTTGTGTTTTTATAACTTTACGCGGGTGCGGGAAAACACACGTGTTCAGTTGTGTTAGCGCAGCTTACATGCCAGCTGTGCGGCGAAACACAGACGTGTGTGTTTAACACGGCGCTACTACAGTGCGGGTCACACAAACGGCACTCCATTGCTAGAAAAAACCCATGGTCCATAACGGTGCCGAAATGTAAAAATCGGTTCAGCAGTCAACGTGTTAATCATGGAGGGGACTTGAGGAGAATCTTTTCTATATGTTGTACTATTCGCCGTGAGTCGCTTGGCTGACACATCGAAACTATTTTGTATAGAAAATAGCCATGAAAAGATGGTTTATATGGCGTAAACAAACAACATGGCATAACGGGTCAGACCGGCGCGGCAGTTGGCGTAACGCCAACAGCCGGTCTAAATAAATGTTTCACATAAAAAACCAAGCAGTAGTGTGCAGTACGTTGTTCGCTGTTGTGTGCAGTTGTGTCAGAATAAATGTTTTTTCTTTCTTTCTTTCTTCTTTCAAACATTACTGTGTTCCGGTCTGAAGGGTCAGGGCAGCGAAATTACCAGTAACATGCCCAGGCATATGAGACTTTAGAGCCGATGTCAGCCGATGTTCAGGGTGATGAGCGCAGTGCAGCGTCGTGCAAGATTATGCAATGCAAAGTTCTGAGTGGCATTGTAACTGTTATGGGCAGGCAAATAAAATAAAAACCTGTAACTATATATTGTAGGATTATAAACATGTTTTCATGTTTATGTAAGTGTAATTGGCAATGTTCAGTCTCGGACCTTGGCGGTGTTAACAATAAATTGGACAAGCTACTTGCCCTGCCAGTAAGTAATGTCGACTTTTCGATAACATTGACCCAAAAGCGTGAGTCAATTTAAAGGGCAGAACGGTGACCAAGGCACTACTCGACATATGCCTTGCAATTTTACACACAATATCAAAATATCATTATTTAATTATTTTTTTATTTGCCTTAGAATATACCTAGGCATTTTGTTTCATCATCAACCCATAATGTCCCACTGCTGAACACAGGTCTCCCCTCACTTTCGTGAGGAGGGTTATGTTTTAATCCACCACGGGTGCCCGGTCCGGATTGGTGGATAGCATACCTACCTCTGAAATAATTCTCGGCTAGGTATGTGGGTTTCCTCACGATGTTTTCCTTCACCGAAAAGCGAGTGATAATTACATACATATGCTTTTTACATAAACACAGGAAGGCAGAGGTTCTCCCATTAGGCTTAAAATCAACAATTACATAAAATTAAATAGAAAACTTATGTCTATTTTTTTATTTTACTTTTTCTATGCTGGTTCTCTCCGACTCGCCCAAGAAGTTTTAGTTAATCACCCACTACTTTACTGTATCTGTTGTAAAATACCTTATTTTATAATACTTATTCAATTAAAACTCTTTCTATGTTCTTTTCTTTTAATGTCACCCAAAACATAAAATTCTTGCAATGAACATCGTTTTTCCTACCATAAATTCCAACACGTTATCAGCACGAAATTATAGAAAAAAATCCAATAGTAGAATGTTTTGCAAGAAGTAGTGGATATATTTTAATTGAAAATTGTTTTCTGAAGTAATTCCAAGATGACTAGTAGTTATGAATCAGTGAGATGGTCTAAACCTATACCAGCAATTATTCTCACAAGTAGAAATGGTTATCCGTATCATCATCATGAACCCATAACGTCCCACTGCTGGGCACGGGTCTCTCCTCACTTTCGTCAGGAGGGTTAGGCCATAATCCACCAAGGGGGCCCAGTCCGGATTGGTGAGTAACATACTTACCTCCGAAATAATTCTCGGGTTGGTAGGTGGAAGAACGTCCGCCTTCCAATCAGAAGGTCGTGAGTTCAGATCCCAGTGCGGGCACGTACCTATGTGTTTCTGTAAAACATATGTACGTAATTATCACTCGCTTTTCGGTGAAGGAAAACATCGTGAGGTTATCCGTCTATGCGGAAAATATAAAATTCTTACAATGAACATCGCTTTTCCTTCCATATATTCCAACAGTATCGTGACTTTGACTCTCAGCATTGACTATTTAACACTCGAAATTACTTATACTTAAACATAAGCCGAAACGACACAAAAATTAAAACGGTTCAAACCGTATCCTTCTTTCATACAATAATATTTATATAGAACTAGATATATCGGAGCCTTGTGCTCCACCAATGGTAAGTCCTTCTTATAAATAACTAGCTGTGCCCCACCACGCTTCGCTGTGGCACATTCGCACATTCGCTGATATGTCACTGATGAAAAAAATAGATAAAAACAATCCTTGATGCGGATTATATATCATGCTAAAATTTCAGCTCGATCGGTGCAGAACTTTTTGAGTTTTTCAAGCGTACACAAACCAACATAACATTTTTATATATATAGATAATTAAACCTCTTTAGAAAGAGCAAAAAAAACTAGATATTGTACTATGTTTAAAATTTCTATAGTTCATTCTAGGAAACGTAATTATTGTCGCGTCGACAGTCACAAGGTAGGTAGTACTATCTATATATAACTGTGGTAATATAGCTCACTGATTACATAATATTTTATAGCCAATAGAGAGAAAAAGACAGAGAAAGAGAGAGAGAAAACGATCTTTTCTTCTTTTCTTGTTAAAACGTATACAAAATCACCTTTGTTTTAATTTAAAACCTACGTTTTAAGATTTATTTCATATACCTAGTCCTGTCAAAATGCTACCGTGAAGAATAACCATACAAAATACACGACGCATGTATAATCCCTTGATATTTAAATAACGAGGCAACACAAGTTAAATAGATTTCTAAGTGAGTGTCAGTTATCCTAATTAAATAAGGTACTGTGATGGTTGGTTTGCTTCCTTTTAAACAGTAAATACAAAAGCGCTGCTCATGTATTTTTTTTATAGAGCAAATACTGTCAGAATGCTTGCGTTTTTGTGAAAGAGAGTGAGAGTGAATCTTTGAATGTGTATTTTGTGTTATCTGTATTCTACTGTGTTTTGTGTAATCGATTGTTGTAATTGGCTGCGGCCGTTTCAATTGAATAAATAAATAAATAAATACTTATGTGGTTTTTTTATTCAATTGCTTTTTTTTTGATAGGCTTTTCTAAGCGTGTATCACAGGGTACTTTTCATTCCAAAATGTACTCCTAAAGGGGTAAAATGGGGTGAAAAATTTGAAAAAACTTGATAAGGACTAGCATGCCACGCTACGAGTTGCAGCTAGTAAAGGAACAAGAAAACAAGATAAATAAGATGTGACAACCATCATATAGTTTCACGAGACAAAAAAAATGCTTTATGTACTAATAAGATAAAAAAAATGTTGTAAAATGTACACTATTTGGGAACCGATAAGCTATACGTCAGCGGCGAGCCCACGGCAGCCAAGCGTGGGGTACTCTTATATAGGGTGTGTCAAAGGTAAAAACAATCATGTTATAACAAGCTCCACCTTGTTTGCCACATTAACTTTGACATCTCATTTCACCCTTTTAAGGGTGGATTTTTGGAACAAAATATATTCCATGTTACAAATAGAAATATAATCTAGTTTTGTACTAAATTTCATTCAAATCCGTCCAGCCGTTTAGGCGTCACAGAGTGACATACACATATTTGTAAAATATCTTATGTAGTTAATGAATTCAGATTTTTTTCTTATTATTTTGTAATATGTGTGTATCAAAGTATTTGTTATTGCACTATTCAATGTCACCAAGCCTCCTACTTGTGCGCACGGAGTCTAAACAGCACATAACAATAAAAAATTACACGGGCCATGTTATCGTGTTCTATAAAACACGCTGCGTGCTTTGTTATTTAAACCACTATTGATAATTTTTTTTTTATATGGCACTTTCTACATCAGCCTGTATAGCCACGTTAATTAACTATTAAAGCGTGTCTTCCCACTGCGGTCTCGCAGTTCATAATACGTCTACGCGTTGCTACGACTACCTAACAAAACACTCCTGAAACGTTCAAAGTGCAAGTGGCAACTAGCATTGTATCTTGCAGTTTGTAGCTCTACAAGAATAGGTTAACTTGTAGCAGAGATTGCGGAGTCCCGCGCAGGTGGAGGAATTTTCGAGGCCCGTAGCATAGGTTGTAAGGTTCTCGTAGCTTTCTTAGTGGTTAGCAAAGATATTTTACCATGTGGTCTTCAGTAACTGTCGCATTGTACGTCGTTGCTTCCGTCGTCTGCTATGGTGAGTCTATAGTACTAAAAAAAAAACTCAATTTTGTTGTCAGTTTTTTTTTTACTCTCTATCTACCATAAGTTCTTTTCATATTTTTTTTGCAATCAAGAGTTGGGGCGTTATTGAGTAATCTTGACTTCTTCAACCGTCTTGGCAAGACACTTGAATCATTTTGGATTAATTAAAATCAATTAAAAATATTCAACATTGTAATTATATCACAAGTATAAAAAATATATAATACATACATAGATGCATACTGTGACGCCTTTCTCCCGTTGGGATAGGCAGAGACCACATCTTTCCACATGCTAAGATCCCAGCGGAAAGCAGTACACCAACTCCCTGACACTCTACTGGTTTCTGTAACTCCAGATCAATAGGCTGTGTAGGTAAATATAAAATACAATAAAACAACTATATATTGTACACCAAGATATAGGAAAGAAACTCCCGAAACAAAATAAAAAACATCAAAAGAATATTTTAACTAAATTCACGCCGATTTATGTCCATTATTTTGTTTTAGTGTTTTGTAGTTTCTATGGTATGACAACTGTGTTCAGGCATCTACATCCAGTAATGCTATTCTCTTGTTTTACTATAGAAATACACTTTAAGTTTAGTTTTCTTTTAATAATAACAACATTTGATTGATTTTCGAGGAAACGACGACTTTGATAATAATTTTCTTTTGATTTTTCGAACTGTAAACGCATTTAATAAAGAGGTATGTGCTTAACAACCGTAACATTAATATTTACGTTCACGTGTAGGCACAGAATACATAATAGTATTTGCTAAATACAGAACGGACACTCTCCACCCCCCCACAATGCGCTTACCCGAAATCCGGAGGGCACTTGGGAGGTCAGTCAATTTACACAACAAATGAACTGTCCCTTGTCTTCTAAGTCTATTGAGTGGAACGGGTTAGTATGAACATTCATACTAGCCCGTTGTCTTTGGTTTTGGTCGCGTAGTATCTTTGAGTTCTTACACACGCATTAAGCGAGTGTAGAAATGTGATTGATATGTGTGGAATGTCAAATCAGTAATTTGTATGGATTGTCCGGGGTGCGTGGATACTCGGTGTTCGTAACCGTACCAAATGCAACGTGCTCCAAAGACCGACCTTGGCTAAATTGGCGTATTGTAAGCCTATTTGAACTACCACAGATATACAATGGCATAAGAATGATATTGAGCGTGCAATATTATTCTTTTGTAGAGGTATTTGGGCGGTCAATAATTTATTCCATTTTTTTTAAGTAAAACTTTTTTACGCGCACTTGACTTGGGGAGTAAGTTGGTGAATGCGCGACGAGAGCGTTACGAAAAGTGTGATCGGGCGAGGCGAACGGAAGTTGAGAGGGAGATATAAGTTAGTGAAGATAAAAAGAGAAAGAGTTACGTAGCAGTAGGGCGATTTTTTTTTTTTTTTTTTTTTCAAATTTTTGTTTAGGGACTTTAGTCGCTCAGCGACTATGCCAGTCCCTTGAAGGCTTACAATATAATTTGTACTTACTGTCTACTTACTTAATTAAATCATATGCTAATGTGTAAAGTGTCCTAGCTGCTCCACTCAGTGGATCAGCTAAGACACTTTGTATGACACCTAAATCTAATATGTTCAGTCCGTATTGACTGCACATTTGTGATCTCATCGACAGGACGATATGGGCTGTTGATGATTCATCATCATCATCATCAACCCATAACGTCCCACTGCTGGGCACGGGTCTCTCCTCACTTTCGTGAGGAGGGTTAGGCCATGTTCCACCACGGGGCCAAGTCCGGATTGGTGGATAACATACCTACCTCCGAAATAATTCTCGGGTAGGTATGTGGTATGTGTCTGTTGATGATTGCTGATAAATAATTATTATTGCACCCCGCGTTTTCACCAGCAGCTGTTCAGAAATGTCATTTAAATAATCGAATAGCCTATACTAAAAATTACAGTATAACTATAATAATAAGATTGCTTTTAATTTTTTTTTGCATGTTTTTTCCGAATGACGTATTGCCGTCAAAGTTTGTCAGGCTGCTAACTACAAAGCCGAAATAAAAAAAAAACTGACGGCAACTCTAGACATTGATTTTTGTCTTGTTTGGTGCATCGACACAAATAAAGTATTGACCTGTTTGATATTACTAATCCAAGATTATCTGACATTCATCGAAATCTTACTACATCATTAGTTGCAACACAATAAATTTTATGATTAACAGAATAAAATAATCATTAGTGATGTAATTACCCAATCTATAAATTTTATGATAAGCTGACACGTGTCTGAAGTGTAAAATAGATAGTAAAGTGGTCTACGTACAATTAAATATTAATAAAATTAATTTACATGTAAAGGTACGAACAGACCAGATGCTTAGCAAACAATAAAATACATAAGCCCAACCAATAAAAACGAATATACTAGTAAAACATAAAAAAAAAAACTCACAGAGCAATACCAAAACGAAAATCCAATTTAAAAAAAAGATCCTACCAAATAAAAAACCCCAATAAAATGGCAATAAAAAAAAGCAAACCTAATCCAACCTATGCATCCATTATGTGTCCAATTTATGGCAATAATCCCATAATATTGTCTAAGAGCGTAAATAAAAATTTATTAGACTGTGAAAATAGAATATCTTATAAAATAAAATATGTTATATAATATCACGCTTCTCGCTCAGAGCGATATCTTCCAGACAAAATGTAGGTAAAATCCTGAACTAGCGGATTTGCGCGATTGTCCGCGCCGAAGAACTGTAATCCGCGAGGACGAGCGTTATGCCGCGAGGACGCTCTGTGCTTCACACACGTGCGTGGCGCCGTTCTGACTGAGGAAGAAGAATAACCCGTGTGACACACGCTTTAAACATTACATTCCATAACAACCCTTTTTCGCTTTAAACCAGTAAGGTAACGCAATTAAATATTATCAAACCTTCCCAAATCTTATCAGACAGCCAAACAAATGTTTTTTCAACGATTACTATGTAATGTAAGACAAAATATCAAATGACACATCTGGGCCTTTCAACGATAAGTCTATTTGACCACCTTGTTTTTGGATGTCATGTAATTTTAATGTAAATACTTTGTTAAGATAATAATATAGAATAGAATAGTAGATTGTATCACAAGGGAACAAAATAATGTATTTAGGGCGAGGGCGATTTTTTTAATCCAAGGTGAAGCGAATAGTATTCTATAGTAGAATCCTAAGCGTAGCGAGGGTGTCAAACTACCTACTTCGCTCGAGGTTAAATAATTTTGGTTCCGTGTGGTACACTATGCTTGGAAACGGTGTTCGATAAAGAATTATTGTATTGTATTTAACACGTTATGATCACATAATAATGTATCACATCATATATGATTAGGCATCATATAATTATAGCAGTTTTCAGTTAAATATTGGCATTTATTTTGAAATTTCACAGACGGAAGCTTCAATTAAGTTATTACGATAGGTTTCTTTTCATTTCATCACGGCCGCATAATGGATGTTTATCATGCCGTATGAATGATCTTACAATTGTGGCGTACCTCCCAGTTCTGATGTCGCGATTGTAGTTTGATTACCTCGCAGATTACCACAGTTAAAATCTAGACCGCGCGCGCAGCGGACTGGGTTCCTGCTGAACTGTTGTGTAGTGCGGTAGGATTACAATAAAAAAAATATTAAAAAAAAACATCGGTAGAAAAAATTTAAACAGGAAAAAAAAAACTATAAATTATTTGTAAAAAAACTTGAGTTTTTTTTTATAGTATTGTATTTAACAGTCAATATTTGTGATTGTGTCTTGTAAAGTTTAAAAAAGCAGCTAAATGAAATATGATGAAATAAAAACTGGAAATTGACCATCAATAAAATTATACGGTGACCGCTATTTAATTCTCCGTAGACAAACAATTGAATATCATCTATTTCCTACAACATTTCATTTTATTAATTATTC
Organism: Campaea margaritaria; assembly: GCA_912999815.1. Taxonomy (NCBI): domain Eukaryota; kingdom Metazoa; phylum Arthropoda; class Insecta; order Lepidoptera; family Geometridae; genus Campaea; species Campaea margaritaria. The sequence continues at coordinate 10,005,299 of OU538800.1, forward strand.
AATTGAAAACACATTATCCTCAATCCAAAACCGAATGACAAGGGCAAGGGAAAACCGCGAAACCGATTCATTGTCACCGGCACCACACGGCAGTCAACGAAAGCCACTGCAGTCAGTCGATCGGACGCACACCGGAAACATGCTCAGCATATACTTAAATGTTTTTACGTGCGTAGTTTTGACATTGACAACGGCTGTACTCTGCGCAGGTAATTATGCTGTTCATATTATTTTAAAAACACTGAACTAAAAAGTTGTCTTTTTTCAGAAGGTACAAGCAAATTGTTTTCAAGTTTTTTTATTAGCTAATTTTCAAGTTAATCGGAATCGGCGTTGGTGAAATTTACGTTCAAAAATTTCATTTCATAGATAGATAGATACAGGGAAAGCTAATAAAAGCGTGTTAAAAAAACCCGACTGCCAATATAGCCTTCGTCACTCTTGTGTTTATGGAAAATTCAATAATACATAATTTATCAAAATTGATTAAGCCATTTAGGCAGTAGAGCGTGCCAAAGGAACTTACATACGTATACGACCGAAAAACATAACCCTCTTTTGGGCAGTCAGGTAAACATATTTTTTTTATGTCGTTAACCTGATGATAAGCGCCACCCACGCCTGTCCATAACAGCACGGCAGTGCACTGCGCTCGTCGCCCTGAGACATCGGCTCTAAAGTATTATATGCCCAGTAATTTCACTGGAAACTGTGCCCTTTATGCCGGAACACAGTAATGTTTGCACACTACTGATTGCTGGGCCGCATGCGGCCCGCGGCTTGTTTTCATGCGGCCCGCGACGCATGTTTTAATCAGAAAATAGTTTTGGACACAAATAGTTTGGACAATATTTGGTATAATTTATTCATGCATAATTCTATTTGCATGGCATCATTTAAAAGTAAAGCTATCTTCAATATCTACTACTTATTCTTCTTCGCTATCTTCTTTTTTTTTTCTTTTTTTCTGTGGCCCTCCAGCTTTTGTGGTATATTTAATTAGCCCGCGAAGTTATTTGGTTTGGACAGCCCTGGTCTACGTTACAACTTGATTTGTATAGAAAATGTCTGAAATCAAAATTTCACGATACTGAGGTGGGTACAATGCATAAGGCCTTTTTTGTGTTGTTGAGACAATTGTTTTGTCTCTGTGGCTCATCAATTTTTTGGTCGCGGTGTACAATAGGTAAATTCATTGTGTGTTTTCAGAACCAGAAGTTTTTTTATCCTGTACGCCACGGACAATGCATTTTTTTTCTGTCCATCCAAAGATTGCCTGAAAAAAAACGGTTTAAACTTTCAGTCTGCTCATTTTCTATTCTAAGTTTAGCTTATATGTTAAGTTATTTATTTTGTGTACAGTAACATAATAATATTTATTTGATACAAATCATCATAGATAGATAGATAAACTCTTTATTGAAACACCACAGAAAAAAAGAAAACTTCAAAAATAAAACAAATGAAATTTAACAATTAGGGTTACAATGGTCATCATCATCGTCATCATCAACCCACATCCACCCAGTGATGAGCATGGGTCTCCCCTCACTTTACTTATTAGGATTAAGCCATGATCCACCACGAGAACCCGGTCCGGATTGCTAAATCACATACCTCCGAAATAATTCTTATGTATGTAGATTTCCTTACGTACATTACATTTTTACAAGAAACGCATTGGTACTTGCCCCCACTGCCGCTTATGTTCAAGTTTAATTACGCCAAAAATAAACTTAAAAAAATACACTTAAACTAAACTACTAGGTAAAATGAAAACTTAACTAAAGGAAACAATGATCTAATAGGCAGCTTAAGCAATCTTTAATGTCCGACATCTTGTCCAAATTGCTTGCGTCGTTGCCCCGCTGTATATAATCATGAATTACATTATATTCAAACAAAATGAAATAGATGAATACCAAATTCTAATAACCAACATACATAATATAATCAATATTGTTTTGTACCTACACAGTTTTTAACAATAAACGTATTCTATTCTAAAAAAAAAAAAAACACTGTCTCGGGATATTTCATTTTATATACACTAAATAGCCGGTGCGGGTGTGTAATTAAATTCAGGGAGGGCAACACTAATAATTAAATTGCAAAAAACGTAATTTTATCGTATAATGGAAACTTTACAGAAATAGTAACAAATTTATGAATACTGGTAAATTCCATGATATTTCTGGTATAAGTTTTCTGAATTTTGTATTAAATTTATCATAATTATACCAAGCTGTATTTTATTAATATCATTGAAGAGCTTAAAATAGCAATTGTTTTTCATTAAGATTTCTGAAGAAATTTATTTAAGTTTTTCTAAAAAAATTACAAAATTTTCAATATCTCCAGACAATGTTGATGTCTATAAAATAAAATTATAAAATGTCAAAGTAAAATATAAGCAGTATAATATTTAAATCAATCTAAAAACATAGCCGTGGTAGAAGGACGGGATCGTGAATGGTGGATAAGGCTTACGATTTCCTTTTGAGTACCTAACTCTAAAAATATTTTCCCTATTGAGTAAACGCTTCCGAACTAAACCTAAAAAAAAAGTACGGTTTATCTTAAACGTGACCGAACAGTTAACGATTTATTTTCATTAAATACATTTACGTGCCCATCGATTGCTAGATAAAACCTACTCGTAAAACATTGATGATAATATGTTTAATACAATACATAATTAATCAACCTGATAACAATGTTATCTATCAATACTTGAGCAATTAAGTGAACTTTTTATCTATTTACATTATTGAACACCTATCTTCTTGTAATCTTGTATCGTCTTGTAATCTACCTCTGGTACTGCCCTTGGGATTGCGTTGGGATGTAATCTAAATGATTATAAATATGAAACGATGCTTGATGACTCTGCTAAGACTCAAGTGTTTGATATCGATTTCAACTTGACACCTCCACGCGTTCCTGGGCAATACAGACAGACAGACTGACAGACAGATAGACAATGTGATCCTATAAGGGTTCCTTTGACGTACAGAATCCTAAAAATTGAGAAAACCGTCTTTTAATATCTACATAAAAATATTTATCGCAGTGAACGAAAATGCGGGTAAGAGCTAGTTCTATATTGTTTTTCAAGTCAAGCAAGTCGATCACCTGATCACAGCACCACGCAGAACCCTGCATTGCATAATCCTGCGCGGCACTGCACCGCGCTCGTCACGCTGAGACATCGGCTCTAAAGTCTTATAAGTAATTTCGCTGGAAACAATGCCCTTCAAACCGGAATACAGTAATGTTAGCACACTATTGCCTGGCGGATGAATATCTGGCAAAGGTCATTCCCCGGGCGGTCTCTAAGATAAGGTCTTAATAATCTTCTCGTCTGATTTTATAATCGAACCTTTATAATTATTTCCTTGTATGTATAATAATATAAAGTGTGGCTCGTTGAACCTTGCACAAAAACAGGTCCGAAACTAGGTCAAAGTTGAACGACAAAAAAAATGTAGAGGTAAAAAAGGTGTATTAAAAAATAAATAGCTTTATATTTTTTTAAGGTTAAACAATTATGTAATTGAATCTTCCTATGTAGTAAGTAAAAGAAAAAACGGATTTGTCTCAATTGTCATTATTTTAATTTAATCTATTTATTTGCCTTTATCAACGCTAATTTTGATTACTTCGTCACGATAAATACAAAAAACCTAAAGTGTAGTGAAAATTTGTAAAAAAATTGCGATAAATGTCTTTGGGAAAAAAAAAAATACATATAAATTTAAAAAAAAAAACACGGGTTTACGATAATACCGCCCCTTGTCCTACCATTTGTTTAACTTTTGCTATTTTTTTGTATTGTGTTTCTTTTTGATGTACAATATAATAAAGATATTTCTATTCTATTCTATAAATGACGGTTTTCTTCATTGCAACTTCAAGTCCATGCTCATTTTGTCGCGGCATGGAAACCGAGTACGCATTCGTGACATCGTTACGCAGGATCCGATATGACCTTCAATTTAAAGATAAATGAGTAGAAACTCGAAAATAGAACGCGTTGAAAAAACCCACCAAACTCGTTTTTGCAGAAATGCAAATTACAATACTATGCAGTTCTATGATTAACAGCTCGTTTCTACTATGTCGGCTGCAAGAGTTCAAATACTGTATTTTTTTCAAAGATTTTTTGTTACGTGGCTTGAACTAAATCAGTTTCTATCTTCACTAACTCATATCTCCCTCTCTACTTCCGTTCGCCACTCCCGATTACATTTTTCGCTCCAGAAATCTGAATTAACACCTTCAGTGCTGAAAACACAACAGTCGTGTTTTTCATAACTTGCCGCGAGTGCGGGAAAACACAACCGTTGTGTTTGTTGTATAAGAAAGAAAGAAGAAAGAAAAAACATTTATTCTGACACAACTGCACACAACAGCGAACAACGACAAGACAAGAAAATGAAAACACACGATGAACATAATAGTGTACGCAGATAGCCGGCGCGCAGTGATGTCAGACAAGGCCTGAGCTCAGCATAATGCTGTGGTCAAACCACAACGCTGATTTTCAGCTCTTGCCTTTGGTGACACACGGACTTAAGAAAGACTTCAAAAAATGTATGGGAAACTCATATGGAGTGTTCGGAGCCGCACCCGTAACTAGACAAGCAAATCGGGTCAGCGGTCAAAGTGTCAACACATAATTATGATTATTTTTTATCCCGTAAAAATTAACAGATGTGGGATAAAACTCAACGCGGGTAAAACTGCGGGGTGCAGCTAGTTCACATTAAAGCCACATATAATAGCACACGTTTCAGCCAGTACGCTATTTACCCTTATTACCCATTTAAACGCGTATTAGCCGGTTAATTCGCAAATTATCCAACGCGAAGTAGTGTTATGTGACACTGATAAAATCAACTATGTTCAGTAATATACACTGTAATAAAATTATCAGTCTGTACATCTTACCTATTTTTATGGTATTGTATCTTTTTAATGTTACTAAGTAACGAGTCGCGCTAGTCTTTTACTTGATGGTAAGCGCCACATCTGCCCAAAACAGCTACAGTGTCCCAAAACCGTCGATTACAAAATTCTGCACTGCGCTTGTCAGCTTGAGATATCGATTCTAAAGTCTCATATGCCCAGTAATATCGCTGGAAAAACTGCCCTTTGAACACTGTTGCTTGGCGGATGATTATCTGGCCAAGGTGCGGCACTTCCCCAGGCGGTCTCTTGCAGAAGAGGCCTCCCACTACTGAAATACTTTCATTTTACTTCACTTTCAAGTCCTGCGGGGCTATGCAGCACGGTGCGGTGCGGTGCGGTGCACGGTGCGGTGCGTGGTGGTGGTGCGGTGGTTTGATTGCCACCGGACTCGTCATTTCAATACGAATGACGAGTCCCGTGGCGAAACGTCAAAATGAAACGAACTCGCGCTGATCCGCACCGTGCTGAATAGCCCCGCTGGAATTTAACAAGTCAATTTTGACAACGGGAATTCCTACTGTTGAATTGCGTTAAAATTTTCTATGACAATTAAAAGTTTCTATGACAATACAAAATTATGGTGACTGTGATCCGATAACTGTGACTGAAGGTAGATGCCGAACTCCTCAGTCACTGAGTAGATTGATGGTGCTTGGACTCATTCTGATCAGCTTGCAGTACCGAATTTTATAAAAGCTTGTCTGGTTTTTTTTAACCAAAAACTTATATTATGTGTGATATCGTGTTATTACCTATTTTTACATTTTCATACTGACAACAACGGGTCAATGCCGCCAGCCATTTAAGTCTCCAAGCTGCACTGCAAATAACCGCAACCGGTATAATTTATTATGAAAAATCGGGACGTCGCCGTCGGGACCGTGTAGTATGAACCTAAGCGTGGATAAAAAGATTATTCCATTTTGTTTCTTTATTTGGTGCACGATAAATTATTTTATTCTTCGAATTCAACAAGCGGCGAGATCGTCTCAATGCAATAGAGCATAACTAAATAAGAACACAAAACACAGACAAACCAAAACTAAAAGCCAATGTTCACAGACAAAACGGCATACAATTATTTTTCCAAGTAAATAATAGGTTAAATTAGCAACGGATTTATATATTATACCATGAAATTGAAACATTACTGTGTTCCGGTTGGAAGGGCACTGTTTCCAGCGAAATTACTGGGCATATGAGACCTTAGAGCCGATGTCTAAGGGTGACGAGCGCAGTGCAGTGCCGAGCATGATTATGTATAATGCAAAGTTCTGGGTGGCGCTGTAACTGTTATGGGCAGGCGAGGCGCTTACCATCACGCGAACGACTTGCTAGACTCGTCACTCAGTCACATTAAAAAAATAGGTGTTTATATTACATAATCAGTCATTTAACTGCCATTGAATAATAATCGTTATCATAAATATGGTACAAGAAGCCTTTGCAAATGGTGCTCAAGTCACCATGTCTCTAACTATACTAAATAAACATAAGGTAGACTTATACTGACTTAGGCGGTGGTAGCCTAGTGGGAGAACGTCCACCTTCCAATCAGAAGGTCGTGAGTTCAAATCTCAGTGCAGGCACGTACCAATGTGTTTCTGTAAAACAAATGTACGTAATTATCACTCGCTTTTCGGTGAAGAAAACATCGTGAGGAAACCCACATACCCGAGAATTATTTCGGAGGTAGGTATGTTATCCACCAATCTGGACTGGGCCCCCGTGGTGGATTATGGCCTAACCCTCCTCGCGAAAGTGAGGAGAGACCCGTGCCCAGCAGTGGGACGTTATGGGTTGATGATGAGACTTATACTGAGGTCTGGCAGACTTGCCTGCAGGAATGCCCGCGGGTAAATCCGTAACTGGATTTCCCACTTAAGTGCAAATAAGGGATAATCACTTAACACGTTCACTGCTGCAAACACCGACGCTGTGTTTTTTATAACTTTACGCGGGTGCAGGAAAGCACACCTGTAGTGTTAGCGCAGCTTACATGCCAGCTTTGTGGCGAAACACAGAAGTGTGTGTTTAACGCGGCGCTTCTACAGTGTGGCTCACACAGACGACACGCCACTGCTGGAAAACACACGGTCCGTAACGGTGCCCAAATGAAAAAACCGGTTCAGTAGTCAACGTGTTAACTGCACTGTACACAATTAGGTGATCTGTAACGGTATAAATTACAATTTAAGATTAATTTTTAAATATTTCAACAGAGAATG